>CM041017.1:25572000-26193428 GCA_022984855.1 Dimocarpus longan
AACTTCAAATATAATTCAGAGCCTCTTCTTTTTTAAGTCCACCACTAATCCTCACGACACTAAACGAGACGGTATTTACTATATAACAGCTCCTAACTCCCCCTATAAGGCATTTTTACCACTGAAGGCTGGTAAATCAAACGTGAGGGATTATAAGTCTCGGTGGTTCTACGCCTCTTGTTTATCCCTACAGAGACTTATCCATTTCGATTTCAACAATGGTCCTAGTAGGCGTATTTCAGCTCGCTACTGAAGCGTGCACACATTTGTCTTCATGCCTCGTTATCACTAACATTCTTTATTCTTGTATGCAGCTTTCATTAAAGGAGCGATCAGCCTCACAGACGAGGAGACAAAGGTGCTGATAAAGGTTCACCGAGGTGAAGGGTCTCGAGGACGATTATCTTCCAAACAATTTCTTCCTAAAGAAATACGGGCTCGCACTTGGGACAGAAACCGCACCTTTGAAGTTGGCCTTCGACGTTGGAGTGCGAAAAGGTCGGGAAGTGAAATCCGTCTTTACAAAATTCGGTGAAGGAACTTCCGCTCCAGCCCCAAAGAAACCCAAAACGATGGTGGATCTTGAAATGGTTTCTCCTCCTTCCTCGCCAGTAGCTGAGACAGGAGGGCCTGAGGTAGAGATAACCTGTTAGAAAGAGCCCCCAGCTCCGTCAGCGGATTCGCCAGCCACAACTGCTGCTCCGTCCGCCAAACAGCCTGTGGCGAAGAAAACTGTGAAACAAGTACCTTCATCAAGGGGTGCCGCTGGGAAGGGAATTTCAACTTCAGAGGCCGAGAAGGAGGACGAGGAGGCCCTGAAGCCCTCTGCTAAGCGACTGAGATCCAAGGGCAAAGGCAAAGAGAAGGTGGCCATGGCAGGGGGGACCGACTAGGGGCCAACCCCTGAGGCCAACGCGGGGGAGTACTTCGACAACTTGCTGGACCAACTACCAGCGTTACTGGGTCTTAGCAAGCCGGATGTCTACCAGAAGCACATTCGCGGCGACCAGTTGGTTAACTATGCTGCGCGCTGCAACGTGCTCGTAAGTTTTGTTTACTGCTTTGTAATCACATTCCATGCCTATACAAGTCGTTAATATGCTATCTTTTCAGGCTTCATTGGCCATGATAAAGATGCGTCGGGACCACCCCGACCTGATAGGAGAAAAGGCTGCTCTTGAGGAGGCGAACAGGGAACTGGGGGCTGAGATTCAGAGTCTTAAAGAGGGGTCCACGGCTGCTGAGAAGACTATCTCTGAGCTGGAGTAGAAAATTAAGGACATGGAGAAGACCGCGGAAAATGAGAAGAGGCTTCGGCTCGCCGCCTCTTCCTCACTCGCGAAAGCCACCGATGATGTAGACAAGATCACCGAGGAGGCTGTCCTTCAGAAGAAACCGGCTGTCGACGCCGAGAGGGATCTGACCGCGACGAAGGGTGAGCTTGCTCAGGCACAAGAAGCGTATCGCAAGGCGGACCTCCAGGCCAAACAAGCTTGGAAAGAGGGCACTAAAAAGACCAGCAGCAAGTTCCTGTACACTTCGTGGCTACATCATCCTGAGCTGGACTACTCGTAACTCTGGAAGGAAGCGGTCGAGGAGGTGAAAAAATACGAGGCTCGTGCTACCAGAGATGCCCAGATGAAGGCCGCATAAGCTACTTAGAAGGATACAATTCCTTCGGCTCCGCAGAAGGCTTCTGACCCGCCACTTGCTCAGACTGGTGCCCCAACAGCCCAGGGCAGCTCCTCTTTAGCTCCTCAGGGGTTGGCAAAGGATGGGGGACAAAGCTCATCTTCTCAGGGAGCCTCCAGCAGTAAAGATCCCAAGGACATCCCCTCCAGCTCTTTGAAGGTTCCTACGGACACTCCTGTCAGCTCCTCTAAAGCCCTTTCAGACAAATGATTTTAATATTTCCCCTTGCTGTTGATGAGACTTATCTTTAAACATCGATATGACTGTAGTTATTATTTTTGTCTTGTTTTCGGAACAATTTGTAGTTATCGTTTGGTCATTACATCAGTAGGATTTATTTCACTTCGTTCTGTCACTTTCTTATTTTCATACGCGTGTAGTCATAGTAGATTGTGAATAGGTATACCCTGTAAAATAAACAACAAATATGAATAATAAAGGGGGGCCGATCGTCCCTACATATACCTTTAGGGAGGTATAATAAGGAAAGTAATCCTTTGGGTTATGGACGATATCCAGCAGATAACCCTTAACATATATAATAATCTGAGGTGTAGAAAAGAACCCTCAAAGATGGTTGAACAATTTTGATCCCACCTACGTGATCGTGTCACTTTCGACACAGGTAGATGCATGATAGAAATCAAGATAAACAATACTGAATGTGCTGAGGAAGAGAAGAAACCAGATGGAGAATAGGTGGACTGTCCTCGTGCCTTTCCTGATCGCTGTCGGAGCTGATGACGGGTTGCGTTCAGTCAGCAGGAGCTTGAGTTATACGGGATGATAATCCTCTCTAGCTGCACTCACAAGGCCGTAGCCTGAGCATCTACAGCATAATGGAGTGAACCTCTCCAGCTGGGCTCACAAGGTTATACCTGAGCATCTATAGCGAGAGTTGTAGAGGTTAGGACCTCGGCTGCGCTCACAAGGCCGTAGCCTGAGCATCTACAGCATAATGGAGTGAACCTCTCCAGCTACGCTTATAAGGTTATACCTAAGCATCTAAAGCGAGAGTTGTGAAGGTTGGGACCTCGACTGCGCTCACAAGGCGTAGCCTGAGCATCTACATCATAATGGAGTGAATGGATCAAGTGTCACTTCAATCGAGCCCTTTATTTTTTGTTCGCGCGCGAAGGTGGAGGGGGAGGGCGCGATTAGGTGCTCGGACTCATGGCCGTTTTAACCCCTCATGCCCCTTAGGGCCATCAGATGTTGGAGCTTTATGCTGACGCTTTGCCGTTTTGTGGTGGTGTACCTTAAATAAGAACACACATAGGCATTTGAGGTTAGCAATAATTCATCATAATTGATAGACGATTCTCATTATATCTGTACATGGCTTGTTTTACATATGTGATAGAACAGCGACAGTAAATGAAAATACAATATTCAAGTATAACATGTTCTCAGGTGGATGGCGTTCCAAGCTCTTGGTAGAATTGCCCCGTCCATGTCTGTCAGGTGGTAGGCCCTATTTTTCAGGCTTTCGTGAATCACGTAAGGGCCTTCCTAGTTCGGTCCCAACACTCCTTCACTTGTTTTGCGAGCACCGGGTAAGACTTCTCGTAGGACAAGGTCACTTGGTTTGAATTGACGTACCCGGACTTTCTTGTCGTAATGCCTGGCCATCCTCTGCCGGTAGACGGCCATCCTGAGGCAAGCAGCTTCCCTTGACTCCTCAAGCAAGTCTGAGCTGGCGACCAAGAGCTGGTTGTTGTCGTCAAGGTTGAAGCTTGCTCTACGGTGACTGTAGATTTCGAATTTTGCTGGAATCATGGCCTCAGACCCGTAGACCATTGAGAAGGGGGTCTCCCCAGTAGTACTGCGGATGGTAGTGCGGTAGGCCCATAACACTTTCTGTAGCTCGTCAACCCATGCTCCCTTCTTGGCCTCAAGTTTAGCCTTCAGGATCCGCTTGATGATCTTGTTGATCGCTTCCACCTGACCATTAGCCTACAGGTGGTCAACTGCAGAGAAGCTTTTGACGATGCCAAGGCCGCTGCAGAACTCCTGAAATTGTTCACTTGTGAACTGGGTCCCGTTGTCCGTTACCAGCTGTTGGGGGATGCCGAACCTGGAGATTATGTTATCCCACACGAACTTTTCAATCTTCATTGTGGAGATCCCGGTCAGCTCCTTTGCTTCTGCCCATTTGGTGAAGTAGTTGACGGCCACAACGGCGTATTTACACCTCGCACGACCCACTAGGAGGGGTCCAATCAGGTCCATGCCCCAGATGGCGAAGGGCCACGAACTGATCATCTGACGGAGATAGGCTGGTGGTGCCCGGGGGATCTTGGAAAATCTCTGGCATTTATCACACTTCTTTACCAGATCGATGGCGTCCTACTTCATTGTCGGTCAGTAAAAGCCCTGTCTGAGCGCTTTCTGGGCTAATGAGAACCCTCCAGCATGGTTGCCGCAATGTCCTTCATGTATGTCCCTCATCAAGGCGGTGCACTCCGGCTCATCAATACACCTGAGTAGGAGGGTGGAAAGGCCCCTCTTATAAAGAACGTCACCGTATATACAGTACCTGGCTGCCCTTATACGCAGACGGCGCGCCTCCATCTTATCTCCTGTGAGTCTCCCTTCTTGCAGATAGTCGACCAGCGGGCTCATCCATGATCCAACTGCCACTGTCAGAGCCATCACTTCCACGCCGGATTTGGTACTTGGTTTAGGCAGGAACTCCACAGGTATGTTGTCAGTGCAGTTTGCATCTTGAGCGTCTGCATGAGAGTTCTGGGCGCGCGGGATCTGGTTCAACTCGAATGTCTCGAAAGCCCCCAACAATTTCTGAACCTCCTGCAGATAGGCCGCCATCTTTGATCCTTTGGCCTGATATTCACCTTTTATCTGGCAGACCACCAATTGGGAATCGCTGAAAATTCTGAGTCGTTCAACCTGCATCCTTCTGGCTAGACGGAGCCCTGCCAACAGTGCTTTATACTCCGCCTCATTGTTAGTCGCTCTGAAACCAAATTTGAGGGCGCAAAGAAACTTACCCCCATCAGGATTGATTAACAAAATTTCGGCTCCCGCGCTTCTCTCACTAGAGGATCCGTCCACAAAGAGCTCCCAGTACGGTCCTTCAGAGGTTTCAGCCTGATCGTCCACGGGTCTGGTAAACTCGGCTATAAAATCTGCCAGTGCTTGTCCCTTAATCGCTGGTCTTGGCTTGAATTCAATGTCATATTGGGCGAGCTCGATGGCCCACTTGATGAGTCGGCCGGAGGTATCTGGTTTCTGACGGATTTGTTTCAACTAATACCTGGTTAAGACTTCAATCTTGTGCGCTTGGAAGTATGAACGCAGTTTCCTGGACGCCATCACCAGACAGTAGGCGAGCAGCTCCATTGGGGTGTATCTGGTTTCCACCTCAATCAGCTTCTTACTCATATAGTATACAGGGGCCTGTGCTCAATTTCCTTCTTGCTTTATCAAGGCCGCGCTTAGAGCGTGCTGGGACACCCCAAGGTAGACGATCAGAATCTCCCCTTTTTTTGGTTTGGTCAACAGCGGGGCACGCCCTATGTACTCTTTCAGTTGTATGAAGGCAGCTTCACACTCATCAGTCCACTTGAAGTTCCTGGCCTTTTTCAGCACCTCAAAGAATGGAGCACACCTGTCGGAGGCCTTGGACACGAATCTGCTTAAGGCCGCTATATGGCCGTTCAGACTCTGAATCTCCTTCACATTACTTGGCGACCTCATGTCCAGCAGAGCTTGGATTTTCTCCGGGTTGGCTTCTATCCCCCTGTTGTTCACAATGAAACCCAGAAATTTACCTGAGGAAACCCCGAAAGCGCACTTGAGGGGATTGAGCTTCATCTGGTACTTCCTCAGGATCTGGAACATTCTTTCAAGGTCATAGACGTGAGTGGCTGCCCTCTCAGACTTGACAAGCATGTCATCCATGTAGACTTCCATACTCTTCCCAATTAGCTCTTCAAACATTCTGTTCACCAGCCTCTGATAGGTAGCTCTTGCATTTTTCAGACCGAAGGGCATTACCTTGTAGCAGTATAGCCCCCGGTCAATGGTGAACGATGTACATTCCTTGTCGTTGGGATCCATAGGGATTTGGTTGTAGCCTGAGTAAGCATCCATGAAGTTAAGGAGTTCATGCCCCGCTGTCGCATCCACCAGCTGATCAATTCTTGGCAAGGGCAAACTGTCATTCGGGCAAGCCTTGTTCAAGTCCGTGAAGTCTATACATGTTCTCCACTTCCCGTTTTTCTTCTTTACTAGCACGGGATTAGCTACCCATTTCGGATACTGGACTTCGCGGATGAACTTGTTGTCCAGGAACTTGTCCACTTCCTTCTTCAGAGCTTCACTGCGTTCTTGGTTTATTTGTCTCCTCTTCTGGCCTACTGGCCGATGGCGGGGGTCGACGTTCAACTTATGAGTCATCACATTCGGGTCAATCCCCACCATATCTCTATGGTTCCAGGTAAATACGTCTGCATTCCTCTTGAGGTAGTTGATTAGTTGGGATTTTACCTCCGGGACCAAACTTCTACCCTGCTTGAGACATCTTGATGTATCCGCTTCAGTGACCGGGACGTCCTCAAGCTCTTCTATCGGACCAGTATTTTGATGTGCGTCGAACTCCTTGAGGTCTAAGTCATGACTAATTCCTGATGAAGTGATTACCTGTAACTCCCGCTCCGGGACTACCTCTGCCTTTTTCCCCTGGACACCCTTCCTGATCGCATCCACGTAGCAGCGACGAGCCATGGATTGCTCGCCCTGCACGCATCCTACCCCGTTAGGAGTTGGAAACTTCACCGCGAGGGCCTTGGTGGAGACGACTATGTCGAGATCATTCATTGCAGGCCTCCCCATTACCACATTATACGCCGAGGGAGAGTTAATGATGAGGAAGTCTGCCAACACTGTGGATTACCGGGTGGCATCACCGAGGGTCAAAGGCAATTTGATCTGTCCAGCAGGGATGATCGAGTCTCCAGTGAAACCGTAAAGGGGTTAAGGGGATGGTTTTAACTGATCATCGCCAATCCCCATCTGATCGGAGCAGTCCTTGTACATAACATTCACGAAACTGCTAGTGTCAATCATGATTCTCTTCACCATTGAGTTACCGATGCGCGCCCTAATTACCAAAGCATCATTGTAAAGGAGGCGGACATCCCGCGCATCTTCATCAGTAAATACAATGTCCTCCGATACCTTCTGGCCTTTTTTACGGGCCCCCCCGACTCTCTATATCCCACAGGTTGGACGCGTCTAGCTTCACACACAAACCGCTCCTGCGCTCTGTTAGATTCTCCTGCTCTCGAGGGTCCCCCATGGATGGTATAGATGGTTCTGACAGAGGGCCCTTAAGTGAAATTCGGCTCTGGCTGATTTTGAGCTAGAGGATCTTCTGAACGCTGACGGGGCCGCTGCTGCTGGGTCTCGGGGGCCTCATAACGTAATCCCTCAGACGACCATTTCTGATCATCTCCTCAATAGCATCCTTGAGCGCCCAGCAATCTGAGGTATTGTGCCCAATGTCATTGTGGTAAACGCAGAATTTGTTCCTGTCACTCCGCCCTTCGGGACCATGAAGGGGAGCCGGCCGCCCAAAATTCTCCCTGTTCTTCTCAGTCGCAAATATTTGATCTTGGGTATCCGACAGGGTGTTGTATGTATTGTAGCGACCTTGATACCGTGGTCGCTCCAATCCTTGGCTGCTTCCCGATCTTCGCCAATCCCTGGCCTTCTTGGCAACCTGCTGGTTTTCTCTTCACCCTCCAGGGTTGCTTCCCCCGTTGCTCCTCTTCCTTCCATGACTGGAAGTACCAGCTTCGTCCCTCTGAGAACTGGTCTTCCTAGGATTGGTCACTTCCTCCCACCGGATTTCCTTCTCCGCTCGTTCATAGAATTCTCCCAGGTCCTTCACAGGGGATCTGTATATGCTCTCGTACAGTTTGCCATCTTTCCTTAGACCAGATGAGATGGCTGACAAAATCCCTTCATCCGTAGGGTTTTCTACGCTCGTCACCTCGCGCCTAAACCTGTTAATGTATTCTTTTAGAGGCTCACCTAGGCGTTGGCAGATGGTAGAAAGGTGGCAGGGCGGCGTAAGATGCCTTTTCAACGCTTTGTACTGGTTCAGAAACTTCTGCTGGCATTCCTCCTAGTTGTTAATGCTGCGCGGGGGGAGGCTTTTGAACCATGTCGGCGGAATGTCCCCGAGAGTAGCTGGGAACACTCGACACTTCACAAGCGGACTCGTCGTCTGGAGATCCATCTGGATGTTGAAAGCGTCCAGATGATCATAGGGATCGGAGTTCCCTCTGTATTGGGGGATGTTGGGAACTTTAAATCTTGGAGGGAGCGGCTCTAACTCGATCTTCGAAGCGAATGGGGTTCTTTCTCCGGTCTGTCCCCTCTGTTCCTGCACCGCGGGTCGCGCTTCCAACTGACGGACCCTCTGGAGGAGTTCTGCGACCAATGTACCCCGTGTCTCAGTGCCTCCAATAGTGGAATGTCTATCTCTTCCGCTCGGGGTCAGTTATTTCTACCACCTTGCCTTTCAGCGTTAGGTCCTGGCCCCGTCCTATCCACGCGGGCCGGGATCTGATCATGATTGCGGCCAGCCTGCTCCGGCCGATGTCCATCGCGAGCTCGTGGAAGTCGAGCACTAGAATGCATACTGGAGGAATGGACAGACCCTTCTCGTTCAAACTCTCTAGCACCCTTTCTGCTCACAAAGGGGTCCTCCGCGTGCCTCCTATGGGGAATATCTCTTCCTGGAACGGCCTGAGGATTAATTTGAGGGGGCTGGGCTTGATCCAGGAACAGAGTCTTAACCTCACCAATAAACTCTGCGACGGTATTCTCCAGCCTCTCCTGTCGTCGCTGTAACGCCTGCATTGCGTCTCCTCCAGCAGTATTAAATGTAGGTTGGTGAGTTGGGAGAGGGGGCATACCTTGAGCGTCCCCCGTCGCAGGTACGTTAGATGTCCCTGCACTAGTATTGGATACTCCTCCAGTAGACATAGCTTGTTGATGGTCTAAAACTTCCTGGCAGTTTTCTGTTGCATTAAGATCTCTAGGAATCCTCCCTCTAACCATGATGAATGAAGACAGAGCTGTGAAAGCTAAAGGGTAGAAAGGCGACGAAACTGAATATGAGCCCCTCATTCTAGAGCCAAAAATGTTAACATCGAAAAATGATTTCCTTAGTCAACAAGGTTGTTTTAGGGCCCAAGCTGCAGTTTCGAACGGACAATGGAAAGCATACAAAGCAATAAGAATGAGGAAGAAATGTTAGAGGCGAGGAGGAGAAGACACAGAAGATTTTTAGAGTGGTTGGGCCCAAAAAGATGCCTACGTCCACTGTTCACTCTCTCACTATTTTGGCAGAGTAACGACACTCAGAAAATTTCCCCCTTTTACAGTAAAAATCGTCCCCTATTTATAGAGGAAGGGGACATGCTACAGTAAAACAGAATAAGACAAAAGCAAACAGTTAGCTACAGTTACAATGACAGACAGCATTAAATGCGCCGGAATCTCAATTAATGCGGCTGTCAGTGCATTAAATGCGGTCGAAAACGCATTAAATACGGTCGAATCCATCGCATCCGAGGTCTACCCAAGGGGGATTTCTGACAACTAGATCAGATACGCCATGATGGGTTGTCGAGGTCACGATCACAGCTTCTGGCGGATATAGCGTGCATGTCAAGTCTTGGAACTGTACTCTGCATGGCGCCGTTGACTTCTGCTGACTCGAGACTTTCAGAAGCGAGGCGGAGACAGATCTTTCAGCAGATTGAGTACCGAGTCAGGTGGAAAAATAGAAGGATCTCTGAACAGTCTGTCTACCTGAAGAGTCGATGAGGTGGATTATGAGTCGGCATGTCCACAGTTGGTCATGGCAATGAGGCGGGCGATATCACGAGTGAAGGAGTCGGTACGCGGCCACGCTCAGAGATTAGTGATCAGCTTCGGTCAGATCATCTTGGACGAGAAGGACTTATTGGACATCTCTGACGGATGGCTCCTCTTGGGGAGCATCTCGGTCGGGCAGGATGGACGGAGAGGCAGACGGCCGATCATGGCGGATAATCTTGTGAGCAGGTTTAGTTGTCACGGGTGGCGGCTAGCGATAAGTCTGAGAGATGAAAGCCAACGGCCAGCGGTAAGGACCAACGGTCAAACTAGGCAAACAAAGCTGACGGAGAACACGGCGGTCTAAATGGTGGAAAGATAGCGGTCACAGCCAGCTTTCAGAATAGGGCGTCTACGGTCAGAATTAACGGTCAGGCTGAGCGATAGCGATCAGCGGTCAGGACAAGCGCCCATTAATGGGCCCATTCTCCAGGAGAATGGACTGGAGGGGTGACGGATAATTGGGCTTCCGGGCCACTGGGCCTGTACTGTAGATCCGTCTGGGCTCGATTATTCTTATCACTAATTTATCCATAACAGTATCTTTTTTCTGTTTTCCTTAATCTGCTCTATCAAACCAATTTTTGGGTTTTGTTTCATGTTTGTTTGTTGGAATGCATGTGATTGGCAGAATAATTAGTGACATTTATTTTCCCCTGGTAAGCTTTTCTTCGGGCTGTGTCCAAGTCCATTCATGTGCCTGCCTCTTTGTACTAGAATTGTGACTTTTATATTTGGTGTCCATATCACGTAAAACCAGTTATCCTCCAAATTGAATTTACTAAACTTGAACATGTAGTTTTCTCTTAATTTGAAATGACATAAGTCTTCACAAAAAAAAAAAGGTTCATCATAAGGAAATCCGTGTAGCTTTTCTAAAGGTAATTGCTACAAGATGTTTGGTTCCTCTACTGTTTTCCATTGTTATCTTGTTGGACCTTTATGTTGCAAGACTTAACGAAAGTGAAATTGATTGCAAACTATATATGGCTTTTAAAAAAAAAATGCAGTTGACATATTTCTTTTGTATAATAATATTTTTCTTCCGTAAACTAAAATGAGCATGCTTCTTGCACTAATTATAGTTCCCTTGTCATTGTGACTTTAGGAGTTTAAATTTCATGGCCAGATGTAGGTTAGTGAAGGGACAAAGGTTGCTATATATCCTCCTTCTAGTTTTTTTTTTTTTTAATTAATTAATTCGGTTATGTTTTTCTATAAACATCTTTGCAGGCAACTTCATTGTCTTCATTTTGGCAGCTCAAGCAAATGTTGATTGCACTTCTATGTGAATCTGAAATGAAGTCAGTGGATGAAACCCTTGAGATAATACTTGATGAAATAAGTTGATGGTATTGGATCTTCAATTTCGTGTGGTAGTATCTCTATTGCATATTTCTTTTGGAAACTATTTGAAATTTTTAAATGCCTTTGGCCATCCATGCATGCATAGACACAGACACATGCAAGATGAGTGGAAAGTAATGCCATAAACCATTCACAACCTAGATGTTTAATTCTAGCACTCCCACATCATAGTAGATTTAAAAATTTGCGACTGACAGAAAACTAAATTTGTCTGCTTTACCATTATCAGTTATTTGAGAAATTGATCTTGAGTTTATTGTTGTATAAGCCTTTTATGCACGTGGAGCATAAATATCAATTCAACTACTTGTGCAAGTCTTATTAGGTTTTTAACCAATTGATTTGTGGGGCTAATGAAAATGTTTCCACTCAAGGCAATAATTCATTTCCAGTATTGGCATTTGCAAGTTTATGATTGTGGCTATAAATTTATCATTTTTTTAAAAAAAACTTTTGTAGATAGATCTTCTTGGACGCTGACGTGAATCAAGATGGCATGATAGATAATCAAGATGGCAAGATAGATAAATTTGAGTAGCTGGTCTTTGTTTCTAATAACCCGTCATTATTAAACATTATGACCCTACCCTATTTGAGGAATGTAAGAGTGAAAGATGTTTCTAATAGTATATACTATTCTTGTATGTATCTTGATTGATGTCATCAATCTCATTCGATTGTATGCATCTTGATTGATGTCGTCTGTCTAATTCGATTACAGGGACATAACGACGACTTTTCTCAGTTTTGTTTTTAGTTAGCAAGTTGATGAAATTGCTACATAAACGGACATTAGCTTCAGGAATCAATGTAAGATATTGTAAAAAACTTTTGTTTGATTCTTGAGATTAAATTAAAGCACGTGCAAAACTAGTTATTTTTTAAAAACATGAAAATTATTAAAAAATAAAAAATCTCAAACAATTCCTGACTTTTAATATATTGTCCATTTTTCTCATATAATTTCATTTTTTATGCAAAATATCGTCTTACTTTTAAATAAACACTTAAAATACTCTCTGGAGGTGTAAGAAAGGATGATAATGTATATGACCATCGCAGATTTCGTTAGGTTGATATAGTTAACCGTTTAATTCTAAGGGCAAAAGTCGAAATAGGAAGAAAATTAACTAAAATAATATTAATTAAAATATAAAAATCAAAATAAATAATATTAAATATAAAAAAGATATTTTTATTTAAAAATTAAAAAATATTGCATAAAAATCATTTTTTTTTGGGTCACTTATCCCTCCCTTCTATTGCTCGCTCTCTCTCTCCTATGTGGCAAACAACCTCTCTCTCTCTCTCTCTCCCCCTTCTACGTGGCCAATTCATTTCCTTTTTGTCTCCATCTCTGGCCGATGATGAAGGTGGGTTTGGTGTTGTGCTGGTCTCCGCCATTGGAGACCTACAATTGTCTCCAATGGTGGAGACTTTTGGGTCTCAGGTCTCCATCGCTCAGTTCAGGTGGGTGGTATTGCATGTGAAGTTAGTTGAGAAAAAAGAGATCTAATTGGTTTAATATTCAAAACGGTGACTTTACTTTTTTTGGGGTCACTGCAACTCTCAAGTAATTCACTACTCATTCTCTACTTTGCTTTCTCTCTTCTCTTCTCTTTCATGAAAAAGTTATGATCTTTCTAGGAAAGATTGAAACTTTTTCACTGTAGGACTAGTTCCTTTTTTATTTCTAGCTTGTTGGTGCTACATCACTTGCATGTTCATGTTCAAGTTGAGTAAGTGTGTCCATTTGCTGCTTTCTTGTGAACTAACATTTTGCTGTTTGGGGTGAATTTATGGACTTGATTAGATAGGTTTGTTCTTCTTTAGTTGTCTACTCAAAAGGCTTTTGAGTAGCAAATGATTGTTGTCTTGGAGAATTCGTTCTTCTTTAAGGGAATTTCGCAATTTTGTGGTGAAGAGGCTGTTGCATCCTTTGTTAAACGATGGAGGTCTTTGGTGTGTCATTATTGCTTTTGAATCAATCAAAGGAGCATCATTACTAAAACGTTGTGAGGAAATTTTTGGTATTTCTATTAATTGAGAAGATTTGGAATGATTAGAGGGTCAACGGAAAATGCAGTTTTGTTTAATTTGTTTCCTTAATTTACAAGAGAACCTGTTACTGGACCCATTATTGCTCTAATCATGACCAGGTCTGTCCGGGAATAGGATTCTCAAGGATGCGAATGATGATATTGGTGATCATCTCCGCAACCATAGACATTTAACAAATTGCATTCATTTGAAAAATCATATGATGATTGATGGACTTTATGAGTGTGGAGATCCCGATTAACTTGGATTTCCATTTTATTTATTTATTTTTTTAATTTAATGTGTTATTATTTTTTAAAATATCATGTTCAGAGGCAATGAGATATTTTAGATAAAAATAAAATTAGATGATGGAAAATGGGTAGACATTTTTTAGGATTTTTTTTTTTATAAAAAAAAAAGAAAAATAATTTTGGAGTTAAAAGCTGAAAACATGAAAAACAACAAAAACTTGTTTTCCATATTTTTTTTCCTTCTTATTTGCACGACCTCACCTCTACCCCATATCTTCTTCTTCCTTCTTCTCTTCTTCTTCTCTGCCGGATATTCTTCTTCTTCTTCGCCAGATTTTCTTCTCTGCTTTTCCTATTTCTCTGCCAGATTTTCTTCTTGTTCGTCTTCTCTTTTTTTTTTTTTTTTTTTTCACCAGATCACTTAGATCATGTTTTCCATGTTTTTCAATAATAAAGTTCAGATCTTCAACTCCCTCTTCTTCTTCTTCTCTGATATTCCATTCTTCTATCTCCTTCCTCTTATTTTTCTTTATTCTTTTCTTGTTCCTAATAATTGGATTTAAATATAAATAAAAAATCATCATTTGTAAAATAGAAAATAATTAAAAAATGGAGATATTTTTCTTATAATTATCATTAATAATTCAATATTTATATTGTTGATAAATTCTTGTTTAATGTACTAATAAAATTTATTGCAACATTATTATTAATTTTAAACTAATTTGGGTTATAATTTTTATATAGGATTAGAAATTATACACCTTAAATTTAATCTGATGCTTTAAATATGTGAGTGATTTTAAAAAATAATTTTCAAATTTACAAATTATCTAAATAATTCTTCTTCCTTTTTAGGATGCTTTTTGTGAGTATTTTTAGAATTTTAATTTATAGATATATTTAAATTATTTAATCAAATTAATATTTATTTATTTATTTATGTTTTATATTGTTAAAATAATATATGTTTAAGGTTTTTTTTTTTTTTTCAGTTATTGCTACCGGATGTATTTTCAATTCCCATTTCTAGAATACTATTTTCAGCATATGCTACCAGTCTTGTTTTTAAAATTTGAAAACAAAATAAAAAATACTGCTTTATTACTCGTTTTCGGTTTTGAAAAACGACAAATGAAAAATAACTATTAGACACATGCCAGACACCCTAATTTCTCATGAGAAAACGGGTGATGTTGGGACCATCAAAACTTTATGAGTATCTTGTTAAAACCTCATAATTAGCTAAAGATATAGATAAGTTATGATAAGCCAGTATATACAATCGATAAATAAAATCACATTTAGTGATTGTAATCAAATATATTTAGTTATAATCATATATAATAAAAATATACTAAATTAGAATAAGTAATTTTAGAATACAATTACTTATTTTTTTTGTCGAGTGTATCGATGCCTCAAGTATATTGTAGAATGTACAATAAATATTTAACATCAAATATGTATTTGATTTTTATCCGAGTACATAGCACACTCTACAAGCAATATATAACACAAAATTAAATTAAAATTAAATTCTTTCTTTAATAAAAATAGAAGCTAACTATATTGAAATGTGGTATTTAAGATATATGTAGATAAGATTTATAATATGTTACCAATAATATGGAATCTCATATACCATAGAAAAGAAAAAGGTAGTTATAATTCATTTTATCTTGTTTGGTATGACTGCCCAGCAGACCAAAAAAGCTTTTTAATGTCATGAGTTCTTTCAAAAATTTTTGAGTTATTTGACATCAACTTTTTCTTTTGAAAGCTCACACAGTAATATCATTAAACTTTTATTAGAAGCTATATTTTGTGAAAGTTGTACCCGAAATAATCGGATTGTAAAAGTTTACTTGAAAAGGTATCACATAATACTTAGAAATGTCAAAAAGTTCGGCCATATATATATATATATATATATATTCTAATCATGTTATAAGATGACTTGTAAGAGCATTCATGAGACATTTTGACCGGATTTTTGCATTTCTGCAATGTTATAATCTAGGATGACTTATAAGAGCGTTCATGAGACGTTTTTATCGGACTTTTGCATCTCAGCGATGTTATAACCTAGGATGACTTGTAAGAGAGTTCATGAGACGTTTTGACTATACTTTTGCATCTCGATGATGTTATAACCTAGGATGACTTGTAAGAGCGTTCATGAGACGTTTTGACCGGACTTTTGCATCTCGGCAATGTTATAACCTAGGATGACTTGTAAGAGCGTTTATGAGACGTTTTGATCGGACTTTTGCATCTCGTCGATGTTGTAACCTAGGATGACTTGTAAGAGCGTTCATGAGACGTTTTGATCGGACTTTTGCATCTCGTCGATATTGTAACCTAGGATGACTTGTAAGAGCGTTCATGAGACGTTTTGATCGGACTTTTGTATCTCGGCGATAAAACATTCTAAACAGACCTAGGCATGTGTTTCATTGTCCGTCATTTGGATAATTGACTTTTAACAAGAGTAATACATACACTGCATGCGTAGGAGACACCTCTGTGAGAAAAAAAAAAAAAAAAAAAAAAGAAAAACACTCCTCGAATGTTACAAAAAACTTGCAACTTCTTTGCAGTCTCAATTGAGTGAATAATTTGCTGACTCATCTACTTCTCTCTCAGGCGTACGATAAATGATCCAAATTTCATGCAACAAATGGAGGCTTATATATCATGAGACGTTTTGACGGGAATACATGAATTTGAAACGTAGTAAAAGCAGTTGTCTCGGTGATAAAACATTCTAAACAGACCTGGGCATGTGTTTCATAGTCGGTCATTTGGATAATAGACTTTTAACGAGAGTAATACATACCCAGCATGCGTAGGAGACACTTCTTTGAGAAATAAAAACTAGAACGTTACAAAAAACATGCAACTTCTTTGCAGTTTCAATTGAGTGAATAATTTGTTGACTCATCTACTTCTCTCTCAGTCGTACAATAAATGATCCAAATTTCATGAAACAAATGAAGGCCTATATATAATAAAAATGGAAGTTTCTTATAGATAGCCAGATCCAAGCTGCACAGTAAAAAACTTATTTTCATGGCCTGTAATAGGTTTCCACGTATCATCTTAGCACTGCTTTTGTTTTTCAATATCTTGTATTCATTCGATGCAAGCGACACAATAACAGGAACCCACTTTATATCTGATACTGGAAACAAATCCTTGTATCATCTGGTGGAAACTTCAAACTGGGTTTCTTCAGCCCCGGCATGTCTCCAGCTCGGTACATTGGAATATGGGTCAACGAAGCTACAGTTGTTTGGGTGGCCAACAGAGAAGATCCAATCAAAAACTCTGGGGGCATTTTCAAGATTGGGGGAGATGGCAATCTTGGTGTTTTTGTTGGAAATGAGAGCAGTCCTCTTTGGTCTTCTAATGTTTCAGTGCCAACAGGCAGTTCCACTGCCAAGCTTTTAGATTCAGGAAATCTGGCTCTGGTAACTGGAAACAAATGGAGTGACACGGAAACTATTATTTGGCAAAGCTTTGATCACCCTACGGACACGCTTCTACCTGGTATGAAATTTGGACTGAATCGAAAAAATGGCCTCAATTACGTCCTAACTTCTTGGAAATCAACTGATGATCCCGCACCTGGGGAAAGCTCCTGTAGGGTTGACACTCGTGGCTCGCCTCAGATATTTAACTTCAAGAAGTCAGTTCCACTCTGGCGTGCTGGTCCTTGGAATTGTCGCAACTTTATTGGCTTGCCAGATACAACCACCGGAATCCAAAGCCACAAGGCTGATCTGAGTGATTGGCTTGCCAAACTTACGTTAGTGAATAATGACAATGAAACATACGTTACATCTCAACCAAAGAAGAGTGCCCTTTTCTCTATTTATATACTGGAGCCAACGGCAACATCGAAAAGACTAATCCGGCGAGAGAATGGAGAGTGGGTAACAATCGGTCGGGTGCCCCGAGACTTGTGCGATGAGTATGCGCGATGTGGTGCAAATGCAATTTGCAATGACGATTACACTGCGAGCTGTGCATGTTTGCCTGGGTTCGAACCATCCCATCCTCAGGATTGGTACCTAAATTGCGAGGAAACGACGAAGAAGGATGATTGTGGCAAGGGTGATGGCGAGGGTTTTGTGAGAATGGAAAGTGTGAAGTTACCGGATGCTAGAAATTCTACCGTTTATGGTAATATAAACTTGAAGGAGTGTGAGAGAGAGTGCTTGAAGAGTTGTAACTGTACAGGGTATGCTATGTTAGATGTTCATGCAGAAGGACCAGGGTGCATAGCATGGTATGGTGAGTTAACAGACATGAGAGTGTACAAAGATGGGCAAGATTTTTACATAAGAGTAAATGCTGTGGAGCTAGGTATGTATAAATTTATGATCTCTTCATGTTTCTTCCATTTATGTACTATTTATTTTTCCTTTATATTAGCCTGCATTTTACATGCTATCTTAATTAGGTTACTGTTCAAGTTTGATTAAAAGTAGTAAGGAAAGTTGGGAATTTTCCATACACAATTTTTTGTAGGAGTCTTTTTAAAATTAATTATCAGTGATTATATTTTCTAGCCATAGTAAACAAAATGCCCTTGCGTTCATAAATCCTCACTTCATTCTTTCTCTGTCAATTTTTGTTATGAATTCTCTTGATTGCATTAACAATTCAAATAAATTTAAAATTAAGTTATATCTGCATATTGTCAATTAATCATCTTGGCTCATGAACGTCTATGCTTGCAAAAGCAGTATAATTAAGGGCTACTTTCACTCACATAATCTAATGCACACATCCCCTGAGCTGTCGCCTTTACCGTGTCAACATTCATGAACTCTCTTATCGAAATATATATGATTAGTTTGCACGTTCTTTTTTTTTTTTTTTGAATTTCTGTCTTCTTTCTTTTCGACTTATCTATTGGTATGTTTAATGGATTTTGATATTTACAAGTTTAATATGGCTAGAAAAAAATTGACTTTTTTCCCCCAAAATATCACAATAAAAAAGGTTTATCTTTTATAATTTCAAAAAAAAAAAAAATTCTAAGGGGAATTGGGAATGATAGTAGTCACCTAATTTTATCCAAACCCAGGTCCAAATCATAATGATGCAAGTTTTGAACCCCAAATATTGACAAGTCAAAAATGGTCTCTCATGTTTTTGTTTGGGGTGGTTGAATAACTATAGTTGACATCAGATATTTTGAGAGCTGCAGCAACTAAACATTTTTAAGAATTAAGGTAACTTTGAAATTGCTTGAAACTATCTAATCTGAAAGAACACATTGTGTTTACAGCTGCAAATGGCAAGAAAAACTCAAAGCGGTTTCTTGCAACAAAAGATGTGCTTGCGTTTATTGTCGTGCCTACTGCTTCTGAAGTGATTCCCATTATTGTATTCATCTACTACTGTTGGAGAAGGCATGCCAAGATCAAAGGTAATTCGAAAAACCGACAATTGTAAGTCTGTTAGGCCTTGTTTGGTATCCGGGATAGGATTGGATTAGATAAAATGAGATCGAATAGTATCCCATGTTTGGTAAAAATAGGATTGGATTAAAAATAATGGGTATAAACTTGGATTTTAAAGTAATTTTTCAGGGGCTTTTTATAAATTTTACATTTGAGATTGGCCAAACCTCCACAACCGCTGACCTCTTCCACAACCAGCTTTCTTCATCAATGATTCCAACAATTGTCGGGGACGGAGACGGAGATGGAGACGGAGATCGACGACGGAGACGAAGAGAAGACTAAGATCAGTGACGAAGAGAAGACGAAGATTGAGATTGATGACAAACTCATGAAACCGCAACTATCGGAGACGAAGACGGAGATCGGCGAGCACAGAAACCACTAACGGAGATGAAGATGAAGAAGAAGATCTAAGGCAACGGTGACGATGGTGGTGGCGACGCATTAGAGAAGGAGAAATGAGTTGGATAATTTTAACCCATATAATTCAATAGGTTAGTTTTATCCCAAAAGTTTGGGATAAATTGAAAGCAGGATAATTTAGTGATAGATGAAGTGGAAGCATCAAATATAAGTTAGGAGAAAAAAATAATCCAAACCCAAACCCATCCCAGATAACAAACGTAACCTTAAGGTAATTCTTGGGATTTTACAAGGGCTTGGTCTTCTCTTAAACGACCAAAGCTGAAAGGGCCCACATTAGACATCCAAAAGTATCAAATTGTTAGTACGAACATCCATAGATGAATCATCTAGCCTGAATCTTTTCTTTAGTATTGCCACATTGTGCTAAATGCCCAAAAAAAAAAAAAAAAGATATTGTGTATCCAAATAGGATAACATTTACGTAAGCTTATCTATCAAATGAACCCTAAAGTCCCGAGTTGGGGCCAGAAGTAAGCTCCTATTAACACCAATTCTAATTAGCTCAAAGCATCAAATAGTAAGGAAGCTTTAAAGTGTGTCCTTCAGGAGGAATCCTCGTTGAATTTTGGCTAAGACAAGTCTCCTAAAAAAATTATAGAAATATCGATGCCAGATATTTTATAGATAAGATAAATTTATTCTGAAAATTATCTGACAGTGGATTATATATAATTTTAGTGGCTTTTAGAAATAAACAACTTCAATATGAAGTTTACAAACATTGAATTTTTTGTTAATGAATAATGGTTTTCAACTATAAATTACAAATATATTTATAGACTTACAAATATTTAAAAAATATATATATAAGAAATCATTACATGAAACAAATTCATAAATACAGTAGTTAATACTTCTAAAACTGGGTTTGAAAGTGATAATGAGAGTAGTTGGTTACTTCTGAAATTGATCTGAAACTAGGCTTGAAACTGATGGGAATGGTTGGTTGTTTCTATAATTGGTTTGAAGTTTTAATGGGTAGAGTTATGAGAATAATAGGTGTACTGCAACCTACTCCTACATCAAATCCCTCTCTTTTTTAAAGAACTCGTCCTTGAGTGTTCAAAAGAAAGAAGGTGGGAAACTTGGGTTTTTTTTGGTTTTTTTTTTTTCCTCTAGGTAGAATTGAGTTTGTATTTGGCGAAGGTAATTTGTTTTTATTTTTGTTTTGTTTTTTGTTTTTTGTTTTTTCAAAGTCATGGACTTTTGGTTTTCGATCTTGGGAATGGGGATTTTTTTTTTTATTTTTTGATTTTAGGGTGAGTGAGACTATGTTTGAGTTTGGATAATAAAAGCAAAGAGGAAGAGTCATTGCTCGATATTAAAGTGGAATTTCCATTGAGGGTGAACAACTCAAAATGGAGTTGCTCTAATACCAAAATTATACGAAACAGTTTTTAGGTAAAGCAAACTTATTCTTAAAATTAATTGATAGTGGACTAGATATAAGTGTAAGGATTGTCTAGAGATAAATAACTTCAATATGAAGTTTACAAACACATGGTGCGTTTACTTCACTTAGAGGAATCGGAATAGGAATCGGAATGATCCGGAATCGGAATGACTTGGAATCGGAATGAAGTATCGGAATCATATAAGTTGTTTACTTCAACTACAGGAATCGGAATCGGAATCAAGATTATTTCCATTAAACTGTTTACTTTACTCTGGAATCGGAATGACTTAATTATAAGTTACAAAAATATCCTTAATTAAAATTATGGATTAATTATAATAATGTGTAGTTTTTTATTATAATATGCTCTTTTTTTTTAATATCAAATAAAAAACTACATATTATAATAAAAAAACTTAATATTATTTTAATAGTTTACTAACTTGGTGTGTAGTTTTTTATTATAATATGTAATTTTTTTTAATATTAAATAAAAAACTACATATAATAATAAAAAAAAAATACATATTATTTTATTAGTCCATCATGATAATTAAAAAATTGGTGATGAAAAATTAATAGTGCGCAATTTTTTATTACAATATGTAGTTTTTTTTTTTTTTTAACATCAAATAAATAGATTTTTCTTTATTTTTTAAAAAAGGGGTATAAGGGACATTTTATTTTGACGAAGTGAATGGGAATGGGATTCCCAAGTGGGTTGGGGGGAATGGGATTCCTATTCCACAACCTCAAATTGACGTGGGACCCATATTTTCATTCCCATTACGGAATGAATTTTAAGCAAGTAAACAACATCAATCAATCCCATTCCCCATTCCCTTTGTTTAATCCATGAAGTAAACACATCATAAGTTTTTGATTTATGAGGGAATGGTTTCCAACTACAAATTACAAATCTATTTATAGAGTTATAGAAAATATTAAAAAAATGGAAGAAATCATTACATAAAATACTCATAAATGCAGTGATTATTTACCTTTGAAACTCCGATGTCCAAATCAATAGAGGAAAAGGGGCATCCACTAAAATATATAAAGAAAGAGGGATTAATCAATAGTTTCTAGTATGAGTTAATAACCCTTTTTTTGTGTCTGATGCTGAATGTTAGTTTCTCCTCTGCTTGTGCCTTCCATATGCGCTCCACGAATGAGGTATGACCACTTAGGATCAGCCTTCATTATGT
The DNA here is from genome assembly GCA_022984855.1 of Dimocarpus longan. Lineage (NCBI taxonomy): Eukaryota > Viridiplantae > Streptophyta > Magnoliopsida > Sapindales > Sapindaceae > Dimocarpus > Dimocarpus longan. The sequence continues at coordinate 25,593,785 of CM041017.1, forward strand.
TTTTCCGGGCAAGAAGTTGTTCGTCACTTGTCACTAGTTATCACAATGATGGATAGAAAGTCATTCTGTGAAATATATACAAGTAACGGCCTCTTATTGAAGGATGAATTTATCATGTCTGGCACGCAGAGTGCCATACTAGACGATGACTTTTCGGTCTAAAAGGTAGATGATCCCCTCTACCTATTTGCCAGTTCATGTGCATTCTTAAGTTTGTTATTTCTTTGTCATTTTCTATTGATAAGGTGGCTCGTGATGTTTTTTGACCAGATTGATGTGCAAATATGCTTTTTATTATTGACCTTTATTACATTAAACTTGGTGGGAAAGCTTCATATTTCTTTCTAAACAAATCTTAAGCCTCTAGGGAGGTTCCTACCAAACAAGTGCTTGCTTTGGGTGAAAATTCAAGGTTAACAGCTCCTTTACTTTTTCTTGAAATATGATTTTGACCCTTATCTCTAAGAAATAATTACACAACAAATTAAACCGGTCACTACCCAATTATTGTTCTGTCTCCTGTTGTTTCTGAAATAAATACATTGGTTACTTCATAGGTGAGAAGAAGGAACGATATCGTCGTCAGATGTTACTTTTGGATTCAGCAAGAAATTTGTCTGATCATAGGGACTCTTCTAATGCAAAGAGCATTGACAGGAATGGGAATATAGAAATAACATTCTTTGAATTGAATGCAGTAATAGCTGCCACAGAAAATTTTTCCTCTGCCAAGAAGCTTGGACGAGGAGGCTTTGGCTTAGTTTTCATGGTAATTTCTTTTTATTTTGGATTTAAAACAAACTTATTGAGCTTGTTTGTCAATTTCACTTACTGCCATATTTGTGTGTGTGGTGAGTTTCCGGTCTGCAAATTTTCATGTATTTGGACCTTCAGATAACTAAACAGGAAAGGGCCCTGATGAAAGAAAGCTTATGAAAAAAGATATTATCAAAGTCAAATGAGTAGGAAATTTTTGGAAATCTATGTCAGATATTGAGTGTTGAATTCCTGGAGGTAATTTTTTGGGGGGAAGGAACATTTAACTTCTTTAGTTAAGTGCTTTCTTGCATTTGGATTTAGTTCTACCATAATCTAATTTATATATATTGAAGTAATAATAGTGCTTTTATCTTTTAATAATTTGAGAGAGTAAAATTTTTGTTTGTCTCCTCCGATTACAAAAGCTTTTCCAGCACTTTCTTAAGTTAAATCTTTTTCTTTTGCCATCATTAATTGTTACATTTTTCATTCACATTCTTGATGGACTTGTAAAACTAAAGCTAGAAAATTAACACTCCGGTTACATGCATGTTAGCCTTTTGTGTGGTAAGGTCTGAGCCTTTTACTGTAATTCACTTTCTACATTGGTATTTGTTTTGAGTTGCCAGAACGAAATATATTGACAATCAAAGCAATGGTTTCTAACCTTCTGAGATCTTATGTAAGTGCCAATTAAAACGACTTTTCAGGGTCAGTTATCTGATAGACAGGAGATAGCTGTCAAAAGATTATCAAAAAATTCAGCACAAGGTATTGAAGAATTTAAAAATGAAGTCTTATTGACTACAAAACTTCAACATAGAAATCTTGTTCGGCTTTTGGGTTGTTGTATAGAGAAAGATGAAAAGATATTGATTTATGAATTCATGCCCAACAAAAGTTTGGACTACTTTATCTTTGGTATAGTTCTTAAATTAACAATTATGCACTGGTGTGTATTTATAGCTTTTGTGTCTATTCTTTCAGTTATATGTGATACCATTTGAATGAAGCAGATCAATCAAGAAAGTTGATGTTGGATTGGAAAATGCGTTTTGAAATTATTTTGGGAATTGCTCGGGGAATCCTTTAGCTTCATCAAGATTCTAGATTACGAATTATTCACAGAGATTTAAAAGTCAGCAATATTCTTTTAAATGGAGAAATGAAACCCAAAATCTCAGATTTTGGTACTGCAAGAATATTTGGAGATGACGAAACTCAAGAAAAGACAAAGAGAGTGGTTGGAACAATGTAAGTCACACAAGACATGTTCAACACTAAGCTAAATTAATTTCTTAATGTATGAATGTTTCATCCAAAACTTCTAAAAATATTTAGGATCTATATATAAAATGGAAACTTTAGGACCGTGTCGTAACTAAATTTTATAATGTTTATGAAATGCAGTGGTTATATGTCACCAGAATATGCATTAAGCGGCTTTTTTTCAGTGAAATCAGACGTTTTCAGTTTCGGAGTTATACTATTAGAGATCATATGTGGGAAAAAGAATTGGGGCTTTTACCATGAAGATTCATCCTCAAATTTGTTAAAATATGTATGTTTTTGCCACATTTTTGTTTTCTTATTTCGTTCTATTCTCCAACATTTGCCAAATTTGATAGAATTGCTTTTGATCGATATAACATGTTAAAATAAGATCTGGGAACTCTGGAGAGATAAAAAGGCCATGGAGATAGTTGACTCGTGCATTGTTAATTCATGTCCAGTCCATGAAGTTTTGAGGTGTATCCAAGTTGGGCTCTTGTGCGTGCAAGATGATGCAAGAGATAGACCAACCATATCAACTGTTAACTTTATGTTATGCAATGAAACAACGCTTTCTTATCCAAAGCAACCCACATTTGCTATTAGGAGGAATTCACTGGACTCGTCTACCAAAGGTACAAATTGTTCCACTAATGAGGTGACAATTACAACATTTGTTGGCAGATGAATTTGTTAGGTTTTGAATTTTGAATGGAAGTTTGCTGTCATACATATCACTTTTTTCATTACTGTTATTGTATACATGTAATAATACCCATGAAATATTTCATATTTAACTCTTGCAGAGATTTTGTTATGCAATAATAAGAAGAGAAATTGCATATTCCCTAGGAAAAGATTGTCATGCAGTACTTTAAAAAAGGGGTAATTCCAATTTTTAAATGTAGTTTGACGTAATTGCTAATTGCCCCTGTACTTTGAAGAAATCTTGTTTTGCCTCTTCACATGCAAAATGATGAAAAAGATCAAGGAGTTTTCTAGATTTTTTTTAAAGTCTATAAGGGATATACTAAATATTTCCTTAAACTACAAGGGTATTTTGTATATTTAATAAAACGATAGGAGGTTCTTAGATATTTTTCGAATTAATGGAGGATTTCGGTTATTAAGTCAAACTACAGAGGATTATCCCATAAAATAACCCATGCAAACTCTGCATAAAAAATTTCAAATCTTTTCTTTTATTCAAAGAAATTTCGATTGTAAATTAAGGCATAACTAAATTTCAATCTCGTGTGATATAATCATGTACTGTTATACATAGGTATTGATTTAACTCGGATTTATAGATGATGATGGGGGTGCGCTATCATGCCCCTATTGCAATGAAAAATGAGGTATTGATTTATTTTTTTTATTGTCACTATTTTTTAATGAGCAAATTATTGGATAGCCTTAAGATATTTACCTTATTATAATCGAAAACTATTTTTATCTTTTGTAACAATGACCTCCCCTCTACTAACGGTTTGACTATAGTTGACAGTGAAAGTTAACTGTAGTAAAGATATTTCGGTCAATTTATTTGATTTTTAATTTTCTTTTAAAAATTATATTAATTAATAAATAATTTAAAATTTTAAAACTTAAAAATATTTTAAATTTTAAATCATTTTAAAAAATTAAATTTAAACTATAAAAAATAATTTAAAATTTTTTTAAATGGATCTAAATCATCTATCTCAAAGATAGACAGTTTAGATCAATTTGGAAAAAAAAAATTAAAAAATTAAAAAAATGATAAAAAAATTTGATGGTGGTTCAACTCATCAACATTTCAGGATATTTGGGTTTTTGATTCATCAACAGAGGCATTGATCCAACATCATCAGTCATCATCACAAACAAAACAACTGTCATCTTCAAACAAAAACCACTACCATCATCATCAAACAGACCCAGGAACATCATCATTAACACAATCTACAATAAACACAATCCTCAACATCATCATAAACACAATCATCATCAACACCATCTATAATATACAGAGTAAAAATTAATCGCGTAAATGGAAACCTAGACACCCGGTACTCAGGCGTCTGGGTTTCCATATCTGAGCGTCTGGGTTTCTTGACGGAAACCCAGATTGAATATGGGTTTTTAATCTGGAAATCCAAGCGTCTAGGATGGAAACCTAGATCAATCTAGGTTTCCAAAGCGATTTGAATTTCCAGACACAAACCCAGATTAACGTCTGGGTTTCCGTTTGGGGACCCAAATGCTTGATACCCAACGTCGATTTAGGTATCTAGGCAAGAGAAAGAGATTATGAAAATAAAGAAAAGAATGAGAAGAGAATGAGAGAGAGGGATACCAACTAGTGAAGAAGATGAAGAAAAAGAAGAGAAGAAGGAGAGGAGAGAGAGAGAGAGAAAAAAAAGGAGTAGAGAGATGAGGGGGTCGATGGGAGAGTTTTATAAATAGGGATTCAATCTCTCCAAATTGGATCTCCACCGTCCAACATTAGATGGACGGTGGAGATCTAATCTCCCATTTTTTAAAAATTTTTTTATTTTTTTAAAATATTAAAGATTTATTTTTTTAATTTTGATATTTGAAAATTAATCACCACCGTCCACCAACATATGACGGACGGTGCAGATCTCATTTCATTATTTTATTTTTTTTAAATTTTAATTATTTTATAATTTAAAAATTATAAAATTAATTAGTCAGGGACATTCTCGTCTTTTTGTTCTATTTTGTCATTTTTTAATTATTTCAAACGATCAACTATGGTCAAACCTTAGTAGAGGGGAGGTCATTATTACAAAAAAATAAAAGGGTTTTTGATTATAATAAAGCAAATGTATCGAGACTATTAAGTAATTTCCTCATTTTTAAATATACTAGATCATCATGCAAAATGCACTATGGACATTTGTTGGCTTCACAAGAGTCCACCAAAGTTAGTGGGCTTGTCCACTAACTTTACACACACATACGAATATACATAAATATATATATATATATATATATATATATATATATATTAACAACAAATGGGTGCCTAAAGAATAAATGGGTGGTGCATTTAAATTATTGTGTTCTTAAAAAGAGGTTTGGAAATGAATCCAAGAGTCTATTTGTTGGGCTTAACTCATATTTGTGCTTCAAATAAAATTTCGGGTTTTATTGAAATCTAACCCCTTTTTTATAACCCATTTGAAAAATAACCTTTTTTTTTTAAATCCCAACCTCAAGGTAGAGAATCTCAACCTCTAGGTTCGGAATCCCAACTTCCAGGTTGTGAGTCATAGTGTTAATTCAATTCAATCTCAACTTCAGGGTTGAGATTTTTTCAACCTAAAAAAAAGGATTAGTTTTCAAATAGACTCTCAAAAATAAGTTATTTTAGGTATTTTCTCTAAAATTTCTCATTATTGAGTCCTAGAGCAAAAATTGAAATTTCTCACTGATGGGCTTCCATTCATGTTCTTAAAAAATCTACAGGGCCGGACCATTTAATGTTTATTGTTGGCCCATCATGGATTGAAAAATTAAATAAAAAAATGAGACCTTACATCATCATGACAACCACCAAGGCTTATGGTATCAAATTTCAAATTTTATGGGGCTTAAATGGCTGAAATTTATCAAAACAAACACACTCTCTTTTGGTAATTAAAAATGGAAGTGTGACTCACGGGTGAACCTTAGAAAAAGAAATGAAATGTTGGGGAGAATGGACAAAGCATAAAGAAAAAAGTCCACCAATCATGCTTCCCCCACCCATCAGCCCACCATCATTTCATTTTCATACTTTCCTTATCATATTTTTATATGTCAAAGGACTTTAATGATATTAGAACCAAAATGTTGCCCCTTCCTATAATTTTTTGAAAGTGTTGCCCATTCCGTTTATGGATTGATTTCCTACTTGAGATGTACTTTCGCATCATTCGACGTGCACTGTCATCAATTTTTTTTTCTCAATGACAGTTTTACCCTCAACCTTCGACATTGCTGATGTCCACTCTGCTTTTCAGCTTTCATTACGCCACTCACATCAACTACATTTACGACCCTAAAGAAACAAAAAACAAAACAATCATAACATTTAGCCACATTTATTAAATGAAGTTGTTGTACGGAAGGTAGTGGATTATTTTTAGTGGGTCCACTTTTGGCTTTCTTTTGCGTAACAACCTCTCTGCCAACACCTACTCAACATGACAAGCATGACCCTCGTTTGTTAAACGAAGGTTTTTTAATTTTGATATAATAGGATGAAATAAATTTTGATATATTTTTTTTGAGAGTAGGAGAGTTATTCGATGGTTATGTTGCACCAAATAATTGTATATACATAAATTTCTCTCTTCATTTATGTTCTTTCATATTTTCTCTTTTATTTATTTATTTATTTTTTAATTAAATTTTTATTTTGAGGTATTTTAAACAACATGTTTGTTTAAACCTATATAATATAAATCTTATTTGAAAATTTATGTTGAGAGTTTTGAATCTATACATTATTTATATGATTTGGTTAATAGAATAACGAGAAAGATAAAATGAAATTTGAATTAATAATATTTTTATTTAGTTTAAAGGTAAAGATAAAGTAGGATAAAATATATTAATTTAAAATTAATAATTAATCCACAACATTAATTTTCTTTTAACCCAATGATTGAAAAATTATGTTAAAATTTATGTCAAAATTTATACCTTCAATCTTGTTCTGTTATAAATATATTTCACATTGTACTCTTTTTAATAGGACTTTAATGATACAATTTGAAATTAAACCTTCTACAAAGAAACAAGGCTTCTCGGAGAGGAAAAAAGAGCCACACAGGATGAAAAAATAAAATTGAACAAAATTTGTGAATGTGGTGAATCGAATCCAGCCCTTAAGCAGCCATGGTGGCACCATTGCGACTCTTCTTGTTTATTAAATGAAGCCGTTGTACGGAAAGAAATGGATAATTTTTATTGGCTCCCACTTTTATATTTCTACATTTTAGGATATGATTGTACGTTACTAAATTAGCTAGTAATATAACGTGTTAAGTGTTGTTTGTTGGATCGAAATTCTCACTAAAACAAAAATAAAACTTTTACAACACTCAAAACACCTCACAATACAAAGTTTTGCTTTGTTTCTCACACACTCACTAGAAGCTTTGCTTCTCTTATGTTTTTCTTCTTCTTTGTGATGATAAAACCTCATGCAAGAGGGGCTATATATAGTGCTAGAAAATTAATCTAAACCATTCAAATTAACAAATACAAATAAATCATAACCACACAATTTCACCAACCAAACAATTATTTTCAAATTGCATTATTGACTCACCTAACCTTTCACCTAATCTTACACCTAACCTTAGAAGGTTCTTCTTGATGGACTTGGGCTTGGTAATGGGCTTCAAAACAAGTTTATATTTTCAACATTGTTATGACTGAATTACTAATAAAATATATTAAATTAATTTTTAAATATAATAAATATGTAAAATACAAATTACTTGTAAAATAAATAAATAAAATGGATATAGGAGTGGATTAATTGGTCTTTTCATTTTGAGTGGGACTAATTTATCAATTTTAGTGGGATAAAAGAGGAGATGAGATTAAATTTTGTTCAATACCACCTTCTGGACGAACATGATATTTGGACAAAAAATTTGCTTAATCTCATTCTATGTTGATCGACAAACAGCCCCTAAAGTGACATGATCCACGTCTAATATGGCTTGTTTTGCTTATCAATGCGTATTGACGCACCATACTGTACCATGCACTATTTTATAGGTTTTTTTTTTTTTTTTTTTTTTAATAAATGATATCCTTTTAGATCCAAATTGAACAATAATTTTTTTTAAAAAAAAATATTATAAAAATAATTATTTTCAAATAAATATATACTTAATAAAAATATAGAATCTGAAAAAAGAGTTATTTTTCAACTTTAACCTTAAAAATATGTTATTGTCGCAATTTTTTCTATTTGTATGCATGTATACATGGACATGTATCTGTTGAGATATTTATATAGCTTGCCTTGAGTGATAATAATGAATGAACATTAAATTATAGAAAGAGAGAGTTTTGATGAATTTAGGATTGAATATATCATATATATTAAAAATATGTATATCTATGTTAAAAGAATCATTAATCTCAATTAACTTTTTCTCTCGGGTAAAACTACTATTTTCAAAGCTACATTAGTCCAAGGGTGAATCTGTAAGACAAGTGAATTCCAAGTCAAATACGAGTTGACCAAGGCTCACATGTCTATGTTTTGGGTGAACACTAGTATGCAAGATCATAAATTCATAATGTCTAATAATTTTTTTTTTTAATAATTGCTTTGGTTTTTTTTTAGGTCAAAAATTTACCGCGTGGATTGTTCTGTAATGGTTTGTCTCTATCAACATATTTATATCAAAATTTTGTGGAGAGTTCCTTAAAATAAAAGCAATTTGATAAGAACAAAACTATAGATAAAAAATATATATATATATATATATATATCATTGTGGATGTTTTAACGTTAGCTTGTCAAAGTCATGTTTTAGATATAATTGTTCTGCAGTATAACAAAGAGAGCATTGATTCACGGACCAACAATTTTTGATGCAGTGCACGGTTTGCAAATAGTTGATACAATTGTAGTTCTCATGTGCCAACTTGATCAACACCGTTGCTTTATTAATGTTTTAAAATGAAGATTACTTTTAAAAAAAAAATCGTACTAGTTAACTTATTAATATTCTGCTGGAGATAATGTTAACTGGGATATTTTGATGATGACTAGAAAAAAAGTAGAAAACAAACTAATGAGTGACATGGGTCTTGGCAGAAACCCTTAACAGCATCGCAGAAAATGAATGCTTTATTAATTGCACATTGGTCTTATCATGATTGTTTCAATTTTTTTCCAGGATCATAAATGTGCTTGGTGTGTTAAAACAAAGAGTCGTTGGTGTAATAAAAGCTGAACTGAAGACAGTACGAGACATGAGTCATGAGACGCTAGGGAATACGCACAATTAGCACCAAAATGTTACCCGTTGCTTTATTTTTTGAAATTGGTAGTGGACTCTCTTTAATTTTTTTTCAATGACAATTTTACCGTCGAAATCGATTTAAAAAATTTAAAAATATATATATATATATACCACTATATATACTGTAAAGTAACCTCCTCCTTCTCTCAGCACTCATATGCATAAAAGCGAAAAGAGAGATAAAGCTCTTGGCTTGTGTAAAGCTCCTGACTTTCTTTCTTTTTATGGTTTGCTGCTTCTGGGTCTTACGCCCACTTGTTGATCTCTTGATGAGAGAACTGGTCTTTTATTTTGTTTATGAAAGCAGAGCAAGTAGTGATTCTTTGCACCCGATTAAAGTTTTTAAATGCATCATGGCGTACATACTTATTAATACAACCTCGGGCAAATCTTCTAGTAGCATGTATATGTGTATGAACCTATCTAGTTACGGAATTTGTTCAGAATTATTTTGGCAACGGAAACTTATCGAATGGTTTGTCAGGTCAAGATCGTGTAAAGGTGTTTCTTGCTCACTTTATAGTCTTTTAAATTTATTTCATTTCTTCATGGGCATAACCTTTTGCTTTATTTGTGATTGGTCTAAAATTTAGATATATATATATTTTTTAAATTTATGATACTACAAATGTAGTAAAGATCAATTTGTTTGATATGATATTGCTCAGATGTAAACATTATACTAGACACATAATCTAGGTGGTAATCAATCACTCTTAAAAAATGTAGGGATAATCCCAAAAAACCGTGTGTAGTTTGAAAAAATATCTATTTTAACACACTAGTTTCATTATTGTCCATAATCCCTCCTACAGTTACCAAGTTAACAGAAAAGTTGAGTCTGACAATTGCAGAGTATAAAAAGACGTAATTGCCCCTGGTCGTGATATGTTGAGTGTAGCTGACACTGACCAGACATGTGTAAATTGGAAAAAGACAAAATTGCCCCCAGCAGTGACATTGTACCTATAATTACATAATTACCCCTAAAAGTGACCGTTGCTTCAACGGCTCTTTGCACACAAATAAAAACCCAATCCATGCAGTATCACAACATCCTTTCCATCACCCAACTCAGCTGAAATCCAAAATACCAAAACTCTCTCAAAACTCTCTCACTTTTTTCACATTCCTATCACCGAACTCTCTCAAAACTCTCTCAGCTTTTTTCACATTTCAAACTCTCTCAAAACTGTCAATATTTCCAAAAATACAAAACCCCAGCTGATTCAACAACAACCTACATTAACAAAACACAACAACCCAAAGTAACAGAAAGCCCAACAAGTATGCAGCAACACAGCATCATCCTTTTTCTCACCAAATTCTCTATCAACAACAGCAACAACTACTTACTCAACAGTAGCTGCAGCTGATTCAACCATTTATTCAAGAACAACAGCTAGTTCAGGAACAGTAACAACTACTTGTTCAAAGCAAAAAACAACCACAACAACATGGAATCAACAGCAAGTAGCACAAGCTCAAGATGCAATATTAATGGAGGAGTAATTAGGTTCAAAAATAGAAGATGTTACTGTGGAAATAAAGCAAACGTGAGAATATCAGAATCTGCAAACAACCCAAGAAAATTGTATTTCCACTGTGAGAAGAGACAATGTAGATATTTCTCATTTTGGGAACCAGAAGCAGATGAAGTTCAGTTAGATATGATGAAAACAGAAGAACAAAACAATGCAACCCGAGTGCAAGATCTGGAAACAAGAGTGGATAATGTAGAAAGGCGTTTCATTGACAAAATGCATAAATTAGAAGCAATGCAAGAATGGTTGAAGGTGATCATGATCTGCAATGCAATTGTATTTCTTGTGGGCATGACAATTATTGCTAAACATTGTAATAAGTACGATTGATATATATATGTGTGTGAGTACTAATATTGAAATGCATGCACAAGTACTAAGCACACTGCTAAACAGTGCCAGTTCCAAAATATATATAACTACCAAAATGGGGCAGTATTAAACATGAAGACCCCACCGTCTAAAGCCATCTCATACATTGGCAAACAAAATATATAGTTGTAAAGTGATAACAGTGCATGCATATTTAACAGTGCATGATAATTACTTCAAAATATAATAAAGCTTGCCATTACATCACTACTCAGCTTGTGAGACTTGTGTCAGTTGTGAGCTTGGTTGAGATAGGGATAAAGTTGGAGTTGAGGCAGTATGGGAATTTGGGGCACCATCCTTGGATTTTGATTTGTTCTTCTGTCAACACAAAATATAAGAAACAGTAAACAAACAAATTTATTTAAACAATGGCAATGTTAGAATTATTTAAACATATTCATTTAAAAAAAAAAAAATACCTTCATAGTACTTCTTGCTTGAAAAGTTGAAGTTGAGGCAGCCTTGGAATTTGGGGCACCATCCTTGGATTTTGATTTGTTCTGTCAACACAAAATATAAGAAACAGTAAACAAACAAATTTATTTAAACAATGGCAATGTTAGAATTATTTAAACATATTCATTTAAAAAAAAAAATACCTTCACAGTACTTCTTGCTTGAGAAGTTGAAGTTGAGGCAGCCTTGGAACGTGAGGCACCATCCTTTGATTGCTTCTGTCAAAACAAAGAAAAATATGAGGACAATTATGTAAACTTTGTAAGTAAAAAGAGTTTCATAGAATATACCTTCTGCCTTTTTGGAGGTGGTAGGTCATTTTTGCATGACCTTTTATTGTGCCCAGCCTTCAAGCATTTAGTGCACTTCACAGTTCCAGACCTTGAACTCGAAGCTGACCCTTTAGCCTTCTCTCCGGGTTCTCTAATTCGGATCTTCTTTGGCCTACCAACTCTTCTCTTCAATGGGGGTGGGTCAACTGGGTCACCATCGATATTACCCCACGTACACTTATCTGGAATTGGATGAATCATACAACTGTAGGTTTTCAGGAAGTTCGTTTGACTTAGGTATGGATGGACATAGTCCTTCAAAACCAACCGCAGGTCATACATAGCAATGTAGTGGTTTATACATAATATTGCATGCCTACAAGGCACACCACTGATTTGCCACTCTCCACATGCACACCTATGTTGACTTATGTTAACATCATAACTCCTTTCATGCCCCACCATCTCATATTCTGTCCCTCCTGCATATATGAGATTATACATTCTTCCCTCCTCACTTGCTTTTAATAACCTAGACCTAATAGAAGGAGGTAAATCATCCTTCCAATGTAAGCAATCTCTCTTTCTTTTTTGTATTAACTGCATTACCATCCTTCTTATGCACTCTAACAGCTCCAAATATGACTTACACCTATGCTCACCCAACATACTATTGAAACTCTCTGTCATGTTATTAGTAACATGATCACAACAAATTCTCTCATCAAAACGATGCCTACTCCAATGGTGTGACTCTATCTGAGCTAACCAAATGTGAGCATCCTTATCCACACTAGAAATATCATTCATCACCTTGTTGAAGTCTTCCAAACAGTATGCTTTGCTGGCCTGCCAAAACAAATTTCTGATACGTTGCCCGGGGTATTCCTGTCTGAAATTGGCATAAATATGTCGTGCACAATACCTATTACAAACTGCATATTAGTACCTTTTAATAATGCTAAAAGCTCATTAAACAAATATACATAGAATATACAAACCTAAAATTACCTTGTACTAGCATACGGAAAGACCTTATCAAGTGCACTAAGGACCCCCTTCTGTCTATCACTCATGAAGCACAATGGATCACCAGCGGGGTAATTTAAGTGTGCCTTCAAATGGTTAAGGAACCACAACCAACTGTCTAAGCTCTCTCCTTCACATATGCAAACTGCCAGTGGAAGCACTCCACTGTTTGCATCCAAACTAACAGCAGAAAGTAGCACACCTTCATACGGGCCCTTCAAGTGGCAGCCATCCAGACCTATGAAAGGTCTACATCCCTCTACAAAGGCTTGTTTCTGAGCATGAAAACTGATAAAAAACCTGTGAAAAGTGGGATGTGGTTGCTGCAGCCGAATGAATGCCACTGTACCCGGGTTATATTTTTGCACCATGCATGCATATTTCCTAAGCAATTTAAAACAGTCAGCATGGTCTTTACCCACCCCACTTAGTGCTCTATTTTTTACTTTATATAATCTTTTCCTATCCACTATCACTCTATAGTTCTCTCTCAACAAATCAGCAATGACTGATACTTGGATAGTAGGGTTACTCTTAATTAGGTTCTCAAACTTACTACATATCCATTTCACTCTTGCTTCTTTATTCTGACACACCCTCTGACACTGATGTTCATCATTGTAGTTCTTAATTTTCATGACCCCCCCTGTAACCATCTCTGATGCATGAATTCTCCATGGACAATCTGTACCTTTGCACTTATATGTCAACCTATGCTTATCATTCACCTCTCTAATTAAAGTGACCCCCTCTTGAATGGCATATTCCCTTAAAACATCCCTCAAACTATATACACTATCATGAGTCTGCCCAACGTGAAACACAATCTGCCCCCCAACCTGTGGCTTGAAAGGATCACCTTTCATAAGCCTTGCTACTTTCTCTGCAGGCGTATCATCCTCTAAGTCAGTACTAAACTCATCATTTTCACAAGATCTATAACCTTCCATTGACTCCCAGTTGTCCTCCTTGACATGTGCCCCATCATCATCTTTTTCACTAGCATGTTCCTCTTGCTCATATACCTCACCCCGACCGTCCTCATCTTCCTCATGTCCCTCAACCCCACCGTCCTCATCTTCCTCATGTCCCTCCACCCCACCGTCCTCATCTTCCTCACGTCCCTCATCCCTACCGTCCTCAACTTTCTCACGTCTCTCCCCCTCACTGCCCTCATGACCAAAGAGGTCAGCCTCCAACCAACTAAAATCATAGTTGTTTTTTATATCATCCACTGCATGCGGTGATATAACTTGAACCTCACCCTCAGCCTCCCCAGTATCAGGTGATTTAGGAATGTAATGTTTAGCAACAATTTCAAACTCAATCCTATTGATATTTTTCTCCCTACACCTTTCAAATACATCTAACAACTCCCTATCAGACTCTAATAACAACTTCTCTTCACTCCAAGGAACAACGACATACACCTCACAGTCATCTTTTTGTACTCTTTTTGTCTGACATATTTCACGTAATAACACTATAAGACTGATTTCATCAGTCTCACACTTAAACGGCCCAAGCAATGTACCCCCATAATGCACTGCAATCTCCATCAACGTCATTATAACTACATAAATACCATACACACTATTACATTATTAATGAGTCTTACATACACAGTATATATGAACACATCCTATTATCATACAAACATGTAAATATTGTAACTCATATCAACAATATATCATATAATATACATATAATACACAGAATATATATACAATATACACATGCACCATCAAACACAATATACACTTAACTTCAACAACAAAAAAACAAAATCCTCAATATACCTTTAATAGCATGAAAATATACGTAGCAAAACACCATATACTACACAGATTATACATATAATATACACATGCACCATCAAACACCATATACACTTTTAACAACATCAAAATATAGACATATGGTATCCTCAGAATATCAAACATCAACACAAAATTTTTATTACGTTTAAACCAAAATAATTTATACTGAAATAATACAAAACATCAACATATATGACTTTTCAAACTATTCATCACATTTAAATCTTTTTCAACACATATTATGTAGTTTCACACTACCAATTAAACTTTTCTAGGCTTAAATCGAAAAACCCCCAAATTTTATGCTTTAAAAACCCTAAATAATCACAAACCCTTCAACAAAACAACATCCTCGAAATCCATTTCAATAAATCAGTTTCAAACAATATTACAAACGTAAAAAGCCTCTAAAAAACCTTACCTTCGAGTCGAGAAGAACAGTTCAGTTCCTTCTACCAAAACTGTTTCAAACCATCGCTCGATAATCACAAACGAAAGTATGAATGCAACACACAGTGTAGAGGCAACATGCAAGCAACAGATTACAGTTAAAAAGATGGTGGAGGTGAATATAGTTCTAGGGTTCCTTATGGCGCGAAGCTGAGAAAGACAGTTGAAGTTGAGAACCAGGTGGAGGGTTTTTTTCTCGAGTAAAAGCAAGTGGATGGTCTGATACTCCCACCGTCCGATTTTGATATTTTAGGTCCACCACACTACATGACGTGTCGTCTCCCCCACCATTCATTATTTCCATTTTTTGCCCTTTTTATATTTTCCACGCCCAATTACCTTAATACCCTTCCAGACAAATGAATACTAAGTGCATTTCCTTTTTTGCCCTTTAAGTCAGATGGTCAGCCAGGTCAACGTAACAGGATCTGTTACTGTTAAGGGTATGTTGGTCTTTTTATACCCCTTCAGGGGGTATTTTGAGTGTTTTAATTAAGGTCAGCTGGTATTTTGGATAAAAATCAAAACACAGGTGGTAAAATAGATATTTTTGTAAACTACATACGGTTTTTTGGGATTATCCCAAAAATGTAAAAACAATGTAGAGATCAATTTCAATTAAGTTCAGATCATTGAAATAATTGTGATTTGTTTTTGATGATTTTGTGTGGATACTAACTCATTGATGTCTACATATGACTAGACATGCATTTTTGTATTTTTGACTGAAATTGTGAGGAGGGGTCAATCCAAAATGCAGCTCCAGTTGATGTTGGTGGATCTTATGGTGAGTAAGAAATCCATGAACACATTTTTAAGTAAATTGGCTTGTTCTAAGTCATTCATGACATTTTGATGCTAGTAGGTAGAACTAAATGTGTCTGTGAAACCGTGTTAGGAATTGTCACACAATGCTGTCAGCCAAAGGACGCTTTAAAAGTCGATTATTAGTATGTTTTTGTTACCTTTTGTGGCTACTTTTTAACTCTTTATTTATCGTGTTGAATGTGCTATGATGTTGATGGCGAATTGCTGTGGTGCATAAGAATATGAACACTATGAAACATATGATAGATCTGATTTTAATTTAATGTTAGAGTGGTGAAATGGCTGTTTTATGGTTCTTTATTATATCAAAGGTATGTGTTTTCATACGTATTTGGTGAGTAGTGTAGAATAAGTACTTCTTGTTTGCAACCTAAGTTATCTTTATGAAAATTGGTATGGACGAGCTATATATGTTGTTGATGGTGAATTACTATGGTGCATAAGAACATGAACGCCATGAAACATATGTGGATCTAATTTTAATTTAATGTCGAGGGGTGAAAATGACTGTTTTATGGTTCTTTATTATATCTATTGTGTACATGCTAATACGTATATATTAATATCTAATGAGTGTATAACGAGCATTTAGCTTTGAAAATCAATATCTGTCTGTCTTGTTGGAATCTGATATACCATTATGATAGTTTTAATGCACTCTAATATGATAAACTCATAGAGACATACATCGAAATTAATAGGATAAATTTGTAAGGGTGAGCATGTGTACAACGTATAAAGTTGATGTGGAACGCTTAAGCGCCATCAACAATGTTACATTTGTTAAAATGATTAAAGAAATTCTTCTATATATAATAAATCTCATCATGAAAGCAAACAAACTAAAAACCATAAAACAGTAATTTGATTTTAGTACAAGTGGAAGACATAAAATGCTTCCTTCATTGACGTTAAGGCATTTGATTTTAAACATACAATGAAACCAACACGAATAGAAATGATATGATTGAGAAATTAGGTTCCACAAAGCAGGATTCAGTACAAATGAAATTATCAGTTACATAGATAGAGTCGTGCACCCAAATGATTGGCAAAAGCAATAAGAAAAACAGTCAAATACTTGAAATTAATGTTTTCCACCGAACTGCTGTACTACCCCCAAAGAAAAACACATGGGCAAGAAAACCAAGAGCATATACATAAACATACACAAGAGCTTAGCAACTCACAATAGAATTCTGTTGTATAAGTTAGTCCTGAGGATTCAAAATCAGGTAAGCTCCACCAGCAAAGTTGAAACTAACAACACTGAATAAGAAGCAAACACATATTAAAATGTTACAATCACCTTTGAAGAATAAGCACTCGGTGAGAAGAAATTGAAATGATGCACTTAAAAAATAAACCTGGAGGTGATTATAAAACATTGATATCCCTTGGGAGACAATAGGACGCACAGACTGAAACAAAACCCGTGATACGCACATTAACAGATAGTATTATTATAATATTAAATTCTTTCGATCAATGCATTTCTTATCGTGGCTTGGAAATCTCCTTATTAAAGTTCAAATGTATTAATTAGAGATTGAAAATATCGATTGTTGAAACTTACAGCACTGAAGAGAGGATCGTAGGCACCTGCAGCAAGGTATGCCAAAGTTGTTCCACCATCAACTATGGTCCCTTTGTTGCTTGATGTTGCAAACACTGATGAGTCGATGGACAAAGTTTGGCCATTGACAGAAATGCTCTGCAGATTCAGATTATAATGAGGCCTGAAATTGTGGGCATATGATTTGGCCAGTCAAAACTGAAAAGATGAATCATTCTATGTTTTAGGTCTTCTTTTAATTTTATAAACACAAAGTGCAAAAATCCATGATATTTAACAAATAAAATATCAGAATCAGAATTGTCAGGGAGACAAGCTTCCATGCTTTACTCACGGATCTACATCTTAGCAGAATTATAAGATTATTGAAGAATTTAATGTTGTGATATCTATAAATAATAACATGTAAAAAGAATCATCATACATTTCTAGAGCAACAATTGACAGCCTCAATACATCATGAACATTGAAGGAAAGTGGTAAGCTCAAGAGTAAGTCAATAGTGACCTATGACTGTCTTCAAGCATCACATAAAAATAAATTAAAAAACACAACCAAATTTCCACAGTACAGAAAATTTCCCAAGTATCATAAACTTAAAAAGAAAGTGAGAAGCTTAAATTAAAATAATTTTAAAACAGGAGATTGAAGAAACATAATGTAGTTAAGAGTTGACTTTTTCGTCTATTAATCATTTCCCTAGCTTTCCAGGTAAGTCTAAGCATGTTAAGTTTTCATGAAAAAAAAATTACATCAAATTAAGATATAACTTCTAATTTTTAAAGTCACTAATCCAAATCATGTGAACACAAACACTTAATAAGGTTTAATTTCCCAAAAGTACATTTTTAGCGTGAAAAAGAATGCAAGTTGTTGTATAAAGAATCATTATAAAAATTGTCAAGAAAATGGTGCAAAGAGTCTATTATTCCAAAACTCGTGACTCGCTACTCGACCGGCAACCCAATGAACGACAAGTAATCAGTTACTCAGTGAAAAATTGACGAGTACTCGATGAGCACTGTTTTTGGGGGAAATTATCAATTTTAAAATCTAAGAGCGTAAAGTGGTATTTCATTAAATATAAGGGACCATAACCACATTTTTCCTACCATATATGAAACTTACCTATCACCACACATTCCCACAACCCACCCAATCCATTTCAAACAAAACTCTCAGCCTCACATTCTCTCTTTGTCTCCCTTCTCCTCTTTCATCTCTCTCTAAAATTGTTATTGTCGTCACCGTGAAAGTGAGCCATTGTTGTTGCCATTGTCTCTTTGACATCATCAATTACCATCGTTACTAAAGTTGAAGGCAATCTCTCTAAAATTGACGAGGTTGATATTGAGAGGTTCTTATGGCGGTTGAGTGACGGTAAGCTCGAGGACGAGCGATGACAACTGGTGACAAGTAAGCTAGTTGATTTGGGTTTGGTTGGGGGTTAAGGTTTGGTCTTGGTATAATGAACTGGTAATTGGATTTAAGCGTAGGGCTTAGGGTTTGGTATGGTGACTGGTCAATGACTAGGGTTAGTTGTTAAAGTTTGGTTGGGAGATTGGTGTGGTGCGAGAGATTGTTGAATTGGTGATTGATTTTTTTGAAATTTGGTAGTGAGTCCGGTAATCGAGTTTCATGATGAATCTGTTGAGTTTGGTCGTCGAGTTGAACCGAGTTGGCAAGTTCTCGCTCTAACTCGATGAATACTCGCCTTCAATGAGTAAAACCATCGATCTGGGGTTCTCGGATTGGCAACCGATCGAACGGCGATTTCTCATAGAAAAATTGGCCAACTCAGCCGAGTTTTTAAACCATTACTAACCATATAACATCTGCCTTTTTGTTTGCTTTCTAGTTAAAATATGTGAAATATTTTTTATAGTAATATGCAAATTTAGAATACCTATATTACAAATATGTTTTAATAACATAGTCACCAAATATGTTTTAAATGCTATTTCAATATATATATATATATATATATGTGTGTGTGTGTGTGTGTTTTAAATGCTGAAAATAATAAATTTAATTTCTCATTTTTATTTTCAAATATTCAATTTTGCTTTAATGATTTCATAAAATATATTATTTATTATTACAATTTAAAAAGGAATTGCACAACAACCCACCCCACCCTCCCCCCTCTCCTGTGATTTGTTTAAAAATAGATAGAAACATAGTTATCCTTTTATAATACAAAACCTCCATACTAATAGTTGACTTTTATCAATTTTAACGATTGACAAAAAATTTGGATTGAACGTTTAATGCCCTTAACAATGTGAAGTTATCCAATTACCCATGAATAAAACAAAAAGAAAATAATAAAATATTCTCCCTTTTCATATTTGCATGTGATTTAAGGTTTTATAATTTAATTTAATTGATCAATTTGCCCTTATGAATTAGAATAATGCCATGAAAGTAAGTTTTATATGTAATATTATTTTACCATTTTACCATTTGAAATAATGTCAAATGTTTTCAGCCCTCTATAAAGGAGTGATAATATGGTTTTGCATCTAGCTTGCTGCAGCTTCTTATTTGTTTCATTGATTTCTTTTTTTTTTTCACATTCTTATTTTTTTACCAATTTTCTACTCTTTTAATTTTTATATTCTTAGTAAGACTCATTATGTGGAAAAAATATTAAAGAGGTTTAATTAGTATGATTGTAAACCTGTCATGACTCCATTTGATGCAAATTGTAAATTAAAGAAAAATACAGGAAATGCAATATCTCAATTATAATACTCTCAAATAATCGACAGCCTAATGTATTTAATGAATTCTAGTAGACCTGATATCGCATATTCAGTTAGTAGACTTAGTAGATATACAAGCAGTGCTGGACGTGATAATTGGAAAGCTTTGATCAGAGTATTGAGGTATCTAAAATATACATTAAACTATGGACTGCATTATACAAATTATCCACTAGTTTTAGAAGGATATAGTGATGCCAATTGGATTTTTGATAACTAGTGGATATGTTTTTACATTAGGTGGTGTTGCTGTTTCATGGAAGTCATCCAAACAAACGTGTATAGCACGTTCTACAATAGAGTCAGAGTTCATAACTTTGGATAAAGTTGCTGAAGAAGCAGAATGGTTAAGAAATTTTTTGGAAGATATTCCACTATGGCCTAAGCTTGTGTCAGCAATTTGTATACATTGTGACAGTATGGCAGCTCAAGCTAGAGCTAAAAATAAAGTATATAATGACAAATCAAGACATATTAAGCGCAGACATAATACGATTAGGCAGTTGCTCTCTAATGAAGTAATCTCTATACAATATGTGAAGTCAAAGGAAAATATTACAGATCCATTAATAAAAGGCCTACCAGAGAGCAAATCAAAGTTACACCAAGAGGAATGGGTTTAAAGCCAATACAATGAGTTTTACCTGACGAAAATCTAACCTAGTTGATTGGAGATCCCATGGTCTAAGTTCAACAAGCAAACTTGACAGACCCCGTTTCTGCACTTCTATTTCTGTACAGACGGCAGCCTGCCGGCAACCCCACGGTAACCCTCCAGCCTATATTTAATCCGACTGAAAGATTCCCGTGAAGCTAAGCCGTTTTTCCTTATTGAAAACTTTTTTAATTACACATTTATATAATAGACTTAGTAACAATTTGGGCAGCATAACGACTCTTTTTCTAAGATTACCACCCTGCGAATTTGGTAAAAACTTTAAACACTTCTAAAATCAATTGGTTTTTCCCAAACTTCTGGGCCTCAGGCCTTCAATTTATCAATTCACAAGCAACCACAAGCATGTCATCAATTTTCAAAATAATGTAAAACACAAAACAGTACGTCATGCATTTATATTTATTTATATATGTTCAAATATAAGAAAAACTTATATATTATGTCATATACAATTAAGTATTTCCCAAAATAAGATATATACAATCACAGCAGTGCAAAGCACTTTCGACCCAATCTGTCTAGTTTTGGACTGGAGTCTCTGAGCCTGATGTACCTGTACCTGTACCTGCATCTGCCCCTGGGGAGGTTTTGTTTGTAAAACATAAAACAGTATAAGCTAAACGAGCTCAGTGAGTGTTGTAAGTTTTTATTTTCATTTTATCTTTATAAAAATTCCTCCCTTAGTTTTAAAATACTTTATAAACCTCTCATCGCTGTAATATGAAAAATCAATTTTTCTCTCAAAACCATTTTTCAGATAAATGCATGGATAACTTATAAAACGAAAAGATACGATAAATTATCATATAATTTTAGTTTTCTACATAAAATATAAATAGTGGTGGCATTATTATTTTTGAAAAGTCTCTGAATAAAACGAGCCAACCACTAATGGTCCGTACCATATGGTATCCTAGGTATGGAGCGGAATTTTGCCTCGCTCCGGCCTTCCCGGAATTTTTCCTCGTTCAGACTATCTAACCGGTATTACGTAGCGGAATTTTTCCCTCGCTACGGAGCGGCATTTTTCCTCGCTCAGGTGGAAGCTAGCTAATAATATACCCTATACGTGCATTAGGCGACACACAAAACTGAACAATTAACTCGATACAATCCCCCCTTGCGGGTTTCCTCCCGCTGTTAGTGACAGACACTCCCAACACTGCCAATGCACGCTTCGGGTACTCAACCTCAACCGGAAATATCTGTAAGATCTACCAAGCATACCATATGTTCAATATATATATTTCCATCAAATAATTTTTCACCATAAATACTTATCTCGTATAAACTTTTTAAATTTAAGAAATCCACATCTCATATAATCATTTATAGTCCATGCAAAATATTTTTCATATAATTTCATTTATTTCAAAATCAAACTATAACATATCATAACATAAACTTTAAAACATTATATCCAAAATATTTTAAATAACACTCACCGATTATCGATTCACAAAATCACACGCTTTCGGGTTTCCTCGATTCCAAATATAATTATCGCCGTCCTAAATTAAATCTACAAAGTAATATAATATATAAAATTTTTAGTACGGCTGCTATACAGGAAAAATAACCCTAAAAATGAATTCTACACTTAAAAACGAGTCCGTAGACACGTCGGGAGCTAAATTTCGAGTTCGGGAGGTCGAAAATCTTACCTCCGCCGTACGTGATGGCCGACGGCGACTTTCCGGCGTCGGATTCCGGCGACCTCGATGGTGGGAGGTATGGTTAGGTGGGTTTTGTTGTCCTCGACACACTGATCACGAAAACGAGGTCGATCGGCGTCGAAATCGCTTTGTTTCGCCGGAATCTAGAAAATAAAAGTTGGTTAACCGCCTTACTTTGTCTACTAAAACGAAGACCCAAACGGTGATAAAAATTGATAAAATTGGTACCTATAGAATCTACGTCGCACAAGCTTTCCAACGGTACTAAGATCGGCCAAAACGGAGCTCGGATGAGGTCGGAACGAGAGATTGAAGTTGGGCTCGCGAAACTGAAATTTCTGGAAATCCGAGGAGAGAGAAAAGAGGGAGTCGGCCGAAGGAAGTAGATGCTGATATAATCCGGTCGAATTGCAATTTGCCCCCTCAACTTTGTAAAAATTACGATTTTAACCTAAACTTTTAAAAACATAATTTTTTAGTCCTTGCACTATTGCCCAATTTTTATAACATTTTTCAATTTCACCCTTTTCGTCAATATTTCTTTTCATACTATTTTCATACCTCTAAATCAATTATTTTTACCATTTCTTGAGCTCGAAATCGCATCCATAAATTTCATCATAATCCAATTTTATATTTGGGCACTCTAAATTATTATTTTATTCCATAAATGAGACATACGTGTACAATACGTATATAATACTAAAATAGGGAT
Organism: Dimocarpus longan; assembly: GCA_022984855.1. Classification (NCBI taxonomy): domain Eukaryota; kingdom Viridiplantae; phylum Streptophyta; class Magnoliopsida; order Sapindales; family Sapindaceae; genus Dimocarpus; species Dimocarpus longan. The sequence goes on from CM041017.1 coordinate 25,617,053, forward strand.
GGCATATTACAATTTCTTCCCGCCTTAAAGAAATTTCGTCCTCGAAATTTATAAAACTCATCGATGTCTACTGAAATAATTGGGGATATTTATGTTTCATTTGATCCTCATGCTCCCATGTGGCCTCCTCTATATCGTGATTCCTCCACAATATCTTTACTAAGGGAATGACTTTACTACGTAGAACCTGTTCTCTGCGATCTAAAATCTGAACCGGTTCCTCTTCATAAGCTAAGTTTTCCCTCAGCTCCACAGGTTGCTCTCTAAGTATATGAGAGGGATCGGGGATATATTTTCGAAGCATGGACACATGAAACACATCATGAATTTTATCCAACTGTGGTGGCAGCTTCAACCTATACGCTACTGATCCTACTCTGTCGATAATCTCATACGGCCCAATATAACGCGGACTCAGCTTACCACGTTTTTCAAATCTAAGTACGCCTTTCCAGGGAGATATCTTGAGGAATACTTTATCTCCAACTTCGAATTCAAGATCTTTACGGCAATTGTCTGCATAACTCTTTTGCCAATCGCCTGCTATCTTAAGTCGGTCCCTTATAACTTTAACTTTATCTGTAGTGATCTGAACAAGCTCAGGACTTATCAATTTCCTCTCACCTACCTCATCCCAACACACTGGAGTCCTGCACTTTCTTCTATAAAGTGCCTCATATGGGGCCATACCTATACTGGTCTGGTAACTGTTATTATAAGCGAACTCCATAAGTGGTAGGTGTATATCCCAACTACCCTTGAATTCCAGAACACATGACCTGAGCATATCTTCAAGTGTCTGGATCGTTCTCTCTGACTGACCATCCGTCTGCGGGTGAAAGGCTGTGCTGAAATTTAGCCGAGTTCCTAATGCTTTCTGTAGACTGGGCCAGAACTTCGATGTGAATCTAGGATCACGATTTGAAACGATAGAAACAGGTGTACCATGAAGTCTTACTATCTCATTAATGTAGAGCTGCGCTAATCTGCTCAGGGGGTAATCACTCCGGATGGGCAGAAAATGGGCGGATTTCATTAATCTATCAACTATCACCCATATCGCATCATGCCCCCTCTGACTGCGCGGAAGTCCTACTACAAAGTCCATGGTGATCTTCTCCCATTTCCACTCAGGAATAGGGAGAGGTTGCAACAGTCCTGCCGGTTTCTGGTGCTCTGCCTTGACTTGTTGACAGGTGAAGCATTGGGATACAAAAGCTACTATTTCTTTCTTCATCCCTTTCCACCAGTAATGTTCTTTTAGGGTATGGTACATCTTCGTGCTGCCCGGATGCATGGCATATGCTGAGGAATGAGCTTCTTCCATAATTTCCTTCTTCAGATCCTCTACATCCGGCACACATAAGCGCTGTCCCATCATTATTGTACCATCTTCCCTGATAACGAAATCTGTTCTCTTTCTATCTTCGATTTCTTTCTTTAATTTGACCAACTGGGGATCCTGTTTTTGCAATTCTCTTATCTGATCCACCAACATGGGGCGAACATGGAAATTAGCTAACAATGCTCCGGAGTCTGCTACATTTAATTTTACTCTCAACGATCTTAATTCCACCAAAAGCGGAAGATACACAGTCTTCAATAGTGCTAGGGAGCTTGTAGGCCTCCTGCTCAAAGCATCTGCCACTACATTGGCTTTTCCGGGGTGGTACTCTATCGTACAATCATAATCTTTAATTAGCTCTAGCCACCTCCTTTGCCTCATATTCAATTCCTTTTGAGTGAGTAGGTATTGTAGACTCTTATGATCTGTAAAGATCCGACAAGGAACACCATATAAGTAATGCCTCCAAATCCGCAATGCAAATACAACTGCTGCCAATTCTAAATCATGGGTAGGGTAGTTTTGCTCGTGCTTCTTTAGCTGTCTAGAAGCATAAGCTACAACTTTATCGTTTTGCATCAACACACAACCTAAACCCTGTCTCGAGGCATCACTATATACCGTGAATCCATCTATTCCTGTTGGTAGTGTCAAAACAGGAGCTGACGTTAATCTTCTCTTCAATTCATCAAAGCTTTGCTGGCAAGCTTTTAACCACTCGAACTTTTCTTCCTTTCTCATTAGTCTAGTTAATGGGGTTGCTATCTTGGAAAAACCCTCAACGAACTTTCTATAATAGCCTGCCAACCCGAGAAAACTCCTAACTTCAGTCACATTTGTGGGTGGTCTCCAATTCGTGATAGCTTCAATCTTTTGGGGATCCACACTAAGCCCTTCAGCTGAAATGACATGACCTAGGAAAGCAACTCTATCCAACCAAAATTGGCACTTACTGAATTTCGCATACAACTGATGCTCTCTCAGGGTCTGCAACACAATCCTAAGATGTTCCGCATGCTCTTCATGACTGCCTGAATATACCAGAATATCATCAATAAACACAATCACGAACCTATCCAAATAAGCTCGGAAGACCCTATTCATTAGGTCCATGAACGCGGCTGGGGCGTTTGTCAATCCAAATGGCATAACTAGGAATTCATAATGCCCATACCGAGTTCTGAATGCAGTCTTCGAAACATCTCCCTTCCGAACCTTCAATTGATGATAACCCGATCTCAAATAAATCTTCGAATACACCTTGGATCCTTGTAACTGGTCAAATAAATCATCAATCCTCGGGAGCGGATATTGATTCCGTATTGTCACCCTATTCAGCTGTCTATAATCAATACACAGTCGTAAGCTCCCGTCTTTCTTTTTCACAAACAAAACTGGAGCCCCCCATGGCGAATGACTAGGCCTTACAAAACCTTTTTCCAATAACTCTTCCATTTGTATCTTCAGTTCTTTCAACTCAGCTGGCGCCATCCTGTATGGAGTAATTGAGATTGGTTCAGTTCCCGGAACCAAATCTATCTCAAATTCTATCTCCCTATCTGGTGGCAAACCTGGGAGATCCTCCGGGAATACTTCTGAAAACTCTCTAACCACTGGAATATCTTCCAATCGAACTTCATCCTTCTTCTGTTCAACCATATAAGCCAAATATCCTTGATATCCTTTACGAAGCATCCTACTGGCTATTATGGCGGTGACCATACTAGTGGCAAGTACTTTTCGAATTCCACGGAATACCACCTCTGGTTCCCCTGGTCTGGCCAATCTAACTTCCTTCCCATAACAATCAACTGTGGCTCGATATCTGGATAGCCAATCCATCCCCAATATCACATCAAAGTCCCGAATATCTAATACAATTAGGTCAACTGGAAACTCTTTATCTTCTATCACGATTCTGCTATCCACAATCACCTTCTCGACCAATAAGAAATTTCCAGCAGGGATGGAAACTACTATACTACCCTCCAAGGACTGTAATTTCGCTCTAACCTTTGTTGAAAATGGTACGGACACAAAGGAATGTGTGGCTCCAGGGTCTATTAGTGCATATGCATCATGATCTAGAACAGAAACCTTACCAGTAATAACTTCTGGAGTGGCGTCCGCCTCTTTCTGTGTGACAGCAAACACTCGAGCCTGGGTGCGGGGTCTACCTGGCTGACCCGCTGAAGACACTCCTCTGCCCACTGCACCTGTAGCCGAAACTGAAGAGCCACGTCCTCTAGTCTGAGAGCCTCTACCTCCCTGTCTCTGGCCCACACTGGCTTGTGAAGAGGCTGTTGAAGGTCTAACCTCTGAACTGACTGAGGTGATTAGCTGTGGACATTCTCTCCTAAAATGACCTTCCTGTCCGCAATGAAAGCAAGCTGTGCTAGAACTCCTCATCCGACACTCGCCCGGATGTCTCTTCCCACATGTACTGCACTCTGGTATCAAATTCCTGGTATTATACCAACGAAAGTCTCCAGGCATTGCCGGTGGTCTAGCTGATCCCTGACTAGATGATGCTCCTTGGCTCATTTTCCTACCACTAACCCATCGGGACTCACTCTGCCTTCTGACAAACTTGCTAGGCACTTTCTGTGGTAGATTGGATCCGCTACGTTTGCCTTCTGGTTTTCTCTGTTGAGATGCGGCTGTTACATTTTTTTCTACTTTAAATGCAGCCTCCACCAGCTCTCCATAATGCGTCTGAGGAACCCATGACAAATGAACTCTGAGGTTGGGATTCAGACCTACCATAAATCTCTTACACCTTTGCTCCTCGTCATCTGAGATGAAAGGGACAATCCGAACCAATTCGGAAAATTTCTTTTCATAATCGGTCACGGATGTCAAGCCCTGCTCCAATCTGAAGAATTCCTCCATTCGGGCATCTTTGTAGCTTTTCGGGTAAAATCGATCTGTAAACTCTCGTTGGAATATCTCCCATGTCACTCCTCCCGGATGTCGCCTCTCCAAGGCTTTCCACCAATCCTTTGCTCTGTCTTCTAAAAGGAAAGAGGAGAACAGAACTCTTTGCTCATCGGTACATCCCATTACTCTGTAAATCTCTATAACCCTATCCAACCATGCTAAAGCACTCTCTGGGTTGCCAATTCCGTCAAATGGCTTTGCTCCCAACTTACAAGCACATTCTATCGAGCGTTTCGGTTCTTCGAGGGCCTCCCGCGGTTGACGTACTGCCGCCATTAGTATCTGAGCGACCTATTCTACATTAAAACCCCCGCCGGCTGGTTCTACGGGTGCCGACGGTCCCGGACGGCTCTAATCTATAGGGGCATTTATCGACCCTGACGCGTGCTCTACCCCTTGGGCGAATGGTAACTCAGGTACAGGAGCCTCTGAAGTGGCTCTACGAGGACCCCTACAACCTCGTCGGTGCATAGTGCTGTGATTTCCATAAAAACAAGATAGTGAAACATTTGAAATTTTGAAAATCATATGCATGACAAATAAAATAATTGAAACATGTTTGGGTTGCTTTATTTATAAAATAAAGTAAAATAAATAATTTAATCAATTAAAATCTAAAGCATGAGATCTTATTTCAAAACTACGCTCTGATACCAACATGACAGACCCCGTTTCTGCACTTCTATTTCTGTACAGACGGCAGCCTGCCGGCAACCCCACGGTAACCCTCCAGCCTATATTTAATCCGACTGAAAGATTCCCGTGAAGCTAAGCCGTTTTTCCCTATTGAAAACTTTTTTAATTACACATTTATATAATAGACTTAGTAACAATTTGGGCAGCATAACGACTATTTTTCTAAGATTACCACCCTGCGAATTTGGTAAAAACTTTAAACACTTCTAAAATCAATTGGTTTTTCCCAAACTTCTGGGCCTCAGGCCTTCAATTTATCAATTCACAAGCAACCACAAGCATGTCATCAATTTTCAAAATAATGTAAAACACAAAACAGTACGTCATGCATTTATATTTATTTATATATGTTCAAATATAAGAAAAACTTATATATTATGTCATATACAATTAAGTATTTCTCAAAATAAGATATATACAATCACAGCAGTGCAAAGCACTTTCGACCCAATCTGTCTAGTTTTGGACTGGAGTCTCTGAGCCTGATGTACCTGTACCTGTACCTGCATCTGCCCCTGGGGAGGTTTTGTTTGTAAAACATAAAACAGTATAAGCTAAACGAGCTCAGTGAGTATTGTAAGTTTTTATTTTCATTTTATCTTTATAAAAATTCCTCTCTTAGTTTTAAAATACTTTATAAACCTCTCATCGCTGTAATATGAAAAATCAATTTTTCTCTCAAAACCATTTTTCAGATAAATGCATGGATAACTTATTTATGTAAATATCATTCAATTCCATTATAAAACGAAAAGATACGATAAATTATCATATAATTTTAGTTTTCTACATAAAATATAAATAGTGGTGGCATTATTATTTTTGAAAAGTCTCTGAATAAAACGAGCCAACCACTAATGGTCCGTACCATATGGTATCCTAGGTATGGAGCGGAATTTTGCCTCGCTCCGGCCTTCCCGGAATTTTTCCTCGTTCAGACCATCTAACCGGTATTACGTAGCGGAATTTTTCCCTCGCTACGGAGCGGCATTTTTCCTCGCTCAGGTGGAAGCTAGCTAATAATATACCATATACGTGCATTAGGCGACACACTATACTGAACAATTAACTCGATACAATCCCCCCTTGCGGGTTTCCTCCCGCTGTTAGTGACAGACACTCCCAACACTGCCAATGCACGCTTCGGGTACTCAACCTCAACCGGAAATATCTGTAAGATCTACCAAGCATACCATATGTTCAATATATATATTTCCATCAAATAATTTTTCACCATAAATACTTATCTCGTATAAACTTTTCAAATTTAAGAAATCCACATCTCATATAATCATTTATAGTCCATGCAAAATATTTTTCATATAATTTCATTTATTTCAAAATCAAACTATAACATATCATAACATAAACTTTAAAACATTATATCCAAAATATTTTAAATAACACTCACCGATTATCGATTCACAAAATCACACGCTTTCGGGTTTCCTCGATTCCAAATATAATTATCGCCGTCCTAAATTAAATCTACAAAGTAATATAATATATAAAATTTTTAGTACGACTGCTATATAGGAAAAATAACCCTAAAAATGAATTCTACACTTAAAAACGAGTCCGTAGACACGTCGGGAGCTAAATTTCGAGTTCGGGAGGTCGAAAATCTTACCTCCACCGTACGTGGTGGCCGACGGCGACTTTCCGGCGTCGGATTCCGGCGACCTCGATGGTGGGAGGTATGGTTAGGTGGGTTTTGTTGTCCTCGACACACTGATCACGAAAACGAGGTCGATCGGCGTCGAAATCGCTTTGTTTCGCCGGAATCTAGAAAATAAAAGTTGGTTAACCGCCTTACTTTGTCTACTAAAACGAAGACCCAAACGGTGATAAAAATTGATAAAATTGGTACCTATAGAATCTACGTCGCACAAGCTTTCCAACGGTACTAAGATCGGCCAAAACGGAGCTCGGATGAGGTCGGAACGAGAGATTGAAGTTGGGCTCGCGAAACTGAAATTTCTGGAAATCCGAGGAGAGAGAAAAGAGGGAGTCGGCCGAAGGAAGTAGATGATGATATAATCCGGTCGAATTGCAATTTGCCCCCTCAACTTTGTAAAAATTACGATTTTAACCTAAACTTTTAAAAACATAATTTTTTAGTCCTTGCACTATTGCCCAATTTTTATAACATTTTTCAATTTCACCCTTTTCGTCAATATTTCTTTTCATACTATTTTCATACCTCTAAATCAATTATTTTTACCATTTCTTGAGCTCGAAATCGCATCCATAAATTTCATCATAATCCAATTTTATATTTGGGCACTCTAAATTATTATTTTATTCCATAAATGAGACATACGTGTACAATACGTATATAATACTAAAATAGGGATGGCATATTACAAAACTGGTTAGGTAAGATTCAAGAACTTGAACACACAAATCAACTCATTTCTATGATAGTATTAGTGTGTCAATTGATGTAAAGGTTATGCTAAGCATTTAATGACATCAATAGAAATTAATGTCACCTATATGATAGTAAATATGGGGTCGCATTAATGAGAATGAAAATGGCTAAATTCTTTAAAACTATCATGAACCCGGAAATTGTTCAGGACCAAAATGAACACAAACGTATAAACTGGAATTTTATAAAGTTATGTTATGCGTGAACCATATTGTCTAGCTTTACCATAAAAAGATGAACAGTTCAAGATTATAAATATCCACTGCGTCATCAGGTGAATCCGATATGATTTTATTAAGGTAAGTTCAAGTCTATAAGACACTTTTCCTGATACATAACATTTCTAATATCTCATAGATGCATAGCGTATTGTTTTATTAAAAAAAAAAAATTGGAGACATTATTTCCAATTCAAATGTGAGGTATTGTTAGGAAAAATAATGTTTGAATAGAAATAAGCCCCACATTGGAAAAATAGAGTGGGAATTGTTTGTTTATAAAGTTGTAACTTTTAAGACTTAAAGAATGGATAAAATAAGAGATAAAACTTAAGTTTAAATTGGATGTAGCTTTGACTCATAAATAAATCAAAGATTGGCCTTAGGGCCATTGGGGCATTGGTTTTTGATTTAAAGAGTCATCCTATGTCACAATTAATTTTTTAATTTGATTTCAAATTCAGTATCATTTGAATTTTATGTTTGAATTTGAAAAAATTGAATTTGATTTTTGACTGAACAAAAAAAATTGTTAAAGATAACAGTTGTGTCCATTGATACAGATGTGTTCTTTTGAATAGACATAATTTCTTCTATAAAGATCAATCCCGAATTTAGTTTAAAAAAACACTTGATTTTTCCTTTCTTCTTCTTCTGTTCCTATATATTATAAATTCCAGTTTACCAGAATCTGCTTCAAGTGCTGTGAATCCATATTATTAACAGTCAAATTCTAGGAAGACAGACACTAACAGACCTTCAAAACACAGAGAATGGGTGTTAAATTTCTGTCTTAGGACATTGCATTGAATTTACAAATTTCTGTCATCCGGTTCTTTTCGATTCTTTATTTATTTGTTTTTTTGTGATTTCATTTAATTATTAAGTATTTGATACAGATTACTTATTTTCTAACAGTCTAAGATAGAAATTTGTAATGTATTAATTTCTCATTATCTGTATTATTTGCTTTTTGAATATTTGTATTGTTACATTGGTTTGGCAGAACTTATGAAAAATGGCAACACAACCTACTAATGGCAGTAATGTCTCCAATCCGAAAGATGAAATGCCTGAAAAATTCAAAGGCTTAGACTTTAAAAGATGGCAACAAAAATTGCTTTTCTGGTTGATGACTATAAATCTAGCTCATATAGTGAAATAAGAAGTTCCAAAAACTTATGAGAATCCAATGACCAAAGAGACAATGATGACAATTGAGGCTTAGAAACAATTTGATTTTCTGTGTAAAAATTATATTCTTAACAGATTGGATGACACACTTTATGATGTGTATTCAGAATGTAAAACTGCAAAAGATGTTTGAGACTTACTTGAGAAAAAATACAAGACAGAAGATGCAAGAGCCAAGAAGTTTGTTATTGGCAAATTTCTAAAATTTATGATGGTTGATTCAAAACCAGTAGTTAAGCAAGTGGAAGAACTCCAAATGCTGATTCATGAATTGTATGCAGATGGGTGTTCTATGAATGAGCACTTTCAACTGGGTGTTATTATTGAAAAATTGCCACCATCATGGAAAGACTTCAAAATCTATCTCAAGCACAAACGCAGAGAAATGTCGCTTGAAGACTTGATCTTAAGGCTTCGGGTTGAAGAAGATCATAGGAAAGGAGACAAGATTGAGGCTCTAGAAATTGAAGTAAAAACAAATGTGATTGAAGGACAAACAAATAAGCCAAAAATCCACAAGAATAAAGGCAAGAAAACTGGCAACAAAGCAACAAACTAATTGACACCAAAAGGGAAGAATTTCAAAAGAATAAAAGGAAGTTGTTGGGTTTGTGGAAAGCCAGGGCATAAGACTCAAGACTGTCACTAGTAAAACGGTCAGAATACAACAAATTCAAGTCAAAATAATCAGACCAATGTTGCAAATTTTAATCAGACCAATAATGCAGATTTCAATGAAAATTTTGGTTGCTGTTGTGTCTGAAATCAACATGATTTTTGACTTAAGGGGCTAGTGGATTGACACAAGTGCTACAAGGCATATTTGCAATGACAAAAAAAAAAAATTTCTGAGTATACTCCAGTTTCAGGTGGAGAGAAGCTTTACATGGGAAATTCTTCTATTTCTTTGGTGGAAGAAAAAGGTATTGTTATGTTGAAATTTACTTCTGGAAAAGTTGTTACTTTTGTTGATGTGTTGCATATACCCGAAATAAGAAAGAATTTAATTTTTGGCCTTTTACTTAATAAAAAAGGGTTTAAGCTTGTATTTGAGTCAGACAGATTTGTACTAACCAAAGGGAGCATGTATGTAGGAAAATGGTACTTAACTGATGGTTTGTTCAAACTAAATGTAGTGGTTGTTAATGCTAATAATAAGAATAAGAATTCCATTTATATTATTGATTCATTTAATTTATGGCATGCTAGATTAGGGCATGTAAATTCTAGGTCTATACATAGAATGGTTAATTTACAAATGTTACCAAAATTTGATGTTGATATAAAATATAAATGCGAGATATGCACAGAATCTAAGTTTGTTAGGCAAAGTTTTAAATCTGTTCAAGAGAAGTCAAATGAATTGCTTAATTTGATTCATAGTGACATATGTGATTTCAAATTCATACCAACAAAGGATGGAAAGAATTATTTTATCACATTTATTGATGATTATAGTAAGTACTATCATGTCTATTTGATTAAAAATAAAGATGAGGCCTTAGAAATGTTTAAAACATACAAGGCAGAAGTTGAAAATCAATTGGACAAGAAAATAAAGACTATAAGAATCCATAGAGGTGGAGAATATGAGTCCACTTTATTTTCTGAATTTTGCGCACTACATGGAATAATACACCAGACAACTGCACCATATACACCGCAACAAAATGGTGTAGCAGAAAGAAAAAATAGAACTTTTAAAAATACAATTAATTTCATGTTGAATAGTTCTGAACTTCCACACAGCTTGTGGGGTGAAGTTTTACTTACTGTAAATTATATATTGAATAGAATTCCTTTCAAGAAAACTAATAAATCACCATTTAAAGTATGGAAATGAAGAAAGCCAACTTTTAAAACCTTGAAAGTGTGAGGTTGTCTGGTAAAGGTCCAAATTCCTCTTCCAAAGAGAACTAAACTAGGACCTAAAACCGTAGATTGTTATAGGTTTTGCTAGAAATAGTGCAGCATATAGATTTTTAGTTATTAAATCTTATGTTTCTGATATTTATGTAAATACTATAATTGAATCAATTGATGCTGAGTTTTTTGAAGGAATTTTTTCTTACAAAGAAAATACATCCGGTTCTTCAATAAAAAGGACTCGTGAAGTAAGTCAGGAAGAACCACCCACTTCAGGTGTCCAGAATCAAAATTTAGAACCTAGAAAAGGAAAGAGGATAAAAACTCCGAAGGAATTTGGACCAGACTTTATTAGTTTCATGATAGAAAATGATTCACAAACATACAAAGAAACTATGATTTCACTAGAAGTTCCTTTCCGGAAGGAAGCTATTAATAGTGAGGTTGAATCCATTTTACAAAACCATACATGGGAATTGGTTGATTTACCACTTGGAAATAAACCAATAGGTTATAAATGAATTTTTAAAATAAAGCTTAAAGTCGATGAAACTATTGATAAATATAAGGCACGATTGGTTGCTAAAGGCTATCGGCAAAAGGAAGGGTTAGATTATTTCGACACCTACTCTCTAGTATCAAGAATAATATCCATTAGCATGTTAATCTCTATAGCTGCTTTATATAATATGGATATACATCAAATGTATGTAAAAATAGTCTTTTTAAATGGAGAGTTGGATGAAGAAATATATATGGAACAACCAAAAGGTTTTATGATAAAAAGTCAAGAAAATAAAGTCTGTAGACTTATTAAGCCATTATATAGACTTAAACAAGCTAGAAAATAGTAACATAAAAAATTTGATCATATAATGCTAACACATGGCTCAAAATTAACGAATGTGATAAATGTATTTACATTAAGAATATGAAAAATTCTTGTGTACTGGTTTGCTTGTATATAGATGACATATTAATAATTGGAACAAGTAAGGATGCAATAAATTCTACCAAAAAGATGTTGAATTCAATATTTGACATGAAAAACTTAGATAAAGCAGATGTTATATTAGGCATTCAAATAAAAAGAAATAATATAGGTTATATTCTTAGTCGGACTCATTATGTGAAAAAAATATTAAAGAGGTTTAATCAGTATGATTGTAAACTTATCGTGACTCCATTTGATGCAAATTGTAAATTAAAGAAAAATACAGGAGATGCAAGATCTCAATTAGAATACTCTCAAATAATCGGCAGCCTAATATATTTAATGAATTCTACTAGACCTAATATCGTATATTCAGTTAATATACTTAGTAGATATACAATCAGTTCTGGACGTGATCATTGGGAAGCTTTGATTAGAGTATTGAAGTATCTAAATATACGTTAAACTATGGACTGCAGTATACAAATTATCCACCAATTTTAGAAGGATATAGTGATGCCAATTGGATTTCTGATAACACAGAAACCAAATCAACTAGTGGATATGTTTTTACATTAGGTGGTGCTGCCGTTTCATGGAAGTCATCCAAACAAACGTGTATAGCATGTTCTACAATGGAGTCAAAGTTCATAGCTTTGGATAAAGCTGCTGAAGAAGCAGAATGGTTAAGAAATTTTTTGGAAGATATTCCACTATGACCTAAGCCTGTGTCAGTAATTTGTATACATTGTGATAGTATGACAACTCAAGCTAGAGCTAAAAATAAAATATATAATGGCAAATCAAGACATATTAGGCGCAGACATAATACGATTAGGTAGTTGCTCTCTAATGGAGTAATCTCCATACAATATGTGAAGTCAAAGGAAAATATTGCAGATCCATTGACAAAAAGCCTACCTAGAGAGCAGATCAAGGTTACATTGAGAGGAATGGGTTTAAAGCCAATACAATTAGTTTTACCTGACGGAAACCTAACCTAGTTGATTGAAGATCCCATGGCCTAGGTTCAACAGGCAAATTGGTTAGGTAAGATTCAAGAACTTGAACACACAAATCAACTCATTCCTATGATAGTATTAATGTGTCAATTGATGTAAAGGTTATGCTAAGCATTTAATGACATCAATAGAAGTTAATGTCACTTATATGATAGTAAATGTGGGGTTGCATTTATGAGAATGAAAATGGCTAAATTCTCTAAAGCTATCATGAACCCGGGAATTGTTCAGGACCAAAATGAACACAAACGTATAAACTGAAATTTTGTAAAGTTATGTTATTTGTGAACCATATTGTCTAGCTTTATCATAAAAAGGTGAATAGTTTAAGATTATAAATATCCATTACGTCATCAGGTGAATCCGCTATGATTTCATTAAGGTAAGTTCAAGTCTATAAGACACTTTTCCTGATACATAACATTTCTGATATCTCATAGATGCATAGCGTATTGTTTTATTAAAAAAAAAAATTGGAGACATTATTTCTAATTCAAATGTGGGATATTATTAGGAAAATAATGTTTGAATGGAAATAAATCTCACAATGAAAAAATAGAGTGAGAATTGTTTGTTTATAAAATTGTAGCTTTTAAAATTTAAAAAATGGACAAAATAAATGATAAAACTTAAGCTTAAATCGGATGTAGCTTTGACTCATAAATAAATCAAATATTGGCCTTGGAGCCATTGGGACATTGATCTTTGATTTAAAGAGTCATCCTATATCATAATTAATTTTTTAATTTGTTGTCAAATTCAGTATCATTTGAATTTGAAAAAATCGAATTTGAATTTTGATTGAACAAAAAAAACTATTAAAGATAATAGTTGTGTCCATTGATATAGATGTGTCCTTTTGAATAGATACAATTTTTTCTATAAAGATCAATCCCGAATTTAGTTAAAAAAACACTTAATTTTTCCTTTCTTCTTCTTCTGTTCCTATATATTATAAATTTCAGTTTGTCATAATCTACTTCAAATGTTGCGAATCCAGATTGTTGATAGTCGAATCCTGGGAAGACAGACACCAACAAACTTTCAAAGCACAGAGAAGAGGTGTCAAATTTCTGTCTTAGAATATTGCATTGAATTTACAAGCTTCTGTCATCCGATTCTTTTCGATTCTTTATTTATTTGTTTTTTTTTTTTTTGTGATTTCATTTAATTATTAAGTATTTGATACAGATTACTTATTTTCTAACACAACTAACCCTTCATACTTTTTAATCGGGAATAATTTTGAATTTTAAGAGAGATGAACATGTCTTTTGTTTTTCATTGGAAAGAATTTTCATGACTTATTTTATTTTATTTGTTGGTTCAAGTTGTTCATGCGGAATGGTATCCTGCATTATTGACCTCAATACAGCCAGAAATCTGTACTATTGGAGGTTTGCAAATTTTTTATTTGATTCTATGTTACTCTTCAAATTTTTAAATCAACAAATTCTCACATTATTAGTGGGATTAATTACCAAACACCTTTTGTTCTTCTATATAGGGTCTCAATGATTCAAGAAATTATTCTGGAAAGCCATTGCATGACTTGGTAAGCAACTATGTATAATTATATTCCAGATATGCAGTAGTATGTGGGAAAATGGTTTACTTTCTTCGAGATGTGGTACATATATAAACATGCAAGTGATATGCTTGAACTAATTGTTATCTTCTATCAATTTATTACTGTTACACACTTCATCGGATTTTCTCCTGCAGCATCATCTACAAAAGTGATTCCAGAATTAGTGCATCACGTTTGCACGCAATTATCTACCATGAGCTTTCGACAAATTTTTTGTTTTCTTCAAAATCCTAGAAAATTTAATATTTATATAATATGATATCAATTAGAATATCATATCTATTGTTATATGCTGTTATATGTATTTATTTATGTTGTGCAGTAGGTGGAAAAAAACTTACCTACCTTGTTTACAAGAAATGGGAAAATAATAATGGTCAACTAGCAAAAGAACTTATAGGACAGAGCACAAGCAGTTGGCTGAGCAAGGAGAGAAATGGATGAAAGAGACAGCCAATTTTTGCATGCTTGTTTCAACACTCATTACCACTGCACTGTTTACCGCAGCTTTTACAATACCAAGAGGCAATGTAAATGATAAAGGGGTTCCAATTTTCTTACGGACAAATGCAGTCACTATATTTGTTGTTTCAAATGCATTATGTCTGTTTTCTTCTTTAACTTCTCTATTAATGTTATTAGCAATCCTAACTACACAATATGCGATAAATGATTTCCTTGAATCACTTCCAAAGAAGTTAATTATAGGTCTTAGCTCTCTCCTTTTGGCTATAGTTTCAATGATAATAGCTTTTGGAGCAACTTTAAATATTGTACTTAGTGAGAATTTGCACTGTATTTCCATGTCAATTACTTTAGTAGCTTCTTTCCCAGTGATAGTATTTGTAATGTTGCAACTTTCCTTGTCCATCCAAATGGTTAAAGTAACCTATGGGTCTAACATGTTTCACCCTTAACCATTGGGATTTTAGAAAACTTATAAAGTATGAGTTAATGCATGTATTTATCTTGGAGTCATAATAAATACAAATGTATATTTATTTTATATATTTTGTATTCCGAACAAAAATACTTTTCTCAAACATTTTTTTTTATAATTTTTCCTGAGAGATTTTAAAACTTGAAAACTTCAATCCATCAGAGTGATTATAACCAATAAGTTAAAGTATGCATAAAACATATATATATGCATGGTAAAATTAATTGTAATGTGAATCCATTACATGAGTTTTTACTTGAATCATATTTATCATTGAAATACAATATATGAGAAAGGAATATCAACTTCTACTCAAAAATAAATACAATATTTGTACAAAATGTTTTGAAGCTCGTAGAGGGCAACTTTTAATAATTTCTCAAATGTTATTTGGAGTTGAAGATACTTATAATCTGGATTTAATTGAAATTGTAAAAGTATGTTTCCAACACTTGTCAGTTTGATTTGAATTTTAAAAAGCTGGAAAACAACACTTCATATTTCTATTGAATGTGGAGGTCAATCAATTTTTTATGTCCTATGTCATAGGAGTGAATTTTATATGTCTCGATGGGTGTACTATACTTTCGTGACCTTTTGTCCTGATGATGAATTTTGATGACTAAGAAACTTTTATACTATTAATCATACTTAAAAACCTTTTGTAGTATCTTCTTTAATGCGTTTACTTTTCTCTCTCATTATTAATATAAGGAACAACTATTTTATTTTCTCTCCCAATATGACTCTCTCTCTCACGGTTTTTTTTTTTTTTCTCTACTGTGAATTTCTCAATTCATTCCAATTTTTTATTTTTACTCAAAAAAAAACCACCAAAATCCATAAGCACAATTACATTCTAAAACTAAATTTTTCCTTCATCCCCACTTTAACAAAATATATATATATCATAACAATAATCTCCACTGCCTATCAAGAATGGTGGACTTGATGGATAGCATAGATTCAATAATTATTTTTTTTTTCAAATTTACACTTTTACGTTTTAAAAATTATTTTTCATTTTAAATTTATTTTTAGACTTTTAAATAATTTTTTTGCCATTTTACACTGCCATTTTCATCATTGTGCAACATTTCCAGGTTAAATATCAACTTTAACTACGTTTGACCGTTGACATGGGGGTTCAGTATTACAAAAATGAAAAAGCATTTCTGCATGCATTAAGTTTTACCTCAGAAGGTTTTGTGCATTTAACACATGCACGAATACCTTATAAATTCTTATTACAATTTTTGAACATAAATAATAATCCAAACACATTATTTAAAAGAATAAATATTATATTTCCAATAAATAATAAAAGCTGAAATACAAATAAACATAATTAAGTCAATTAAATTAAAATAAAACTATTCACTTATAAAACTTTTTGGCTCAAATTTGGATCTAAAACGATTCTCATCTGATTCCCCGTAATATTGTATTCATCCTAAAATCATATAAACTCAATTTAGAATTTATAGAAAAATTAACTAATTTTCTAAATTTCAAGTCCCATTAAGATAAAAATACTAACTTGGATATCTTTGGCACCCAAATATTTCGTTTTTCTTCTTCTTTCCTTTTTGTCTTCCTCCTTTTCTTTCTTCTCTCATGATCCTCCCTTCTTTACCTTTTTTTTTTCTTCCCTTTTTTTTGAGCCAGAATGCTTGTATATATATAAGAACATAATACTTCCACTGCCTCTGTCTTTCATGATTCTATTTTTTATTTTTTATTTATTATCATTATTTTTTGATATACTAGCTCATCATGCGAGCCGCACCAATGGGCATTTGTTGGCCTCATGAGAGTCCACCCAAGTTGGTGGGCTTGTCCACTAACTTTACATACATACATATATATATAATGGGTGCATAAAGAACAAATGGGGCTGCATTTAAACTATTGGGTTCTTAAATAGAGCTTTGGGTATGAATTTAAAAGTCTAATTACTCAGCTTAACCTCATATTTGGGTTCAAATAAAATTTCTCACTATTGGGCCCTAGAGCGAAATTAAAAACTGCCCAATAATAATTAATCATTTATCTTTAAACTATAATTGGGCTTCTTCAGTTAGTGGGCTTGAATCATATTCCAAAAAATTCTACGGGCTGGCCCATTTAATGTTTATTATTAGGCTATCATGGATTGAAAAATTAAACAAGAAATGAGACCCTACATCAACATGACAACCATGGAAGCTTATGGTATCAAATTTTAAATTTTATGGGACTTAAATGGCTAAAATTTATCAAAAAAGCAAAAAAAAAACACTCTCCCTCTTTTGGTAGTTAGAAATGGAACGTTGGGGAGAATGGACAAAGCATAAAGAAAAAATTCCAAAAATCATGCTTCACCCACGCATCAGCCCACCATCATTTTCATACCGTCCTTATCATATTTTTATATGTATTCTTCTGCTGTAATAGTCAGAGGACCAGTTGATTTGAGTTATTGTGCAACGGCACAGAAGTGAGCCAGAGGAGTGGGTTGAGTTGAGTTATTGAGCTGCCCGATAATAGAAACCCCGTTTAATTAATGTCTACACCTTTTTGAAAATGATGGATATTAATAAAGTGCAGTATTGATAACATTAATACTGAACTTCATCATCAAAATTATAATCATAAAATGAAAAAAAATAATTAATAAAAATTCTGAGCCCTTCAATTTTGGTGGTGTCTTACCTAGAATTTTAAATACAATAAAAAGGAGAAATCCGTGGATCTCATCCCAAAGCTTTATATGCAAAGGAAGGAGAGATTTGGTGAGATCATGATGTGTAACCCAGAATTAGTCCTTGATTTTTTAATCAAATAAAAATAGAAAATTGGATTTAGGTCATAAGATTGGTATCCAAACCTTGGAAAATGAGATTTTCAGAATTCTAACTATGTATATTAAAGTTTAGTTAAAAAAAAATGAGAAACTTTGAAATAATCAAATGGAAGATGGTAAGGACTCATTTATTGCATGAGATTACATTATATTAAATTGAATTATTTTTTAAAAATGAGATTACATTAGATAGGATATGATTGTATTTAACAAAATTAATATTATGATATGTTTGGTGTTATTAGGATTGGATTACTAATAAAATATATTAAATTAATTTTTAAATCTAACAAATATATAAAATGCAAATTATTTATAAAATAATGGATATGAGAGTCGATTAATTAATCTTTCCATTTTTGGTGGGACTAATTTATCCATTTTAATGGGATAAAAGAGGAGGTAAGATTAAAGCCACAAAGTGAATCAGAGGTAGGGGTGGCAAAAAGGGTTGACGTGTCGGGTTGAGTCAAATTCGATTCGATTCGTTTATGGATCCGATCAATTCAATACGAATTCGTTTAAGAAACGGATCAGCATTTTTAAATTCGACATGAATTCATTTAGAAACGAATAACACGACATAATTAATTCGTTTATCACTTGAATAGGATCCACACCCATTAACTCGTTGACCTGGTAATTCGTTTAACTCGATTAATTCGTTTACCGTTTAACTCATTTAATTTTTCAACTCGTCTAGTTCGTTATTAAATTCGTTTATCCATTTGTTTAACCACAAAAGTAAACACGAATTCGTTTATCAATTCGTTAAACCACAAAACTAGACACAAAACAATAGATTCAAACATATAAATCTCAAACAAAAAATGACACACAGATCAATATATCCAAACAAATAAATCTCAAACAAAAAATGACACACAGATCAATATATCCAAACAAATAAATCTCAAACAAAAAATGAACATAACACATTAGAACCAAACAAATAAATTTCAAAGTTTCTAGTGGTCGATTTGGTGGTGTAGATGGTAGATCTAGTGGTGGGGATGATAGATATGGTAGTAGAGTCATGGAGAAGGGGCGAAGACAGTAAGGAGGAAGGGACGGGGATCGTGACCGTGAGGGAGGAGGGGCTGCAACCGTGACAGTGAGGGAGGAGGGGCTGCGACCGTGACAATGAGGGAGGAGCAACCACGATAATGACAGTAACAGTGAGGGAGGAGCGACCGTGACAGTGATCGTGATCGTAAAGGAGGATCGACCGTGACCGTGAGGGAGGATGCGTGGTGACCGTGAGGGAAGAGAGGTCGTGACCGTGAGGGAAAAGGGAAACATGGCCGGCAATCGTGAAAAGAATGGGCGACGTCGACGACGGTGAAGAAGAAGAGGTGTTGACGTGAGGCGGTGAGGGAGAGTGTGTGGTCTAGTGTGGGTGGCTGAAAAATGAAATGAGTTAAGGGTTTAAGCTAAGTGTTTGTATATATACATGCATAATTACATGTTAACCCTTATAATATGTTAATATTATAATTTTACCCTAATTTAATCGTGTCAACCCACGATTCATTTAAGTAAACCCGATTCGATTAATTTAATAAACGGGTTAAGCGTGTTGACATAATTACGATACGAATTCGTTTAACTCAAACACATATATATTTATTTTTCGCGAATTCATGTTGATCCATCGTATTGTAATCCATATTATCACCCCTAATAAAAGGGATAGTTAAAGCCAGAAAGTGGGCTTGCTTGGGTTATTGAGCTGCCCGATGGTGGAAACCTCATTTAATGACCTTTTTGAAAACGATGGATAGTAATAAAGTTTAGTATTGATAACTTTCTGAAAAATTTTCATCAGTTTTTCATGAACGAGGAAACCTCCTCTCGTGTGTCAATTTTAGCGAAGCTGAGGGATTCGACAGATAGGCTCAAGGGTCCACACGCTTTCCTACCCGTGAGCTTCAATTTTTAAAAATGAATAGTTTGTTAAGGTGGGTGATGAGCAATGAGTCACGAGGCGCAGGCATACGTATAATTAGTATCAAAATGTTGCATTTGTTTTTTTTTTTATAAAGTGTTGTCTATTCCTTTTAGTAGACTGGTTTCTGTTTAACATGTCCTTTCGCCACCGATTGACGTTGACTATTTTCAATTTTTTTCTCAATGACAGTTTTACCCTAACATGTTCATTGAGTGGACACACGCAATGACAGTTTTACCCTCAACCTTGAACATTGTGTGATGTTCACTCGGTTTTGCAGCTTTTATTACATCTAGCCACATTTTTTTCAAACACACCAGCCACATTTAGGACTATTAAAAAAAAAAAAATCATAACATTTAGCCATATTTAATTATTTATTAAATGAAGTTGTTATACGGAAAGTAATTGATTATTTTCAGGGGGTCCAGTTTTACCTTTCTTTTGCATTACAACCTTTCCGCTAACACCAACTCAAATTGACATGCAAGAGTCTAGACGCTTGTTTATTAAATGAAGTGTTGTACGGAAAGAAATGGATTATTCTTATTGGTTCCACTTTCATCTTTCGACCTCTTTTTATTTTTTATTTTTAAATACACTTCTGTCTTCGTTTTGCATTACCGCCTTTCTGCTAAGGCCTGTTCGGAATGATCATACGAGACCCTTGTCACATCTGGATCCCACCAAACTATTTTAATTTTTAAATATTTTATATTTTAAATTTTTGTTTTCTCATTTTATTTCTCACTACTACCGGACAAGCAATGCACGATTATTGTACTGGCAATCATATTTTTATGCAACAAAATTGCCATAATGCAGGATGATAACAAAACTTTGGAAATTTGATAATTTATGGTGGAATTAAATGGCTTAAGCTAAAATTAGTTCCAACCTTTGAAATCATCGATTAGCTTGATTAAAAAATTAACAATATAAATTAAATAAAAATGGAAGCTACCAGGAAACGACCATTTACACATTATGGCTTGGGTTTATAATTTTGAGAGCAGACTGGCCGATAGATATTACAACTTTTTAGTGTTGAATAATTTTCTATCTATGAACCTTAATGGAAAAGGAAGATGTATTGTAAATGAATTATAAGAACAATAATGCACTATTAGTTAACAAAATCACAATATTTGAGCATAATTTATATATACGTATAAAAAACTTTTATAATTAGGCATATCCAATTTTAAAAAGTAAAGATTAATTAATCAAATTCATTTATTGTATTATCTTTTCTAAAATAAATTCTCTTTCATATTTAATTCAAATGTAATGGATAAATTTAATTGATCGGTCCATACTTTTTAAAATCGAATATATCTTATTATAAAAACATTATATATATAATCTAAATTCTTTGGCTATTAAATCTAAATTCTTTGACTAATCTCTTAAATAGCCATAAATGATTTTATAATAATTCAGTACTTTTTAATTAATTATCAAAGGTTACTTAATAAAATTAGTCTTTGTATTGGTTATAAGATTATTAAAAAAAAAAAATCTTAGAATTAATTCAAAGATTACTATTGATGAATTTTATTGGGTAATCTTCCACAGTTGGGTAAAATAATCAAACTCATTATACACATAGAATCTAAATTTTTGATTAATCTCTTAAATAGTTATAAATGATTTTATAACAATTAAATATCGTTCAATTAATGGTTAACTTGTTACACAATATTTTTGAGTAAAATAAAGATCTTTTCAAATCGTGACAAGTATGAAAACTATAATTGATCTTTGACGGTTTGACCCAATTTAATTAAATATTTGATATGTGTGAATTTATTAGGTTGATTGTTAAAATTGATACATCAAGATCAAATGAAAGAGGTGGATGCTACATGTTGAAGACCTCTTCCATTCTCTAACTTGAAATTCAAGCTACATGTACGATGTTATAATTCCTGCCCGACATACATCTCAACTAGTCTACTGCTAAATTAATTATCTACATGCAAACAAACAACTTATTAGTTGATACAAATACTTTAAAAAAAAAAAAAAAAGAGAGAGAGAGCCAATAGTTTAACAATTAAATAGAGAGTACATAAAATTAAAAAATGTATTTTAAAATTACAAAAACCCTCTAGGAATTAGGAGAGTTAACGTATTTAAATTGAACTAGGATATATATATATATATATATATATATATATATATATAGGGTTGGGATTGATCCAAAGACTACAGGATCAACTAAGATAGGAATATTGGTAGTACGGTTCGGGGTGTTGCTCTTCTATGAGAGAGATTTGTACCACACGGAGGTGGAAAAATGGCCTACACAAAGATTATGAGGAGGAAGGGAACCCACACATAAAGGGGGGAAACCGGTCTCTCCTCTTCTTTTTCTCTTTAATTTTTTGTTTTTGGTTTTGTTTTGTTTGGAATCCTGAGTTTGTTTTTCTATTTTCATGTGTTTGTTCATCTACAGGGATTGGATTTGTGTTTGTTTTTGGTTGGGATCCTTAGGGTTTTGTTTCGTAGAGTTTCTTGATAATTTCTTCATAGCGAGTGGCTTCTATGGACTGTCCGAAAGTGACAAAGTATTGTTTCTACATAGACTCCCTGTGAGGAAATTATCAAGAAACTCTACGAAACTCGTCAGATGCTCTAGGGGCATGGCTCATGGAGGAATGATTAGGTATAGTGTTGACATGGTTGCATTTTAGTTTGTCATAAATAAGAAGAAACTTATATCTTTTTGTTTTTAACAGGGAAATTAATATTTGTGTGTCTTGTTTGCAACCTGATTTATCATTAGGAAAATTGCTATTAACATGCACATGCTATGTTGTTGGTGGTGAATTACTATGGTGCATAAGAACATTAACACCATGAAACATATGGTGGATCTGATTTTAATTTAATGTTGAGGGGTGAAATAACTGTTTTGTGGTTCTTTATTATATGAAAGGTATAGATGCTAATGTGTGTATATAAATATTTGGTTAGTGTACAATGAGCACTTAACTTTGAAAATTAATATCTGTCCGTCTTGTTGCAATTTGATAGATCGTTATGATAATTTTACTGCTCTTTGAGATGATATACTCTTCTTTCCGAGCTTGTGTTTCTTTAGAGGCAGAGTATATGCCACCAATTACATTGTTGTGGTACAGGAAAGGCATCATACTCACTGGTTCCCCGCAAACCATAGAAATTGACAAATGACTGACGGGAGTGGCAATATTCTACCGGGTTTTGAGTTTTGCTTCTTTGATAAATTGTTTTGTTTCCATTTGTTGGATACTATTGCGTGTTCGTGGAAAATATTTTCTTCGAAGCCTCGCGTTGTATAGGTGTGGTAGGAGATATGTTTTTCGTTCTCTCTATATGAGTAATGATTTTCACTAACAATTGTTGTGTCTATTGAGGGAACCAGTTGACCGCCACATCACCATACTATATGCTGTTGGATGAGAATGGGTTTAGTGCAGATGACTTGTAAGTTCGTGACAAATATTTTCTTCAAAGCCTCGCGTTGTATAGGTGTGGTAGGAGATATGTTTTTCCTTCTCTCTATATGAGTAATGATTTTCACTAACAATTGTTGTGTCTATTGAGGGAACCAGTTGACCAACACATCACCATACTATATGTTGTTGGATGAGAACGGGTTTAGTGCAGATGACTTGTAAGTGCTAACATGTATTTTATGTATGAGTTATTTACTTCCCTTAAAATCGGATGTTATGATAGTAACAGATATTCTCGATTATGCTGGTATTGTAATATTGAATCATCCATTTTCAGGTAAGCTAGGTGCACTCTATCGGTTTCCGTAATTTTGATCCTTTTACTGTTATCGATTGATCTTAGGATTTGCAGTTTACTCTTTTGTTTTTTCTTCATTTAACTATAATGTGTGTATTTTGATTACATATTGCTTACTACACTTCAACAAGAGAACATCACTTTCACATTTTCTTTGGTAGAAGTCAGCAAATTTCTCTCCCTAATGCCCCCCGTGTTGCCTGGAGATCCGAGGGTTGATGTTTCACCCTCCATGTAATAGCTACCTCTAGTTGCTAGCAGGTGCGCATAATATGTAAGTGTTGTGCGCATCTATTAGCATAAATGGGCATAATATGGTCCTCTCTTTGACTTTCTCTGTCCTTGGTGAGAGAGAATCCTCAAAGTAGCGGTAGTAATCCCTAGTGGCAAACGGTCTCACAGTAGGGTGGGTAGCTGGGTGGGCCGGAGTATTCCTACTCTTTGGTCACCTTTTCAGTATGACTGAAGACGAACTAATACATTTATGCAAATCTCTTAATTTATCAACAGAGGAAGAAAAGGAACGTTTCATTTCAGGCGATATTCGGGCTGAAGGAGTGGAAGAGGTACGTCACTACTTGGTAGGTAAAGTTCTTACAGTAAGGAGAATCAATAGGGATGCTTTCAAATCTACAATGGAGCAGCTCTGGAGTCCTATGGGGAAGGTAGACATTGAATCTCTAGAAAATAATATTTTTATATTTTTCTTTGATAGAGTGGAGGTTAAGAACGAAGTGTGGAGTAGAGGGCATTAGTATTTTGATAGTAGCCTTGTAACACTTGAAATGCCTCAAGGTATAGGAGATGTGTCTAAACTAGGTTTCGATCGGATGGATATTTGGGTCCAGATCCATAATCCCCCTTTAGATTACTTTTTTGGGCTTTTGGGTCTCACACTTATTAGATTTGGGATTCCTTTTCCCTTTTTTTCCAACTCTTATTCTTTCCTCTCCTCCTGCATTTAGAACTTGAACTCTTTTAGATGTTAGACTCAACATATAAAGCTGACCCGAAGTCTGGCTGCCTTGATAATAGAAATCTAGGTAGCAATCATGGAGAATAAGGCAATTCCAATGATCCTTTGAACATCAATAGTGGACCAATGACACGGGCTAAAACTAAGAGGATGAAAGAAGCTTTAAATGGGTTAATCAAGAATATTTGGACCAAGAATTATCTGCAACTTAGGCTGGACTATGTGAAGGTATCACAAGAACTTAAAAACATCATTCAAGTCCAAAAGAATCAGGATTGAAGAAATTTGGGCCTAAACTACAATGGGCCACGCATAAGAGGTATTTTTAGACCTTATATCTTTCATTATAGAAAGAGTTTTGAGAAGTGTCGTATGTCATTGGAAAGCTTAGAGTCATAACATTATTTTGGCATCTTGAAGCATGTCACTTGAAGACTCCAAGAGAAATATATGACTAAATACATTTTAGTAGTTTGTATTCAACAGGTCTCTTGAATTGAAGAGTTTTTCTTGAATTCTTTGAATCCTCGTCAACTAAGTTTTTGTTATTTCTTATTTTTAGTTACTTGTATTTATTTTCTTATGTTTCTCATGCTTGGAGGGATGTTATAAGAGCGTCTATAAATATTAGACTCATGTAAACAAAAAGAAAGTTAGATGATTATTTTGAGAAATGGAATGAAAGCTTTTCTCTTTTATTCTTTAAAGAACTTTGTGATTTTATCAAGTTAATACTTGTGGTGATCGAATCTGACTTATCTCCCACATTCTCATCTCGTTCTTGAGAGTGATGTTAATATCCTTTTTTATAACTTTGATTTTTGATTGACTACGTATAACCAACGGGTCAAGGTTCCTTTATAATTTTGGTTCTAGGTTGTCATATAATCAGCGGTCAAGGTTTCCTTTCATAAACCTGTTCTAATCTTTCTTAGGGCTGTGGGTGCCTTATCGGCATATGGATATTGCATCATCTTGGTATCAGAGCATTGATTATTAATTCGAGTTTGGTTATCAATTGTATTTTCTTGTGTCTTGCATATTACCTTTATTTGTTTCATTATATCCATTTGTTTTTCCTTACTACTTGTATCACCATATCTCTATTCATATAATTTTATCTCTATTTGTATCATCATTTATCTGCTCGCGTCATTATATATCTGCTCGCATCATTATTTGTGTTGTTTTATTCTTATTGTTAGAATCCTTGAATCCATATCATAGTGTTAGTTTTACATTCAATCTGCAATTTTTCATTGTTCTTCGTTGTGTGTGTGTGTTTTGAATATATATATATATATATATACACACACACATATATATATAAGTACAAAAAATAGTACATAAAAAAGACTTGAACGCCATAATGCTTAGATTGAAGTGAGTTAATTTCATATTACCTTATTCACAAGACAAGTATCTCGTGTGATCAAACTAAATTTGTTCTTTGTAATTCACTTTTAATCTATTATTTCTCACCTTATCTACAATTATTTTCTTTTGTTTCTTGATTGTTTTGTGCTATTTGTCCCTTTGTTGTTCTTTTATTTTTTCCTTGAGATTTGTTGGTAGAGGTTACTTTAAAGGTGACCTTGGTGTAATATAATTAGTTCAATAAAGTAACTTAGAAGGAAAACTTTGAGTGAGTGTGTGTGAACAGCAATATAAATAGAAAATCTAAGTGTTAAAAAAAAGTGCAACACGAGTGTTGAGTGAACAATACATAAGTGATCGGAGTGAAACACATGAGGGAGTATTGTAAAGTCTTTTCTAACATCTTTTTTACATGTGTCAATCATGTCAATAGATAAAGATAAAGATGTTGAAGGAGGAGAAGAGGTGGATGTGTCGTTCATGCTCAAAGCTTTGCAACAACAATTTGAAAGAATGAACATAGTGTTTAGAGATATTTGACATAGATTGGAGAGACAAGACACTGTCATTACTAATTTGCAAAGAGATCTATAAAGGAGAATTCCAGAATTACGTGTTGGTAATAATGATTATGAGGCTAAATATGGGGGAGATTTGGAAGTTGATGACGATGCCACCATTGTCAACATGGGCAAATTACTTATGACAAGATGTGTTTTAAGTGTGCAGGTAAAGGAGAGTTGAAGTGCAACATGACAACATCTTTCATACTAGATGTCATGTTAAAGACAAGGTTTGTCGTGTGACTATTGATGGAGGTAGTTTTATCAATGTTGCTAGCATAGAATTAGTGGAGAAGTTAAGTCTATCTACCATACTACATCTAAGATCGTACATGACAGGACCCAAATCAGACATTCTCTAAGCTCTTGTCTAGAGGGCCCCGCCGGACACTTCAACGGACTCCCCGAACCCGACTTGTCGGATTGGAGAAATTCGAGAAGCGAACCCCTTTACTTTACTTAACCGGTTTACTCGTTTTAGGCTTAAAAATTTTATTTTCTTTTAATATAGTTGAAACGGTGTGAATTTTTCGCGTTTGATTGAAAAATAATTTTATAAAAATCGGACAGCATAACGGCTGTAAATTTAACATTTCCAAAATCAACCTGCATAAGAAATACACTTCGAACTATTTTGATCACCGTCCAACTTCTTTCAATCTCAAACATGCATTTTTCCTTCATTTTACAAACATGCAATTCTTTTACAAACATAATTCACATATGTAATTAACATATAACAACTCATACTTATATGAAATATGTGCCTTGTGCAATATGTGCATATCAAGTGTAATGGTTCATTTATATATACATATCAAAATATGATTTATAATCCGTCAAGTATCTCATGTCAACACATAATCATTTGATTCAATATATACAAATGTGCACAATGTCAAAATACATTAACATCCATATATTTCATCTCATAATTTCCCCCACCTAAAGTTAATCAAAATAATGTCTTTGATGCAAGAGCGTCCGTGCCAACGTCCACTAAAGTATACAAGCTACACAAAACAAAGAGAGGTTAGGCAATATATATATATAAAGGTATAACTCCGC
Organism: Dimocarpus longan; assembly: GCA_022984855.1. Classification (NCBI taxonomy): domain Eukaryota; kingdom Viridiplantae; phylum Streptophyta; class Magnoliopsida; order Sapindales; family Sapindaceae; genus Dimocarpus; species Dimocarpus longan. Next base: position 25,644,817 of record CM041017.1, read on the forward strand.
ATAGACATTACTTAAAAAGTAATCGATTATTATTATTATTATTATTTTTCTTTTTAAAACCATTTCTCATAAGACAACCATGTGCAAAGCCACTACGCACGAAATTTGCTACATCGCGATGTAGGGCGAACTTTCTCAACTCTAGGTAACCACAACGCGGAATTTTCTACATCGCCGTTATAATGCCAATAGCTTATACTTTACGCAACTACATATGGAATCTTCTACATCGCATATTGTAGTGCAATTTACTCATCACTTGCAATTAGATACGGAATTTTCTACATCGTTTCACATTGCTATCAACCTTGACAACTACGAGCGGAATTTCTACATCGCCACGTAGTGCCAAGATGCTAATATCACAACATGCACATGGGTCTTAATTCAACTTTACTTTGCTTTACTTTTAAACCTTTTTGCAACTTACTCTCGCCTTCGAATCTCATTTCTAGATTCTAGGCATAACTCATTACTCAATATAAAACTTATGATTTTGGAAAACCATTTTGCAAAACTCTTTGAAACAATATATTTTATCATTGCCATATAAACGGAAATCAACTAGATGTAAGTGAAGTGAAGGACACTTACCTCGATCCCAACGCTTTCAATGCCTCAACGAGCCTCTCACGTCTCGTCCGCATGCTCGTCACCTACACATCATAGTCTCGTTATAACTTACTCACTTTCATAGCTAAAACTAATAAAAATAGAGTTTCCAATACATTGAAAACTCACTACACCACACTTTCCCAACTCGATTTTTGACTTGACCGAGGCTCTCAAAATTTGGTTTCTTTGAAAAAGTCTTACTTCTAGACCCCTAGGATCATCCCCATATGTTTCGTTTGATCTCCGGAAGCTTAAAACAAAAAGTCAACTTTTTAACTATACGGTTGACCACGAAAAACAGAATTGAAACCAGCCATGGTTTCACCTCCGTTCCTTTTTCTAGCGTCTCCTTATCACATAACTAAGTTGCCCGTAAAGTTTCATCGAGAAACGCCATCGTTTGCTATGTCAATTTAGGCAAAACGCCCCATTTTGGGCACTTTTCAAAGCGAGTTTTTACATCGGACAAGCGACGATGGTTTTTCTTTCGTATCTAAGGTTATTTTACCTAATTATGACCGAATACATCTATTTTGGGCATCAACAAATGCATTTGCATCGCTATTACACATTTCGATTTCCTACGCCCACTATTTTGGCTATAACTTCGTCAATTTTTATCGGATCGATCCCATTCCAATTTCTATGGTTTTATATCATTCCTAGGCATCATTTGAGGTGTAGAACAACCTCAAATAAGCTAGAATAGGTCAGGTCTTACCAGGCCCCCTCTTTCACCTCCGGTTTTTCAATTTGCTTTTATGTTGTTCCTTTTAAATCCTATGCTCTTCCCTTTAAATTTCTAACTTCTCTAAAGACTTTTGTGACATTAAATATGCATAATTTAAAGCTTAAAAGAATGGAAATACAATGGGATCACACACCCCTTCATTGGCCATGACATACCCACCAAGCACTCATATGTCATTCTTTCAAGTTTTTCATGTTATATTTCCTTCAATCCTTTAACCAACAAGTGATTGATAATGTATTTAGCTCTTTACTCACTTGATTCACAAGTGAGGGTTTTCTCTACATAATTCCTAACTTGTCATTCAAGCCCTCTAACTTATAATTTAAGTCTCCATATCACATACCTATCACTAAAGCATAACTCTACCTCAAAATCCTACCAACAATTTCACAAGAAATAACTCAATCCATCAACATTTTCATACATCCAACTATCATTAATTATAAAGAAAGTAATGGTAACTTACTTTGTGCTAGCTTGGGTTTTATCCTCCTAGCTTGGGTTTGCTTGAAAATGAGACCTAAAGCTTCAAAAATGAGTTGTGCAAACTTTTGGTCTTCTTCCTTGATCTCTCTTCCTTTGGTGTCCCACTTTGTTCTCTCCTTTTTCAACTCACGGTTTCTCCCATTTATTTGTTGTGTTTGTGCTTTTAAAAATTGCTAAGTGTCATATATATATAGGTGTGACTTTTATGGAAATGACATTGATGCCCTCTTTTGCTTTTTGTTGCCGCCACTCCATCTATTGTCTAACATAATTTTTGTTTCACTTTTGCTTCTTGTTTTTGGCGTGAATGGTGGCTTAATGGTCATGCTTCCTTTATTTTATTTATTTTGCTCACTTACTAGGACTAAAATACCCCTACTATTCATGACATGGAGACTTGTCCATCTAAGGATAATTTGGTAACTCATGAAATTGAAATAATTCTTTAATCATTAGTGCATGACAACTAATTTATGCATATATGTAATTAATATTAAACTATGGGATTTGTCACTTATCTTGCTTCCTATTGGTTGAGATAAAGTATCTCCACTTTATCATGTGAGCTCACCTCACATGATTAATGAATAATTCATTCCTAACCGTCTTGTATTCGTACCAGGGTCAACCAAACGACATCCGACTTGCGGTACGAAATTATAATAAACTTCAAATAACACTAAGGGAAACCTATGATTCGACCGTAACTCAATTTGAAGATTTTTAATACCATAAAACAATAAGTCTGGATGAAGGCTTACAGTACAAATTGCAATGGTTGAATGATTATGGGGAAGTAAAGGTGACTAAACAAGTGTTAATATCATTTTCTATTGAGATATACAAGGATGAGGTTTTATATAATGTTATTCCTATGCACACTGGTCACTTGTTATTAGGGAGGCTGTGGCAATTTGATAAAAGAGCTATGCATGATAGGCTCAAAAAAATATACTCATTTATTATGGATGGGAGAACAATCACTCTTGTGCCATTAACACTTAAGTAGGTGTATAAAGATAAAGTGAGGATAAGAGAGAATGAGCAAAAGAAAGAGAGTGAAAGGAAAATAGAAGCCAAGAGAAAAGGAACTGATTGTGAGAAAAAGAGTAACAAAACACTAGAGTGTGTGCAAGAGAAAAGCGGACAGGTCGAGTGTAAATGAGATAATGATGATTTAAAATGGAAGTGTAAGACTTGTGGTGTGAATTTGGTTTGTTGTGGGATTACATGATGAAAAGAGAAAACAATCTCATACGCTAGGTTAGGGATGACTATGTCTTGATTTGAGGTTAAATGCAAAACCAAACATTTCTTGAATTTGGGAATAGTTTGAATCCGTTTGGTCTCGAATTATGCTTGTTTGGTCCTGAAATGGAAAACTGGTATTAAATTTGGGACCAATTTTCCTGAATTTAGGACCAATTTTTAATCAATTATAATTATGTTATATGGCAATTAATTAAAATTTCTAGTTGACTTAATATAAAGTAATTCCAATTCAAGTGAACTGAAATGAAAAGAAATAAAATTTCTAGTAGCAAATGGTAGTGCAATGTGTACACGTCTAATTGAATTTTAGTTCGCATTCAAAGACAAGGATGGGCAATCACTTGTAACCCAACCTTGTTACGTGCAATAGATAGCATTAATACTCCACAAGTTACCTTGGAGTTATAACACATGCATTTATATATCAAACTTCCTTTATTTATTTTGCCATGTGGGATAGACTTTAATTTATTACCAATGGGTGCACTTTAAGTTTATATTTCTCATTCATTCGAACACCATTTTAACTAAATGAATATACCAATTCAATGATCTTATAGAAGAGAACATGAATCTATCTTGATCTTCCAAAACCAAGATAAAAATCAAATCGGTTCATGAAATGTTTGTGTCCGTTATTTTTCAACAAAAATGAAAGAGAAAGAGATGTAGAAGAGGGTAAAAGAGAGCTTGAGTTTTGTCCCCCTTAGTATTTACTTTATAATTATTATTGAAATATATTACTTCTTAATATTTTAATAATGTATATAAAATCATTATTAAAAATAAATTTATTATTTTATATAATTAATGTAAGAAAGGGAAGAAGAAAAAAATAAAAGTAAAAAAAAATAAGTAAAAGAGACCCAGACTTGTGGTATAATTTTAACCCACTAAATTGATGAGTTAAATTTATCCCACCAAAGTGTAATAAATTGGTTGCATAGAATAGGAGAAAGTCAACCTCATGCAGCCAACAAATGAGGGATTGGATTGAAAATTATCCAATCCTAATCCAATCCCTTATGCTCATTAATAGTTCTCCCTCTATTCATATCATCAAAACATGCATTCTTTATGCACTCTATACCACATATTCGAGTAATTTAAAAAATATCGTTAATTAATTTAGTCCAATTTTTGACCAAAGAAACTAATAATTGTAAATTTAGGCCTTTGATCATGTTCAAGTAAACAATATATATATATATATAATCATGTTTTAGTCTAATATGGTTGTCCTTCGTTTTCCTGAGATTTGGTAGTCACAGCAGCTCTTTGGACCAAGTCAAAATACTATTATAGTTACAAATTACAAGTTATAACCATACTGGTGCGGTCTTTTGTCGGTGTTATTAAAGTCATTCAAATTAAACGCATAAACGCACTTCATGTCTTTATACAAGTGATTGTGCACCTTTTCATTCACCAATGTAATAGAAATTCACTTATCATCAAGCTTATTTCATAAGCTAGTGTGGGTAATAATCTCACTTGATTATGAAATTAGTTGTTTCCTAAAAGTAAATATCCGGACTACATAAGCAGTTACAAGCTTATTTGGATAAATTTTTTCCTTATCTTAAGAGTAGTCATCTCTCAATTATCGAAGTAGATATCTGGATGCAAGTATTAATTACGTTTAGTAGGTTTTGATATATCACCAATTTATTCGTTTTTATCTTAAAAAAGTAAAATAAAGAGAGCAAAGCAATTTTTATTGATGTTTTGGAAAAAAAAAAAATACCTGTGAATTTTTGTTTTCATGAACTTGAGAAAAGCATTAATCCTTGAATTTTTCCAATAAAATACATGCATAATAAAGGCATTGACGTAGACTTGGACCTTAAGTTTCTACAACAGAAGTAATCGTAGGGGCCACATATAAGGAAGTATGACCTTGTACGTGCCAGCTGTGTAAAGACCACTTCAACGAAATTGGCTTCAAAGGATACTAACCAAACATTTTCGACTTTTACCTTGATGGAAACAATGATGCGTACTCCTTTATTGACGGGGCTTTATTACATTAACGAAATGGAGCCAAAAATACGCTGTTTTTGAGGGTTTTTTTCTTTTTTTTTTTGGTAACATATATGAATATGGATCTTTTTTATGTAGATTTGGAAATTTTTTAGCTCATCTAAAATATTTGATTTTTTGTTATAAAATTGAGAATGATAAGGGAACACAACATAAAAGGAGCAATGTTATATTACTCAAAATTTTATTTAAATGATGTGATAAGTTATAATACTATTATAGTTTAAAATTAGAAGTTATAACCATACTGGTGCGGTCTCTTGTCGGTGTTATTAAAGTTATTCAAATTAAACGCATAAATGCACTTCATGTCTTTATACAAGTGATTGTGCACATTTTCATTCACTAAGGTAATAGAAATTCACTTATCATCAAGCTTATTTCATAAGCTAGTGTGGGTAATAATCTCACTTGATTGTGAAATTAGTTGTTTTCTAAAAGTAAATATCCGGACTACATAAGTAGTTACAAGCTTATTTGGATAAATTTCTTCCTTATCTTGAGAGTAGTTATCTCTTAATTGTCGAAGTAGATATCTGAGTGCAAGTATTAATTACTTTTAGTAGGTTTTGATATATCACCAATTTATTCATTTTTATCTGAAAAAGGTAAAATAAAGAGAGCAAAAACAATTTTTATTGATGTTTTGGGGAAAAAAAAAAAATACCTGTGAATTTTTGTTTTCATGAACTTGAGAAAAGCATTAATCCTTGAATTTTTCCAATAAAATACATGCATAATAAAGGCATTGACCTAGACTTGGAGCTTAAGTTTCTACAACGGAAGTAATCGCAGGGGCCACATATAAGGAAGTATGACCTTGTACGTGCCAGCTGTGTAAAGACCACTTCAACGAAATTGGCTTCAAAGGATACTAACCAAACATTTTCGACTTTTACCTTGATGGAAACAATGATGTGTACTCCTTTATTGACGGGTCTTTATTAAATTACCATTGGACAAAAATACTCTGTTTTTGAGGGTTTGTTTCTTTTTTTTTTGGTAACATATATGAATATGGATCTTTTTTATGTAGATTTGGAAATTTTTTAGCTCATCTAAAATATTTGATTTTTTTTTTGTTATAAAAATGAGAATGATAAGAGAACACAACATAAAAGGAGCAATACTATATTATTCAAAATTTTATCTAAATTTATTATTTAAATAATATGATAAATTTATTTGTAACAATCATATCATTAATACATCATCTATAATTAAGATGATTGTTACAAATCATCTTATTTGGACAAAAAATTTGAATTAAATGTTGGAAAATATAGTATTATATAATGGGATATATACTCTCATTTCAGTTTATATATATATATATATATGTATATATGTATGTATTTGAAATTATCTTCTGACAAGTATATTTTTTCTTGGATATTCTCAAACTTGCTAGACATCTTATGATATTGCCCAAATTAAAGCATTAATGCACAAAAGTTTAACCAAATAGCCAAATTCTAACAGCAAGGAAACTTAAGGTGTTTTAACAAGTACATCATCACAACAGAGTTCACTCATGAGCACAACAGAGTTCACTTATTTTTTAATAGAGCATCAATTTATTTGTACACATTTTATCAAAAAGCCAAACTCCGGGTCATTGTTCGTCACCTAAAATACTTATCTGGCTTCCAAACTTGAAACTGTTGCATCATTGTTTGAACGCATTTCCGAGTTTGATGTTGAAGATCCACTTTGCACGTCAGTTAGTTTTGAGAAGGCAGGCTTCTTCGGAATCATTAGATGAATACCTTCATTTCTGAGCATCCAAGAAACTTCCAACATGGATGGCCTATCAATTGGGATTTCCTGGACACACAACAGAGCTATATGCAAGCATCTTATACATCTACAATGGGAATATGTATCGTCAAGGGAAGGATCCACAAACTCCATGCCTTTACCATCTTTCCAGAGCTCATATGCCTGAAATTGTAGTTAATCATTATTTAATTCAAATCTAAGTTTTGATTGCTCACACTCAAAGGGTTGAAGAAACTTACATATTGAAGAAGGCTCGTATTTCTATTTTTGCCATGTAAATTGGAGACCTTTTTGCCACTAATGATTTGTAGAACTAGAATTCCAAAACTATAAACATCGGACTTTGTCGAGTAGATGCCTTTTTCAATATATTCAGGAGGAGCATATCCGCTATGTATATTATATATATATATATATGTATGTATATAATTGCAAACAGTTGATTAGAGTATGAATAACAACAAATAAAAGCTTGTGTACAAAATTAGAAGCAGAAATATACTTACTATGTTCCGACAATTCGTCCTGTGTTTGCTTCAAGACCTTTGGTGAAAATTCTTGCGATACCAAAGTCTGATATTTTCGGATTCATATCTTTATCTAACAGAATATTACTAGCTTTTAGGTCTCTATGAATAATTGTCAATCTTGAATATTCTTGGAGATATAAAAGCCCTTGGCAAATCCCTTCAATGATTTGAATACGTTTTTCCCAATCCAATATGTATTTTTTAGCCATGTCTGCATCAAATCATTTATGAACAATTTGCGAAGGAAAAAAATTGCAACAAAATAACAAAAATCAGGCCGCAGAATGTTTAATGCGGCAGCGACCAATTTTTATTGTTTAACTTATAACTGAAAGCACATAAGAAAAGGATATATAGGGGGGCAAAAAAAACTGACCAAAAAGATAATAATCCAAGCTTCTGTTTGGCATATACTCATAGATCAGCATATGCTCTTCTTTTTCAATGCAATAACCCAAAAGTTTAACAAGATTTACATGTTGGAGTTTTGCAGTAAGCATAACTTCATTTTTGAACTCTTCAAATCCCTGTCTTGATGTTTTTGAAAGTTTTTTTACTGCTACTTCTTGTCCATTTTGTAATATACCCTAAGAAAACAAAATAAATGATAATTGATTTCATTTTTGTATAGTTTCTAACCTTTGAGAAATATAAAAATATTAATTACCTTATAAACGGGACCATATCCACCCTCCCCAAGCTTATTTTCATTCGAAAAATTATTTGTTGCTGCTTCAATGTAAGCCAAACTATATAATTCCAGAGTAGGAGCATTGCCACTAAAATCTCCGGCATCAGCTGTTGCATTATTTACTTGGTCCCTTACTTCATGAGCTGAGACCGAATTCACACTTCCTATTAAGTATCAACCAAGAAAAATTTAAGTTTGGCCAAAAAGCTTCTTGGTTCGCAGTAACAAAAATATATTGGCACAATCCTCACCCATTTATAAACAAAAAATATATATCTATTACCTTTTGATTTGAGCTTTATCAACCACTTGTAGGATATCAGAAAGCCTAGCAGGAGAATAACAGCAGCAGTTATAGGCAGAATGATTTCCAACAATCGATATGGCTGTTTATTTTGCCCATTTCTATAATATTCCTCGTCCTTTGGCTCCGGAGCTGGAAAATTAATGTCATCCTCCTGCGCTGAAAAATAAAAATTTCATGTTTACAAAACTTGCCACATATGGAAATCATCTAAATGGCAAAATTTTGGATTGCATATGTGAAAGGACTGTCGAACCGCAAAGATGGATGAGGTTAGATATGATCGTTGGATTAACTAGTACCAAATTTAATAATATTAGATTATCACGATGCAACATGCATGTTCAAAGTAAAAATTGCTTACCTGCAGTTTGAGAGAGCACCCAATTATGATCGTAGGACACTTGCCAGACAATATAGCCAAGTAGCTTCATCTTCTTGGCGTAAGAAACCTTATATTGAATAGCCTGAACATCATCAAAGGCAATCCAAGATGTCCCCATCGTGAAGTAATTCACCACATAAGTTGCGTCGAACGTAACTTTAGCTCCATATTGATTTATGTAATTCTTGATTTGCTTAAAAGCCAACCCATTATTTTGGGCTTGTCCTCTAGCTGGTGCACCAATACCATTCTCGTTGGGGTTCACCAGGGTCCATGCAGTGCCATAGTAAGGCAAAAACAAAACCATCTTTTTAGGAGACAATCCAGCATCGATCCATGACGTTATACCATAATCAGTATTATTAACAGTACTATTTGGGTTATACAGAGCCATTGGAGCGGCTGTAAAGTTTGCCCAGTATTCTGGCAGGAAGTAGTTACCATGGTTAACATGAACCCAGTTCAAATATTGTTGTATTGCGCCTACAGGATAATTTTGTCCACCAACCTTTGGAAAATAGTTAACCATTGCGGTCAAGATCAGTTCTGGCCGTGCAGAGTTTCTTGCCTCTGAAGTGATAGCAGCTCGCCATTCTTTGAAGAGGAGATCAATATTATCCATGTCATCGCTTGTCGCTGGATAATCCCAATAAAGGTCTAGACCTTGAAAGCCATAAAACCTAGCTGTTTCTATTGAGGAGTTGATGAAATACTCTCTAGAAGTGGGGTCGTTTACCATTGATGAAAAGGTTGAATAATTTAAATCCTCACCGATTGATAACAGCGTGGTGACTGATGGGTTCTTTTTTCTCACAATATCTGTGAAGGTGGAGAAGTGTTTTTGGCCAGACGGCGAGAAAGACAGGTTGTAGGAAGTGGAATTTATATGTGCAAAACCGCATATAAGGTGAGTAAAGAGAGAAGAATTTATGTTTGAAATGGGGAACTCTTTTTGATCAGGCCAGTAATAAGCGGCTTTGATCCATGTTCGCGCTTTTGTTGGGTGCAATTGAAACGAGAGAACGATAATCTGGAATATCACAATGATTATTTTGGATACCATTGAGTAAAACTGAATTTGAAGCTTATTTTTTATTACTTCAGAGTTTGAGAACTCTCTATATAAATAGATATAATTTCTTCAACCAGTCATCGGTTCTAAACTTAATTGAGAGTACCTAACAAGACTATTGCGTATTCCACACTTCCATTATTATTATTATTATTATTATTTTAAAGAATAAATATTTCTTTTTATCTAGTCTTTTCATTCTGATTTGAACTACTAACAAACCAAAGATTGAAGAAATAAGTTATATTTGGATTTTAGGAAAAAACTTGTTAGGTTTGAATTTTCAGTCTTAATTTTTCTCAAAAAAAAAAAAAAAAAATCAGTTTTAATTAATTTCATATGATTTTATAAAAGTCAAAAGTAATCACGCGTGGATCCTTAAGCCAAAAAGTGTACGCATTTTACACACGATATAGTGGGGTAAACTCTCAAAGTCTTCACAAATAAAGTCATCATTTAAGTGGAAATCAATAAACAATAGTGGGAGACTTGACCCAGGTGTGCGGTCTTGCAAATAATTATAAAAAACCGGCAGGATGTTAGGTAGCATTAAATACAAACACTAAACTGATTGATAACTAAAATAATAATTAATATATAATAAAATTCTATAACAAAATAATGATGCACAATACTTAAAACTAAACTATAATAATAATAGAAACGTTAATAAAAATAATATTAGTACGTAATAAAAATATAATGAAAATAATTAACCAGATTAGGTTTAGATGTTCGGATCAAGTAAAAAATGTTTGACTTAAATTCGATGCGATATAAAATTGGATAAAAAACTTCTGACCCAAATCTGATTTGAAAACTAGTTTCAAAGCCTCTAATCCATCCCACACAGATCATGGCCCCGTAGGTCAGAGGCGGACTCACCTCTAGGCCTGCCCCTCTAAAATTTGAAAAAAAAAATTGTATAATTTATTTTACAATAAATAAAAAAAATAAAACAATTATATTTAATTGTTGCAGTCTGCAAACAGCAGACTTGCAACAGTGTATGTAGTCTGCATACAAAAGTATGTTAATCGAAATTGACAGCAACAGTCTGCAATAAAGGCTGCAGCTGTCAATTTTAATTAATTTTTTTATTTTAATTATTATTATTATTTATCTTTTATTATTTTATTTAAAAACTGATTTATATGCTATAAATTTGTTATGACGTGCCCTACTTTTTATTCAAATTTCTTGCCTTATTTTTTTTTTTTAATTGTTTATTATTTTTTATTTAATTATTTATTTTTCCTATTTCTAATAGAATTAACTTACTTTCTTATTTATTACTTCTATTAAACCTACTTTTCTTACTTCTAATATTTTTTCTATTCCTAATTGATTTATAGTTTCTTTTTTTTAATTTTCTCCTATATAAATTTTATTTACTTCTACTTTTTATATGCTATACATTACAAGTTTAATGAACAATTTTTTTTTTCTTTTTCTCTTCATTTTAATTTGACTTCTCTTTATTTTCACTTGTTATCTTATGACCTACCAGGTTAGATTTATAAATTCAAAAACTAAATAATCGATTTTCAGAAACAAATATTGAGTTACTTCTTTGTGTTGCATGTCTTAGTCCAAGAGATTAATTTCGTGCATTTGACAAACAAAAACTGATTCTATTTGCTCAATTTTATCCAAAAGACTTCTTTTTTACTGAACTTTTAGCACTTGAAGATCAACTTGAGAATTATATTGTAGTCATGCGCTTTAATATTGAATTTTCAAAATTAAATGACCTTACAGATTTGACACAAAAGATGATTGCAAAAAAATATATATAAAATTTTTTCATTAGTTTACTTGCTCTTGACATTGGCGTTATTATTACCTGTTACAACTGCTACCGTTGAAAGAGCATTTTCTACTATGCATATTGTGAAAACTGAATTACCGTAATCGCATGGGAGATCAATAGTTAAATGATAGCTTGCTCGCGTATGTAGAGAAATATATGTTTGACAAAATTGATAAAGAAGTTATCATGAAACGGTTTTAAGATATGAAGCCTCATCGAGAAAAATTATAATTTTATGTAATTTATTTTTTTTCTTTTTTATTTATTTTATTGATTTCATTAGGATTTTTAAGTGTAAAACTATTTATTTTGTCTAAATATAATGTATATTTTGTTTTATTTAAACTATATATCGTTATCAAACATTCTTTTATATAAAAACATTATATATTTGATATGTTCTTAATTTTCGATATTTTTATTACTTTATTCATGTGCCCCTCCTAAACAAATTTTCTGAGTCCGCCACTGCCGTAGGTTTAGATCGAATTGAGGATTTTTGGCATCCCTACTGCTACTTTACTGAAACAATGTTTATTGGTTCAATGATTTAGAATTTCTTTTATGGGCCCTCATGCTATCAGGATTATGTTTGGATTTAGGGCACAATCGAAATTGAAAATATTTTATCCATAACTATAAATGTGACATATGAACTCATGAAAATAATCAATATCTTTACATAGCTAACCAAATCATATGTATGTTTGGGGGAATACTCCTACAAAGTAAATATTATCTGAAATATTTGCTTTGATTTCAGGCACACAAACATTGTTTGATTAGTCAACGATAGCTGCCCACCACTGCCCTATAAAACTGTGTATCTACCTTTTTGAGAATAAAAGCCAAGTAGCTAGGAATTTTATAAAGCAAATTTTGTGCCTCAATTTATAAAATAATAATAATAATTTTAGTTATTTATAGCTATTTTACTATCTACCATATTTCCTTATCATTAAATTGAACTTACGGAATAAAGAGTTGTGCTTAGAGCACCCTACTCATGAAATGGATCATTTGCGATGAAAGGCAGCGGATTCAGAAAGAATTTTTTGCAATAAGAATAAGAAAAGAATAATGCTAAACTTTTTAAATTCATGCCTAAATAATATAGCGAGTTGTAATACCCCTCCTACATGTTAAATTGGTTAGATCAAAATTAGTATCTGTTATGGGTATTTTTGGTGTAATAAGAAAAAGCCCAAGAATGGTGGCCCATTGTGACTTATTAAAAGTCTAGAAGATGCCTGGTCAAATAGTCAAAGGAAAGTTAAAAGCACGAAGATAACTTGCTCGCAACCAAAAGACTGCTCGGGCATTTTTACTGTCTGGAGATCTGGTCATCTGCTCGATGGTCAAAGGGATAAATAAGTCTGCTCGTTTGCTCGGAGACAGAAATATAACTCAAGTAATCTGCTCGTGCAATTTGTTGTCTGGTCGTTGAATAGACGAAACGCTTAAAATGACCAGTTGACCTTCTGGAAGGGGAATCAATTCGAAACAAGAAAGGAGTCGAATTACCTATTTGCATGCAAATCGAATCTCTACATTCTTGGAAATTGCTATATACGAGAGATAATCTCAGAAGATATTATCTTAATTAATGTATATTATTTTTTGTCTTATCTGTAAGATTTTCAAGCCTATTATGATTGTAACATCTCCAGTATAAATAGGAGATATAATGTAAGGTAAAGGGAGGAGTGAAATAAAAATACAATTACTCTGGGAGAGAAGTAGGGTAATTGTCGTGGACGTAGACCATTGTTCTTTGCCGAACCACGTAAAAATCTTGCTGTGTCTTGTGTGTTTTTGATCCTGTATTGCTTGCACTGTGTGAGATTGATTGCATCACAGGTATTGGGTTTGAAGAACCGAGTTGACCAAAACCCAGTGTCAACATTTTGGCGCTAGAAGGAGGGCCCAGACTGTGAATTGGCAAACTTTTTCCTTTAGTATTTTACTGTTTGGTTGAAAATTGCTGACATGACCAGGATCAAAACAACCAGGGTAGTAGCGACGGAAACCGATCAATTGGAGGACCACCAAGGTCAAGGTCAGGCAGTAGGGACGTCTTCTGCCGCATTGCCACCGCTACCTCCACAGCCAACTGATGGTGGCGGAGGTGTAATACCGGCATGGCAACGTCATCAGGAAGCGCGTCAGGAGGCTTTAGAAAATACGGTAGCGCAACTGGCAGAAGCCATCAGAGCCTTGACACAGGTCCGAGCTCAGGAAGCTCCCGGGAACGCAGACCACCAGCCCCGGTCAGTAGGCGTCGTTCCGGTTAGGAGAGGAGAGGCTGGCAGGGAAAGAGAACAGCCAGCAGTTTCTGTTCGTTCCTCAAATCTACGCCCGCAAAGGGAAAGGCATCCGGCTCGTGAAGAAGAAGTGGCTCCGCGGAGAATGAGAACAAGCCAGGGTGATAATCGCCGAGTGGAAAATAACTCTGGTAATGGAAGAGGCCGACAGCTCGACAGGGAGCGTTCATATAGACAAGGGTCGCCTCATGCAGGGAGTTCTCGCAGGAGGAATGAATCACGTGAAAGGATGTCATTGGATCGAGGAAGATCACGAACCCACCTCTCAGCAGCAGGAGAGAGCCGGGGGAATTGACAATCCCCTACAAATAGGATTGAGCGACAAAACCCAATGGTGCATGAATTAATACAGAGGGTGCGACAGTTGGAGACTAGACCTGGACCTCATGATCAGGCAAGAGAACAAGACAGAACCCCGTTTTCAAGAGAAATTGAAACACAACGGCTGCCTCCAAGATTTAAACTCCCGAACATCCCAACTTATGATGGAGATAGTGACCCGTTTGACCACCTGGACATTTTCAACGTTCAAATGGACCTGCAAACCTCTAATCCTCTGGTCAAGTGTAGGGTGTTCCCGGCGACACTGGGGAATACGCCAAGGACATGGCTAAGGAGTCTTCCAGCCCGCAGTATAAACAGCTGGGACGAGTGCCAAAAGAAGTTTGAGGACCAGTACAAAGCGTTGAGAAAGCAACTTGCGCCGACTTCTCACTTAGCGACTATCTTTCAGAAGCGGGAGGAAACCTTGAAAGATTACATCGCCAGGTTTAGGCGTGAGGTAAACAATGTGCAAAACCCCTCTGATGAAAGTATCTTAACTGCAATTTCTGCAGGACTGCGAAAAGATGGAAAGCTTTATAAAAGCATCTATCGTAATCCCGTGAAAAGTCTGGGGGAGTTCTATGACCGTGCGGCAAAAGAAATTTGCTGGGAAGACACATTTGGACAGAAGAAGTCTAGTAAGCAAGAAAAAGGAACGAACAGTTTGCGCCCAGGAAAAAAGAGGGATGAGCGCGAAGGTGAAGAGAGTGGTCACAAACATCGCTCTGGCAATCAGGTATCCAAGCGATCAAAAAATGAATCCCAGAGAAAGACATCTCCCCCTAGAGATCGCTACCAAAGTTACAGCGCCCTGACGGACAGACAGGATAGAATTTTTGAAGCAGAGAAACGACGAGAGAACTTTGGAAGGCCAAACCCCACAAATATCCCGAGAAGGTTTCAGGACCCAAGAAAGTATTGTGCTTATCATAGAGAAAATGGGCACTATACTTCTCAGTGCAGGGAACTCAGGGATACTATTGGCCAACTATAAAGAAGGATTCAATTGAAATGGTCAAGAAATGTGACAGGTGTCAGAGGTTTGCTAAGATACCTCGCGCCCCTCCAACCTTTTTGCAACAAATGATCAGTCCGTGGCCATTTGCTATATGGGGAATGGACTTGATTGGACCTCTTCCCATAGCTCGAGGAAGATGCAGGCATGCCATTGTAGCAGTTGACTATTTCACAAAATGGGCAGAAGCAAAGGAGTTGGCTGAAATATCCACTACCAAGGTCGAAAAATTTGTTTGGGAAAACATTATCTGCAGGTTCGGAGTCCCCCAACAGATCGTGACAGATAATGGAACCCAGTTCAGTAGCGAACAGTTCCAAAGGTTTTGTGCGAGTCTGGGAATTAAAAAGACCTTCTCAGCGGTGGACCACCCTCAGGCCAATGGACAAGTAGAGGCCGTTAATAAAATCATTAAGCAAAACCTGAAGACTAAGCTGGAAGCGAGGAAGGGAGCTTGGGTAGACGAGCTGCAAAAAGTGTTATGGGCATATAGAACCACTGCCCGCAACACTACAGGAGAAACTCCTTTCTCACTGGTTTACGGTTCGGAGGCAATGATTCCAGCAGAATATGAAGTGGTCAGTCAGCGCAGAACATCGTTCAATCTGGATGACAATAACTGCCTGCTCGCCGCTAGTCTCGATCTGGTGGAGGAAATGAGGGATGATGCTCAAATACGAATATCTGTCTATCAGAGGCGAGTAGCCAGATTCTACAATAGGAAAGTCCGTACCCGAAAGTTTAAGACGGGGGATTTAGTTTTGCGCCTTATTCTACCTGCTGCTCGGAAAGCTAGCGAGGGAACACTTGGTCCAAATTGGGAAAGGCCTTACATTGTGAAAGAAAGTTTGCAAAACGGAGCGTACCACCTGACTAATATGGAAGGGGCAGAAGTTCCCAGAGCATGGAATGCTGAGAATCTGCGACCATATTTTGTTTAAGTAATTTAAGTCTTTCGTTTTAATAATTTGTTGACTTTGTTTCGTATGAATGCAGTAAAATTTCCTTCTTATGGCAATGCTTGCTCGTTCTTACTACTAATATCTACTCACCCTGGGAAGCTCAATTAAAGCAAATGCTCTGGAAGATATAATTATTATCTGTGAGCTAAAAAAATGTCCTGGAAGACCTTAGCATAACCTGTGAGTACGAGGACTCTGGAAGGAATGCTTATGGCCTGTGGACTTAATTAACCTTGGAAGATCCATGTAACCTAAGAGCAAGTAGGGACATTGGATCTGTAGGTTCAAACGAGCAGAGGTAAGGGGCCTAAAAAATGGGTAATTTCAGCACGACTAGCTGTCCCCACACTTACTCTGCTCGAACAAATTTCAAAGGCTGGGAGAAATTGGCCATTCAAACTTGTCTTAATCAGGCAAAGGTAAGGGGCCTGAAAGGGTAATTTCAGCAAGATGGCTGTCCCCACACCTACTCCGCTTGAGCAAGTATTGGTCGATAATCTAATTTGTATGAAATTAACATAGATACAACTGAGGAACGATGAACAAAAATTTATTTAAAAAAAAAAAATGTAATCTTAAGTACAAAATAAAACAAAACATCGTCAAACAGAGGGAGAAAAATTTTTCTGGTAGCTGTCGTCTATGTTGATTGGACGAGGAGAACTGGGAGATTGTGAGCTGGGAAAATCAACAGGAGCAGAGGCGGCACCAGCAGGAGGAGCTGAGGAAGAAGCTGAAAGACCGGCTTTGATCTGAGCTTGATGAGCATACAGCTTTACCTCAGCCACGGCATCTGGACCAAAGAACGAAACATCCACATCTGGTCGCTTGAGCCACAAATTATACAAGAATAAACTTCCTGTCTTCTCTTCTGCCTCTCGAACCGCGATCTCAATACGTTCCTTCTCTGAAGCAATGTGCTCCTTAAGAGAAATTGTCTCCTGCCTCATTGCTTCTGCAACAATCTTAGCTTCCGCGGTTTCATGCTCATGCGAGGACAGCTTTCCCTTCAGTTCTTTATTCTCGGTTCTCAGCTTCTCCTCCGAGTCCCGAGCAAAATGGAGAGCATGCGTCAAATTTTCAATCTCTTTGTCCCTAAAAGCGATCTGCTTTTCCTGTATCTCCATGGTCTCCCGCTGTTCGTGCTTCTGATTATTTATCTTCTCATTTTCTTGCTCTAGCTCGCGGTGTGCCCCCCTTGCCTTTTTCAGCTCTAGTTCATAGTCGCTTTGCATCTTATTCTTCTCATCCTCCAGAGAATTGATGGTGGCCTCCATGGTAGCCTTCTCCTCGGGCCAATTCGCGATCTCCCGCAGAAGCTTCATGTATGCCATGGATGCCTGAAACAAAGAAGTTGTTATTAAAAAAAAAAAAAAAAAGGGGACATAAGAAGAAAGAAAGCTTACAAGCGTACTGTGAAAGCCCAAATAATTGATGAGCCTCTCGCCCGTTATTTCTTCCTTATAAAGAGCAGGCTTCTTCGCTCCCAGGAATTGGGGTACGCGATCTAAAAGATCACTATAATACATCCCGGCATCGAATTCCTGGGTTTGCTCCCCAGCGCCAGAGTCAGCCTCGGACGTTTTCCGGCGCTTGTGAGGTGGCTCTGCAGTTTCTGAATCAGCAACCCTTTTGCCCTTGTCGATATGTTGAGTAGAGGTAGCTGGAGAACTGCTGGGAGGAGCAGGCTGAGATGTATCCCCTCGGCGAACACTTTTGTTCGAAGATTTCCTTGCCACTGATTTATGCCTCATAGAACGAGCAGGAGATCCATCAGAATTTTGTTGAAAAGGCGATCCTGGAGAGGCCTCAGTAGCAGGGGAAGGGTCTGAACCTCCGGTTGCTGGGACGGCTTCTTCGGGAGCAAAAGTCTGAGCAGAAGCTTGGCCAGGTAAAGGCTGCTCGAAGTGAAGCTTCACCATTTCCGGAACTGAAATCCTTGCTGGATGTGGAACTTCCTGTCCGGAGGCTTCGAAAGCAGAAGAAATTTCTTTCTCCTCGCGAGAACCTAAATCAGAACCCTGATCCAGTAATTCTTGGTCGGCAGGGGGAGCAAGACCATGAATTTGAAGCAGATGCTCGGAAGGTGTCTGATCATCTAAGGGACCTTTCACGTCCGAAAATTTGTCCAACAGAGAGAGTTCCTGGTCAGACAAGGGAATGTCGCCCTTGGGGATGTTTGCACGAAGAAAATATTAATTGCGAGCAAAATACGGGCAAAGATAATCACAAGATATAAATACTTACTGGGAGAAAGGCAAAAGGAAAAATTCTTTAGACTTGATAAAGATAAACACGACGCGTAAAACCATCGTGACTTATAATCTCCCACGTTAGACTTTCCAATCCCTTGAGGGAGGTTCACTTTATAGGGAGATTTTCGAGCTGAAGTATAGTAAAACCCATCCTTCTTGTCAGACTTTGGGCCCGTTGTGCTCTTAAAAAGGAAAAGATGGTGAATCATCGCAGGTGTAGGAGGAGGTAAACCATTCTTGAGAAAAATGGAAGCAAGAGCAGTAAGGTGAGCGTAAGAATTAGGAGTAAGTTGAGAAGGTGCTAAGTTGAGGTCATTTAAGAGAGCGACTAGGTAGGGGTGAACTGGAAATCTGAAGCCGGCCTCTATGTGTTGATGACTAATAGCAAAGAAACCCTTAGGAGGGAAAGCTGCATGGTCAGAAGCCTTAGGCACCATAGCTCGGCAACCCTTAGGCAAGGAGAAGCCTTCAGCAATAGTCTCAAGATCGCTGAGGCTAAGGGAAGATTCGTAATGAAAAAAGGGTGCGCGAGTAGAAGAAAAATGGTGTTCGGAAGGGGCTGAGGTAGCCCCACCACCTTGCGAGGTAGCGCTACTAGTATCCCTGACTCCAGTTAGATCCTCCTCGGAGGCAGCATCGGTGGATCCCACCTTATGACCGCGACGACTACGACCAGACATCTACAAAATCAACAGGGGTGTCAGGTCGCAGAAAGCAGACCAGAACTCAGTATATACGGACACTCCTATAAACACAAAGGAGTTACTAGATGTAAGGACTACCCATTTTATAAACCTAGTAGACTATAAGAAATGTTGGGAAAGTTAGAAGGGTAAGGGATACTACAAACAGACAACAGCTTAAAGCATCGATACGAGTGTCAATTCCTTAAAAGAAATCATGCCGTCGAATATACACAAACAGTATTCATGGAAGGAAAGATTAGAGGTTACCTTGCGAATGGCGTACTCTGTTGATGAAGAAACTTTGAGGATGCAGAAGAATTAAAGCAGACAAGAATATTAGGGTAACTGTTTGCAAAGGCAGACGAAAAAAGACGAAAATAAAATGAGGAAGGGGAGATATATAGTTGCCGCTTCGGAATCCCAATCGACAAGCCAAGACATTTCAATCGTCGCCAAAGTCTAGCAATAGGCGCGAAAAATTGAAAGAGCCATCATGAGCAACTATTGAGAAGACGCGCATTTAATGCATGCAGTAATGAATGCGATGTTTGAGGGACAGGTAGCCAACGCCTGGGGGACTGACACATGGCAAAAAGGAAGAGAAGCAACGATTCACATCTCACCAAAAGTTTTCTGGGCGCAAGAACATTGTTTCCAGTACAAAAAAGTGTACTAGAAACAAGGGGGCTTGTGTTATGGGTATTTTTGGTGTAATAAGAAAAAGCCCAAGAATGGTGGCCCATTGTGACTTATTAAAAGTCTAGAAGATGCCTGGTCAAATAGTCAAAGGAAAGTTAAAAGCACGAAGATAACTTGCTCGCAACCAAAAGACTGCTCGGGCATTTTTACTGTCTGGAGATCTGGTCATCTGCTCGATGGTCAAAGGGATAAATAAGTCTGCTCGTTTGCTCGGAGACAGAAATATAACTCAAGTAATCTGCTCGTGCAATTTGTTGTCTGGTCGTTGAATAGACGAAACGCTTAAAATGACCAGTTGACCTTCTGGAAGGGGAATCAATTCGAAACAAGAAAGGAGTCGAATTACCTATTTGCATGCAAATCGAATCTCTACATTCTTGGAAATTGCTATATACGAGAGATAATCTCAGAAGATATTATCTTAATTAATGTATATTATTTTTTGCCTTATCTGTAAGATTTTCAAGCCTATTTTGATTGTAACATCTCCAGTATAAATAGGAGATATAATGTAAGGTAAGGGGGGAGTGAAATAAAAAAAAATACAATTACTCTGGGAGAGAAGTAGGGTAATTGTCGTGGACGTAGGCCATTGTTCTTTGCCGAACCACTTAAAAATCTTACTGTGTCTTGTGTGTTTTTGATCCTGTATTGCTTGCACTGTGTGAGATTGATTGCATCACAGGTATTGGGTTTGAAGAACCGGGTTGACCAAAACCCAGTGTCAACAGTATCTAAAAGACTTACAAGTTAAAGATCCAAATTTGTGTACATGGAAATGTCAAGCATTGGGCTTAATTAGGTAGTTATTGGGTTAATTTTTAATCTTTAAAGAGAAAATGCATAAAATGACCCATTTTTTAGAGTCAACTTGAAAACTAACTCATTTTTTTTAGGTTGAAAAAATCTCAACCTGAAAGTTGAGATTGATTTAAATTAACACTATGACTCACAACCTGGAAGTTGGGATTCCGAACCTAGAGGTTGAGATTCTCTACCTTGAGGTTGAGATTTTTTTTTTTAAAAAAAAAAGTTATTTTTTAAATGGGTTATCAAAAAAATGTTAGATTTCAATAAAACCCTTGTTTAAAAGCTAGGCCCAATAATTTAAAAATATCAAGTTAAGCCCAATTGTTTTATAAAGAAAGAAAATTATTACTATGGAACTCTCAAGGCCTGCTAAATGAGTCCATTAGTCAATAAAATCTAGATAGCCAATTTTATATTGCTAATAAAATCATATATATTAGTAATCAATAAAGGACATATCGTTGCATTTTTTTTAAGTTTTTTTTTTTTTTTTTATCAAATTTATATTTTTCACATACAGATGGATTCTATAAAAACTCAAGAGAACTCACGGAAGTTGTTGAAATGAATCGGGTGATAATAGTAACAATGCAAAAGACACTAAAGTGAGAGACTTCCGAATAAGAAACAACAACATCCTAAAGATACAAACAAGAAAATGCAAATCAAAATCAATAGCTTCAACATTTCTTAAACTATAGAATACAAAAACAACATAAAATAGAGCAAAATGATGAACTGAATCACAAGTGTTCATTTCTATTTTCAAGCAGTGATTTTAGTCTGTTTGCCATTATGTCATATATAAAGGAAAAAATCGATTTTAGATTAACGAGGAAATATGGATTTTAAAAAATTTTCCAAGCAAAAACATATATGATTTATGATAGTAATAATAATTTAATAACTAAATTAATAAGATCGAATCTTACATCATATGAAGATTAAATTTATCCCATTTTTTATTTGCAAGTTCTTCATCGCCCAATTTTTTTTATTATGACTCTTCACAAAAGAAACTATGTATAGGCATAATCTTAAATAATCAAAGCACAAAATATTTTCATAAAAGAAAATTCTATAAAAATTGAAAAAAAAAAAAATCTTGATTTCTTATGAGGTGGGTGGCAATATAGTGTTTTTAATTAATGAAAACTTTTTATTCAAGTAGCAAAAAGATTCACTCTCTAGTTAGTAACATAAAACATCCTTTTATAATGGTAAGTTATCATTTTTCAATTTAACAAGGAATCTATTTTTTTTTTTTTTTTTTTTTAAACTGAAAGACTTAGTTTCTATTCAATATGGAATCAAATCCCTTATTAGCTTAGAACTATTTACTTTTAATTTAATATAGAATCCAATTCCTATTAAATTAAAACTTTTTTAATTTAATTTAATATGGAATCTAATTCTAATAAAATTAGATTTCAAAGTAAATTAAATTACTTTTTTACTTTTAAGTTAATATAGAATCCAATTCCTATTAAATTAAAACTCCTTTAATGTAATTTAATATGAAAGCTAATTCCAATTAATTTAAATTACTATTTTCATTAATTAATTAAATGATTTTCATTAAATTAAATGGTTCTAAATCAAAATATAATGACACCATTTAGAATTGAACTCATAACCTCTAAAGATAATTAAATAATTAACAATTAATTAAATAATTACATATATTTAAATAATCAAATTATTTAAATAATTCGTGAATATGTCCATAAAATTTATGTGTATACTAATAATTGGACAATCCAATTTTATTATTCTCTTTGTTTCTCTATGTGGTTGTAAGCTAGCAAGAGGATCAAATGAACCTACAATTTGAACTTTTATAATATCAGAATTATTAATTAAACTTTTTAATTAACAATTTCTTATTCTTAACTTTAGAGTTACTCCACTAAAAACTTAAAGTTGCACTCTCAAAATTACATATGTTTTACACAATTTGAATTTTTAGTGTCAATCAATTTAATCATTTTATATGGTTTGATCTTCCATGAGTAGTTCATAATTAGAGTTAAGTCATCAAAATCCGTTATACCTCTCTAATTATATCTTGTTCCATTAAATACAATTAATTCTCTAATGACTAATATATCCATAACAACCTATGAATTTATTTTTCTGTTTACTTATAAACAGAAAGTTAAGCGTTCTTATTGTTTAAGACCCGAATTAATACTTAAAGGGAACCACTCATCTATTTCTCACAAAAATGAGTAAATTACAGATACTATTGTGTAGAATGTTCTCAACCACTTATTAAATCACATCTCAAAATTAAGTACAAAATTTATTTACTGTAAATATATTACAGTCTCACCCATGTAAAACAAAAAATATGACTCAATAAATAGGAGTCTATAAAATACTCAAAATTGAGATTAATCCATATATAATCATCTAGTAGATAAATATGAATTTATTTGTTTAAATTATATTAATAATAAATTCATTTTTATCTTGGTCCATTCCTATATAATCTTTATTACATAAGGTGCCTCTATTTTCATGTCGTCACTTGAATGATCTTGGATAACATTGTCATATCAAATACAAAATGGACCATAACTATAGATTTATCATAAATAAAGTACCAAACTTTGTTTATTTTCTACAAACTCTTTAGATTATTAATCTCAAACTAAATCATCTCGTATATGATACTTATATACTTAGTTTGAAACCATATAAGTAATCATAAATGTTACATGATATTCGTATAAAGCACACATTTCACAAATACACATAAATTGAATAAACATATTTTATTTATTATTTATTTAAATATTTACAAATTACAAGTTCTTAAAATATAAACCTTAACAATATACTCCTAACTAATAGTATCAACTCAATGAAAAACATGATTTCGCAATAGAACATAGGAGGTTCAAGTCACAAAAATTCAAACTAAAAATAAGCTATAGAACCGATCAAGCCAAAGCTTATACATATAACATAACATATCATATCATCATCAAATCACAAAATAGGAGACTAAAACAACCATTTCACGCGATAAACAAACACTCTTCTAGAGTGACAGCACATAGATGTGCATAACTTGAGGAAGCTACAAGAAGAGTTGAGAAAGCAGAAATCAGATATGAACAACTAGCTAATGAGTTAATAACAATAAAAGCTAAATTAGTTGAGATATGTTCAAATTTTAATGAAAAATTTCTTGAAATTCAAGCTCAACTAGGAGGTAATCTCAAACTGTTTTCCATTTGGTCTAACTAATAATTTTATTATTTATATGAATTTACAATCTTAGTTACTTAAAATAAAATAGATTGATTTTTTTTTGTTGTTGTTTAGTCATCTATTGGAAACTTATATTAGTATTATTGATTATGAGCATTAATTAGATAGTTTTATGACGGGTCCCTATCCTTCTAAGTTACTATTCTTATAGAATAAAGATCCTGTCGACACCCCACGGTCACCCTCCAGCCGATATCTAGGTCGACTGAAGAATTTTCGTGAAGTTGAGCCGATTTAACTACAAAATAGTCATATAATTGTAATAAAATCCATTTAGAGTTTAAGGAAAATTTTGGTAGTATAACGGCTATGTTTCTGTAATCCCAAAAAATTTATTTCCTATAAGAAAACTTTTAAAACACTTCTAAATCTTCATACATACCAATTACTACCATCGGATTAAAATCCGGTAATCACAATCAACCACAACAGTTTATATAATGCAACAATTCATAACTAAAACTGAAGTCATTTTCATAAAATAATAATCTATATCTATTAACTGGTTTATATGTATAGATTCGCAGACTTTATATAAAAATTTAACTTCTATCCATCTGCCAAAATCTTACATTATTTCTACTATTTATTTACGTACACCACAACCTGTTGGAGTCGTGGTCCCAGCTTCTGATGCACCCGTACCTGTACCTGAAATGTTTTGGGAATAGTGGGGAATGAGCTACTAGCCCAGTGAGTGTCATAAGATTTCATTTAAATTGTAACAATTATTAAAATGCATTACTAAAATTTCTATTGCATTAACTATGAATTAAAATTCTTTTCATAATAAATACTAAATTACAAATTTCTAAAATCAGTTTCTGCTGTCTAAACTCATAATCAAATTCATAGCATTTTTCAATTTTTCTACTAGCAAATCATATTCTAATGGTACTTTAGACATCACGGCAAAGTGGAATTCTACATCACTAATACCGTATAGGGTGACAAGGCGAAATTCTATATCACTCAAGTCACAATCCGATAAATGTGGTGGAATTCTACATCACCACAAGATAGAGAGCGCGCTAACTCTATATACTCCACACGTGCAGAGGGCGACTCTGGACTGACTGACTACTAAAGTCCCAATTTCCCGCTGTTAGTGACACGCCCCGACTATGCCATGCACGATAGGAGTACTCTGACCGGTAGTATCTCTAATGCCCTACGAAGTACCAAAACATAATTCTTTTGCATAAAATAAATAAATTTCAGCATAATGAATTTACTATATAAAAGGAGATTAAACTAAAATTTAATTTATTTTCAAAACACATTTTTGTTTCGTAAATTCTAGTTTAAAAAAGGACACTCACTAATTGGCGATTTCCTCCGATCGGATCTTGTCTATGGACCACTCGATGGCTCACCTACATTAATTACACACCAATCATTCAATACAGCTCATTAAAATTAATTACTTCACACATTCTACTCGCCAATTCACAAATTCTCATTTAGGCAACTTCATGCCAATTTTTCTACTTATTTCTCTATAAGTGCTTATACTAATTAACTCATCTCATGCTTGTCTACATTACAAGCTTTCATTCTCATATAAATCCTCATACTAAACATATTCAAAACACACTTTAAAATCTTCCTAAAGTTCATTGAAATACATTCACACAATTTGTCATTAAACTAGTTTACTTGCCGATTTTTGTGTCATTTCAATACCAATTCAATTTCTTTCAATTTCTACCTTCATATATCATCTAAATAAGCATTAAAATCCTTAAACACACAACATAAAAATTCTGGACAGCTTGGTATCATCATGACCAAACAACCCCTTCTTTGCTTAATTAACATTCTTTTTCAACTCTAACAAGTTCCATGCATAAGCTATCCTTCCCACATGCCTCTAATTTATTCAAAATCATTCTCAAGGCATTAATACATCATATACTAAAATTATCAAGTGACATAGCACTCAAACTCCTCATGAGTCCTAATTAATCTTTACTAATTTTCCATGATTTCTTTACTAGTTTCCATGCCTTTCAACATTAAAACAACTCAAACTAATATAATTTCTTCTACTTCTTGCTAGGGATGAAGTTTACATGGCCTCTAATCATCATATTGCTTCACTTAAATTCTCAAAACACTTCACAAAATTAATTTACTTCACTTAGGCATTAAATCAAACACATGGAGGGCATTAAAAAAAATCTCTACACTAACATAAGAATTTTACTAGTTTCTTACCCCTTTGTGCTTTCAATTGCTAAACCAACCTCCACACCAATTCAAGCTACAAATCTAGTCTTTCACATGCCAAGAACATCACTAATTAATTAGATTACTATGAACCCAACTCAAGCCTCCACAACAACTAAATTTTTCATAAAATCAATATTCAAACTTACCAAATTTTTGTAGAGAATAAACTAGGAAGGCTAGAGACTTGATTTTTGAGCTTAAAAGCTTAGGATTCAATCTTGAAAACCCTTAGATTACTTGCTCCATGGCTGATTTTCTTTCCATTCTTGCTCTTGGTTGCTATTTGCTTTACTTCTCCTATTTTCTAGCACTTTCTCTTCTTTATATAGAGACTTACAAATGTTACTTGTTCCCTTATCTTTCAAATATTATAAATTGACCACTCTTAATAAAACAATAACATAAACATGTTAACTTTTAATAACTTTTCAATTAAACCCAACATATCTCTACATATATATATATATATATATTTAAGGTTGGCCTTAATTACTTTGCCCTCCATTTGTTTTAATATTTCAAAATGCCATTGAGTGATGTGTTCCTCTCTAATTGGTCCAAATTCTAAGACTATCTCTCACATTAATTAAAATTCTAGCATTTACATTCTAGCATTCGAATCTAAATCGACATGCTCTAATGCTACTCATTAATTTACCACACATAAGTATGGTACTACTAATATTAGGGAGGGTGGTTTAAAATTTCTCCCCTCCTTATAAAAATTTCGTCCTCGAAATTAAATAAAGTACCTGTACTAAATAGATGTGGGTATTGACTTCGCATTTGTGCTTCAGGTTCCCATGTGGATTCTTCTATTGCGTGATTCCTCCATAAAACTTTCACCAAGGGAATGACTTTGTTCCTTAGAACCTGTTCTCGACGATCTAGAATCTGAACCGGTTGCTCCTCATAGGTTAAGTCTTCCCTGAGTTCTATTGGCTGATCTTGGAGGACATGGGAAGGATCTAGAGTATACTTGCGAAGCATAGACACGTGGAACACATCATGAATTTTGGCTAACTCTGGAGGTAATTGTAATCGGTAAGCTACGGGCCCAATTCTCTTCACAATTTCATATGGTCCAACATATCGAGGACTCAACTTACCACGTCTACCAAATCTGAGCACTCCCTTTCCAAGGGAAAATTTAAAGGAAAACTTTATCACCTACTGAGAATTCAAGGTCCCTACGGCGATTATCTGCATAACTCTTCTGTCTATCACTCGCCATTTTCAGTCGGTCATGAATAATATTAATCTTGTCCGAAGTGACCTGTACTAACTCTGGACCTATGAGCTTCCTTTCACCTACCTCGTCCCAGCATACAGGTGTTCTACATTTCCTGCCATACAAAGCCTCATATGGAGCCATACCTATACTGGACTAATAACTATTATTGTAGGCAAACTCCATAAGTGGTAGGTGTGTATCCCAACTTCCTTTAAATTCCATGGCACATGCTCTGAGCATATCCTCTAAAGTCTGAATTGTACGCTCAGATTGCCCATCAGTCTGAGGATGAAAGGCTGTGCTGAAGTGTAGTTTAGTCCCCAAAGCTTTCTGAAGACTAGGCTAGAACTTGGATGTAAATCTGGGATCTCGATCTGACACTATAGAAACCGGTGTGCCATGCAATCTGACTATCTCATCTATATACAACTGGGCCAATTTATTTAGAGAGAAATCACTCCTGATAGGTAGAAAATGTGCAAACTTGGTCAATCTGTCGACTATGACCCAAATTGCATCATGCCCTCTTTGGGTACGTGGAAATCCTATTACAAAATCCATCGTAATCTTCTCCCATTTCCATTCTGGAATAAAGAGCGGCTGCAATAATCCTGCGGGTCTGTGATGTTCTGCTTTTACCTGTTGACAGGTTAAGCATTTGGAGACAAAGTCTGCTGTATCTCTTTTCATTCATTTCCACCAGTAATGCTCCTTCAGCGTATGATACATCTTAGTACTACCTGGGTGCATTGCATAGGCTGATGAATGAGCTTCTTCTAAAATTTCTCTCTTCAATTCAACTATCTCTGGTACTACTAACCGCTGGCCCATCATAATCACACCATCATTTCTGACACTAAAATCTGTTCTTTTGCCTTCATGAATTTCCTTCCTCATCTTTACTAATTGAGGGTCTTGTAATTGGAGTTCCCGTATTCGATCTATCAATACTGACCGTACCTGAAAAGTAGCCAATAATGCCCCTGAGTCTGTTACCTCTAACTGGGATCGAAATTCCACTAAAAGTGGAAGATACACTGCTTTCATCTGTGCTAAAATACTATCAGGTCTCTTACTCAAGGCATCTGCTACTACATTAGCTTTCTCAGGATGGTACTCAATCGTACAATCATAATCTTTTATCAATTCTAACCATCGCCGCTGCCTTAGGTTCAAGTCTCTCTGAGTAAATAGATATTGCAAACTCTTGTGATCTGTGAAGATGCGACATGAAGCTCCATATAAATAATGCCTCCAAATCTTTAATGCCAATACTACTGTTGCTAGCTCTAAGTCATGGGTAGGGTAGTTCTGCTCGTGCTTCTTAAGCTGTCGAGAAGCATAAGCAATCACTCTATCATTCTGCATCAAAACACACCATAAACCCTGTCTGGAAGCATCACTATATACCACAAACTCCTAATTTGGTACTAGAAGTGCTAACACTGGAGCTGATGTCAACCTCTTCTTCAACTCATCGAACCTCTGCTGACATTCAACTGTCCACTCGAACTTCACATCTTTCCTGATTAATTTGATCAATGGCACGGCTATCCGAGAAAATCCCTCTACAAATTTCCTGTAGTAGCCCGCAATTCCCAAGAAGCTTCTAACCTCTGTCACATTTGTGGGTGCCTTCCAGTGCACTATTGCTTCAACTTTCTGGGGATCCACACTTAAGCCCTCAGCTGAGATCACATGACCTAGAAAACCAACTCTGTCTAACCAAAACTAGCATTTACTAAACTTGGCATACAGTTGGTGTTCTCGTAGGGTCTGTAATACCATCCTCACATGCTCTATATGTTCCTCCGGACTGCCAGAATACACCAACACATCATCTATAAACACAATCACGAATCTGTCTAAATAAGATCTGAAAACTCTATTCATTAAGTCCTTGAATGCTGCTTGGGCATTAGTTAATCCAAATGGCATCACTAGAAATTCATAATGCCCATATCGTGTTCTGAAGGCAGTCTTGGGAATATCTGATTCTCGGACCTTTAACTGGTGGTATCCGGATCTCAGATCTATCTTGGAATACACTCTGGATCCCTGTAACTGATCAAACAACTCATCTATCCTGGGGAGGGGATATCGATTGCGTATTGTGACTCTATTCAACTGTCTATAATCTATACACAATCTCAGGCTCCCGTCCTTTTCTTAACAAACAAAACTGGAGCTCCCCACGGTGAGGTACTCGGTCTAACGAACCCCTTATTTAGTAACTCCTCTAACTGTGCCTTCAACTCTTTCAGTTCAGTAAGAGCCATCCGGTAGGGGGTGATGGAAATTGGGTCTGTTCTCGGAATCAAATTAATCTTAAATTCTATTTCACGATCTGGGGGTAATCCTGGGAGGTCATCTGGAAACACATCTGGAAACTCTCTAACAACTGGGATATCTTCCAATTTGACTATTTCCTTGTTCTGTTCTACTATATAGGCTAGATATCCCTGGTACCCTTTTCGGAGCATTTTCTGTGCGGTCATTGCTGAAATCATGCTCGCAGCGAGTGCTCTTCTCATACCTTTGAATATTACTTTTGGTTCTCCGGACCTCTCTAGAGTTACTTCCTTCTTGAAACAATCTACTGTCGCTTGGTGCATGGCTAACCAATCCATCCCTAAAATCACATCAAAATCTCTAATATCTAATATAATCAGATCAGTGGGAAACTTTGAGTTTTCTATTACTACCCTGCTATCTGGGATCATTTTGTCTGCTAACAGCGAGTCCCCTGCTGGAATGGATACTAATAGGCCACTGTCTAAAGGTTGCGGTGGAACATTTATCTTATTGACTAATTTTGCAGATACAAAAGAATGTGTGGCTCCAGGATCTACTAATGCATATGCATCGTGACTAAAAATAGAAATCATACCAGTAACTACGTCTGGAGTCACCTCGGCTTCCTGCTGGGTCACCGCATATACCCGAGCTTGAGTCTGGGGCCTCTCTGGCTATCTAACTGGGCCTCCTCCTCGGCCTCTGGAGCCTCGACCTCCTGAGCCACGGCCTGATCCCGGTCCACTGGGAGCCTTGGAAGGTGTACTACTGGACTTCTGAGTGCTTGTGGCTGGTGATGAGACAGACTGCCCAGCCTGTGATGTCTCTGTAGGTACTAACTGTGAATAGTCTCTCATAAAATGTCCCTCTTGTCCACACTGAAAACAAGCAGTCGAACTCACCCTACACTCTCCTGGATGCTTCCTCCCGCACTTCTCACACTCTGGGTACTGTGTCCAAGATCCGCGGGAACTGCCTGATGGTACTGGAGGTCGTACTAAACCCTGACTAGTCTAGGCTCCCCTGCCTGAGCCTCGACCACCTCTGAATCCGAATCGGCCTTTCTTTTTGGGGCCCTGACTGGGTCCACCTTGGGAGGTACTGGGGGCGCTCCATTTGCCTTCATATTTCCCTGATTGAGTCATAGCTACCACATTCTTCTCCACCCTAAGAGCCTCTGCAACTATCCGCCCATACTGTAGTGGAGGAGTCTGAGAGATATGAACTTTAATGCGAGGATGTAGGCCTGCCAAAAACCTTTTGCACTTCTGATCCTCATCCGTAGAAATGCAAGGGACTATCCGATCTAACTCTGAAAACCTCCGCTCATAATCTGTCACGGACATCATCGCCTGATCTAGTCTGAAGAATTCTTCAGCACAGGAATCCTTGTAGTTCTGGGGGTAGAACTGATCCATAAACTCCTGCTGAAATTGATCCCAAGTGACTCCTTCAGGATATCTCCTCTCTATCATCTCCCACCAGTCTTTGGCTCGGTCTTCTAACAAGAAGGAGGAAAATAGAACCCTCTGATCATCAGTGCACTCCACCACCCTATAGATTTTACTCACTCGGTCTAACCATGAAAGTGCACTCTCTGGATCATCACCCCCATTAAATGTCTTCGCACCTAACTTACAAATTCTCTCTATCGTGACTTTGGGCGGCTCTGGAACCGGCGATGGTGGTGGTGGCTGTTGTGGCAATTGTGGAGGATAAAGAGCTGCCCTCAAAATCTGAGCCATCTGCTCTATGTCTACTATTGGAGGCGGTCTAGATGGTCCTGCTTGCCCCTGGTCCACCGGGGCATTTACCGACCCCGCAACATTTTCGGCTTCGGGAGCCGATGGTACACCAGGTGCTGGAGCCCTTGGAGTGGCTCTCTTGGGACGATCCCTGCGCGTTTGGCATGCATAGTGCTGTGGATTTAACGAAAATGTTACTAAAATATCACAAACATGTCATCAAAATCATATTTATACTGATCGTTGAAAATTTCTCTAGGATTATATTAACTAATATCACTATAACTACTAACAAACCGGGCTCTGATACCACTTTGACGGGTCCCTATCATTCTAAGTTACTATTCTTGTAGAATAAAGATCCCGCCGACACCCTACAGCCACCCTCCAACCAATATCTAGGTCGACTGAAGAATTTTCGAGAAGTTGAGCCGATTTAACTACAAAATAGTCATATAATTGTAATAAAATCCATTTGGAGTTTAAGGAAAATTTTGGTAGCATAACGGCTGTGTTTCTATAATCCTAAAAAATTTATTTCCTGTAAGAAAACTTTTAAAACACTTCTAAATCTTCATACATACCAATTACTACCATCAGATTAAAATCCGGTAATCACAATCAACCACAACAGTTTATATAATGCAACAATTCATAACTAAAACTGAAGTCATTTTCATAAAATAATAATCTATATCTATTAACTGGTTTATATGTATAAATTCGCAGACTTTATATAAACTTTAACTTCTATCAATTTGCCAAAATCTTACATTATTTCTACTATTTCTTTATGTACACCACAGCACTTTTATTCTGTTGGAGTCGTGGTCCCAGCTTCTGATGCACCCGTACCTGTACCTGAAATGTTTTGGGAATTGTGAGGAATGAGCTACTAGCCCAGTGAGTGTCATAAGATTTCATTTAAATTGTAACAACTATTAAAATGCATTACTAAAATTTCCATTGCATTAACTGTGAATTAAAATTCTTTTCATAATAAATACTAAATTATAAATTTCTAAAATCAGTTTCTGCTGTCTAAACTCATAATCAAATTCATAGCATTTTTCTATTTTTCTACTAGCAAATCATATTCGAATGGTACTTTAGGCATCACGACAAAGTGGAATTCTACATCACTAATACCGTATAGGGTGACAAGGCGAAATTCTACATCACTCAAGTCACAATCCGGTAAATGTGGTGGAATTCTACATCACCACAAGATAGATAGCGCGCTAACTCTATATACTCCACACGTGCAGAGGGTGACTCTGGACTGACTGACTACTAAAATCCCATTTTCCCGCTGTTAGTGACACGCCCCGACTATGCCATGCACGATAGGAGTATTCTGAACGGTAATATCTCTAATGCCCTACGAAGTACCAAAACATAATTCTTTTGCATAAAATAAATAAATTTCAGCATAATGAATTTACTATATAAAAGGAGATTAAACTAAAATTTAATTTATTTTCAAAACACATTTTTGTTTCGTAAATTCTAGTTTAAAAAAGGACACTCACTAATTGGCGATTTCCTCCGATCGGATCTTGTCTATGGACCACTCGATGGCTCACCTACATTAATTACACACCAATCATTCAATACAGCTCATTAAAATTAATTACTTCACACATTCTACTCGCCAATTCACAAATTCTCATTTAGGCAAGTTCATGCCAATTTTTCTACTTATTTCTCTATAAGTGCTTATACTAATTAACTCATCTCATGCTTGTCTACATTACAAGCTTTCATTCTCATATAAATCCTCATACTAAACATATTCAAAACACACTTTAAAATCTTCCTAAAGTTCATTGAAATACATTCACACAATTTGTCATTAAACTAGTTTACTTGCCGATTTTTGTGTCATTTCAATACCAATTCAATTTCTTTCAATTTCTACCTTCATATATCATCTAAATAAGCATTAAAATCCTTAAACACACAACATAAAAATTCTGGACAGCTTGGTATCATCATGACCAAACAACCCCTTCTTTGCTTAATTAACATTCTTTTTCAACTCTAACAAGTTCCATGCATAAGCTATCCTTCCCACATGCCTCTAATTTATTCAAAATCATTCTCAAGGCACTAATACATTATATACTAAAATTATCAAGTGACATAGCACTCAAACTCCTCATGAGCCCTAATTAATCTTTACTAATTTTCCATGATTTCCTTACTAGTTTCCATGCCTTTCAACATTAAAACAACTCAAACTAATATAATTTCTTCTACTTCTTGCTAGGGATGAAGTTTACATGACCTCTAATCATCATATTGCTTCACTTCAATTCTCAAAACACATCATAAATTTAATTTACTTCACTTAGGCATTAAATCAAACACATGGAGGGCACTAAAAAAAATCTCTACACTAACATAAGAATTTTACTAGTTTCTTACCCCTTTGTGCTTTCAATTGCTAAACCAACCTCCACACCAATTCAAGCTACAAATCTAGTCTTTCACATGCCAAGAACATCACTAATTAATTAGATTACTATGAACCCAACTCAAGCCTCCACAACAACTAAATTTTTCATAAAATCAATATTCAAACTTACCAAATTTTTGTAGAGAATAAACTAGGAAGGCTAGAGACTTGATTTTTGAGCTTAAAAGCTTAGGATTCAATCTTGAAAACCCTTAGATTACTTGCTCCATGGCTGATTTTCTTTCCATTCTTGCTCTTGGTTGCTATTTGCTTTACTTCTCCTATTTTCTAGCACTTTCTCTTCTTTATATAGAGACTTACAAATGTTACTTGTTCCCTTATCTTTCAAATATTATAAATTGACCACTCTTAATAAAACAATAACATAAACATGTTAACTTTTAATAACTTTTCAATTAAACCCAACATATCTCTACATATATATATATATATTTAAGGTTGGCCTTAATTACTTTGCCCTCCATTTGTTTTAATATTTCAAAATGCCATTGAGTGATGTGTTCCTCTCTAATTGGTCCAAATTCTAAGACTATCTCTCACATTAATTAAAATTCTAGCATTTACATTCTAGCATTCGAATCTAAATCGACATGCTCTAACGCTACTCATTAATTTACCACACATAGGTATGGTACTACTAATATTAGGGAGGGTGGTTTACATTTAACTCTAATTTGAAATTTGAATTGGTATCAATGAAAAATAATTTCTTAAAGAAAATTTAGTTATATTACAGAACAAGTTTTCACACCTACTAAAATAATCAAAATAGATAATTTATTCAATGTAATAATATTTTCTTAATTGCACAACATGCTTTTGATTGCCTATTTTTGTCTCATTGCACAATACTTGAAAAAAAAAGTTGGTTCATTGGTATTTGATAATCTACACAATTGTTATGCATTATTTAATATTCTACAATTGCTTTTATTCATACTTTTACATTCTTAATTTTATGTCTTGATTTCATTTTTTAATATATTTGTTATAAAACTTTATTATAGTTTCACATTAAATATTATTAGAGATATATTTTTATTATCAATTAGTTAATGCTTTTTTTTTTTCTATGTTTTCCAGATAGGTGGTTATTGGCTTATGTCAACAAGAAACATCTTTCTGGCATAGTTTGCATTTATTTATTTATGTTGAATATTTTGTAGCTTCATATTAGTATTTTGGGATGTTATCTTATTTTATTGGTCATTATTTGCTTATGTCAATGACTTGATCTTTTTGTTATACTTATGTTGGATATATTATGCATTTCAGATAGATTTTATGGATATGAATATTAATTAACGTAGTTTCTTTTATATATTTTAGTTATGATTTTATTGTTTTAAGAAATAAGATTTAGAATTTTAAAATTTATGTTCTTTATACAATTATTTCTTATCACTATTAATTAAGTAAATATAATTTAGTTATTTATTAGCGATTGTTAATTCAATATATTATGTACAATTATATGGAACTTGTTAGTTGTTGCCATTAGTGACCAAAACACAAGTTTTATGATTAATGTATTAATTGATTAATATATATATATATATACACATATAATTAGTGACAAAATTTGAACAACAAAGAAATATTAGTGACAAAAAGCAATGCTTTTGTGACATAATATTTTGTGGCTAAAAGAATTTATATACACTGTTATTTAATTTTTGGTCTACTAAATAGATTTATAAACAAAAATAATTGAATTTTAGTGATCAAAATAGTGGTCACTAATTATAAAATTGTTTTTGTAACACCCTTCTCTTGTCTTCCATTATAGTTGGAAATTCAGACGAAAAATGTTAGTTTCGTAAATCTGTTTCTTGTGAAAACTATCATTAATATTATTAAAACCATTACTAATAGAACCATTTTTTTTTAAAATCCGACAGAGTTTCCTCTGTTTTTCTGAAAATTCCAAAATCCATTTCCTGCAATAAAAACTTTGACACTTCTAAGTCATCAATTTCTCAACTCCCATTCGGACCTCCCGTCCGATTTTAAAACACTTCGCCACACAAATCTTTCATAAACATTTATATGCATATATATAACCAAAAGTAAATTTTTTATCAAATATACATAAACTTTTACATATAGAACTTTGATACACTTTATAAAGAAAATACATTAATTTACATAAATGTACATATGTCCCAAAATACATGATTGTACACAATATATATACCAAAAGTATAAGGTGGATGGTGATTTTCTGAACCTCCACAGATTTATTGTTCTTCCTGTCTTTATATATAATCAAAAAGCTACAACATGCGCGTGGTAAACCAATACGCTAAGCATAATTGTTTAGTGGGTATATACAAAATCTAATTTTTCAATTTCAAACATAAATCTATTCGCAATGAAAATCAATCTGACTTTAACATTAATATAAATGTGTATATATATATATATATATACATGGCATAAAGAAAATGCTAAAACATTTAATTCACCATTTTCGAGTTTAATTTATTTCCAAAGCATTGGATGTTTAATTTCTTTTAACATTGTTCGTTGCCCTTAGTAAACATATATTCGATATTATGGATTGGTTTACGGGCCTCCGACATCGGACACGCGGTGACTACCCGTCGGAATAATAAATTGTCCAATAATCGTTTCGGGACCGAACACGCGGTGCCTCTAATGATCCATAATGTATCAATTTAATATATACAAATAAACAGTGCAACTGCTAGTTTCCAATTGACATGTCAATTCCCAATTCTCATTTATCGATATCTAAGTTTATAAGGACTAGTTACAACATAGAATTTAAATCATATTTACACATTTTGTTTTAGTACATAAATTCCCATAATAATTCCATTTCGCATTCCATTTCATATATAATCAAATAAGTTTATAAATACATTTTATTGCAACAATATAACAATCTCAATTAATTTTTCTTGAAAATTTAAAATGGGATAGTCATGTATATCGTTCCACTAATCTCAATTCCATTATTCAATTAATCCAATAAGCTTTAAAAACCTCATTTAACTATAATAAAATTAATTCACAATGAAAACGTTATTAAATAAAATTAAAGATGATGTGTATACCGACCTCCAAAAGGATTCGATTTTTGAATCTAATACTCCCTTACACTCTACCATTATCCTTCGGTTGAGAATCCGCTTTGACGAGTTCTCCTTGACCTTTCATTAAAAACAAACATAATGAAAATTTATTAAAAACTATTACTAACATGACTTAATGAACGAAAACTACATATGCTCTTATAATACATCCTAAACACTTCCGATTGATCTCAATTTCCACCATTCTCATTAACAATTGATTTAGGGCCATGAATACTAATATTTATAGCCCTTACATCCCAAAATCAAAACACCCTTCAATCGCCCAACGGTTACTAATTGCGGTATCTACATGCATTTACCGATTTCTAACACTTTTATTCATTTCAACCCATCCAAATCACTATCCAAATGCATTCAACAAGTGAAACACATCTATCAAACCTCCATCTAAGGGCTGACCGAATAGCCCCTAACATTCCCATTTGTTTCCTTTTATGTTCCTAAGTTCAAATGTCATAATATCACTTCCAATCACATTCTAATCTCTTAGTTTGCATTCGATCACTTAACTCACTTCTCAAATGTATCAAGTGCATCAAAACAAAACCTTCCCAACACACATAAGCGCTGGTCGAACCAACCTCATGCCATTTCCATGTGATTCTCTTTAGTTCTTTTATCCAAACATCATCAAATTACGACTACAAGCATCCTAGTATCTTTTCATGCATCAATCAAGTTTCTAGCTAATTTCTGTACAAAACCCTAACCTCAAATCTCCTTTTTTTTTACACCTAGCACTTCTTAACATCATTAAACACAAATCCAACCATGATCAAGCATAAAACAAAACTTATAACATGATCAAATAAAATATAAAAATTGACAGCCCTTGAGTGCAGATTTTTACCTTAATTGTTGGCAACTTCTTCTCGCTCAAAAGCCATAAACTTTAATTCAATCACTCCAAATACATCCTAGGGCTCTTGACCAACATCTAAACTAAGGATTTGAGTGATTTATTGATGAAGAAAGTGGACAGAAATGGAGGAGAAGCAGAAGAGATTCACGGCAATCGAGAGAGAAAAAAAATTCTGGGCAGTTTTTTTTGTTTTATTTGCTATCTCATCTCTTTAGCTTTTTATAATCCCATTTATCATTCCTATTTTGCCCTCCAACTTTCCATTAAATCTCCAACATCTCCCCTCCACTTCCAAGTCATTTGATTGGTTACTTTATTCCATGATTAGATCCCAATAATTACATTAATCTCCATCACTAATTAATATTCCAATGAAATCCAATTAACCTTTTTAATATTTAATGTCATCTATTTTTCAATTGGCTATCATATCTTCACTTGGATCACTAATGATATTTAATTCTCTACTTCTTACCTTTAAACCTCCACCAATCCAAGTCCTCAATTAAATCCTTTTCCAAATAAACATCTCAATTAATATAATCAATGCCTAAAACTAATTAAATCTTAATCTTAAACACATTGATTGATTAATATGCATTCTCTTCTAAGTTCCATGAATGTTTCTCACCTAATCTCATTTCTACATGCATATTAATAAAATATAATGCACTAATAATATTCGAAATAAATTAGGGGCGTTACAATTTTAGTGACCAATCTTCAGCACTAATCAAAGAACTCTATAGTAAGAAAAACTAGATAATTTGTGACCAACTTTTGCATTACTAATTATATGCACATTAGTGACCATTAATTATGTATTTGTGACTAGATTTTTGTACCTAATGTGTATTATTAGTGACCATTTCCTCACTAATATCACATAAATATATTGTTTTTATGGGACCAATGAATAGATTTAATAATGAAACTTTTTAGCTATGAGTAAGAAAAATGGTGGTCACTAATATTCTCAACAATTAGTTACCAATTTTTTTGTTAGTCACTAATGGTCTTTAGTATCGAACTTTAAGTAACGAATAGGAACAGGAACTTATTTTGCTACAAAATTCGACTAGTGACAAATTTTAATATTTTTAGTGACCATATTTTTTGTTACTAATTATGTAATTTTTTGTAGTGAGCCTTAGCTTGGCTGGACTTAACTACATTATCTTTCTTTGTTTTCAGCTCATTATTTTTAAGCCTTTAGGGGAAAGAGAGAGGTGGCACAACTGATGGTTTTATCACTTATTTTTCCTTTCTTAAATCTTCTTCTTTACTTGTCTTCTCCTCCACCTCTGCTGCTTCTTCGTCTTCACTCTCAACCTCTTCATCCACTTCAACTCTTTATTTGCTCGAATTCGGCTTGGACATGAACTCCGCATCACTCAACTCTCTTTCGCTTCTCAAAGTTACAAACTTGCATTGTTCTTGTCTGCTTTCCTGCCTTTTATTATTTTCTGTCACTAGGAATGAATCTCTTTTACTTTTACTATTCATAGCATTTACTAAATATCCAATTTGTGCCTCTATATTCCTAAGAATCACCTCATAGTTCTTTAACTGAGCATCATGTTCCAGAAGCAAAATCTATCGCTCTTACATCTGAGCTTCTTGGTTCTGGGCTGCGAACATTATTCTCAATTATAAACTGCTCCAAAAGCTCCTTTATTCTTGACTTTGTCTCTCGAGCTGGATGAAATTGTTGTTGATGTTGACTTTGAAAACCTGGTGAAAACATAGGCTTTAATTGCGATGCTTGCTCTTGTTACTGCTTGCATGAAAAATTAGGGTGATCCTTCCACCCTAGATTGTATGAATTGAAATATGGATTTATATATTTACTATTGCAGTTGGCTACATATTGCACTATTTCGATATTGCTCTGACATATATCTATCACATGATTTCCTCTACACTTTTCACACCTAATAAACAAGTTTTGGACTACATTGATGCCACTTGTACCCATACTACAAGTATCAAATCTTTTAGTCAAAATAGAAAACTGAGTTGTCAATGCTGTAGTAGCATTAAGTTAATGAACACTTGAAATTGCTTTTATGGTCTTTATTCTCTTAGATAGCCATTGAAAGATGTTGGATGACATCTCTTCGATCAATTCAAATGCATCTTTCACATTTCTTTTCAATAAAGCTCCATCAGTTGTAGCGTCAACATTGGTTCTTGTAGCCTTTGATAATCCTTGACAAAAAATTTGCACTTGCATCCGTTCTGAAACTCCATGATGAGGATGCTTTCGAAACAACTCCTTGTTGGATATTAGAGTTATAGATTACAAGATTATACTTCTGCACAAACGCAGTGTAAAGGAACAAAAGGAAACAAAACAATACAAAAGCAAAACAAAAAACAACAAATTACATCAAAGATACAATAAGTTTCTGAATATAAGTTAAAGCAACCGAGGCCTGTAAGAATTACAGTGTCCTTAAAACGAATTTGCGGTGTATTACTTGCGTTCGTCTCCTAGGATACAGCGGCTGAAACCGTCCGGCGAACCGAATTGAATCTGATCTCTATCACACTGGAAGCCTAAACTAGAGTTGAAAGTGTAAGTAAACAAAGAAGATTATTTCTCCAAAGAATCATCCCCTTTCTTCAACTTAGATGCTAATATAAATCATTCATCTTTAGGGAATTAAATCTCTCAATTATGGTCATTATTTTGACTGTTACAATTCTAATTTTAAAATCAGAATTTACTCACCTTAAATTAGAATTCAAATCTATCAATAATGGTTATTATTCATGGCTGTTACAATTCTGATTTAAAATCAGAATTTAAATACATCCATTAACTAATAATTCAATTCTATCCATCATTCCATTAATGGTTACAAAATCATTAAGATTAATTTGTCATTAAAATTTGATTTGTTAACCGAAAATTATTAAAATCATGGCTGTTACAATTCTGATTTAAAATCAGAATTTAACACCTTTATTAATTCATAATTCAGTTACAAAATCATTAAAATTAATCAGATTTGTTAATTGAAAATTATTAATATCATGACTGTTACAATTCTGATTTAAAATCAGAATTTAACACCTTTATTAATTCATAATTCAATTATAAAATCATTAAAATTAATAAGATTTGTTAACTGAAAATTATTAAAATCAAAATAATGACAATTTGATTTTAAAATTTGAATAGAAAACAACACAAATCCCTTTTCATCTTCCAAGGTGGGATTAATGACCATTCCTTACATCAAAATATGCATTTTGAGATTCAATTTCTCATTCATTTAATCCTAATTTTGAATGTATTACACTCCATTTCATTGCTCTTACAATAAAGAATATGAATCTTTCTTAATCTCTCATAATCAAGATTAAAATACATTCAACAATTAACCATGAAATTGGTTATTTATGACCATTTTCTAACAATCCCCTACATGAATGAAATTGACAGAGGAAACAAAATAAAGCTGTAACACAAAGACACTTATGACTTGGTGATAGAGCTTAACGATCAAAATCTGCATAGGATAGGTAGGTGTTTACCTTTGAACCATCCCTTGTGAGAATATATTTACTTTACTAGCTGATCAGTAGATGTGATGTCTTTGAACTGTTCTGCCGTTTGTATAAATGTTTATATACTCCACACAGATGTCTTCCTAACACAAATCGGTTCTCATTGTTATGTTCATTTTGGCCATAAACATATGCCTGGCTCTGTGAAAGTTTCTAAAGAATTAAGCCCCGCCAATTCTCTTTAGAAGCGACCCCACTTCTCTTTCACATAGGTGATCTCTTAATTTAGAGTAACCCACATTACTCTGCTCGGATTCCCAACGTATAAGGATCATTAAAAGCATAGTTTATCCTAACTCTACGGGTATCACTATCTCATCATAGGAATGGATCAGAGGATAACCTATATATAGTGATACAACCAAGTCTTTACAATTAGGTTGTCCCATTGAACCTAGATCTTGGGATCTCCAGTCACATAGGTTGAGTTTTCCTTTGTATTGACTTATTCTTTCATGGGCTTCAGTCCCATTCCCTTAGATGATTTTTCAACCAACTCTCTATTTAACCCTTTGGTTAGCGGATCCGCAATGTTATCTTTTGACCTTACATAGTTAACCGAGATAACTCCAGTTGAGCGTAGTTATCTCACGGTATTATGTCTACGGCGTATATGTCTAGACTTACCGTTATACATATTGCTCTGTGACTTTTCTATTACAGACTGACTATCACAGTGAATGCAAATTGCAGGAACTGGCTTTGGCCACATTGGAATATCCTCTAAAAATTGACGTAATCATTCAGCCTCTTCTCCATATTTATCCAATGCAATGAATTCAGATTCCATTGTGGATTTGGCTATACACGTTTGTTTAGAAGATTTCCATGATACGGCTACACCTGCTAGTGTGAAAATATATCCACTAGTAGATTTAGAATCCTTTATATCAGATATCCAGTTCGCATTACTGTATCCTTCTAAAATAGCCGGATATCTACCATAGTGCAACCCATAATTACGAGTAAACTGTAAGTACCTTAGTACTTTAACTATTGCTTTCCAATGATTAGCACTTGGATTACTCGTATATTTACTCAGTTTGCTAACTGTGTAAGCTATATCTAGTCTTGTACAACTTGTTAAGTATATTAGGCTCCCTATAACTCTAGAATATTCTAGCTGAGAGACATTCTCATCTTTATTCTTAGAGAGATGTAAACTCATGTCTATAGGAGTCTTAGACAAACCAGAATCATCTTTGTTGAATTTTTGAAGTATTTTATCTACGTAATGTGATTGACTTAAGATAAGCCCATTTGATGTTCTTGAGATTTTTATTCCCAATATTACATCAGCTAATCCCATATCCTTCATATCAAAATTTGAATTCAACATTTTCTTGGTAGTTTTGATCATCCTATCATTACTACCAACAATCAGCATGTCATCAACATAAAGACACAAAATAACATAAACATTTTCTGTGTCCTTAACATAAACACATTTATTACACTCATTGATTTTAAAATCATTTGACATCATTGCATTGTCAAATTTCTCATGCCATTGTTTTGGCGCTTGCTTTAAGCCATATAATGACTTTACTAATTTACAAACTTTCTTCTCATGTTCTGGAGCAGAAAAGCCCTCAGGTTGTTGCATATAAATTTCTTCATCTAAATCTCCATTTAAGAAAGCTGTTTTCACATCCATTTGATGTACTTCAAGATTTTGTAAAGCAGCAATAGCAAGTATCATTCTAATTGACGTTATTCTCGTTACAGGAGAATATGTGTCAAAATAATCTAGGCCTTCTCGTTGTTTAAAACCTTTAATAACAAGTATAGCCTTACACTTATCTATTGATCCATCTGCTTTCATTTTCCTCTTAAAAATTCATTTGTAAGCAAGTGGTTTACATCCCGGCGGAAGATCCACTAGTTCCCAAGTATGATTTTGTAAGATGGAATCAATTTCACATTGTATGGCCTCCTTCCATAATGGTCCCTCAGGAGAGTTTACAGCTTTTGTGAAATTTTGAGGCTCACTTTCTAACAAATAAGTCAAAAAATCTTGACCAAA
Source organism: Dimocarpus longan (assembly GCA_022984855.1). NCBI lineage: Eukaryota > Viridiplantae > Streptophyta > Magnoliopsida > Sapindales > Sapindaceae > Dimocarpus > Dimocarpus longan. The sequence goes on from CM041017.1 coordinate 25,688,504, forward strand.
AGATTTCTCTATTCTAACTCGTTTGCTACGTCGAGGTTCATTCTCAACTTCTTGTTCTTCTTCGAGAGTCTCAAGTGTACTTTTAGATGAACTTGACTCTTCATTAGATTTGCAAGGAAACACATGTTCAAAAAACGATGCATTCCTAGACTCTATTATCGTATTTTCATGTATATCTGAAATTTCATATTTATGCACAAGAAACCGATAAGCACTACTGTTTTCTGCATATCCAATGAAAATACAATAAACTGTTTTTGGACCTATTTTCACCTTTTTCAGTATAGGTACAGCCACTTTGGCAAGACACCCCTACACTCGTAAATATTTATAGGAAGGTTTCCTACTTTTCCACAATTCATAAGGAGTTTTATCTTGCTTTTTCCGGGGAATCTTATTTAAAATATAATTACTACTCAAAATAGCTTCCCCCCACATGTTCTGAGGCAACCCAGAACTTATCAACATCGCATTCATCATTTCTTTTAATGTGCGATTTTTTCGTTCAGCAACCCCATTTTGTTGAGGGGAATAAGGTGCAGTGGTTTGATGTATAATTCTATGTTGTGCACAGAATTCTGTAAATGGCGCTTCATGTTCACCACCACGATCACTTCTTAACATCTTAATTTTCTTATTGAGTTGATTCTCAACTTCATTTTTATAGAGAATAAATTTCTCTATAGCTTCATTTTTACTTTTAAGTAAATAAACATAGCAATATTTTGTGCTATCATCAACAAAGGTAATAAAATATTTACTGCCACCTTTTGATTAAACAAATTTTAAATCACACACATCACTGTGAATTAAATCAAGAGGTTCAGTATTCCTTTCAATTGTTTGAAATGATGACCTGATTAATTTTGCCTCTACACAAGTGTCACACTTATGCTTTGAATCAATGTGGAATTTGGGTAAAAGTTCCAAATTAATTAATTTACGTAAAGCATCATAATTAACATGTCCTAATCTACCATGCCATAAATTGGAAGACTTAAGCAAATAAGCAAAAGAACTTTTCTTATTCAAATCACGTTTAATAGTGGTTACATTCAGCTTGAAAAGCCCATTACAAATATAACCCCTACCCACATACATTCCACACTTAGACAAAATTACTTTATCTGACTCAAACACCATACGAAATCCATGTTTGCTTAATAATGACCCAGACACCAGGTTCTTGCGGATTTCTGGCACATACAGCACATCATTAAGAGTCAACTCTTTTCCAGAAATTATCTTCAAGACCACCTTGCCTTGACCTTCAATGGTAGATGTAGCCAAGTTCCCCATGAACAGCTTCTCTCCATCTTCTCTAGCTTGAAAGGATGAGAACAACCTTTTGTCAGAACAAATATGTCTGGTGGCACCGGTATCAATCCATCACTCTTTTGGATTTGATCCAACCGGATTCATCTCTGACACAACTGCTGCAAGAACGATTTCAAAAACATCATTGGAAATATCATCAACCACGTTTGCCTCTTGGTTTTTCTTTTTCTTTGGCAATCTACACTCTGATGATTTATGACCTATCTTGTCATAATTAAAACAATTCCCTTGGAATTTCTTTTTGGAAATTCCTCCTTTAGGCCCCAATTTGGTCCCTTTGTATGCCTTATTAATTTTCTTTTTAGAGCTTTGACCATGCTCCACCACATTTGCCTTAATTTCCTGAGACTTTGAGGATTTCTTCTCAGAACCCCTATTGTTTTCTTCAATGTGAAGTCTAACAATTAGTTCCTCCATGTTCATTTTCTTTCGCTTATGCTTAAGGTAATTTTTGAAATCTTTCCATGCCGGAGGTAGCTTTTCAATAACAGCAGCTACTTGGAAAGTTTCATTAAGATTCATTCCCTCAGAATGTATCTCATGTAAAATCACTTGGAGTTCTTGAACTTGACTAATTACTGTTTTAGAGTCCACCATTTTATAATCCAAGAATTTACCTACTACAAATTTCTTTGTACCCGCATCCTCGGTCTTATATTTTTTTTTCCAATGACTCCCATAACTCCTTTGTTGTTTTCTTAGATGTGTATACATTATATAAGGAATCAGCTAAACCATTCATTATATAATTCCTACACAAGAAATCAAAATGATTCCAAGCATCTATTGCACTAATGACTTGCACATCTAGTTCATCATTATTCTTTTTAGGAGCCTCTTCAGTCAAGAATCTCGCAAGATTCAATGTAGTCAAGTAAAAGAGCATTTTTTGCTGCTAACGTTTGAAAAATTGTCCATTAAATTTTTCTGGTTTCTCCAAATGATTCATTGAAACCGATATAAGCATAGTGGTAACCGGCATCACGGGAGCACTCATTTGTGCAAGTGCGGGTGCAAGTACAGATGCACTCATTTGAACCACATTTTGGTTTTCATCATTATTATTAGCAGAAGTTGATGCTATTTTTCTGTAAAATAAATAAAATATTTATCAGAAAGACAATTTCTTATCAAAGAAACCAATCCAACAAATATATATATTTTTCTCTTAGTGTTTATATCAAATCCAAAACCTTAAATTTTAGTATTTAATAAATAAACACCATCTTTTCAAAATCAATAGTTCAGTGTTTGTACTAAACGCAAACCACAATTTCAGTGTATGTATGAAACCCAGAAACCATAATTCTAGTGTTAAATACAAACCCGAAAACTGAGAATTCTATAATATTTGTCAAACCCAAAATCTGAAATTTCAGTGTTTGAATGAACGAAAACAAATTTATTGAGAAATCAATAATATTTATCAAACCCAAAATCTGAAATTTCAGTGTTTGAATGAATGAAAACAAATTTCTTGAGAAATCAATAATATTTATCAAACCCAAAATCTGAAATTTCAGTGTTTGAATGAACAAAAACAAATTTCTTGAGAAATCAATAATATTTATCAAACCCGAAATCTGAAATTTCAGTGTTTTAATAATTTTGTTGGAAAAATTTAAATAAACAAAGTTTTTAAAACATTGTATGAGAAATAATTTTTTTTTTTCCTGAAAATTTGTAGATGAATATTTCAGCAAGGGAAAACTTTTTTTTTTTTCCTTTTTCCAATGGCCAACAAGAACTTAAGCCAAGGTTTTGAAAACAAGTTAGCACAATCCAGTAATCGTTAGTAGTTAGGAATTCGTTTTAAGTTGTTGGATACTAGAGTTACAGATTACAAGATTATACTTCTGCACAAACGCAGTGTAAAGAAAAAAAAGGAAACAAAACAATACAAAAGCAAAACAAAAAACAACAAATTACATCAAAGATACAATAAGTTTCCGAATATAAGTTTAAGCAGTCGAGGCCTGTAAGAATTACAGTGTCCTTAAAACGAATTCGCGGTGTATTACTTGCGTTCGTCTCCCAGGATACAGGGGCTGAAACCGTCCGACGAACCGAATTGAATCTGATCTCTATCACACTGGAAGCCTAAACTAGAGTTGAAAGTGTAAGTAAATAAAGAAGATTATTTCTCCAAAGAATCATCCCCTTTCTTCAACTTGAATGCCAATATAAATAATTCATCTTTGGGGAATTAAATCTCTCAATTATGGTCATTATTTTGACTGTTACAATTCTGATTTTAAAATCAGAATTTACTCACCTTAAATTAGAATTCAAATCTATCAATAATGATTATTATTCATGGCTGTTACAATTCTGATTTAAAATCAGAATTTAAATACATCTATTAACCAATAATTCAATTCCATCCATCATTCCATTAATGGTTATAAAATCATTAAGATTAATTTGTCATTAAAATTTGATTTGTTAACCGAAAATCATTAAAATCATGGCTGTTACAATTTTGATTTAAAATCAGAATTTAACACCTTTATTAATTCATAATTCAGTTACAAAATCATTAAAATTAATCAGATTTGTTAATTGAAAATTATTAATATCATGACTATTACAATTCTGATTTAAAATCAGAATTTAACACATTTATTAATTCATAATTCAATTACAAAATCATTAAAATTAATAAGATTTGTTAACTGAAAATTATTAAAATCAAATAATGACAATTTGATTTTAAAATTTGAATGGAAAACAACACAAATCCCTTTTTATCTTCCAAGGTGGGATTTATGACCATTCATTGCATCAGAGTATGCATTTTGAGATTCAATTTCTCATTAATTTAATCCTAATTTTGAATATATTACACTCTATTTCATTGCTCTTATAATAAAGAACATGGATCTTTCTTAATCTCTCATAATCAAGATTAAAATACATTCAACAATTAACCATGAAATTGGTTATTTATGACCATTTTCTAACACTCCTTAAACATTTTCCAAGTCTCGTACAATGATTCTCCTTCCTTCTGCATGAATGTGGCAATATCTTTCCTCAATTTCGCTGTTTTTATTGGAGGAAAATACTTGATTAAGAACTTTTATGCCAACGCATCTCATGTCGTGATAGATGACTGAGGTAATGAATTCAACCAGCTCTTTGCTTTGTCCTTTAATGAGAAAGAGAACAATTTTAACTAAATGACATCATCCATCACTCAATTGTATTTGAAATTGTTGTAAATCTCTAAGAAATTTGTAATGTGTTCATTTTGATCTTTATTAAGTAATCTGTAAAACTGCACTATGGATATAATCATTTGAATGGTTGCTAGTTTGATCTCAAAGTTATTCGCTTGAATGGTCAATCGGCGAATGCTTTAGTGGATCCCTTCTACCAATAGCATAGAATCATCTTTGATCGGTTTGGAAACATCATCGTCAATTTCATTGCTACCATTCTAACCACCCATATTATCTGTCATATTGTCTCGTTGCTTTAGCAAACTTCTTTGCCTTCTGAAATTGCGAATTGTCTTTTCGATTTTGTCATCCAAATGTAGTCATTCAACACTTCTTGTCCTTCACATGAAAGTGCAAGCAATACCTGAAATAGAAAAGTCTAAATTAAAGTTGTTTCAACTAGTATCGATATTAGCACAATAGTTCGACACACTGTCCCGGCAACAGTGTCAAAAACTTCATATGCATTTTCAATACTACACTTTACAACACAAAAACTTTTGCAAGTATACATGATCTCTATGCAATATAATGGCAAATAAAGGTAGATCTCATAGAGACGGTTCTAACCAGAACTAATTATCAAAATTGATTAATGCAATTTTATTCGAATAATGATCAGTTGATTAAATTCTTAAAAGTAAAAACTTGCAAATTAATTAACAAACAAATTTAGTTTAATTTCAGCAACCACTTGATAAATTCTAAGGAAGTCAACGTCACCTAACATATCACTACTCTCATGTCATTTTTTTAAAACAAAATATATTGATTTCATGTAGTACTTAATCGGATATACTATTGTATCCATGAGCTCTTTCGATGGTCTCACAAGTATGTTCGCATTACCTATATTTTTATGATGGATAGTTAATACAAACTCATTACTATCTAATATCCACACATGATCACACTTGACAATTAGATATATTTATATTCTAATCAACAAATTCCATTTTATCAAGTTCTAAGCATTAATATCTCTTTCAAGCATACTAACACCGCAAGATCTATCAATTTACTAGGCCTAAAATTAGTTAAAATAACATTAAACATTGGTAAAACATATTACTAAATTGAGAAATCATTAATTAAAGCATTAAATATCATCCATGAGAATAGATCTATATTAGGTTGCATTGAAATTTCTAGATCTATACTTAGTTCATCATTTTCAATTCCAATCAACAAAAATAAATAATAAACATCAAACATCAAGAATAATATAACAAAAAGGGAAGAAATCACAAAACAAAGATTGAAATAGGCTCCAATGCAGTGTGATTGCTCCCTTGTTGCACTTGAAAACACCCTCTAATGATGCTTGCATGTTTATATTGAAGAAACAATGAATTATATGATGAAATTTTGAGAAAAAAATAGAAAAGAATGGCTTGAAAAATGTGTTCTTTGACTGCTGCCCTTCCCCTCTCACTTCTAAAAGTGATGAATTTATAGGTGGCATGAATTAGGGCCAAGTTTACTTCTTGAAATAGGTCTCGGGCATTATTGCTACTGACGATTGCAACTTGCATCTAGCGATCTCAGGTCGTGACAGTCTTGACCTTTCGACACTAAATTTGTCATAATTTTCTCTACAAAACTTCAATTCACGAACCATCAAAAACTTTGAAAACTAGACATCTGAGGCTTTAATTTGATACGTTATAGCTCATGTAACTCGAATTGTGTACTTCGTACGAGCTCAAATAAGACAATCTATCTTCCAACCCAAAAATGAAAATGTACAATTTCAATTTTGATTGGTCTTAAAAGTTAAATTAGCAAGACTCTCAACCTTCTTATCTTGAATTCGCCTTTAATTTACTTGTCATAACCTTCTGTGATACTAAGAAAAACATCACAAACACCTGTAATTTACTCAAGTCTTCATCACAAAAATTAGGATTAAAAGCATGAAATCACACTATATTTTAGTGTGATAGAAACTAAAAACAAAAGACAAAGTTATTGTGGTACATGGCAAATTGGGATTCGTTTCTTTTTGTTTCTCCAAACTACACTAACATATATGCTAAGCATTTGATCTAATATTCACAAAATTTGTGAATCTTACATTTGCAGTTAATAGCTTCATTTAACGGTATACCTTAATAACGTGTGGAAGTACTTTCTCAATTATAAAATAAATATGAAAAATACATGTGTCCTCATCAGTGTGAAGAAAGATTCAGCTAATGCTTCAAATGATAGCTGTTTGGATGCTTCAAATGACAGCTGCTTAGTTGACTACGACATTGACGGGTCAAGTAAAGGATCACTTCACATGTTATCATCGGCAAAATGTAGTCTTGCTTACTTAAAGTACTGATACCATCTCCGATGTACGTATGGCACTAAATTCCACGTTATTTTGACGTGAATATCAAATTTTTGTAGGCTTCAATATATTTGACAGAAAATTAATATAAAGACCAACATCATCAAAAAAATATTCTATATATAATTCTTTCATCAATATTAATTAATTTATTTAATATAAAATTTTATTCTTAAATAATTACTCACAATATGTAAAAAATTTATTAATTACTCGCATAATTTTTTTTTTTTTGACAAAATATTATCCTCATTAATTTTTCAATTAATTTTTCAGTCACTTCATTTTATTCAACTAATTTTTATTCAATTAATTATTTATTCACCAAATTTTTTATCCATAAAATTTTTCCAATTAATTACTCATAATATATAAAAATTATTAATTACTCACATAATTTTTTAAAAATTATTATAAAATATTATTCTCATTAATTTGCAACTAATTTTTTGATCACTTAATTTTTTTCAACTAATTGTTAATCAGCAAATTATGAGTAAGTTTAATGAAGCTCAATCTCTATTCCAAAAGAATTATAAACTCCAACTATTATGAGCTAAAAATGAGGCAAAAAAAATTAGAGTTACAATAATGACACAAAAAGAATAAAATTTTGTTGAAGGATGTGAATTCCATAAAAGATCCAATGCTACGTGATGTTCTTCAAAGTAAACAAAAGAGAATTTATGAAAAAAAAAAAAAAAAAACCCATAATCAACAATTTTAAGGAGGAAACAAATTATTCAATGTATTTGACCAATATTTTGGTGGTTATAGAGGAAGTGAAAATGACCTTCCAAATTCTAAGTAGTTGTTTAAAAGTATTTTTGTCAAGTATTTTGTTTTTAAGTTATGTTGTTGTTGTTATTTTTATCATATATTTTTAATTTAAGGTAATGGTAATATTATTTTTTTTTATTACATTATTGAATTTTTGTATTAAAAATATTACCCTTTCTATCAAGTAAATATAGAAATAATAAATTTGTATATATATTACAAAATTTAGTTCATTTTATAATAATATATATTAAAAACTTAAAAATATATTAAAACATATTCAATATTACACTCATTTTAAAGATCTCAATGATTTTATTTCCAATGGTATATATATATTTATAATATTTTAATTTTAATTTTTAATTATTAATCAAATTATACAAATATATTAAATACGGTAAATGATACAAAGGAAATGAAATTACTTTAGTTATTATAAAGACGACAATGTTGGAATAAAAATAAAATAAAAAGAGAGCACGTGACCCAACACAAAAAATTAAATCCATGTGTGGATGTTTTTGAAAGTTTATTTGCTCCTACTTTAATACACCCTAAAAAAATTAAATAAATTATAATTGATCTCATTTTCGTATAGCTTCTCTAACCTTTGAGGAGTATAAAAATATTAACTACCTTATAAACAGGACCATATCCACCCTCCACAAGCTTATTTTCAGTCGAAAATTTATTTGTTGCTGCTTCAATGTATGCCAAACTATATAATTCCAGAGTAGGAGCATTGCCACTAAAATCTCCGACATCAGCTGTTGCATTATTTACTTGGTTCCTTACTTCATGAACTGAGATCGAATTCACGCTTCCTATCAAGTATCGACTAAGAAAAATTTAAGTTTGGCCAAAAAGCTTCCTGGTTCACAATAATAAAAATATATTGGCACAATCCTCACCCATTTATAAACCAAAAATATATCTATTACATTTTGATTTGAGCTTTATCAACCACTTGTAGTATAACAGAAAGCCTAGCAGGAGAATAACAGCAGCAGTTACAGGCAGAATGATTTCCAACAATCGATATGGCTGCTTATTTTGCCTATTCCTATTATGTTCCTCCTTCTCCGGAGCTGGAAAATTAATGTCATCCTCCTGAGCTGAAAAATTAAGTTTCATGTTTACAACACTTGCCATAATTAATTACTAATTAGTTCAAATATGGAAATCTAAATGGCAAAAATTTGGATTGCACATGTGAAAGGACTATTGAAGCGCAATATGATCGTTGGACTAACTAGTACCAAATTTAATAATATTAGATCATGACGATGCAACATGCTTGTTCAAAGAAAGAACTGCTTAGTAGCTGGGCTGCTGCCATGATGGCTTAAAGCTTTGACCCCCGCGCTAGAGTGCGTGGGTTCATACTTCATACAGTGAAACCCCTCCTCCCACAAATAAATTATGTGATTTTCCTTCCACCTTGTATAGGTCAACCCTTACATGTGCGAGTTGCTCTCTTCTGCATGAGAACTGCTCCTTGATCGATGTTTCACAGTCAAAACCTCAGTTAGTCCCGATTGATCCTGGACTTATACTAGTTTCAAAAATAAATAAATAAATAACGAAAAAACAAAACCAAAAAGAAATAATTGCTTACCTGCATTTTGAGAGAGCACCCAATTATAATGGTAGGACATTTGCCAGACATAATAGCCAAGTAGCAAGTAGGTTCATCTTCTTGGCACAATATTGAATGGCCCGAACATCATCAAAAGCAATCCAAGATGTCCCCATCGTGAAATAATTCACCGCATAAGTTGCATCGAACGTAACTTTCGCTCCATATTGATTTATGCAATTTTGGATTTCCTTAAGGTTATGTTTGGTATATAAGATTTGAGATGAGTTTAGAATTGAAAATATCATAAACTCTTAAATCTTATATTTGGGGTAATCAGTTTAAGAATGTAATCCCAATCCCAACTTCACTTGAATCCCAATCTCATGGGATTATTAAATCACACGCTTCCGTTTGTCATTCAATGAAAATGGATTCAATGGAATGAATATTTGTCTCTCTCTCCTCATTAATTATTTCTTTACCAATCCCATTTATTTCTCATCGGTTTCTTCCACCAGCCTCATTGTTCTTCATCTACAACTCAACTAGTTAACATTTTTCCATCTACATACCTACTGAATTGAGGGAAAAATTATTTATATGATTTATTTTATTTACAACATTATTAATTTTATGTATAATATAAGCTATGTTTTATAATAATATATTTAAATTAATTTTATTCCAATCCAAACCAACCTACATTTTACTATTTAAAATGAATCCTTCTAATTAAATTAATAAAATATTTTTCTCTTTTTTTTTTAAAGATTTTTCATAAAATTAATTTTAAATATATAATAAAGTATTTAAATTAATTTTATATCAATCTAATTCCAACCTATACCAAACACAATATGAGATATTTTTAATTTAATATCAAGTTCTACCAAAAATGGGATAGTGATTTGTCAATCCAGTTCAATGTAATCAAATCCATTTCATTTTAATATATTTCAATCCCGCTTGTCAAAAAGCTAACCCATTATTTTGGGCTAGTCCTGTAGCTGGTGCACCGACGCAATCCTCATTGGAGTTCACTAGGGCCCATGCAGTGCCATAGTAAGGCAAAAACAAAACCATCTTTTCAGGACACAATCCAGCATCGATCCATGACCTTATGCCATAATCAGTATTATTAACAGTACTATTTGGGTTATAGAGAACCATTGGAGCGGCTGTAAAGTTCGTCCAGGAGTCTGGCATGAAGTACTCCCCATGCCTAACATGAACCCAGTTCAAATATTGTTGTATTGCGCCAACAGGATAATTTTCTGGACGGAAAAAAGTTAACCGGTGCGGTCAAGATCAGTCCTGGCCGCGCAGAGTTTCTTTCCGCTGAAGTGATAGCAGCTCGCCATTCTTTGAAGGGAAGATATTATCCATGTTGTCGCTTGTCTCTGGATAACCCAATAAAGGTCTAGGCCCTGAAAGCCATAAAGCCTAGCAAGACTATTGTTCTACACTCCCGTTATTATTATTATTATTATTTTAAAGAATAAATATTTCTTTTTATCTAGTCTTTTCATTCTGATTTCAACCACTAACAAACCAAAGATTGAAGAAATCAGTTATTGGGATTTTAGAAAATAAACTTGGTAGGTTTTGAATTTTCATTTTTAATTATTCTCAAAAAAAAAAAAAATCAGTTTTAATTAATTTCATATGACTTTCTTTCAAGTACGTATGGATCATAATTGAATTTAATCCCTAAAAAAAAAAAAAAAAAACTTCTTAGACATGACCGTGTATAGAATTATTATAAGTCAACAATTTCCAAGTCTAGTTAATTAATTCACCAAACATAAAAACCTTGTCAGAAAATTCATGGAAGCCTTTCTAGCACTTTAGTTTTAGTTTAGAGCAAATTACAAAATTATACATCCAATTCAGAAATATATGTCGATAGAGTAAAGTTTATAATTTTATAACAATTTAATTACTTACCATTAGTCATCAACAGTTAAAGTTAACGATTAGCTTAAATAAAGTGGTATAAAGACTATTGCATTCTTGAATTTAAAAAAATAATTAACAAATAAATTTATAAAAAAAATTAAAAAATAAATATAAATATAATCATCTGCAGATCATGAACAACCAATCTTCACCATCATTGTCTGTGCGAATCATCACCCTTGATCATCAACAATCAATCTAACCAGATCTTCATCAACAATCACTCTAACCAGATCTTCGTCAACAACCAAAAAAAAACAAAAACAAGAATACATTTTCATCATGGACCCAAGCCCATAATGAAATACTCAAATATGAAACATAAACCCAAAATCAAATCATCATCGTCATCTCTAGTGATAATGAACCCAGATAATATTGAATCCAATTCAATCTTTATCTCTAGATCAAATTATCACAATTTATCATCATCCAACATAAATAAGAAAAAAAAAATAATCACAATTCATCATCATCATCCAATACAAACCCAAATTTTATTAATAAAAAATATTTAAAAAATGAGACATCAACAGGCTTGAGAGCGGGGTGGTTCTGACTGATAATGTCACTGATATTGCCATTTTCGACGAGGAAGAGATAGATTGGTGGTGGGAGGAGGCGAAGGGCTCATTATCGTAGCTACGTGGAGTAGAGATGAGAATGAGATTGGGTGATTTGTTAAGCAATTGCATGGGTGGAGATGAGCTTGAGATTGTAAGGCAACGAAGGGCCTATCGTCCTAGTTGGAAGCCTAAGTGGTGCTAGCGTGCAATCCTCTAACTCTTCCAGAGGAGGTAAAGGCTTGACGACCACACGATGCCACTCCGCCATATTGAGATAAGGAAGCAGGGGCCGAAGACAATGATGGTAATTAGATTGGATGACTGGTTAGGGTTTTAGATGATGTTGACCAGTTGAAGATGAATAATTTTTCTAATTATTATTTTTTTAACAGTTGTTTGGGTTTTTTCAAAGACAATCTCTACTGTCCATCAACATGATGGGCGGTAGAGATCTCACTTGAAAAAAATTAATTTTTTTTCTTTGGTTTTTTAAAGTTGATCTTTACTGTCCATTATATAAAGATCTCATCTAAAATAATCAATTTTTTTTTTATTTTTTAAATTTATTTAAAAAAATTAAAAATAATATTAAAAGATAATTTTATCCCTTAAACACTTGATGTTAACGAATCTAGGGTAACGATGGTGGACATTTGGTAATAAAATTATAAATTTTACTTTGTCAACACTTATTTCTGAACTAGTCAGTTAATTTATAATTTGCTGTTCAGATTATTAAAATTTTGCCGTTATTAAATATATCATTACACGTTGTTCGCTACAGGGATAGTTTTGTTTGGAGAGAAGAATGAGTTCAATGAGCAAGACTCTGTTTTTGGAATAAGAGAGAGAATTCCTAGTTTGGAGAGGTGATTATCACCGTCAACGTTCTACTCACGGTGGACGGTCTGTAACGGGCTTGTCACTGCTGGTCTGATGCTGCTCTCCTCCCTGCTCCGCCAGTTGATTTTTTCTGGGTTGATTTCACGTTGCTCGCCACTTCACTAGTTCCTGGTCGTTGTTTCGTTGATGGTCTGTTTTGCTGCTGACATTTTTCTGTTGACGTTTTTCACTCTGCTGTTGGGTTTCACGCTGTTCATAGGTCTGACATTCAAGCTGTTTCGTTGCTGGTCTGACGTTCAGTGTTCACGTTGTTGGGTTCTGTTGACGTTTTGTTTTTAGTCTGTTTTTCAATCTGCTCTGCTGTTGTTTTGGTTGAAAAGTGCTGTTTCTTTGTTAGACACTCCATTGCCTAGATGTGTTCAGAAGATTTTTTTCCAAAAATTCTGGCTTCTGGACATGCTAATAGATCGGTTCTTATTACGACCTTACCCGTTGCTCCTCAAACTTTAATACGGACTAAAGTTGGTAATAATAAAGTTTCATATGCCCAGGTCATCTCTAACTCAAGTGAGACAGTACCATCTTGATTCCAAATATAGCTATGTCATCCATGTAGGATGTTGTTTCGTCAGCTCAACGTAAGAAACGTGATTATATTGGTACATATGTTGTTACGACGAGTTAATACTATTCTAATCGCAGTATAAATTTGAAATCAAGAATAATATTAAAAGAAAATGAAAGTAATAAAATAAAAATAATGAACACGAGATTTACGTGGTAAAACTTTCAATGTGAAAGAGACATCCATAGACTAAGATTAAAAGAATTTTATTAAATCAACAACTACAATATAATATCTTTCTAAATTTTAGGAGAAAACTAGAGAGAAAAAAACTCTCAAATATAATTGAGATCTAGGATATGGAATATGAGATGAATGAATTATAAAGTTTAATGACCGATTTATAGGCAATATATGGTGGTGATGAATTAATTTACCTCTCACCTACTTATCTCTAACCTAAACCAATTAATTTGCCACCTATCAATTAAGATATTCAATAATTATGACTTTATCTTTAACATTCTCCCACTAAAGTCATTTTGATGATCTAGTTTATCCTTCTAATCTTTGATTAAGCTCCTACTTATTACATTTCCACGAAACCATATGAGAATCTACATCGAATGAATTTATCGGTATTGATAGGCTTGGTCACTGCATCTACTATATTCTTCTTGGTGTATATCTTTTGCATATTCACACTACCATCTTCCACTACTTCACAAACGAAATGATATTGGACTCCTATGTACTTTGTTTGGGAATGAAAGGCTGGATTCCTTGAAATATGCAAAGCATTTTCACTGTTATAAAACAAACTGATTTTTTGTTGTTTATACCTAAGCACTTTCAATAGCCTTTTAATCCCAATTGCTTTCTTATAAGCTTATATAGCTGCCATGTATTCTGCTTCTATTATAGATAAAGATACAACTATTTATAACTTGGATATCTAGCTCATAGCTCCTCATGTAATCGTAAATACATAGCCTGTAGTAGATTTTCTTTTATCAAGATCTCATATAAAATTTGAGTTTACATAGCCTCTAACAATAAACTTTGATCCTCCATAACTTAATGCAGTATCTGAGGTTCCTCTAATGTATCTTAGAATTCTCTTCACAACATTCCAATACTCTTTACCAGGATTTGTTATATATCGACTGACCACTTCCACTACCTGTACAATGTTCGATCTTGTACATATCATAACAATCATTAAGCTTTCCACTACTGATGTATACGGCACTCGAGACATCTCCATTCTCTTCGCTTCATTGTTAGAGCTCATACTTGAGGATAATTTGTAATTCACAATAAAATGGATAGAAATTGGCTTACAATCTCGTATGTTGAAGTGACACAAGATCTTTCTTAAGTAGTTTATCTGAGAGAGTCAAATCTTCCTGTCTTTTTTGTCTCAGTGAATTTACATCCTTAAAATTTTGCTTGCTAGACCTAAATCCTTCATATCAAACTCCTTAGCCAATTGTGTCTTTAATTCTTGGACTCAATCTTTATTAGGGTTTACTACCAACATGTCATTTGCATACAACAATAAACAATAATCTCTAAACCTCTTATAGTATGTACAATAATCTGAATTAAATCTGTTGTATTTAAGGATTATAATGAAGGAATCAAATCTATTGCATCAATACCTTGACGCCGGTTTTAAACTATATAGAGATTTCTTTAACTTACAAACTAAGTTCTTCTTACCTTCTTTAGCAAAACCTTTTGGTTGGAAAATATAAATTTCTTCTTCAAGTTCTTTATGAAGAAAATGCAGTTTTCACATCTAACTATTCTAAGTGTAGATCAAATATAGCACACATCATTAAAACCACCTTTATTGTTATAAGTCGAACCACTAGGGGAAATATCTCATTGAAATCAATATCTTCTGTCTGAGCATATCCTTTAACTACCAATCTTGCATGATATCGCTCTACTTAGTCATTGCCATCCTATTTGATCTTAAAGACTCACTTGTTTCCAATTGCTTTCCAACATTGTGATAGAGGTATACGTTCCCATGTTTTATTTTTGTGTAGCTCTTCAATTCCTTTTGCATTGTTGTCATTCATAGAAGTGTATCTAGGCTGTTTATAGCTTTATGGAAAGTTGAAGGCTCTCTATCCTCTGTTAGAAAACAATATGTAACATTACTCTCCACAACATACTTCGAATGTCATACTGGTAGTCTTCTCTCTCGAGTTGACCATTGAATTTCTAGAGCCTCGATCTCAATTGGTCCTTGTATTTCGTTCTCTGGTTCTACTTTAAAAGAATCTAAATTTTCATGTTTTGAATTATTTTCTACCTTTACAATTGTAGTCTATGAAGTTTCTTGTGTAGTGCTATCATCTCCACTTCTTTGAAGTTAATCTTTTACAAAGATAACATCTCTGCTGATGATAACCTTGTAGGTAGTACGATCCCACAGGTGATACCCCTTAACTCCATCGGCATACCTTAAGAATGTACATTTCTTTAATTTTGGATCAAGCTTTGTCCTTTCTCAGACGTTATACATCATGTACATAAGACATTTAAACGAATTAAAATAGAATAATCAGCGGGTTTATTGGTCCACATCTCCATTAGTGTTTTCTACTCAATTGTTGTGGATGGACATCGATTTATTATATAACAGGCGGTCTTCACTGTTTTTGCCCAAAATGACTTAGGTAAACCTGCAATCTTTAACATAGCTCTTATTCTTTCTATAATAATTCTATTCATCCACTCTACCACCCCATTTTGTTAAGAAGTGTATGTGACTATGAATTACTTTTTGATTCCTTCTTGCTTACAAAAAGCAAGAAACTCCCCATCTGTATATTCTCTTCCATCATCTGTTCTCAAGCACTTGATCTTTTTCTTAGATTCAAGTTCTACCCACACTTTGAATACCTTGAACACTGGAAACACATTTGATTTCCTCTTGATATGGTACATCTAACTTTTCTTAAAGTAATAATCAATAAATAATACAAAATATTTTGCTCCTCCTAGGGATATATTCAATGATTTCCAAACATCAGAATAAATCAAGTCTAAAATGCATTTGCTCCTAGTAGTAGAATTATTGAACTTCAATCTATGTTGTTTACTTGTCACACGATGCTCATAAAAGGTAAATTTACCGTTTTGAGCCTAGGAAGCAATCTGTGTTTAAAGAGAATCCTTAAACCTCGCTCAAATATGTGACCTAATTTGTGATGTCGCATCATCGTTGACTCTTTCTTATGGTTGGTTGATGCAACACATGAATCAGCTTCCAGTAGTGTTTTTCCTTTAAGCATGTATAGATTTGTAGCAATCTTTTCTCCTTTCACGATAATAATCGCACCTCTAACAATTTTCATAACCCCATTTCTATATGGGTTTTACATCCAAGATTATCCAATTGTCCTAAATACAATAGATTCTTCTTCAAGCCCTCCATATGTCGTACCTCTTGAATAGTGCGAATTGTACCATCGTTCATCTTTATCTTGATTGTGTCGATACCAACGATCATCAAAGCATGATTATCATCCATAAATACAGATTCTCTTTAGATTAATTCATATGTGTGGAACCATTCTCTACGAAAGGTCATATGCCAGATGGCTGCTAAACCTAAAATCCCAACATCAGCAAAATGTAATATGCTTTCTGCAACAATGGTTACTTCGCTGTATAAGACGTCACCATCAGTTGAGATACTTGCTACACATCCCCGCGAGTTTGATGACTCAGGAGCTTTATTCCTCTTCTTGTGCCAACACTCACTTTTGATGTACCTTATCTTGCCACAGTTGTAGCATTTGACATTCTTTTTACTTCTTGATTTTGATCTACCATGATTAAGACTCTCACTAGGCCCACATTTCGTTGATCTCCCTTTTCTTGTTAATAAAGTCTCTGCTTGTATACTACTTGCTAATCTGTCTTCCTTATTCTTCCACATGCTTTCTTTTTCAAAGATAGTAGTTGCAATATCATCGAAAACTAGAAAGTCTATGAGGATATTATTTGTTAGATTGATGACAAGTTGATCATACGAATTAGGTAGACTTTGAAGTAAAATTTTTGCACGTTCATTTGCCTTTATTATATGACCCAACACTGAAAGTTGAGAAAATTGAGTATTTAAAGTGTTGATGTGGTCGATTGCTGTTGTAGATTCTATCATTCGAAGATTACCAAGTTTTTTTTTTTTTTTTTAATCTTCACGTGCAATGACTTGGACTCAAACAATTTTATTAAAGTGTCTCATACTTCCTTAATCGTCTTCTTATTTATTAAGTTGATGACAAGTTGATGATACGAATCAGGTAGACTTTGAAGTAAAATTTTTGCACGTTCATTTGCCTCTATTATATGATCCAACACTGAAAATTGAGAAAATAGAGTATTTAAAGTGTTGATGTGGTCGGTTGTTGCTGTAGATTTCGCCATTCAAAAATTACCAAGCTTCTTTTTAAAGAAAATTTTCATGTGTAGTGACTTGGACTCGAATAATTTTATCAGAGTTTCTTATACTTCCCTAGTCATCTTCTTCTTTGCTAAACTTGATAATACACCATCTGCTAAGGCCGAATGGGAATTAGTGATTGTGTTGTCATCCATCTCTTTCCACTTGCATCATTACTAATCTCAATTGGTCTTTTTTCTATTACTTATAAGCAATTATCTTTCCTCAAGGTAAGTTTTATTTTCATTTTCTATAATGAAAATTACTTCCGTTGAACTTCTCAATTTCAAATTTCGCCGCCATCTTTGTGAAACACTCACAAGATATCTAATGAATAGTATCTTAAATAGTATCCATATTTTAAAATAGTACACATATCCGTGAATAATACCCCCAAGTCAGTTCCCAAGAAAAAAAAAAAAAAAAAAGTGGATCATAATGGACACACTTAAATACCAAGTTTTTCTTTAGCTATAACCTTTCCTAAGCTTGCACTTCCATATCATCACACTTATTTTCAGTAACCAAGAACAATTTTTTTATGATGTGAATTATCAGATAATACTACAACCAGAAAGCATACGCAGAATTTTGTAAACAATCTGTGACTCTAATACCACTGTTTTGACAACTTGATACTATTTTAATTATAGTATAAACCTAAAATCGAGAATAATATTGAAAAAAAATGGAAGTAATAAAATAAAAATAGTGGACACGAAATTTACGTAGGAAAACCCTCAATGTGAGGGAAACATCCACGGATCGAAACTAGAAGAATTTTATTAAACCAACAATTACAATACAATTTGTCTTTAAAATTTTAAGGAAGAACCAGGGAGAAGAGAACTCTCAAATGTAATTAAGATTTAGGATATGGGATAAATAAATTACAAAGTTCAATAGCCTATTTATAGGCAATATAGGTGGTGATGAATTAATTTATCTATCACCTACTTATCTCTAACCTAAACCAATTAATTTGCCATCTATCAATTAAGATTGTCAACAATTATGGTTTTATCTTTAACACATGCGAATGCTGCAATTTATCAAGAACGACTAAACCATTGTCGTCATTCTTTGATTGGTCATATTATTCTTTCCAAAGGGGAGGAGCCAAGGAAACTGTCCCTTTTAAAAGAAAAGTTGCAATCCGTTTGGTGTATTTCAATAGATTGGCGACCTGATGACAGGATCCACTTTGACTCCTCTCTTGAGTCCAATTGCTTACATATTGTTGTAAACTTTGAGATTGAAACAACAAGAAATAAGAGACTATGTAGAGAATTTTAGAAATGTAGAGAAAGAGAGATAATGTATGAGTAGAGAGAGGGTAGAATTTCATTCATAAAATTCGGATAACAATTATGTAATGCCACGTTGTTAGTATTTGAAAAAAAAAAAAAATGCCACATTGAAAGGCCACAAATAATAAAGCTCACATATCAAACAAATTGAAATTTTGTACTCAAAATGCCTTTCCTTTTGTGGTGACGCTAGTTCTTCAATGGCCTTGTTGGCACATATTTCGTTTTCATATCTTACAAATCCATATCCTTTACTTCTACCATCCTCAAAAACTGCAAGTTTACAGGATGATACACAATTGAACTTCGAAAAAAAAAATTATTTATTTTTTGATTGTCTTTTGAATCATCCAAATTCTGCAATTACATAAATCAAATCTCAAATTAGATTTGTTCCATATTACAAATTGAAAAAATCAAATTAATATTTTTTTTAAATCAAATAAACTTATATTGTAAACAAAGTAATTACTTGACCAATATATAGTTTCCCTTTTCCATTTCTAGTTTCAATAAATAGTTTCCACATTATCCCAATCGATTTTCCATTGATTATACTGTAATTGAGTAACGCCATGGCTTGCTTAGCTGCAGACAAAAAAGGGTAAAAGGTTGGTAAATAATTAATAATTAAAATAAAGAAGATAGAGGTACATATAATTTTTTTATAAAAAGTTATCAATTAAATAATACTTAATAATTGAAAAATAAAATGATAGAGATAAACGAGTCCTTTTTTTCACAAATTTTAATTTGATTGCAATAAAAATAAATAAATATATATATAAAACAACTAATAACAAGGGTCGGGTCATGAATATCAGCATATTACAATCTATACAGATCATGCAAATATTTTTTTAAAAAAAACAACTATACTAGTCAAGCATGCTACAGTCACACAAGAATTGGATTTTTAGTTGTTTAGAATCATATTTTCAACTGAAAATCATCATGCAATACTTACAAGACTACTTGTGTTAGTTAAGGCTGTTATTATGGAAATTTTCACATTGTAACTATTTACCTTTATTATTGTAATCATACTTCAATACATATAGCTTAAAATAATTTTAAACCCAAGAAAATACATGATCAAGAAGTAAATCTAACCTTATAAAAACTTGACACATACCATACCATCTTCAAATCTTTTGAAATTAACAAAGGCAATGTCATGATATCATGGCAAATGATGGTAAATTCCAATTCTCCGAATTTGAAAAGTATTTCTATAAGCTGATTCTTAGTCATAGAAGAATCGATATCACCTACATATAAAGAATATTGAGGCACCACTGGCACAAGCTTGAGTAGGGTGTTGCCATCCAATGGCTTGGATAGAGTGTGGTTGTCCATATTACATGAGCACTGACCACACTACCCATGTATTCGCTATTGAATTTTTGTGTCGAATTTAAAGTTGAGAATGATCTAATAAACGTTTAATAGATTCTTAAGAGCATATATAGGCAAACGCAAGGGCAAAGGCAAATTTAATAACAAATCCTACTCCTAACTAGTGTTGGTGTTAAAGCTTTTTTAAGTTTTAAAATTTTAGTATCGTAAAGAATCTTTTTATCATATGGATTTTAAAATTTTAGCACGATAAAAAATCCTTTTGCAATATGAATTCTAAGTAGGAAGTGTGTCTTAATTAGATAGAATTAAGATTAAATTTGAAATTTTTATTTTAATTTAAGATATTTACACCCCTTAAAAGTTGTATGTACACCTCAAGTTAATATTCATCTAGATACCCAATATTATTCTTGAGTAAAATTACTAAAAGGGTGCTTGCTACATTACCTATCTTGCCAAGCCTTTGATAAAGCTTGCCATTGACTTTAAAAAACAAGTCAGGATCACAATTCCGTTTACAAAACATGAAAGCCCTACCACTTACAGCTTTTCTTGCTCTTTTGGTTTAGAAGTCTCCAACTTAATAAATAATTTAAACAAGATCTATCTAGCTGAGCTTGGTTAATGGGAATTATATGCGTGAAAGAAAAAGCAAAAAGGCAGAGACAAGAACAGGAAGCCTGGGCCGCATTAGCTGTTTGACCAAGTAACATTCCAACAGTATTCTTAAGTGACGAACTTGAATGCTTTATCTACTGGATTCACAGATTCAATATTAATATTGGCGTCTCATATGCATAAAAGTTTCATAGTGCCATCTGTATTGTCTTGTTTATGAGAAAGTGAGCGACAGCCAATAGGTTTAAGGAAAAAAAGTATTCTTGCTATTAAATGGAGTTTAAAAGTAATATATTTTTGTTCGAAGGGACCCCAAACAAAGAATGCAGCCCAACCACCATGTCTTCAGTATATACAACACAGTAAAATTTTTGCAATAATATATTTTGTTGGTGCACCCTATATATCAACAAAAATATTCTTTCTTTTAGTTTTTGGTAAATAAAATAAATTATAAAATTATAAAATAATTTAAATAAAAAATAAAAATAAAATGAAGAGTATGGAAGCAGGTGCCCCCCAGCCAGCTTACTTGCTTTTATTTTATGTTATTTAATTTCTAGTTCCACTTTTAATTAAATTAAATACTTTTCTATTTTTAAAAGTGTAGGCATTCAATATTTTTATTTTGACAATCCCTATTCAATTTTTGTCACTAAATCGTTAATATTTTGAACGAAGGCTATTATACACATTGGAAATATTGATTATTGTATTAATATGATATAATTATTTTAAACCTTTTTATAATTATATAAGGGTAATATTGAAAATAAAAAAATAATAATAATTTCAGAAGCACATACAATTTTAAAAAGGTGTAGATATTGTAAATGAATAAATAGACAGCCAAGGCCTATGGGGGTTAATAATACCATAATAAGTGAACGATTTTGCAATTCTATAAAAACCCTTATGAGGGAAGTTTTGGTACATCCTAGAAAGGATTATCAATTTTAAAATTGAAGATATGCAAATTCAATAGGTAATTTAAACTTACTGTCATAGTTTGTCCTTCGAAATCATAAACAAAGATTTTGTCTTTTAGAACTTGATCTGCAAAAACGGAGATACATGAGATGGTGCTTTGACAACAAATAGCAGGCCACTGAAAATGAATCAGAAAGAACACAGTAAGGATAATCGTTAGCAGGGCCTAAGAACACCCAATAAAAGTGTTGAGTTGAAGAGATTTGTGCATTATAAAATTAAGAAAGGAGAATCGTTACGCTCCTAACTCCTACCAAATTTCTCTAAAGCCGTCAACAATGTTATATTTGTCAAAATGATTAAAGAAATTCTTCTATATATAATAAATCTCATCATGAAAGCAAACAAACTAAAAACTAATAAGATAAATCATCATAAACACTATAGAACATAATAACAAGATAAAAATATCAAAACGATACAACAATTATATGGTAAGAAATTCTCAAATCCAGTAGAAAAACATCACCTACTCAACCGATTGTTTAGTTACTTATTTTTTATGACAGTGACAGATGATAACTAAGAATTAAGTTTTTGTCATGGATAATAATCGATTGGCAAATACCTTATTTTGTGTTTTTTTCTTATGCTTTATATTAGATATTTTTAAAGTGTAAGACCATATGTGTCCTTAATTAGCTATATCATTTATTTTTAGTATTAGTTACATCCTTATTACGTTTGAAATGATTAGAACCCAACCAACATGGAAATTTAAATTAGGTTCTTTTTTTCTAATTCTTTTTTTCTAGTATTATCATTAATCTATTAAAATCTTTTATATGAATTTCTAGGTTCACCACTGTTTGATGGAGTATGGCTCAATGTAGGCTTTTTTGGCCATTCTAATTCTAATAATAAACAAAACAAAACAAAACAAAAGACACTCTTAATACCTTGTTCCCTACACTACATATTCCCATCAATTCACAAAATTGGAATTACATAGTACCTAAATAATACTGATACAAGGATTTTCCCATTATTGTTACTTTGCCAGAGCAAACTAGATATATTTATCCTTGTATTGAGAGACATATATACAAATTTATAGCTACAAATTTACGTTAGCTGCCTCAACAATTGACTGGTAATTCCAGTTATCCTGTACTTTCTAACATGCTCCAAAACATTAAGTGCCACCTTGAGGCCACATAATGCCTTGTCCACCTTAAAAAATAGTTAAGAAGAAACACATCAAATCAATTTTGAAAAAGAACACATATTTAATGAAAGCAGTTCACCCTAACATATCTACTACTCCATTCATGAATACCTCAAACACCAATCCAACCACCCAAAGAGACATGAAGAAAGTACAATGTGTATCAAAATATATACTAACTCATTGACATCTACATATGACTAGGGCATACATTATTGTATTTTTGATTGGTCTTAAATTATAATCTTCTGAGTTATAATATGACAACTAGAATTTTTGTACTATTTATTAGTCAATTATGTGTTTGTGGCATCAGGTTGAGTCTCACTCTAGTTTCTATTGCAAGTGATATCTTTTGATACACATTTTGCTTTCTTTCCTGTTTTCCTTTGTATCTTTGGGTGGTTGGCTTGGTGTTGCAAGCAACAATCTCAATATCTTTTTATATGCATTGTACTTTCTTCATGTCTCTTTGGGTGCTTGGATTGGTGTTTGAGCATCAATATTACATAGAGCACTTATGTCAATATCTTTTGATATTACATAGAGCATCGACAGTCGACCTCTTTCTCCGGCCTCTGCTTTACGCTGTCATCAAGTAAGAGGCCTCAGTCGGCCCCCTTGGGCCTTTCCTCGAGCTACATCTTCTCAATCGGGGTTAAATACATCTATGTCGCTTGAGAATTTGAGGCCGCCAAAGAAGCCTGGTTGCGATACCGATGGAAGAAAGTGTGTGGTAATGGCCAATCACTTTCTTGTTGAAGTTGCAGGAGACATCCATCACTACGATGTAACTCTCTCTGTCTCTTACTTATCTTTATTTCACATATGTGTTAACTGTCATTTGTCTCATATGTGTTTATTTGCTTGTTTGTTTGGTTGGTTTGCATTTCTATTGTTTGTTTGTTTGCTTGCTTGTTTGCTATGATACCGTTTTAAATCAGTGCATTTTGTTATTTTGTGAATGACATTATTGTTTAATGATGTAGGTATGGATTACTTCACTTATATCTCCAAAAATTAACAAAGATGTATGTATAAATATTACATCTGTCAAATTGTAACTTAATTTTGATGAATTTTCTTCCTGAGCAATCATAAAATCATACTATATGTATATCTATTCGTTGCGTTATAAAATAAGATATGTAATTTGAGTCCTTTGTATGTAATTTCATTGTTCCATTGCTTGCTAACCCTAGTTAGAACCCATGGACATTTTTAGGAAACTAGGGTCGTTTTATACTTTTTTCTAGTCATCATCAAAATATCCCACTTAACATTATCTCCTGCAGAATATCAGTTAGTTGTCTGGTACGATTTTGTGAACAAAGAATAAATAAATCTGATCAATTTGATTAAATAATTTCAAAATATATTAATGTCAATTTTTTGAATCTTCATTTTAAAACGTTAATAAACAAGGGTGTTGATCAAGTTGGCATATGAGAATTAGAATTGTCAGGTGCACTGCATGCTTGCAATCCATTTTGTAAAGCGCTTATGTGAAGAACGCTTTTGAGTATAAACGTTTTTGGTGTAAATTGATAGTTAAAAGTATTTGTTTTCTTTTGGAAAACATTAGCAATTTCTTATTTTTAAAAGTACACTTTAATACATATAAAGAGGGTAATGATCAAATACAGGCTCTGTATACTTTATTCGTATAGAAATCTCAATTCATTTACATTAGTGCAAATTGAATCTATCTCAACTAAGTAAGTTCAGTTTGCACCTATACATATAGTATTTTTGTACTAAAAATATATTACATATAGAGTCCATACTTTATTTTACATACATATTTATACATATATTTATATATAAAGTGAAATGATAGTGGCCTGACTCATGATCAAATTTATGTGAGTTTGAAGTTAAAATAAGTTATTTATATCATTTTTAAAGAATATGAACATTTTAGATACATAATTTAAAAGTAATTTCTGAAGATTTAATATTTTGAATTTTAAATTTAAGAAGTAAATAGGAGGTTAAATAATTGCTTAATTACTTTCTAAAGAGAATGTAAAATAAGTTCTAACCATTACATAACTAATTATTTCAATGTTTTCCTTTTTTTTTATGCTTTTCATAGCAAGTAAATCCATAGCAACTAATTGGTTTCGGGTCGGTAAACATTATAATCCGACTTGAAATTCATTTAAAAAAGAAAAAAAAAAAACATTGTATATATACACACCAAAGGGTCCTCCTCATTCACAACCCTAGTCATTCTTCTTAGTTCTGCCAACTTTCTTCTCTTCTCTCTTGGCCGACCAACACCACACCATTGATATCATAAAATAAAAGAAGAAAGCAAAGAAGACCAAGAGAGAAAGAAATAGAATAGGAGAGAAGAGAAAATAGAGGTTTAAAAGGTGGTGGTTTTTATTGAGTTTTCATCCCTTTTATTATGTGCTTCTAATAATGCTTTTATAAACCTCACTTTGCAACAAGAAAGGAAAATAATGCAATAAGAAAGGAAAATACGTGTGTTTCCAACAGTCATACCCACAACACCACACCCTCCGCCTCCCCCCCCCCCCCCCCCCCCCCCCCCCCCCCCCCCCCCCCCCCCCCCCCCTCCTCCACCCACCTAACCATACACCAAACCACTCTCCCCGAGCCAATGAGATTATCCTTGTCCATAAGGATAGAATTGGGACGAGTCTTCGAAAAATGATGTTGGTCCTCCTAAGTCTTCGATCATAAACATTTGGGGATGATAACAGCAGTGACCCGATATATATTTCTCATCGCAATAATAACATAGCCCTTTTGCTCGACGGTCTTGTGCCTCTTGATTGGTAATTTTTTATAATTTGATGAATGATTTGGATTGGATTTCTGATTAGGTGGGGTCCTAAGAGTCCTTCTATGGTATCAGTTGTTGGATTGTGATTGGAAGACATGGTGGTCTGCAAAAAGAGATGAGTGCTATTCTTTTTTTCCATGCAGTTGTGTTCTTCAATCAGTCTGGCTACTTATTGCCTTGAATAGAGTTTTCTGACATTTGATTTTAACATCCAAACGCATCCGACCTTTGAGGCCAGTAACAAAACATCCTCCTATGAATTTCTCAGGTAAGTTATCCACTCTGTGAGACAACTTTTCAAAGGCTTCTTGATAGGTTCCCACAGTAGTTTCCTGCTTCAAACAAGTAAGAGCCTCAAAGGGGTCACCACAGTCGGTTGGCCCAAATGTTAATAAAATAGCCTCAGTCAATTCGTCCTATGTGATCGATCCCTTGAAATTGACATACCAATGATGCTACTAGAAAGCGATTCCTTCCAAGTGAAAGGATGCAAGTTCACTTGTTGTGCGAGTGCAACATCTTCGAAGTCAATACTGCTCAGCCTTATAAATGCATCCAGTGGGGTCTTTTATAGCAAACTTTAAAATAGTTTCAAGTAATGGTGGATTCAATTGGTTATGTGCTAGAATGGTTGGTTGCTGGTTGAGTATGATGGTGTGATGATTGCCCTAGAGCAAAAAGGTTGGTTTTAGCTTTGGTTGGGTTGGAAATACTAGCGAGATGCCAAGCTTGAGGGTCTGTCATTACCATTTGTAAACCAGCATTAATCTGGTTAATGTTGGAAGTTAGGAGTTCAAAGTTTGATTTATGTCAAGTGAGAATTTCACTTTCTTTGTTACAAAACTTAGTGTTGGAATTGTTGAGGGTGTCCATGAGTGACAAATCTGGCTCTGATACCAATTGATATGATCAAATAAAAGAAGAAAGCAGAGAAGACCAAGAGAGAAAGAAACAGAACAGGAGAGAGAGAAAACAAAGGTTTAAAAGGTGGTGGTTTTTACTGAGTTTTCATCCCCTTTATTATATGCTTCCAATAATGCTTTTATAAACCTCACTTTGGAGAGTTACATGATGCTTAAAATAAGGAAAATAATGCAATAAGAAAAGAAAACATGGGCTATTCCCAACAGCCATAACATTAACATGATCCTAACAAAATGATGCTACCACTAACTTATTCAAAACTAATCAAAAATTGACCAAGTTTAACACAAGTCTAATACCATTACATGAGGTACCCTTGCATGACCTGCATGAGTAGGTTTATACATATCAACCACTCTCAACTTTCTCCTTTTTTGTCAACTTTCTCTCTTCGCCCATCAACACCCATACGCACAAACGCAAAAAAAGAGAAAAGTTCTTGGCTTGTGTAAAGCTCTCGCTTTCTCTCTTTTCGTGGTTGTTGCTTTCTACACCCACTTATTGTTCTCTTGATGAGAGAACTGGTCTCTCCTCTTTTTTTTTTTTTTCTCTCTCTCTATATATATATATATATATTTTTGGTTTTGTTTTTGTTTGGGTTCTTGAGTTTTTTTATTATTTTATTTTGTTTTATTTTCATGTGTTTGTTTATGTGTACAGGGTCTAGATTTGTGTTTGTCTTTTCTTGGGATCCTGATTTTTTTTTTTTTTTAATTTATCTTCATGGCTTCTTCAGTGCTTTGATTATATTGCCAGAGTTATGGTTGATTTTCAAGTTTATTATGATTTTTTTAATGAGACTTATTTTTTGTTTTAATATTTTCATTTCAAACTCATCTTTGAACTCTAATCTATCCAACCAAAATTGAAACTTCTCTTCCAAAATTTTCACTTTTGATATCAATTTTAAATGCTTAATGTTGGTTTCAATTTGCATTTGATAATGAACTAGTGAAATCGGTATGAAACACTGACCGACCCGACCTTACCTTAGTCAATTCAGATCGAATTTCATGGGTCGGGTTAGTTTTAAACTTGAAAAATCAAAAATATTCAGTTTTAGGTCCATTTTCAACTCGTGCCCACCTTTGTCCTTGCTTCCGAAGTGAAGCAAGACCTAGTATTTACCTATGAAGGTTTCAATTTTATGATAAATCAGAGGGTTTAATTGGATATTTTATCATAATTTAGGGTTTATATATAATTTTTGGGGTTTAATTGGTATTTTATAATAAATTAGAGAGTTATTTATAATTGTTTTTGGATTCAATTGGAGATATATATATATATATAAGTTTTGATAGGTCAGGGCAGCCGTTACCCTCTTCTTCCTCACCCTCTCTCTTCCTTCACCCTCTCCTTTGCTTCACTGTAAATTCCCAACTCCCCCCTCTTTCTCTGTCTCCTCATCTTTGCTTCCTCATATTCTTCGTTTTTACCTTTCTTTCTACATAGTCATCACCGTATTCTTCACTATAGCCATGAATCCACCCCTGGATCGCCGGTTTCGGCTCGAATTTGTTGAGGCCTCGCGCTTCTGAGGGGCTGTGCGCCTTTATTGACTCTAATGCCTCTTTCACCTTAAAAAAAAGTTACTTGCAACTCCAAGCCAGCGCTTAATGTGGAAAAGGCATTGGGGGAACAAAGGTGGCACTTACTCACTTAGAGTATGTTAGAAGTTACTCATTTGTAAGTTGTATGTAAATATATCTAGTTTGTTCTGAAAAAATGGGAAAATCTTAGTATTAGTATTATTTATTGACAAAATGACAAAATGAAACTGGGCGAGAAAGGTTGAATCATTCCTTAGGGCAGTGGAATATGACCGACAAGGTGAAGTACTACCTGTTATTTGATTGTTTCTCTAGTAATGTTTTGCTTGCTTATTATGAAGAACACAGGTGACTTAAGCGTGTTTGTGAAATCGAGTTAGGAATTGTCACGCAATGCAGTCAGCCTGGGAAGGCTTCAAAACCCAATATGCAGTATTTTGAAAGTGTAGCTCTTAAGATCAATGTGAAGGTGTGTTTAATTTTATTAATGTACTCAGATATTCTTTGGTTTTGTTTTAAATGGTAGTAGAATACTTTATGCAAGAAATGGATGGGTTACAAGTGCGAGAGAATCAAAGGAGGAATAGGGAAACAGATGAGAGTTTGGAGAATGTGACTGATGAGGTTTTTGATATTAATTCACTCTCGAAATTATGGAAACATGCAACAGTTTGGTGAATGTGATTGACGAGGTTTTTGATATTGAATTGACCGTAATTCACTCTGGAAATTATGATAATAACCCATTTTTTAATGTATACAAGTACTATGATTAAAAACTTGATGAGAATTGAATTGCTATGGTGGTAAAGTTTAAGTTTGTCTTCAAATTTTTTCTGGGTTGGTGGACGAAACGCTGTGCTAAATGATGCTATTCAGAGAAAAATCCCTCGTGTCTTTGAGCTTCCTACAATTATAATTGGTGCAGATGTCACACATCCACAGCCTGGAGAGGACTCTAGTCCTTCAATAGCAGCAGTACGTTTTTGTTACCTTTTGTGGCTACTTTTTAACTCTTTATTTATTGTGTTGAAGGTTTGGATTTACACAGGTAGTGGCTTCTATGGACTGGTTGGAAATGACTTTAAGTACAGAGGCATTGTTTCTGCACAGACTCCCTATCAGGAAATTATCAAGGATCTCTACAAAAATCATCGAGATGCTCAGGGGGGCATGGTTCATGAAGGAATGATCATGTATGGTGTTGACGTGGTTGCTTTTTAGTTAGTCATAAATAAGAAGAAACTTATGTATCTTTTTGTTTTTAACAGGGAACTACTTAGGGCATTTTACATGTCAACTGGACACAAACCTAGTAGGATTATTTTCTACAGGTAAAGATTTTGTTTGGATACCTTATTAGTTCTATTGTTCATCTGTTTTCAACCAGGACCTACATAATCAACATTGCTGATATTGTTTGTTTCATTTGCATGGCAGAGATGGTGTCAGCAAAGGTCAGTTTACTCAGGTTCTGCTGCGTGAAGTGGAAGCCATTCATAAGGTAAAATGGATTTCTTTTTAGAATTAAGTAGTCATTATCATCTATGGGGTATTGGATGGAAGTCAAAGAATGTTTTGCGGCATTCACATGAACATGCTATGATGTTGATGGCGAGTTACTATGGCACCTAAGAACATTAACACTATGAAACATATGGTGGATCTGATTTAGATTTAATGTTGAGGGGTGAAATGACTGTTTTGTGGTTCTTTATTAAATCAAAGGTATACATGCTAATGCGTATATATAAATATTTGATGAGTGTATAATGAACACTTAGCTTTGAAAATTAATCTGTCTGTCTTGTTGCAACCTGATATATCACTATGATAGTTTTACCGCATTGTGATATGGTATACTCTTCTTTCCAGGTTTGTGCCTTTTTAGAGGCAAAGTATATGCGACCAATTACATTTGTTGTGGTACAGAAAGGCATCATACTCGCCTGTTCCCTACAGGCCACAGAAATCAACAAATGATTGATGGGAGTGGCAATATTCTACCAGGTTTTGAGTTTTGCTTTTGTGATAAATTGGTCTATTTCCATTTGTTGGACACTGTTGCTTTTGCGTGTTCGTGGTGAATATTTTCTTTGAATCCTTGTGTTGTATAGGTACTGTTGTGGATACCAATATTTGCCACCCAACAAAGTTCGACTTTTTACCTTAACATCATGCTAGAATAGAGGTAAACCTGTTAAACTAATTTCAGCAGTCAGAATGACTGCTGTTATCCTTCAAGTGTGGTAGGAAGCATGTTTTTCCTTCTCTATATGAGTAATGATTTTTATTAACAATTGTTGTGTATGTTCCGGGAACTAGTCGACCAACACATCATTACCATTTGCTGTTGGATGAGAACGGGTTTAGTGCAGATGACTTGCTAGTGCTAACATATAATTTATGTTATATGTATACTATTTACTTTCTCTGAAAATCGAATGTTTATAATAGTAATATATATTCTCTTGTATTTTAATATTGTATGAGGCCACTTTTAGGTGTGCTTAGGTGCACTCTATTGGTTTCCATAGGTTTGACCCTCTTACTATTATTGTTTCATCTTAGTATTTGTAATTTAACTTTTTGTTTTTTCTTCATTTAACTATAATATGTGTATTTTGAATTTTTGATTACATATGTGTACATAGGCACTGATCCGATGCCTTTCGGGATAAAACTAATTGGATAGTTTTTAAAAGAAAATGAACCTTGTAAATATGCTTTAGCAATTAGCATATAATGTTTCTTTTATGCTTCTGCAAGTTGGCTGTAATCTGAGACCAAATTTGAATACTATTGATGTGATTTTGCTTGATTTGCAATGGGCATCATTCAGTTATTATAGTTATGTTGCTTGATATTGATCACATAGATTTGTCTTTTTTTTTTTTGAGTTTTAGATTCCTAGTAAAATTACTTTTGTCAAAAGCCTGAAAATTTAGAACGTTACTAAAATTATTTTTGTCAAAAGCTGAAAATATAGATAAAAGTAGAGCCAGTTGCACATTTAACATTAATACAGGTCCAATTAATGCGATTAGAGAATGCACAAGGATTGATATCAATAGTTGATTTTATGTTGTTATCTGAATTCTCCTTTATAGTACACTCACCTAGAGGGAACCATTCATTTAGGAGCACAAAGATCTATCCAAGATGTACTTAGAGCATCTCCAATGGTCCAATGGATTGTGAAAAAATTGAAGTCCACATAGGATAGACAGACATGGACTCAAAAAATGCTTCTCCAATGCAATTATGTGGATTCATTGTGAAGCTGAGCTGGCAAAAATAAAAATCAACACTGTCAACATGACCCTCTATTTTCAGAGGGTCTCTTGCACAGCCAACTCAGCAGATGAAAATTGATTATGGCGCGATAATAAAAAAAAAAAGATGAAAACTTGAGCGGCAAAAAACAAAGACGAACTATTTCTGGCTTCTGCTACAGTCTCTTTGTTTCTCTGGTTCGAAAAAAACACGGGATCTTCTAGCTCTTCTTTCCATTTTCTATGTATTTACTGGTACGTATTTTGTTCCCAAAACGAACTGTATCTTCTTTTTTTTTAAGGTTTGAAGAATCGAACATGTTTTTGTTTATTATGTTCATCCAATTTGTTAATGAAGAAGTGATTTTTGAAAGTTTTGTTCTTGGGTCTGCCTTGTAATCGATGAAATGCCTCAATGAGTTAAAGATGTATTTTTCTTATTCATGTTGTGATACTGTCATTGGCCTGCTTTTTTCTTATTCATGTTGTTGGATTTCTGATTTTCTATGCCCTTCTGTATTTAATTGACTTTCTATGCCCTCTTTTGCTTGCTTAGGAAAATTTTTTAATCAATGTAAACAAAAAGTATAATGTGTGCATGCATTACATATACACAGCTTTCAAAAACATTCATCTATTCATCTCACATGCTTATGTGGATTGATTTTAGAGCAACTGATTGAAAATGCCGAATGATTATTTAGTTGTTATATATATATACTGGAAAGTTGTATCAGTTTTGATTTTCTTTTCCAGATTTCATCTACTCCCATATGTTTGAACTTTGTAGCTGCTCTGCTTCCTGACCAAATACGAAAACTTTAGACTGGTAGTTTTGATTATTGCTAGTAGCGAGCCACGATTCAGGATTTGCTTACAATGAAACTTGTTTAACTAGTTAGCAATTTTAGATTTCTAGTTTGCATCCATGGCATCATATCGACTTGTTCTTCCATTCGAAGCTAAAGTTTGTTGTCTTGTGTCTCATCTGTTCTTGTGTTTGGGTTCGCTCTGTGACCTGACCTTGGCCCTTGATAACTCATTGTTGGTCATGTAGTTTGGCAAGAATAATTTGTCATGGTGAGGCAGAGGAAGTAGATAATCTGGTTTATGACCACTGATGGAGGCTCTTCCTGGAATTATTTTGGGGGTTTTGTGATAATAGTGCAGGGGAGTGTTGTGAGTTGTAGAGGAAGAAAACTCCTCATATTGGTGTTCTCTTTTAGAGAACGAAACATCTCCTGAAAAATATGCAGCAACTCCTTGCTCTAATTTGTTGATTTGTGAATGATCCAAATAACCATTTTTGCTCTTTGAAACTCCATGTGCTTTATAAGCATTGAAATCAGCTGCTTGCTGTACACTCAATGAGCATGTTCCAAATTAGTAATCGAAGAATAGAAAACTCCACTGTGTTAATTTTTAATTGACTTTCTATGCCCTCTTTTGATTGCTTAGGAAAATTTCGAATATATGCTTAGCAGTATTATTATGCTACGTAGTTTGCATCTGTCTATCACAAAGATGGTTCATTTTCTTTTATGTAGATTATTGATTGTAGATATTATAGATTAAATTAGATTATCATGTTGCTGTTTTGTTTTGGTGGGTTTGTCGTATTCTGAAATGTCAGTTTGTGAATTAATTGTTTAAGCATTGAAAATATTATTAATATATGACAAAGTAGAGTCATTGTCAACATATCTTTGTGTTAATTTCACGAGTATAGACAAAATCCTTCATTTGTTTGCTTACCACCTGCATAATTAATGTCTTTTAATATTCACTGTTTCTTTCTTTGCTCTTGCTGCTTGTACACACTATGTCCTTTTTGTCCATAATCCCAGTTTTTTTGTTTGGTCTATCATATTACACCTTGGTTATTGGAATTTTGATGCTGCTGTGTAAACCTGCTGATATCATATTGGTTGTTCTTATTGAATTGTAACACTTGTGTGTTGCTCTCATGGTGAAGTTAACTGGTTATTCTGACTGTACTTGTTAATTATTTTGCCTTTGTATTACAATCTCCCTAGAAGTTATGAAGTCTCTCTGTTTGGAGGCAAAGCATTGTAATGATAGTGATAAATTATCTGTTCTATGTGCAAGCTATTTCATGCATAATCCTTAGGATTAGCTACGGAAGAGATATGTCCATATTAAATTTTTTGTAGGCTCAGCTGTTATCTATAATCATTTAGATGTATCCCAAGATAGGATTTTCCATACTAAGCGTGTAGTTTTCCGGATACTGCTGATGATAACACAATTTATTTTGGGATGATTTATTATGTATTGAGTAAATAAAATTATATTATAATTTTTTTTTTATTTCATCAATGGATTATTTTTGTGTAGGCATTATTAAATGGATTCACAACACTCTCAACAATTGTCACACTCTCAACATTTCGCCAATGGTACTGAACATACAAATGCTAATGGCCCAGTTAATCCTCAATTTCACCCACAAATGTCTATGTCACAAGCTAACCAATTTGGTCCATTGAACCTACCGTTCCAACCCAATTTTGCCTTTAGTCCAATGAACGCTTCATATCCTTCTCACGTTCACCAACAATTTGGATCTGGATTCTCATTTCAAGATCTATTGAATGGTTCTAATTTTCCATTTGACACGAAAACCACTAGTATATGCAAGGGATCTAAGAAAAAAAGCAAGGCCATTAAATTGTCAAGTACCTCTCAAACTTCAACTTCCAACAAAAACTGGAGTAAAGTTGAAGATGTAGCCTTAACAAAGGCATGGCTTTATGTTTCTGTTGATTCTGATATTGGTAATAATCAGAAAAATCCAGCAATGTGGAATCGTATTTTACAAATTTGGAGAGAGAATATGGGAGCATATGATGAGGCTCGAACTACCAATAGCTTAGCATGTCGTTGGGGAAAAATAGTAGCTGCGGTAAACAAATTCCACGCATTATATGAACGATTAGAAAGAAATCCTCAAAGTGGAACAACCCCAGAAGATATGGTAACCTCTATTATGTTATATAGTAATTTATAATTTATAATGTTCATGTACTTGTTCATGATTATTTATGTTATCTATATTGGTTTTTTGTTTTGTTTTTGTTTTTTTGTTTTTTTAATTTTTTTGCAGAAAAGGGAAGCAATGCGTATGTATGAGGATCTTACTAATGAAAAGTCATTCAAATACGAGCATTATTGGGAGATTTTGAAAAAAAATCCAAAATGGTGTTCAAAAGGACTTACTAAGACAAATGATTTTAACAAACAAAAGGGGGTCAGTGACAACGATAATCCACCTCCATCAACACCAGGAACCACCAACAGTGAAGGAGATGACTTTATCAATTTGGATGCTCCCGAAACTGAATGTATTACTTCTAATGGAATTGAGCGTCCACAAGGAAGAAAAGGTACTAAAGAGAAAAAGAGGAAGTTGAACGACGAAAATGGTGTGGTTGATGCGTTGAACAAATTGCAATGTACTTTAGAGAAGCAAATTACTATTAATCAAGAAGAGTTGGAGTTGAAAAGGGAAAAGGATAAGAAAGAGTTTGAGTTACGAGAACAAGCGATGAAGAAAAAGATAGAATTGAAAGAGAATGCTCAAAAGTTGAAGGAAAAAGA
This sequence comes from Dimocarpus longan, assembly GCA_022984855.1. Classification (NCBI taxonomy): domain Eukaryota; kingdom Viridiplantae; phylum Streptophyta; class Magnoliopsida; order Sapindales; family Sapindaceae; genus Dimocarpus; species Dimocarpus longan. The sequence goes on from CM041017.1 coordinate 25,723,815, forward strand.
TCAACAGTTGAAAGAGAAAGATCAACAATTGAGGCAGAAAGCTCAAAAGAGAATAGAACAAGAACGCATTTTGTATCAAGACGTCAACAAACTTCCACCAGCATTACGAAAGACTATTGAGAGTTATCAGGCTCAAATACTAAAAGAATGGGAAAATGATGGTTTGTTTGGAATAAATTTTGCAAGTAGTGAGTAACTTGTTTTATTGTTTGTTGGACAAATATTTGATTTTCTTAATTAGTGTTGCTTTTGACAGAATTTGTTTATCTATTAACATTTTATTAATTCGAATAGCTAAAGTTTTTCTACATTTGATTTTTCTTCTCTACTTTTGGTTTAGTTTTTTGAAATAAGATCAATTTATATTATGGATTTTTACAAACATCAAATTGAAGAGAGTGACATATTTTAAAGGTAATTGATAGTTGATACACCAAACTGTCAAAAACAATTCATACATGAGGATAATAAACTGACATTAAAGCACTACTAACTGAATAAACATAGTTAAAAGATATGAGACAATATGTATATATATATATATATCCAAGCTACTACCAAAGAAATTCATAAGGTGCAGTCACACCAAAGAAATCCAAACTGCTATCATTACCATCAAACTTATAAGACCATCAAGTTGTTTGTTGACCGCCATATATATCCCACAAATGATTGATGAGATCGATCTTTAAATCCTTGTGCACCCTTTTGTCTCGAACTTGTTTCATTCTATCTATCATTCTAGATACAATAAAAGTATAATCGTGCTCTAGATGAACATCTTCAACCATTTCCTCTCCATGAGGTTGCCAACTTTCAGGGTTAATTCCTTGATTATGCTCACTCTCAATGATCATATTATGCAAGATGATGCAAGTCTTCATTATCTTTCCAAGATCTTTTGCATTCCACATACGCGCTGGACCTTTAACAATATGCCACCTACTTTGCAACACTCCAAATGCTCGCTCTACATCCTTTCTCACAGCTTCTTGGTGCTTGGCAAATATTTTTTCTTTAATAGAAGACGGTTCAGATATTGTTTGAATTAGAGTGGCATATTGAGGGTAAATTCCATCAGAGAGATAATACCCCATATTGTAGTGATGACCTTGTACTACAAAATTACATGGTGGTGCAACATCATTGATTAGATCATCAAATAATGGAGATCTATCTAAAACAGTAACATCATTATTAGTACCAGCCATGCCAAAGAATGCATGCCAAATCCACAAATTTTTTGAAGCTACAATCTCTAGAATGAGAGTAGGAACTCTTTTAAAACCATTAGTATGCGTACCATGCCATGCTGTGGGGCAGTTCTTCCAATGCCAATGCATGCAATCAAGGCTCCCAAGCATGCCGGGAAATCCTCGATCCTCTCCTTCTTGTAGCAACCTTGCAATATCATCTTCATTTGGTTTTCTTAAATATTGTTCTTCAAAAACTCCTATTATAGCATCACAGAAGCGCTTTAGGCTTTCGATTGCAGTGCTTTCTCCAATTTGAACATATTCATCTAGAAGATCGGCCGCACAACCGTATGCAAGCATTCGCACAGCTGCTATCATTTTTTGTAAAGGACTCAACCCGTCTTTTCCAACTGCATCTACCTTATGTGTGAAATAAACATCATAATTTTCAATTGCTTGCAAAATGCGTTTGAATAATTCAATGTCCATTCGAAATCGACGACGAAAGTGCTCCCCCGTATACTTTGACTGCTCACCTTTGAAGTAGTCATTAATAATTAAATCATGACGCTCCTTCCTATCACGATGGATATAACGTCTACCGGGTGTCGAACCCCCATGAGGGCGCTTTTTACCAATCAACATTGTTGAAACTATTACTGGAACATGGATTGTAATGGTTTGAACGATGTCATGAGTCTTCTTTGTACATATTAAGCTATCCTCTTCTACAGACTCATCGAATATCCGTTTGGTCATTGAAAGTGAATCATTGCTCGATGACGAACTATCAGTGTCAGATTCAAAACTTGATGAAGACATTGCTTTGACACCTATAAAAAAAATATTATTAAAAATATAATCTTTTATATAGATACAATAACTAGATATGAGCTTAACTAAAAATGAAACAAAATCATAATAAATTAATGCATAAACAAAGTTCTATGCATAGATTTGAAGCTTTTTGATGAAATTTTGGCATAACTTTACATACAAATATATTTATCGACAAGCTCCAGCTTCTGAACAATCTTTAAGTATATATGCTCAAGACTAAATATTTGTTAATTCTTTCATACTTGAAATGGTTACAGCTATAAATATATATACTCAAGACATAACCAACTTCAGTATTTGATATTTCGCGATCCTAACCAGGGTGTTATTTTCTCATTTTACCATTCATTCCACAAGTACATTGCTTATTGATTAATAGATTGTGGATTACACGGAACAAAAAAAAAGTATGTTTTTTCTTAACGAAAACATTTCAGTGTAAACTAACTATATGTGAACTATTAGACAACGTTAGACAAAGAACTTTTCAAAGTTCACATATAGTTTAAGCATCTGAAATTAAAGATGTCTAATAGTTCAAAGATGTCTATTAGACAACGTTAGACAAAGAACTTTTCAATGAGTTAAAGATGTCTAATAGTTCACATATAGTTTAAGCATCTGAAATTACGATAACTAAAGTATGTACTGTTAAGTTTAACATTTAAAAGTTGGGGCGAAATGCAATTTAAATGAAAAACATTAATGTTATAACAAGCACATGGTGGCAAAAAAAATTCTATCAACAAATGAGTAATTTTGTCAAACAGGTGGCATGCAGTTTCATTCATATATATTGACTGGCATTATATTTATATGATTCGTGAAAAATAACTCAATACAATGACAGAGAATTTGATGAAAATATAAGAACAAAAATCAATCTAATTAAATATAATCAAATAACAATCTCAATTTCATTAACACATATTTGAGAAAAAAAAATAGAGAAACACCATGCAAATAAGGGTTTAATAATGAAATTAAAATAATGAAACATAACATAAAACTTACAAGATGAGTTTAATTGGATCAAAAGCTGAGGATATGAACAGGCATCTAGTGAGAGAGAAGGCTTTGTATAAAGTGATGTATGGAGTTTAATTGATTTATTTTCTGTTTTTTTTTTTTTTTGGTTAAGTTTGTGATTTAAAAAAAAAAAGAAAAAGAAAATAACATGTCATCAAAATATGAATTTTGAATGGAAGCATTGGAGAACATTTTGTAATTTCATTGTCTATCAATTGCTATTCAATGCCATGTAGGAAACAATACTTTAGACATTGATGACATGGCAATGGATTGTAAAAAATAATCAACATTTGCATTGGAGATGCTCTTAGCCCAATTGTTCAATATGTCTGACGTTAGGGTCATAGTTTGATCTGCCCCAAAATTAGGCCGAAATTTATGTGCCAGCCAACAATCAAGGTATCAAGACAGAAGATAAGTCACTAAAATGGTTTTTTGGTTATTATTATTATTTTTTAAAGATGGCGTCACTACAAAAAAATTACATAATTAGTAACAAAAAATATGATCACTAAAAATATTAAATTTGGTCACTAATCAGTTTTAGTGACAAAAAGTTTTCGTTCCCAATCGTTACTTAAAGTTCGATACTAAAAACAATTAGTGATGAACAAAAAAATTGGCTACTAATTGTTAAGAACATTAGTGACCATCATTTCTGTTGCTCATAGTTAAAAATTTTCATTACTTAATCTATTTATTGGTCACATAAAAACAATATACTTATGTAATATTTTGAGGAAATGGTCACTAATAATATATATTAGCTACAAAAATCTAGTCACAAATACATAATTAACGGTCACTAATGTGCATATAATTAGTAATGTAAAAGTTGGTTACAAATTATCTATTTTTTATTACTATAGAGTTATTTAATTAGTAATGAAGATTTGATCACTAAAACAATTTAATAATTAGTGACCACTATTTTGATCACTAAAATTCAACTATTTTTGTTTATAAATCCATTTAGTAGAGCTAAAATTGAATATCAACAATATATATAAATTCTTTTAGCCATAAAATATTATGTCACAAAAGCATTTCGTCACTAATATTTCTTTGTTATGCAAATTTTGTCACTAATATATATATATATATATATATATATATATTAATTGGAAACTAGCGTTTTGGTCACTAATAGCAACAACTAACAAGTTTCATATACATTATACATAATATATTAAATTAACAATCACTAATAAATAATTAAATTATAATTGCTTAATTAATAATGATAAGAAATAATTGTATAAAGAATATAAATTTTAAAAATCTAAATCTTATTTCTTAAAATGATAAAATTGTAAATAAAATATATAAAAGAAACAACATTAATTAATATTCATATCTATAAAATCTATCTGAAATGGATAATATATCCAACATAAGTACAACAAAAAGATCAATTGATTGGCTTAGAACGAAACTATAAAATATTCAACATAAATAAGCAAATGCAAACTATGACATAAAGATGCATCTTGTTGACATAAACCAATAATCACCTATCTACAAAACATAGGAAAAAAAAAACATTAGTGATGATAAGCTAATTCTATAAGAAGAAATATAATGATGTAGTGAAATTGAGGGCATACCTGATGATAAGACTGAGAGAAGACAGAGAGGGTACTTGTGATTAAGAAAAACGTTTGGTGTGGAGTAGACACAAAGGGTCACCCACACACAACGGAACACAGCCCATGCCCAAAGAAAAGACCCTTCCCTTTTTTTTTCCCTTTATTTTTTTCCTTTTTCAATATAATTAGCATAAAAAGGGTTTGAATGTTGAAACAAATTGAAAAACAACTGTTAAGATTAATTGTTCATAAATAAACATATTAATTGCTCAATATACACAATCCAACTCCTAATGTTACTGATTTTTTTTAAGAACAAAACTGAAATAATTGAAATCCAAAAGCCATTCTCATGAATTATCTGCAATAGCTTGTAATCACAAAGTTGAATGATCAATTGTTGGAAGAAAAGCAGATTGCAGTAGTTCTTGAAATGAAGAAAAAATGAAATACTATTTTTATTAACTGACAATTGAGTGGGAGAGATATACTATTATTATTAACTGACAATTGAGTGGGAGAGATGGGAGTCTTTCAACGTGAGTTTTATTTATTTATTTTTTATGAGTTTTGGTGTTAAAATATTAAATTGCTTTTTTTAGGTATATTTAAGATTTTTATGAATCAATAAACTAATTAATTAACTTTTTTTTTTTTTTTAGAAAAGTTCAATTAACTAGCTTATTATAACCAAAATCTAATGTTTAAATTTATAAAGATAATCTTTGCTTAAATGGATAATTTTATTTAAATTGATTAAATGAATAAGTTAAAAAAATGATACTATAGATAGTATTAGCATATTATAATATAAATCAAGAAGAAATTGATTAAAAATAAAGTAATCAATTAACTAAAATATATTTTATTAATAAAAACTCAACGAACTAGTTTATGATACCAAAAAAATCATATGACTGTGACTTCATAGTTTAAAATTTTAAATATTACAATGTTTGAAAATATATACATAATTCATAATGTTTTTCACAAATTTTACATGTGTATTGCAAATTTATTTGAAAATTTTTTAAAATATTCATGTGTCTTACTATATTTGAAGCTATGTGACCTATATAGTTAAATGGATAAGTGTAATTTTTACTTGGATTTTGTTTTACGAAAAAGGACATAGAATATTTTAATAATTTTTTATTTTTTACTTAAAAAAATATATTTATTACAATAGATAACATACAATATATATAATTTAATTTAATCTCATGATATCTTAAACATATATACCTTGTATAATCAAATGTTTCATTTAATTTTTTATTTTTTTACTTGGAAAAAAAAAAAAACAAGGATATTTGGAATAAAGTTACTTTGATTAAATAACAATTATGGTACTTATGTGAGAGTAACAAGAGTGTACATTGAAATATGGTTTTAGTCATATACACTTATAATTAAAGTGATTATAGTATTTTTACTTATGTTTGTGTGTTTCTATATGAGGTAGGGATTATAACAAGTACAATTTAGATGGAATTGACAAAACTTGCACTCACACTTGGATCCTCACCTTGTGAAATTTCGCAAGATTGGGGGGTCCAAGTAAAACCCGCATTCCACCTACAAACCCGTTAAAAAGTTTTAATGTCAAATTATATAGTATGATTATTTAATTAATAAAAAGACATATATTTCATTCTATCACAATTTGTTCAGAATAAGTTTAGTTAATTAGTAAGTCTAATGTTTTGGTACAGTAATATTGCTTAATATGTAATCAATAAAGATTTTAAAAATATTAAAATAAAAACCAAAGTTATTTGAATTTGTAATGAATTTGGTGTAAATGTGTCTTTATAATGTTTATGTCCAATGTGGATGTTTAGAAAGGATTAGCTTTGTGAAGTTTAATAGATGATAATAAAAATTTAAAAATTATTAAAATAATTAATGAATTTTACAAATTAAGTTAATTTATTTTATCATTTGAGTTGGATTGTTTAATCAAATTAAAACTCTAACTCTCAATTTCTATTTGAACTCTAACTCTCTAACTTAAAGACAAATATTTTCTAATTAATGACCAAAAATGAAAGTAACATTATATTTAACTTAGTTAACTATTAAAGTGTCATGTGGACGGTTGACAAGGATTTTAGTCTAGTCTTGAATTACTTTCATTATTTCTTTTTTTTTTTTTAATTTTTATTGATATGATGAAACAAGCCATGAGGTTTATAAGCTTGTTTAAGTGTTATAAGGTCAGTTATTTTAGAAAGATTTTTACATGTGCCTTCAAGAATTTTAAACTTAATTGTTAAGTCAATTTATTTTCATGATATACGATGTTTACCATTTCATTTTTGTTTTTATTATTATTTTTTTTTTTAATTTCACATAGCACTGTACCATGCCTTCACTAAATGAATACAAATCTTGCTAAATCTTTTATGTAAATATTCGAACTGATTACTTACCTTTGGACAAAAATATTTAAAATCTTCTATTTTAAAAAAAAAAAATTAAATTTTTCTAAAAAATAATTTAAGAAGTCTTCGCTATTAATATGTTAAAAAGGACCTAGCAAAATTTATAAATATTATTTGAAGTTAAAAGACAATCCAATGTAATTAAAAAAAAAAAAAAAACAAAGACAATCCGATGATAACATAATTAATTAGAAGAACATGATCAGTTTCAGCAATTATACTATGAGATATATGAATACATAATTTTCATAATTTTTTTTTTAATTCAAAAATATTATCCAATATATATATATCTATATATATATATTAAAAAAATATTATCCAATATAATTTAAAATTGTAGAGGTAACTAACTACTTAATTAGCCTTAAATTCTCAAAACTCAACATTAAGAATACTGTTGGGATTTTTCAAGATATCAAAATGGTAAGCAAGATTTTAAGTTTTCAAAATAAATTAACATTATCCTTAAAATATTAACATCTATATAAATTAACATCTATATTTATTTTAAAAATATTATTGTTCATTATGTCCTCATCATTTAGTAATTAATGAAAATTGTTTTGCTTTATCCTTTGCTTACATATTATCTTTAATTTTAATTTTATTTGTACCCTTTATTTATGGATATTTAGAGTTGAATAGAATACTAACTATATGAAAGCAAAAAAAATTAACAAATCATATAAATGAAATTACCACATCATTTAAACTATAAATTTGAATTTTGAAAAAGCTCTAGACAATATAAAATTAGGCCTGAAATTATATCCAAAATTTATCAATCTATAACGTAATGTTTAATTAATATGTATTATACAACAATTTAAATATATCACCCAGTGATGGTTACAATAACGAAAGCTGAACCCTGTAATTGCTAATGCAAAACAAAAATGTTTTAACAGCAACTTGCTTTACGTGAACAAGCAAACCATTGGTATAATGTTATTTATTCCCCTACAAACAAAGCACTAGAAATTGAAACCAACCTGTTGCAAACTAACAAAGTAATAGTAAATTATTGTAGAAGGATTTAAATATTAAAGTAATAGTAAATTATTATACAGGGATTTATATCTTAAAGTAATAGTAAATTAGTATACAAGGATACCTATATCTGCAAGTCTACCAACGTTTTCACCAAAAAAAGTAACTATGCTTATCTCATGCTTTAAATTACTTAAAAGTGTCATTGAAATGCAAACTTTAAATCATAAAAATTATCATAAATAAATTACTTGATATGTATTCAATTTTTTTTTAACTTTACTAATCTATATTTATTAGGGATATACATATATATGATTTATATACTGTTTTTAAAAAAAATCATAAACATTATCAAATAAGGGAGGATTTGATTATAATTTTAATATAAGAGGAATTGCACTTAAAAATATTTAATATATATATACCTTAATGTCTCTAAAATTTAATAATTATAGTAAATTATCATTTAATAATTTCCACATATTGAAAAAAAAAAAGTGTAAACACTGAAACCATTAAATATTCAAAATTTTTTCATATATATATATATATATATATAATTATAGTGTTATCCAACGTGGCTTAATTATTAAATGAAAATTCATAATGCCAAAAAAAAAAAAAAAAAAGCTATGGAAGCAAAGCATCCCTCACGTTGCACACTTAACCAAGTAACCAACTAAAATGTAGGAATATGGCTTAATTATTAAATAAAAATTTCTAATGCCAAATAAATAATATATATATATATATATATATATATATATATCTTGAATAATTAGGCGCCAAATGAGTGTTGTTTGTCGCCACTATATTTTATGACTTTTACTTTCATTTGCTAAGCATTTCACTGGAAAAAAAAAAAAAAAAAAAAATCCTACTTTTATTATAATTCCATCTTATGTTAATCTATTAAATTTAATACCAATTACTTTATTTAAAAACAAAATATTCATTTTTATAAATTAAATTAATTTATTTTATCAATTGAGTTAGAAATAGAATTGTTTAATTAAATTAAAACTTTAAATCTTAATTCCTATTTAATTAAACTCTAACTAAATTATAAGTAAATTAATATATTTTAAAAAACCATTTTTATTCTCAAATAAAATTAGTTACTAAAATGATAATATATTTTGTAATTATGGTGTTTGTCCTAATTAATACCCTAGGAGAATACATCCAATTGCCTGCAAACAAAATTCACACTTCAAAAGTGCCAAAAACAAATAGAGCTCCCACGTTTCTTTCTAATTAACCTCATCCTTTGCTCTCTGATCATGGTGCTAAAAATTAAACTAATTTTTTGAATTTTATCATGTAACGGATGTCTTTGTTAGACATTTTGAACATGGATGCCCAGTAGAGAAGTACTCTTGCTCTAAATTTGTTATTTCCCACTTCAAATTTGAATAAAATCAAAGCTATAGGTAATACTAAATTCTTGTTTACTGCAAAAACTCTTAGGAATTTTTTACTTGTTCAAAAAGTAACTTCCAACTAATTTAATGTGCAACAAAGAGCGGCTATAATATACATATGAGAATAAGTAAATATCATCACATATAATGTACACATTGAAATTTTCTAATGTTTATCATAAAGTTATATTACTTCAATATTAATAATTTCTTATCCATCCTAAACTATTAGGTCACGAAGTAACGTTTTTCATAAATCCATCCTATCTTAAACTATTAAATTTAATACCAATTATTTTATTTAAAGACAAAATATTCATAATTAATGAATTATTATAAATCATATTAATTTATTTTATCAATTGAGTTAGGAATATGATTGTTTAATGAAACTAAAACTGTATTCTTATTTAAACTTTAACTAAATTATAAATTAATTCTACATTTTAAAAAAACCATTATTATCTTTAAATAAAATTACTAAAATTATTAAACAATTTCAACGTTTATTGAAAATTATTAATAACCTTTTCATGAAGTTAGATTACTTAATATGTATATATATGTGTGTGTGTGTGCGTATGCTTGTATATATTTTGGAACTAAAATTCAGACAAGTTGTTTGCAGTCTACATTTAGTGCGATTTGTTCTTCTTTTTTTTTTTTCAAGAAAAAAAAAAATACAACATTATAGTGTAGTTAATTATTAGAATTTAAACATTATATCATATATTCTCCAACAACTCTAGTCAACATAGTAGGCTTAAATGCTATCTTTGTCATATAGATATATTCGAGAATCTCTCATGTACATAAATAAATTAATTATATTAGAAGTAAAAATAATAAACAATTCTATTTAAAAAATAGAATATAATAAAAAATTAAAAAAAAAAGTAGTGTACAGATGGACAAAAACAATCTAGGATAAGAAATTGTTTGATTGATAAGTAACTATGACTTAAAAAACCCAAAAGATTAAAAAATTAAACAAAAAATTAGCCTATAGTTCATATAAACATGATATAATTTGTAATTAAAAAAAAAAAAAAAAAGCTGGCAATATATATAGGTAGCAATAATTGTTCATAATTAGTGACACGATATAATAGTTTTTGAAGTCAAAATATATCAAATTTAAATATTAGCTTAGTTGGCAAGTTTGTGATATCCACTTATGAACCCAATCCGGGTTCGAATTGCACCACACACCATTCATTATTTTTAAAAAAATATGAGAAAAAGTAAGCTTAGCGAGGTTTGAACCATGGTGATGATGAATACAAGGCAAGCTTTTTACCACTAGCAGGTTTCTATACTTTGTGAATTTATTTTGTAAACTAAGTAATTTTTTCTAAGATTCTAGGATAGGCACGTGCCCTGCTTGGACCCAAGGTGGGTCCACCCCTGCATCTACAAATAAATAATAAATAATAGTAATAATAATAATAATAAACTACAAAAAAAAAAAAAAAAAAAAAAGATTTATTATAATTTGGATTAGTGATAGACTTAAATTGTTGTTACTATATCCATACTATTAGTGAAGAAGTCTAAATTTGTAACTAAATATTTTTTACACTAAAACCAGAAGCAAGAACCAAAATTATAGTAGTGACAAAAACTTAGTAAGGAAATATATTTTGATAACTAATGTGAATCACTTTTATAGAATTAGTGAGGAACTAAAATTAATGTTACTATATCCATACTATTAGTGACGAAATGTAAATTTATAACTAGATATTTTATAACTAATGGCTCGATTGAGAAAGATAATGTAACAAAAAAAATAGTCATGAAATAAATTTTAGTAACTAATTTGAATCACTTTGGTAGATGTAGTGAATAACAACTACATCTAAACCAAACCATTAGTGAGGAAATATAAATTCGTAACAGAATATTTTGTAACTAAAAAGAGGAGAAAGGATTTAATGACAAAAATATAGTTTCGAAATAGAACTTGGTAACTAAATTGAATCAATAATGAGAAATGTGAATGATCGTCACTATACATCTATACTATCAGTGAGCAAATATAAATTCGTAACTAAATATTTTGTAACTAAAAAGAGAAGAAAAGATTTAGTGACAAAAATATAGTTTCGAAATAGAACCTGGTAACTAAATTGAATCAATAGTGAGAAATGTGAATGATCGTCACTATACATCTATACTATCAGTGAGCAAATATAAATTCGTAACTAAATATTTTATAACTAAAATGAGGATAAAAGATTTAGTGACCAAAATATAGTTTCGAAATAGAATTTGGTAACTAATTTAAATCCATAGTGAGGAATGTAAATAATCATCACTATATATATATTTTTAGTGACGAAATATAAACTCGTACCCAAATATTTTGTCACTAAAGCCATAATTATAAAAAAGAAATAGTTTTCTTTTCCTAATAGGAGTTATTTTTGGTTTTGCTATACATTCTTTGAAACAAAAAGAAAAAAGTTTTCTACAGCATAATACAAAGAAGAAGAATCTGTATCTTTCTTCTTTATATAACAAAAAACATAAACTCACCTCTTAAATATATTGTTGATTTTTTTTAGAAAAGAAACCAATAGAAAGTGAGCACAATTCTATATAATTATCCCCACTCACTTGTTTCTGGGTATAGAGACATATTAAGAAATGCTAGGTGATGAGCAATTCACAGAAATCAATACATAAGGTAAAAATCTTATTTTTATTTTATTTCTTATATTATTTTATTTCATTATTTTATGGATTTAGGATTTCTTAAGTTTTCTAAAAATTTTTAAAACTCGATGTTCTGCAAAATTAATATTTTTCAAAAAAACAAACGTAAAGTAAATAAAAATATTAAAATTTTTACGTGAAAAATTTATCAGGGAAAAATCACAGATTCCCATCATATCGAACAATTTTTCAAACTTATTTTAACAGCAAAATGGTTTTTGGCAATGTTTCAAATTATGGGGATGTAAAATTCATAATAGTTTCTCCTATAATAAAAATATTGCAAATAGTGATGGTAAGAATTGAGATTTGCTAAAATAAGATGTAGTGAGTACCAATGGTTCTAGTGGCTGCCAGAATGTTGTCCTACATATAAAAATTCGGATAAGAAAATGAAGAGATTTTTGTTATATCTTGGTTATCATTCCATACGAAATAATCATTGATACCTTTAGTATTCCAATCTGTAAAATGATAATTAGACTCTTATGACATATAATAAGTTAATTTATAATTAATATGTATTTTATTTCTCAATTGTCCTAACATCAATTAGGATGTAAGTAGAAATACAAATTAGAAATACAAACACAATATATCTATCATTGATCATTTTCAATTATGAAGGACTATATCTTTTTTTTTTTTTTCGAAGCATTGGTACCTTGTAGATAAGAGGGTTGTCGAAATATGCTAAATTGATTACTGATAATGTGGTCCAGATGACTACTCCTACCATTGGGAGATGTCAATTCTTACCAAGAGAAGATTCATACTCATACCTTGTGTTTTAATAAAATAAGGGTGGAATTCGAAATTTTTGACCTCTTTGAGTTAAGAAAAATACTTAATCACTCCTACTAATGAGTGGTGTGTAAATATTTTATTTTAAATTAACGTATCTCAATTCATAAAATCATAAATAATGAATAAATACCAATTCATCAATAATAATTCACTTCTCACAATCATATACCATCTTATCTCAATTGTCACATCTTATAAAGATAGAATTTCTGGAATTATTACTCTTGTTAATCTAGAGAACAGCTTAAAAATTATTAAGATTTTAATGGAAATATATATATGTATAATGCTTTTAAAATTAAATATATCTGATTTTAAAAAGTAAGGGTCAACCAATCAAGGACGTAGACATCTTTTTTGGCCGAACTACGTAAAAATCTTCTTGCATTCACTGTTCTTCCTCTTCTCTTTCTTTTGTCTTTGCTCTTATTTGATTTATTTGTAGTATTGGGTCAAGAACATGGATCGACTGAATTTAGACGTCAACAAAAATAAAAAAAAAATTAAAGAGTCCCAGGTTTGTGGGATAATTTTAACCCACCAAATTGATGAGTTAAATTTATCCCACCAAAGTATAATAAATTGGTTGCATAGAATAGGTGAAATCCAATCTCATGCAACCAACAAATAAGGAATTGGATTGAAAATTATCCAATCCTAATTCAATCCCTCATGCTCATTAGTAGTTATCCCTCTCCCCGTATCATCAAAACATGCATTCTTTATGCACTCTATACCACAAATCCGAGTAATTTAAAAAATATAATTGTTTGATTTAGTCCAATTTTCGATCAAAGAAAATAATAATTGTGAATTTAGGTCTCGATAATTTTCAAGTAAACAACATATGTATAATCATATTCACTCTAATATGGTTGTGCTTTGTTTTCCTAAGATTTGGTAGGCAGAGCAACTCTTTGGACTAGGTCAAAATACTATTATAGTTACAACTTACAAGAACCATACTAGCGGGGTCTTTTGTCGATGTTATCGAAGTCATTCAAATTAAACGCATAAACGCACTTCATGTCTTTATACTAGTGATTGTGCACCTTTCCATTCACCAAGGTAGTAGGGATACACTTATCGTCAAGCATATTTAATAAGCTAGTGTGGATAATAATCTCACTTGATTGTAAAAGTAGTTGGCTCCTAAAAGTAAATATCCGGACTACGTAAATAGTGACAAACTTATTGGATAAATTTCTTCATTTATTGTGAGAATAGTTATCTCTCAATTATTAAAGTAGGTATCTGAGTGCAAGTATTAATTAATTTTAGTAGGTTTTGATATATCACCAATTTGATCATTTTTATCTTAAAAAAATAAAATAAAGAGAGCAAAAACAACTTTTACTAATGTTTTGAAACACCAAAATGCCTGTGAGTTTTTGTTTTCATGAACTGAACCTAAGAAAAGCATTAATCCTTGAATTTTTCCAAGAAAATACATGCATAATAAAGACACTGACCAAGACTTGGAGCCACATATATAAGGAACAATAACCTTGAACGTGCTAGTTGTGTAAGACTACTTGAACAAAATTGGCTTCAGAGGATACTAACCAAACATTTTCGATTTTGACCTTGGTGGAACAATGATGTGTACACCTTTATTGAGGGGGCTTTATTACGTTACCATTGGACAAGAATACTCTGTTTTTGTGTTTTTTTTTTTTTTTTGTTACATATACCATATGAGTTTTTGTTTTCATGAACCTGATAAAAGCATTAATCCTTGAATTTTTCCAAGAAAATACATGCATAATAAAGCCATTGACCTAGACTTGGATCTTATGTTTCTGCATCAGAAGTAATCATCGGGGCCACATATAAGGAAAAATGACCTTGAACGTGCTAGCTTGGTAAAGAGTAAAGACTACTTCAACAAAATTGGCTTCAAAGGATACTAACCAAACATTTTCGACTTTGACCTTGATGGAAACAATGATGTGTACACCTTTATTGAGGGGGCTTATTGCATTACCGTTGGACAAGAATACTCTGTTTCTGTGTGTGTATGTATTTTTTTTTTTTTTTTTCACATATATGAACATGGATCTTCTTTATGTACATTTGGAAATTTCTTAGCTCATCTAAAATATTTGATTTGTTATTATAAAAATGAAAATGATAAGGGAACACAGCCTAAGAGAAGCATTGCTACACTACCCAAATTTTATCTATATTTATTATCCAAATGATGTGATAAGTTTTTTTGTAATAATTATATCATCAATATATCATCATATAATTAATATGGTTATTATAAGTTATCTTACCACATTATTTAGACAAAAAATTTAGATAAAATTTTGGAAAATATAGTATTATATAATGGGATATATACTCTCATTTCAGTTTATATATATATATATGTAATTATCTTCTGACAAATATATTTTTTTTGGGATATTCTCAAACTTGCTAGACATCTTATGATACTGCCCAAATTAAAGCATTAATGCATAAAAGTTTAACCAAAGAGCCAAATTCTAACAGCAAGGAAACTTAAGGTGTTTTAACAAGTACATCATGAGCACAACACAGTTCACTTATTTTTTAATAGAGTTTAAATTTATTTGTACACATTTTATCAAAAAGCCAAACTCCCGGTCATTGTTCGTCACCTAAAATACTTATCTAGCTTCCAAACTTGAAACAGTTGTATCATTGTTTAAACGCATTTCCGAGTTTGATCTTGAAGATCCACTTTGCACGTCAGTTAGTTTTGACAAGGCAGGCTTCTTCGGAATCATTAGATGAATACCTTCATTTCTGAGCATCCAAGAAACTTCCAACATGGATGGCCTATCAATTGGGATTTCCTGGACACACAACAGAGCTATATGCAAGCATCTTATACATCTACAGTGGGAATATGTATCGTCAAGGGAAGGATCCACAAACTCCATGCCTTTACCATCTTTCCAGAGCTCATATGCCTGAAATTGTAGTTAATCATTATTTAATTCAAATCTAAGTTTTGATTGCTCTCACTTAGAGGGTCGAAGAAACTTACATATTGAATAAGGCTCATATTTCTATTTTTGCCATGTAAATTGGAGACCTTTTTGCCACTAATGATTTGTAGAACTAGAATTCCAAAACTATAAACATCTGACTTTGTCGAGTAGATGCCTCTTTCAATATATTCAGGAGGAGCATATCCGCTACGTATATTATATATATATATACATGTATATATATATATAATTGCAAATAGTTGATTAGAGTATGAATAACAAGAAATAAAAGCTTGTGTACAAAATTAGAAGCGGAAATATACTTACTATGTTCCGACAATTCGTCCTGTGTTTGCTTCAAGACCTTTTGTGAAAATTCTTGCGATACCAAAGTCTGATATTTTCGGATTCATGTCTTTATCTAACAGAATATTACTAGCTTTCAGGTCTCTATGAATAATTGTCAATCTTGAATATTCTTGGAGATATAGAAGCCCTTGACAAATCCCTTCAATTATCTGAATACGTTTTTCCCAATCCAATATGTATTTTCTAGCCATGTCTGCATCAAATCATTTATGAACAATTAGCAAAAGAAAAAAATTGCAAATGAAATAACAAAAATCAGGCCGCAGAATGTTAAATTAGGCGGCAACCAATTTTTATTGTTCAACTTATAACTGAAAGCACATAAGAAAGGATACATATGGGAGAAAAAAAAAAAAAAACTGACCAAAAAGATAATAATCCAAGCTTCTGTTGGGCATATACTCATAGATCAGCATGTGCTCTTCTTTTTCAATGCAATAACCCAAAAGTTTAACAAAATTTACATGTTGGAGTTTTGCTGTAAGCATAACTTCATTTTTGAACTCTTCAAATCCCTGCTTTGATGTTTTTGAGAGTTTTTTTACTGCTACTTCTTGTCCATTTTGTAATACACCCTAAAAAAATAAAATAAATTATAATTGATCTCATTTTTGCATAGTTTATAACATTTGAGAAATATAAAAATATTAATTACCTTATAAACAGGCCCATATCCACCCTCCCCAAGCTCATTTTCACTCGAAAAATTATTTGTTGCTGCTTCAATGTAAGCCAAACTATATAATTCCAGAGTAGGAGCATTGCCACTAAAATCTCCGGCATCAGCTGTTGCATTATTTACTTGGTTCCTTACTTCATGAACTGAGACCGAATTCACACTTCCTATCAAGTATCAACCAAGAAAAATTTAAGTTTGGCTAAAAAGCTTCTTGGTTCGCAGTAATAAAAATATATTGACCCATTTATAAACAAAAAATATATATATATTACCTTTTGATTTGAGCTTTATCAACCACTTGTATATCAGAAAGCCTAGCAGGAGAATAACAGCACCAGTTATAGGCAGAATGATTTCCAACAATCGATATGGCTGCTTATTTTGCCCATTCCTATTATGTTCCTCCGGCTCCGGAGCTGGACAATTAATGTCATCCACCTGAGCTGAAAAATTAAATTTCATGTTTACAACACTTGCCGTAATTAATTACTAATTAATTCAAATATGGAAATCTAAATGGCAAAAATTTGGATTGCACAAGTGAAAGGACCATTGAAGCGCAAAGATGGATGAGGTTAGATATGATTGTTGGATTAACTAGTACCAAAATTAATAATATATATTAGAGTATGACGATGCAACATGCACTTTCAATGAAAGAATTGCTTACCTGCTGTTTGAGAGAGCACCCAATGATCATCGTAGGACACTTGCCAGACATGATAGCCAAGTAGCTTCATCTTCTTGGCGTAAGAAACCTTATATTGAATGGCCTGAACATCATCAAAAGCAATCCAAGATGTCCCCATCGTGAAGTAATTCACCACATAATTTGCATCGAACGTAACTTTCGCTCCATATTGATTTATGTGATTCTTGATTTCCCTAAAAGCCAACAATATATTTTGGGCTGGTCCTCTAGCTGGCGCACCAATACCATTCTCGTTGGGGTTCACCAGGGTCCATGCAATGCCAAAGTAAGGCAAGAACAAAAGCATCTTTTCAGGAGACAATCCAGCATCGATCCATGACCTTATACCATAATCAGTATTATTAACAGTACTATTTGGGTTGTAGAGAGACATTGGAGCGGCTGTAAAGTTTGTCCAGGAGTTTGGCATGAAGTACACACCATAACTAACATGAACCCAGTTCAAATATTGTTGTATTGCGCCTACAGGATAATATTTTGGAGGAAAATAGTCAACCATTGCGGTCAAGATCAGATCTGGCCCTGCAGAGCGTCTTGCCTCTGAAGTGATAGCAGCTCGCCATTCTTTGAAGAGAAGACCAATATTGACCATGTCGTCGCTTGTCTCTGGATCAAACGAATAAAAGTCTAGACCTTGAAAGCCATAAAGCCTAGCTGTTTCTATCGAGGAGTAGATGAAATTCTCTCTAGAAATTGGATCGTTTACCATTGATGAAACGAGTGAATAATTTGAATCTCCACCGATTGATAACAGCGTAGTGACTGATGGGTTCTTTTTTCTCACAGTATCTGTGAAGGTGGAGATGTGCTTTTGGCAAGACAGCGGGAAAGAAAGGTTGTAGAAAGTGGAATCTATATATGCAAAACCGAATATAAGGTGAGTAAAGAGAGAAGAATTTATGTTTGAAACGGGGAACTCGTTTTGATCGGGCGAGTAATAAGCGGCTTTGATCCATGTTCGTGCTTTTGTTGGGTGCAATTGAAACGAGAGGACGATAATTTGGAATATCACAATGATTATTTTGGATACCATTGAGTAAAACTGAATTTGAAGCTTATTTTTTATTACTTCAGGGTTTGAGAACTCTCTATATAAATAGATATCATTTCTTCAACCTTCCAAACTTAGAGATCGTTTGTTTTTTTATCTGAAGACTTAACAGTGCCATCGAAGACTAAAGATTGAATAGTGATTGAAATCTCAAATCTGAATAACATGTTTATTTTTTTTTTCTTATTTCTGAATATGTTGTAAATTTATTTGTTTTTTAAATTTAAAATTATCTAAAAATTAATAAGTTGACATTTATACCCTTTCTACTATTTGTTGTTATGTAATTTTAATTAATTTAATATAAACATTTAAAATAAATAATTTTATAAATTTTAGAACATTTTTTATGTACATATTAATAATGTTTTATGAATAATTAAAATATGATTAAAAAATAATAGTATTAACCATATTTACATTTAAATATATTAATATATTTAAGAAAACAACTAAACAAATAAATGTTTAAATTGTAAATTAAAATATATTAGTTCAATTCTAAAACAATTTGGAATGATATATATTTAGATTTTACTTGTCACTTTTTATAAGTATCAAGGTTAAAAAAGAAATGAAATTTTGAGTAATATAAAGTTAGGATAAATTTAAAATTATGTTATTTTAGGGATGATAGATTTGGAATAAAAACTTTAAATGTCATTAAGTGATTTGCAATTAAATGAAAAGTTAAAAATTCTTACTTAATATTTTCAGTTGTTTTTTTGTAGTTTTAAGTAGTTTGACCACTTAAAAAAACAAACGAAAACATCTTAATAGGTGTAATTTAATACTATTAAGTGTTAAGTGAAAAAAACAAATGGCCCATTAATCGAGAATACTTAGCAAGACTATTTCGTGTTCCACACTCTCATTATTATTATTATTATTATTTTAAAGAATTAATATTTCTTTTTATCTAGTCTTTTCGTTCTGATTTCAACTACTAACAAACCATGGATCGAAGAAACAAGTTATTGGGATTTTAGGAAAAAAAACAAGGTAGGTTTGAATTTTCAGTTTAATTATTCTAAAAAATTAATTTCACATGACTTACAATAGTCAAAAGTAAACACGCGTGGACCTTAAGTCAAAAAGTGTACACATTTTACACACGATATAGTGGGGTAAACTCTCAAAGTCTTCACAAATAAAGTCATCGTTTAATTGGAAATCAATAAACAATAGTGGGAGACTTGACCCAGGTCTGCGGTCTTGCAAATAATTATAAAAAACCGGCAGGATGTTAGTTAGCATTAAATACAAACACTAAACTAATAACTATCAGTTACCATACACTAAAATAATAATTAATATATAATAAAATTCTATTGCAAAATAATGATGCACAATACTTAAAACTAAACTATAATAATAATAGAAACGTTAATAAAAATAATATTAGTGCATAATAAAATTATAATGAAAATAGTTAATCAGATTAGGTTTGGATGATTAGATCAGGTTTGGATGATCGGATCAAGTAAAAAGTGTTTGACCTAAATTTAATGCGATATAAAATTGGATAAAAAACTTCTAACCCAAATCTGATTTGAAATCTAGTTTCAAAGCCTCTAATCCATCCCACACAGATCATGGCCCCGTAGGTTTAGATCGAATTGAGGATTTTTGGCATTACTTTACTGAAACAAAGTTTATTGGTTCAATGATTTAGAATTTCTTTTATGGGCCCTCATGCTATCAGGATTATGTTTGGATTTAGAGCACAATCGAAATTGAAAATATTTTATCCATAACTATAAATGTGACATATGAACTCATGAAGATAATTAATATCTTTACATAGCTAACCAAATCATATGTATGTTTGGGGGAACACACCTACAAAGTAAATATTATCTGAAATATTTGCTTTGATTTCAGGCACACAAACATTGTTTGATTAGTCAACGATAGCTGCCCACCACTGCCCTATAAAACTGTGTATCTACCTTTTTGAGAATAAAAGCCAAGTAGCTAGGAATTTTATAAAGCAAATTTTGTGCCTCAATTTAATAATAATAATAATAATAATAATAATAATTTTAGTTATTTATAGCTATTTTACCATCTACCATATTTCCTTATCATTAAATTGAACTTATGGAATAAAGAGTTGTGCTTAGAGCAGCCTACTCATGAAATGGATCATTTGCGCTGAAAGGAAGGAATTTTTTGCAATAAGAATAAGAAAAAAATAATGCTAAACTTTTTAAATTCATGCCTAATAATGTAGCGAGTTGTAATACCCGTCCTACATGTTAAACTGGTTAGATCAAAATTAGTATCTAAAAGACTTACAAGTTAAAGATCCAAATTGTGTATATGGAAATGTCAAGCATTGGCTTAATTAGGTAGTTATTGGGTTAATTTTTAATGTTTAAAGAGAAAATGCATAAAATGATCCATTTTTTAGAGTCAACTTGAAAACTTACTCATTTTTTTTAGGTTGAAAAAATCTCAACCCTGAAGTTGGATTAATTTAAATTAACACTATGACTCACAACCTGGAAGTTAGGATTCCGAACCTAGAGGTTGAGATTCTCTACTTTGAGGTTGAAATTTAAAAAAAAAAAAAAAAAATGTTATTTTTCAAATGGATTATCAAAAAAATGTTAGATTTCAATAAAACCCTTGTTTAAAAGCTAGGCCCAATAATTTAAAAATATCAAGTTAAGCCCAATTGTTTTATAAAGAAAGAAAATTATTACTATGGAACTCTCAAGTCCTGCTAAATGAGTCCATTAGTCAATAAAATCTAGATAGCCAATTTTATATTGCTAATAAAATCATATATATTAGTAATCAATAAAGGACATATCGTTGCATTTTTTTTTAATTTTTTTTTTTATCAAATTTATATTTTTCACATACAGATGGATTCTATAAAAACTCAAGAAAACTCACGGAAGTTGTTGAAATGAATCGGGTGATAATAGTAACAATGCAAAAGACACTAAAGTGATAGACTTCCGAATAAGAAACAACAACATCCTGAAGATACAAACAAGAAAATGCAAATCAAAATCAATAGCTTCAACACTTCTTAAACTATATAATACAAAAACAACATAAAATAATGCAAAATGATGAACTGAATCACAAGTGTTCATTTCTATTTTCAAGCAGTGACTTTAGTCCGTTTGCCATTATGTCATATATAAAGGAAAAAATTGATTTTAGATTAATGAGGAATTATGAATTTTAAAAATTTTTCCAAACAAAAACATGTCTAATTGATGATAGTAATAATAATTTAATAACTAAATTAATAAAATCGAATCTTACATTGTATAAAGATGAAATTGATCTCTCTTTAGATTTGCAAGTTCTTCGTCACCCAATTTTTTTTACTATGACTCTTCACAAAAGAAACTGTGTATAGGCACAATCTTGAAGAATCAAATCACAAAATATTTTCATAAAAGAAAATTATGTAAAAATTATAAAAAAAAAAAAAAAAATCTTGATTTCTTATGTGGTGGGTGGCAATATAGTTTTTTTAATTAATGAAAATTTTTTATCCAAGTAGCAAAAAAATTCACTCTCTAGTTACTAACATAAAACATCTTTTTATAATGGTAAGTTATCGTTCTTCAATTTAAAAAGGAATCTAATTTTTTTTTTTTTTAAACTGAAAGACTTAGTTTCTATTCAATATCGAATCAAATCCTTTATTGGCTTAAAACTCTTTACTTTTAATTTAACATAAAATCTAATTCCTATTAAATTAAAACTCTTTTAATTTAATTTAATATGGAATATAATTCTAATAAAATTAGATTTCAAAGTAAATTAAATTACTTTTTTACTTTTAAGTTAATATAGAATCCAATTTCTATTAAATTAAAACTCCTTTTAATTTAATTTAATATGGAAGCTAATTCCAATTAACTTAAATTACTATTTTCATTAATTAATTAAATGATTTTTCATTAAATTAAATGGTTCTAAATCAAAATATAATGACATCATTTAGAATTGAACTCATAACCTCTAAAGATAATTAAATAATTAATAATTAATTAAATAATTACATATATTTAAATAATCAAATTATTTAAGTAATTCGTAAATATGTCCATAAAATTTATATGTACACTAATAATTGGATAATCCAATTATATTATTCCCTTTGTTTCTCTATGTGGTTGTAAGCTAACAAGCGGATCAAATGAACTTACAATTTGAGCTCTTATAATATCAGAATTATTAATTAAACTTTTTAATTAATAATTCATTATTATTAACTTTAGAGTTACTCTACTAAAAACTTAAAGCTGCACTCTCAAAATTACATATGTTTTACACAATTTGAATTTTCAGTGTCAATCAATTTAATCATTTTATATAGTTTGATCCTTCACGAGTAGTTCATAATTAGAGTTAGGTCATAAAAATCCGTTATACCTCTTTAATTATATCTTGTTTCATTAAATACAATTAATTCTCTAATGACTAATATATCCATAACAACTTATAAATTTATTTTTTCGTTTACTTATAAACATGTTAAGCGTTCTTATTGTTTAAGACCCGAATTAATACTTAAAGGGAACTACTCATCTATTTCTCACAAAAATGAGTGAATTACACACACTATTGTGTAGAATGTTCTCAACCACTTATAAAATCACATCTCCAAATTAAGTACAAAATTTATTGACTGTAAATATATTACAGTCTTATCCATGTAAACCAAAAGGTATGACTCAATAAGTAAGAGTGTATAAAACACTCAAGATTAAGATTAATCCATATATGATCATCGATTATTAATCCATATATGATCATCTAATCGATAAATATGAATTTCTTTGTTTAAAGGATATTAATAATAAATTCATTTTTATCTTGCTCCAATCCTATATAATCTTTATTACATAAGGTGCCTCTATTTTCATGTCGTCACTTGAACGATCCTGGATAAGATTATCATATCGAATACAAAATAGACCATAACTATAGATTTACCACAAATAAAGTATCCAACTTTATTTATTTTCTACAAACTCTTTAGATTATTAATCTCAAACTAAATCCTCTCGTATATGATACTTATATACTTAATTTGAAGCTACATAAATAATCATAAATGTTACATAATATTCGTATAAAGCACACATTTCACAAATACACATAAATTGAATAAATATATTTTATTTATTATTTATTTAAATATTTATAAATTACAAATTCTTAAAACATAAACCTTAACAATATACTTCTGACTAATAGTATCAACTCAATAAAAAAACATGATTTCCCAATACACCATAGGAGGTTCAAGTCATAAAAATTCAAACTAAAAAATAAGCTATAGAACCGATCAAGTCAAAGCTTATACATATAACATAACATATCATATCATCATCAAATCACAAAATAGGAGACTAAAACAACCATTTCACGCGATAAACAAACACTCTTCTAGAGTGACAGCACATAGTTGTGCATAACTTGAGGAAGCTACAAGAAGAGTTGAGGAAGTAGAAATCAGATATGAACAACTAGCTAATGAGTTAATAACAATAAAAGCTTAATTAGTTGAGATGCGTTCAAATTTTAATGAAAAATTTCTTGAAATTCAAGCTTAACTAAGAGATAATCTCAAACTGTTTTCCAATTTGGTCTAACTAATAATTTTATTATTTATATGAATTTACAATCTTAGTTACTTAAAATAAAATAGATTGAATTTTTTATGTTGTTTAGTCTTCTATTGGAAACTTATATTAGTTTTATTGATTATGAGCATTAATTAGATAGTTTTAACTCTAATTTGAAAATTGAATTGGCATTAATGAAAAATAATTTCTTAAAGAAAATTTAGTTATATTACAGAACAAGTTTTTGCACCTACTGAAATAATCAAAATAGGTAATTTATTCAATATAATAATATTTTTTTAATTGCACAACTTGCTTTTGATTGCCTATTTTTGTCTCATTGTACAATACTTGAAAAAAAAAGTTGGTTAATTGGTATTTGATAATCTACACAATTGTTATGCATTATTTAATATTCTACAATTGCTTTTATTCATACTTTTACATTCTTAATTTTATGTCTTGATTTCATTTTTTAATATATCTGTTATAAAACTTTATTATAGTTTCGCATTAAATATTATTAGAGATATATTTTTATATATTATGAATTAGTTAATGCTTTTTTTTTCTATGTTTTGCAGATAGGTGGTTATTGGCTTATGTCAACAAGATACATCTTTTTGACATAGTTTGCATTTACTTATTTATGTTGAATGTTTTGTAGCTTCATATTAGTATTTTGGGATGTTATCTTATTTTATTGGTCATTATTTGCTTATGTCAATGACTTGATCTTTTTGTTATACTTATGTTGGATATATTATGCATTTCAGATAGATTTTATGGATATGAATATTAATTAACGTAGTTTTTTTTTATATATTTTAGTTATGATTTTATTTTTTTAAGAAATAAAATTTAGAATTTTAAAATTTATGTTCTTTATACAATTATTTCTTATCACTGTTAATTAAGTAAATATAATTTAGTTATTTATTATCGATTGTAAATTCAATATATTATGTACAATTATATGAAACTTGTTAGTTGTTGCCATTAGTGACCAAAACACAAGTTTTATGATTAATGTATTAATCGATTAATATATATATATACACATATAATTAGTGACGAAATTTGAACAATAAATAAATATTAGTGACGAAAAGCAATGCTTTTGTGACATAATATTTTGTGGCTAAAAGAATTTATATACACTGTTATTTAATTTTTGGTCTACCAAATGGATTTATAAACAAAAATAATTGAATTTTAGTGATCAAAATAGTGGTCACTAATTATAAAATTGTTTTAGTAACCAAATCTTCAACACTAATCAAAGAACTCTATAGTAAGAAAAACTAGATAATTTGTGACCAACTTTTGCATTACTAATTATATGCACATTAGTGACCATTAATTATGTATTTATGACTAGATTTTTGTACCTAATGTGTATTATTAGTGACCATTTCCTCACTAATATTACATAAATATATTGTTTTTATGGGACCAATGAATAGATTTAATAATGAAACTTTTTAGCTATGAATAAGAAAAATGGTGGTCATTAATGTTCTCAACAATTAGTAACCAATTTTTTTTGTTAGTCACCAATGGTCTTTAGTATCGAACTTTAAGTAACGAACAGGAACAGGAACTTATTTTGTTACAAAACTCGATTAGTGACAAATTTTAATATTTTTAGTGACCATATTTTTTGTTACTAATTATGTAATTTTTTGTAGTGAGCCATAGCTTGGCTGGACTTAACTACATCATCTTTCTTTGTTTTCAACTCATTATTTTTAAGCCTTTAGGGGAAAGGGAGAGGTGGCACAATTGATGGTTTCATCACTTATTTTGCCTTTCTTAAATCTTCTTCTTTACTTGTCTTCTCCTCCACCTCTGCTAGTTCTTCATCTTCACTCTCAACCTCTTCATCCACTTTAACTCTTTATTCGCTCGAATTCAGCGTGGACATGAATTCCGTATTACTCAACTCTCTTCCGCTTCTCAAAGTTACAAACTTGCATTGTTCTTGTCTTCTTTCCTGCCTCATATTATTTTCTTTGTCACTAGGAATGAATCTCTTTGAATTTTACTATTCATAGCATTTACTAAATATCCAATTTGTGCCTCTATATTCCTAAGAGTCACCTCATAGTTCTTTAACTGAGCATCATGTTCCTGAAGCAAAATCTATCGCTCCTACATCTGAGCCTTTTAGTTCTGGGCCTGAACATTATTCTCAATTATAAACTGCTCCAAAAGCTCCTCTATTCTTGACTTTGTCTCTCGAGGTGGATGAAATTGTTATTGATGTTGACTTTGAAAACCTGGTGAAAACATAGGCTTTAATTGCGATGCTTGCTCTTGTTACTGCTTGCATGAAAAATTAGGGTGATCTCCCTCCACCCTAGATAGTATGAATTGAAATATGGATTTATATATTGTCTATTGCAGTTGGCTACATATTGCACTATGTCGATATTGCTCTGACAAATATCTATCACATGATTTCCTTTACACTTTTCACACTTAATAAACAAGTTGTGGACTACATTGATGCCACTTGTACCCATACCGCAAGTATGAAATCTCTTAGTCAAAACAGAAAACTGAGTTGTCAAAGCTGTAATAGCATTAAGCTAATGAACACTTGACATTGCTTTCATGGACTTCGTTCTCTTAGATAGCCATTGAAAGATGTTGGATGACATCTCTTCGATCAATTCAAATGCATCTTTCACATTTCTTTTCAATAAAGCTCCATCAGCTATAGCATCAACATTGGTTCTTGTAGCCTTTGATAATCCTTGACAAAAAATTTGCACTTGCATCCATTCTGAAACTCCATGATGAGGATGCTTTCGAAACAACTCCTTAAACATTTCCCAAGCCTCGTACAATGATTCTCCTTCCTTCTGCATGAATGTGGCAATATCATTCCTCAATTTCGCTGTTTTTATTGGAGGAAAATACTTGACTAAGAACTTTTATACCAACGCATCTCGTGTCGTGATAGATGACTGAGGTAATGAATTCAATCAGCTCTTTGCTTTGTCCTTT
Source organism: Dimocarpus longan (assembly GCA_022984855.1). Classification (NCBI taxonomy): domain Eukaryota; kingdom Viridiplantae; phylum Streptophyta; class Magnoliopsida; order Sapindales; family Sapindaceae; genus Dimocarpus; species Dimocarpus longan. The sequence goes on from CM041017.1 coordinate 25,751,268, forward strand.
AATGAGAAAGAGAATAGTTTTAACTAAATGACATCATCTATCACTCAACTGTATTTGAAAGTGTTGCAAATCTCCAAGAAATTTGTAATTTGTTTGTTTTGATCTTCATTAAGTAATTCATAAAACTGCACTATGGATATAATCATTTGAATGATTGCTGGTTTGATCTCAAAGTTATTCGCTTCAATGGCTAATCGGCGAATGCTTTAGTGGATCCCTTCTACCAACAGTATAGAATCATCTTTGATCGGTTTGGAAACATCATCGTCAATTTCATTGCTACCATTCTAACCACCCACATTATCTGTCATGTTGTCTCGTTGCTTTAGCAACCTTCTTGGCCTTCTGAAATTGCGAATTGTCTTTTCGATTTCGTCATCCAAATGTAGTCATTCAACACTTCTTGTCCTTCACATGAAAGTGCAAACAATACCTGAAACAGAAAAGTCTAAATTAAAGTTGTTTTAACTAGTATCGATATTAGCACAATAGTTTGACACACTGTCCCGGTAACAATACCAAAAACTTCATACGCATTTTCGGTAATACACTTGACAACACAAAAACTTTTGCAAGTATACATGATCTCTATGCAATATAATGGTGAATAAAGGTAGATCTCATAGTGACGGTTCTAACCAGAACAAATTATCAAAATTGATTAACGTAATTTTATTCGAATAATGATCAATTGATTAAATTCTTAAAAGTAACAACTTGCAAATTAATTAACAAACAAATTTAGTTTAATTTCAGCAACCACTTGATAAATTCTAAGGAAGTCAACTTCACCTAACATATCACTACTCTCATGTCATTTTTTTAAAACAAAATATATTGATTTCATGTAGTACTTAATCGGATATACTATTGTATCCATGAGCTCTTTCGATGGTCTCACAAGTATGTTCGCATTACCTATATTTTTATGATGGATAGTTAATACAAACTCATTACTATCTAATATCCACACATGATCACACTTGACAATTAGATATATTTATATTCTAATCAACAAATGCCATTTTATCAAGTTCTAAGCATTAATATCTCTTTCAAGCATACTAACACCGCAAGATCTATCAATTGACTAGGCCTAAAATTAGTCAAAATAACATTAAACATTGGTAAAACATAATACTAAATCAAGACTTCTTTGAAGTTAATCTGTTACAAAGATAACATCTTTGCTGATGATAACCTTGTAGGCAGTACGATCCCGCAGGTGATACCCTTTAACTCCATCGGCATACCTTAAGAATGTACATTTCCCTAATTTTGGATTAAGCTTTGTTCTTTCATAGACATTATACATCATGTACATAAGACATTTAAATGAATTAAAATAGAATAATCAGCGGTTTATTGGTCCACATCTCCATTGGTGTTTTCTACTCAATTGTTGTGGATGGACATCGATTTATTATATAACAGGCGGTCTTCACTGCTTCTGCCCAAAATGGCTTAGGTAAACCTGCAATCTTTAACATAGCTCTTATTCTTTCTACAAGAGTTCTATTAATCCACTCTGCCACCCCATTTTGTTAAGAAGTGTATATGACTGTGAATTGTTTTTGGATTTCTTCTTGCTTACAAAAAGCAAGAAACTCACCATTTGTATATTCTCTTACATTATCTGTCCTCAAGCACTTGATCTTTTTTTTAGATTCAAGTTCTACCCGCGCTTTGAATACCTTGAACACTGGAAACACAAATGATTTCCTCTTGATATGGTACATCTAACTTTTCCTAGAGTAATCATCAATAAATAATACAAAATATTTTGCTCCTTCTAGGGATATATTCAATGATTTCCAAACATCAGAATAAATTAAGTCTAAAATGCATTTGCTCCTAGTAGTAGAATTATTGAACTTCAATCCATGTTGCTTACTTGTCACACGATGCTCACAAAAGGTAAATTTACCGTTTTGAGCCTAAGAAGCAATCTGCGTTTAGAGAGAATCTTTAAACCTCGTTCAAATATGTGACCTAATTTATGATGCCACATCATCGTTGACTCTTTCCTATGGTTGGTTGATGCAACACATGAATCAACTTCTAGTAGTGTTTTTCCTTTAAGCATGTATAGATTTGCAGCAATCTTTTCTCCTTTCATGATAATAAGTGCACCTCTAACAATTTTCATAACCCCATTTTCTATATGGGTTTTACATCCGAGATTATCCAATTGTCCTAAAGATAATAGATTCTTCTTCAAGCCCTCCATATGTTGTACCTCTTGAATAGTGTGAATTGTACCATCGTTCATCTTTATCTTGATTGTGCCGATACCAACGATCTTCAAAGCATGATTATCATCCATAAATACAGATCCTCTTCAGATTGGTTCATATGTGTAGAACCATTCTCTACGAAAGGTCATACGTCAGGTGGCTGCTAAATCTAAAATCCCAACATCAGCAAAATGTAATATGCTTTCTGCAACAATGGCTACTTTGATGTATAAGACGTCACCATCAGTTAAGATACTTGCTACACATTCCCACAAGTTTGATGACTTAGGAGCTTTATTCCTCTTTTTATGCCAACACTCACTTTTGACGTACCTTATCTTGTCACAGTTGTAGCATTTGACATTCTTCCTTCTTAATTTTGATCTACCATGATTAAGACTCCCACTAGGCCCACATTTTGTTGATCTCCCTTTTTTTGTTAATAAAGCCTCTACTTGTATACTACTTGCTAATCTATCTTCCTTATTCTTCCACATGCTTTCTTTTTCAAAGACAGTAGTTGCAATATCATCGAAAACTAAAAAGTCTATGAGGATATTATTTGTCAGGTTGATGACAAGTTGATCATACGAATTAGATAGACTTTGAAGTAAAATTTTTGCACGTTCATTTGCCTTTATTATATGACCCAACACTGAAAGTTGAGAAAATTGAGTATTTAAAGTGTTGATGTGGTCGATTGCTGTTGTAGATTCTGTCATTCGAAGATTACCAAGTTTATTTTTTTTAAATCTTCGTGTGCAATGACTTGGACTCAAACAATTTTATCAAAGTGTCTCATACTTCCTTAATCATCTTCTTATTTATTAAGTTGATGACAAGTTGATGATACGAATCAGGTAGACTTTGAAGTAAAATTTCTGCACATTCATTTGCCTCTATTATATGACCCAACACTGAAAATTGAGAAAATAGACTATTTAAAGTGTTGATGTGGTCGGTTATTGCTGTAGATTCCGCCATTCAAAAATTACCAAGCTTCTTTTTAAAGAAAATTTTCATGTGTAGTGACTTGGACTTGAATAATTTTATCAGAGTTTCTTATACTTCCTTAGTCATCTTCTTATTTGCTAAACTTGATAATACACCATCTGCTAAGGCTAGATGGAGATTAGTAATTGCGTTGTCATCCATCTCTTTCCACTTGGCATTATTAGTAATCTTAGTTGGTCTTTTTTCTATTACTCATAAGCAATTATCTTTCCTGAAGGTAGGTTTTATTTTCATTTTCTACAATGAAAAATTACTTCCGTTGAACTTCTTAATTTCAAATTTCGCCGCCATCTTTGTGAAACACTCACAAAATATCCAATGAACAGTATCTTAAATAGTATCCATATTTTGAAATAGTACACGTATCCGTAAATAGTATCCCCAAGTCAGTTCCCAAGAAAAAAAAAAGTGGGTCATAATGGACACACTTAAATATCAAGATTTTCTTTAGCTATAACATTTCCTAAGCATGCACTTCCACATCACCACACTTATTTTCAGTAACCAAGAACAATTTTTTTATGATGTGAATTATCAGATAATACTACAACCACAAAGCATACTCAGAATTTTGTAAAAAATCTATGACTTTGATATCACTGTTATGACAACTCGATACTATTTTAATTATAGCATAAATCTAAAATCGAGAATAATATTGAAAGAAAATGGAAATAATAAAATAAAAAATAGTAGACACGAGATTTACGTAGTAAAATCCTCAATGTGAGGGAAACATCCACGAATTGAAACTAGAAGAATTTTATAAAACCAACAACTATAATACAATCTGTCTTTAAAATTTTAGGGGAGAACTAGGGAGAAGAGAACTCTCAAATGTAATTAAGATTTAGGATATGGGATAAATAAATTACAAAGTTCAATAGCCTATTTATAGGCAATATAGGTGGTGATGAATTAATTTATCTATCACCTACTTATCTCTAACCTAAACCAATTAATTTACCATCTATCAATTAAGATTGTCAACAATTATGGTTTTATCTTTAACACATGCGAATGCTGCAATTTATCAAGAACGACTAAACCATTGCCGTCATTCTTTGATTGGTCATATTATTCTTTCCAAAGGGGAGGAGCCAAGGAAACTGTCCCTTTTAAAAGAAAAGTTGCAATCCGTTTGGTGTATTTCAATAGATTGGCGACTTATTGACAGGATCCACTTTGACTCCTCTCTTGAGTCCAATTGCTTACATATTGTTGTAAACTTTGGGATTTAAACAACAAGAAATAAGAAACTATGTAGAGAATTTTAGAAATGTAGAGAAAGAGAGATAATGTATGAGTAGAGAGAGGGTAGAATTTCATTCATAAATTGGGATAACAATTATGTAATGCCACATTGTTAGCATTTAAAAAAAAAAAATTGCCACATTGAATAAAGGCCACAAATAATAAAGCTCACATATCAAACAAATTGAAATTTTGTTCTCAGAATACCTTTCCTTTTGTGGTGACGCTAGTTCTTCAATGGCCTTGTTGGCACATATTTCGTTTTCATATCGTACAAATCCATATCCTTTACTTCTACCATCCTCAAAAACTGCAAGTTTACAGGATGATACGCAATCGAACTTCGAAAAAAAATTATTTATTTTTTTATTGTCTTTTGAATCATCCAAATGCTGCAATTACATAAATCAAGAGTCAAATTAGATTTGTTCCATATTACAAATTGAAAAAATCAAATTAATATTTTTAATAAATCAAATAAACTTATATTGTAAACAAAATAATTACTTGACCAATATATAGTTTCCCTTTTCCATTTCTAGTTTCAATTTGACTACTGCCACATTATCCCAATCGATTTTCCATTGATTATACTGTATTTGAGTAACGCCATGGCTTGTTTAGCTGCAGAAAAAAAGGGTAAAAGGTTGGTAAATAATTAATAATTAAAATAAAGAAGATAGAGGTACATATAATTTTTTTTAAAAAAGTTATCAATTAAATAATACTTAATAATTGAAAAATAAAATGATAGAGATAAACAAGTCCTTTTTTTCACAAATGTTAATTTGATTCCAATAAAAATAAAAAAAATAAAAAAAAACCAACTAGTAACAAGGGTCGGGTATACAGATCATGCAAATATTTTTTTTAAAAAAACAACTGTACTAGTCTGCTACAGTCACACAAGAATTGGATTTTTAGTTGTTTTGAATCATATTTTCAACTGAAAATCATCATACAATACTTACAAGACTACTTGTGTTAGTTAAGGCTGTTATTATGGAAATTTTCACATTGTAACTATTTACCTTTATTATTGTAATAATACTTCAATACATATAACTTAAAAAAATTTTAAACCCAAGAAAATACATGATCAAGAAGTAAATCCAACCTTATAAAAACTTGACACATACCATCTTCAAATCTTTTGAAATTAACAAAGGCAATGTCATGATATCATGGCAAATGATGGTAAATTCCAATTCTCCGAATTTGAAAAGTATTTCTATAAGCTGATTCTTAGTCATAGAAGAATCGATATCATCTACATATAAAGAATATTGAGGCACCACCGGCACAAGCTTGAGTAGGCTTGTTGTCTTCCAATGGCTTGGATAGAGTGTGGTTGTCCATATTGCATGAGCACTGAATAAACTATACCCACGTATTCACTACTGAATTTTTGTCTCAAATTTAAAGATGAGAATCATCTAATAAACTTTTAATAGATTCTTGAGAGCATATATATATATATATATATAGGCAAAGGCAAGGGCGAAGGCAAACTTAATAACAAATCCTACTCCTAACTAGTGTTGGTGTTAAAGCTTTTTTAAGTTTTAAAATTTTAGTATCGTAAAGAATCCTTTTATCATATGGATTTTAGAATTTTAGTACGGAAAAAAATGCTTTTAGAATATGAATTCTAATTAGGAAGTGTGTCTTAATTAATTAGAATTAAAATTAAATTTGAAATTTTCATTTTAATTTAAGATATTTACACCCCTTAAAAGTTGTATGTACACCTTAAGTTAATATTCATCTAGATACCCAATATTATTCTTGAGTAAAATTACTAAAAGGGTGCTTGCTACATGACCTATCTTGCCAAGCCTTTGATAAAGCTTGCCATTGACTTTAAAAAACGAGTCAGGATCACAATTCCGTTTACAAAACATGAAATCCCTACCACTTACAGCTTTGCTTGCTCTTTTGGTTTAGAAGTCTCCAACTTAATAAATAATTTAAACAAGATCTATCCCGCTGAGCCTGGTTAAAATCAATCATAAGAGCGTATTTCACAGCATGCAATCGAAAATCAGCATTTCCAACTTAAAAAATATATATTATTATAATGAAATGAAGAATAAGAACCGAAATCAAAGAGAAACCCGAAGAAGGATTCAGTAAGGAGAGACTAAAATGGGTTGGAAGTGCTTAATGGACATTATTTGCGTGAAAGAATAAGCAAAAAAGGAGAGACAAGAACGTACAGGAAGCCTGGGCCGCCTTAGCTATTTGACCAAGTAACATTCCAACAGTATCCTTAAGTGAAGAACTGGAATGCTTTATCTACTGGATCCATAGATTTAACATTAATATTGGCATCTCATAGAAGTTTCATAGTGCCATCTGTATTGTCTTGTTTATGAGAAAGTGAGCGATAGCCAATAGGTTTAAGGAAAAAAAGTATTCTTGCTATTAAAAGTTATATATTTTTGTTCGAAGGGACCCCAAACAAAGAATGCAGCCCAACCACCATGTCTTCAGTATATACACCACAGTAAAATTTTTGCAATAATATATTTTGTTGGTGCACCCTATATATCACCAAAAATATTCTTTCTTTTAGTTTTTGGTAAGTAAAATAAATTATAAAATTATAAAATAATTCAAATAAAAAATAAAAATAAAATGGAGAGTATGGAAGCAGGTGCCCCCCAGCAAGCTTACTTACTTTTATTTTATGTTATTTAATTTCTAGTTCCACTTTCTTTTAATTAAATTAAATACTTTTCTATTTTTAAAAGTATAGCTATTCAATATTTTAATTTTAATAATCCCTATTCAATTTTTGTTACTAAATCGTTAATATTTTGAACGAATGCTATTATACACCTTGGAAATATTAATTATTGTATTAATATGATATACAAAGTGTATTTATAATTATTTTAAACCTTTTTATAATTATATAAGGGTAATATTGAAAATAAAAAAAAATAAAAAAAAATATTTTAAAATTAAAAATAATTTTAAAAATAATATTATTTTAAACCTTTTAATATTGAAGCACATACAATTTTAAAAAGGTGTAGATATTGTAAATGAATAAATGGACAGCCAAGGCCTATGGGGGTTAATAATACCATAAAAAGTGAACGATTTTGCAATTCTATAAAAACCACCCCTTATGAGGGAAGTTTTGGTAAATCCTAGAAAGGATTATCAATTTTAAAATTGAAGATATGCAAATTCAATAGGTAATTTAAACTTACTGTCATAGTTTGTCCTTCGAAATCATAAACAAAGATTTTGTCTTTTAGAACTTGATCTGCAAAAACGGAGATACATGAGATGGTGCTTTGACAACAAATAGCAGGCCACTGAAAATGAATCAGAAAGAACACAGTAAGGATAATCGTTAGCAGGGCCTAAGAACACCCAATAAAAGTGTTGAGTTGAAGAGATTTGTGCATTATAAAATTAAGAAAGGAGAATCGTTACGCTCCTAACTCCTACCAAATTTCTCTAAAGCCGTCAACAATGTTACATTTGTCAAAATGATTAAAGAAATTCTTCTATATATAATAAATCTCATCATGAAAGCAAACAAACTAAAAACTAATAAGATAAATCATCATAAACACTATAGAACATAATAACAAGATAAAAATATCAAAACGATACAACAATTATATGGTAAGAAATTCTCAAAATCCAGTAGAAAAACATCACCTACTCAACCGATTGTTTAGTTACTATTTTTTTATGACAGTGATAGATGATAACTAAGAATTAAGTTTTTGTCGTGGATAATAATGGATTTGCAAATACCTTATTTTGTGTTTTTTTCTTATGCTTTATATTAGATATTTTTAAAGTCTAAGACCATATGTGTCCTTAATTAGCTATATCATTTATTTTTAGTATTAGTTACATCCTTATTACGTTTGAAATGATTAGAAGCCAACCAACATGAAAATTTAAATTAGGTTCTTTTTTTCTAGTATTATCATTTATCTATTAAAATATTTTATATGAATTTCTAAGTCCACCACTATTTGATCCGGTATGGTTCAATATAGGCTTTTTGGCCATCATAATTCTAATAATAACACAATAAATATTACTTCTGTCAAATTGTGACTTAATTTTGATGAATTTTCTTCCTGAGCAATCATAAAATCATACTATATGTATATCTATTCGTTGCGTTATAAAATAAGATATATAATTTGAGTCCTTTGCATGTAATTTCCTTGTTCCATTGCTTGCTAACCCTAGTTAGAACCCATGGACATTTTTAGGAAACTAGGGTCGTTTTATACTTTTTTCTAGTCATCATCAAAATATCCCACTTAACATTATCTCCTGCAGAATATTAGTCAGTTGCCTGGTACGATTTTGTGAACAAAGAATAAATAAATCTGATCAATTTGATTAAATAATTTCAAAATATATTAATGTCAATTTTTTGAATCTTCATTTTAAAACGTTAATAAACAAGGGTGTTGATCAAGTTGGCATATGAGAATTAGAATTGTCAGGTGCACTGCATGCTTGCAATCCATTTTGTAAAGCGCTTATGTGAAGAACACTTTTGAGTATAAACGTTTTTGGTTTAAATTGATGGTTAAAAGTATTTGTTTTCTTTTGGAAAACATTAGCAATTTCTTATTTTTAAAAGTACACTTTAATACATATAAAGAGGGTAATGATCAAATACAGGCTCTGTATATTTTATTCGTATAGAAATCCCAATTCATTTACGTTAGTGCAAATTGAACTATCTCAACTAAGTTCATTCAATTTGTACCTGTGCATATAGTATTTTCGTACTAAAAACATATTATAGAGTCCATACATTATTTTATATATATGTGAAGTGAAATGATGGTCCCATGACTCATGATCAAATTTATGTGAGTTTGAAGTTAAAATAAGTTATTTATATAATTTTTAAAGAATGTGAACATTTTAGATACATAATTTAAAAGTAATTTCGACAGATTTAATATTTTGAATTTTAAATTTAAGAAGTAAATAGGAGGTTAAATAATTGCTTAATTACTTTCTAAAGAGAATGTAAAATAAGGTCCAACCATTACTTAACTAATTATTTCAATGTTTTCCTTTTTTTTTATGCTTTTCATAGCAAGTAAATCCATAGCAACTAATTGGTTTCGGGTAGGTAAAAAATATAATCCGACTTGAAATTCATTTAAAAAAGAAAAAAAAAAAACACTTTATATATACACAGTAAAGCATCCTCCTCATTCACAACCCTAGTCATTCTTCTTAGTTCTGCCAACTTTCTTCTCTTCTCTCTTGGCCGACCAACACCACACCATTGATATGATAAAATAAAAGAAGAAAGTAGAGAAGACCAAGAGAGAAAGAAACAGAATAGGAGAGAAGAGAAAATAGAGGTTTAAAAGGTGATGGTTTTTACTGAGTTTTCATCCCCTTTATTATGTGCTTCCAGTAATTCTTTTATAGACCTCACTTTGCAACAAGAAAGGAAAATACGTGTGTTCCCAACAGTCATAACATTAACATGATCCTAACGGAATGATGCTACCACTAACTTATTCAAAACTAATCAAATTGACCAAGTTTAACACAAATCTAACACCATTACATGAGGTACCCTTGCATGACGTGCATGAGCAGGTTTATACATATCATACCCACAAACCACCCCACCCCTCCCCCCACCTCCTCCCACATACACCAAACCATTCTCCCCGAGCCAATGAAATTATCCTTGTCCATAAGGATAGAATTGGGATGAGTCTTCAAAAAACGACATTAGTCCTCCTAAGTCTTTGATCATAAACATTTGGGGATGATAACAACAATGACCCAATTTATACTTCTCATCGCAATAATAACATAGTCCTTTTGCTCGATAGTCTTATGCTTCTTGATTGGTAATTTTTTGAAATTTGACGAAGGATTTGGATTGGATTTCTAATTAGGTAGGGGCCCTAAGAGTCCTTCTATGGTATCACTTGTTGGATTGTGATTGGAAGACATGGTGGTCTGTAAAAAGAGATAAGTGTTATTTTTTTTTTGTCCATGCAATTGTGTTCTTCAATCAGTCTGGCTACTTTAATTGCATTGAATAGAGTTTTCTGCTATTTGACTTTAACATCCAAACGCATCTCATCTTTGAGGCCAGTGACAAAACATCCTACTAGGAATTTCTCAGGTAAGTTATCCACTCTGTGAAACAACTTTTCAAAGGCTTCTTAATAGGTTTCCACAGTACTTTCCTGCTTCAAACAAGAGCTTCAGAGGGGTCACCATAGTCGATTGGCCCAAATCTTAATAAAATAGCCTTAGTGAATTCGTCCCATGTGACCGATCCCTTGAATTTGCCATACCAATGATGCTACTAGAAAGCGATTCCTTCCAAGTGAAAGGATGCAAGTTCACTTGTTGTGCGAGTGCAACATCTTTGAAGTCAATACTGCTCAACCTTATAAATCCATCCAATGGGGTCTTCTCCAGCAAACTTTAAAATAGTTTCAAGTAATGGTGGATTCAATATGGTGCTAGAATAGTTGGTTGCTGGTTGAGTATGATGGTGTGATGATTGCCATAGAGCAAAAGGGTTGGTTTTAGCTTTGGTTGGGTTGGAAGTACGAGCGAGATGCCAAGCTTGAGGGTTTGTCATTACCATTTGTAGACCAACATTAATCTGGTTAATGTTGGAAGTTAGGAGTTCAAAGTTTGATTTATGTCGAGTGAGAATTTCACTTTCATTGTTACGAAACTTAGTGTTGGATTTGTTGAGGGTGTCCATGAGTGACAAATCTAGCTTTGATACCAAATGATATGATCAAAAAAATGAAGAAAGCAGAGAAGACCAAAAGGGAAAGAAACAGAACAGAAGAGAGAGAAAACAAAGGTTTAAGAGGTGTGGTTTTTATTGAGTTTTCATCCCCTTTATTATATGCTTCCAATAATGCTTTTATAAACCTCACTTTGGAGAGTTACATGATGCTTAAAATAAGGAAAATAATGCAACAAGAAAAGAAAACATGGGCTATTCCCAATAGCCATAACATTAACATGATCCTAACAAAATGATGCTACCACTAACTTATTCAAAACTAATCAAAAATTGACCAAGTTTGACATAAGTCTAATACCATTAAATGAAATACCCTTGCATGAGTAGGTTTATACATATCAACCACTCTCAACTTTCTCCTTTTTTGTCAACTTTCTCTCTTCGCCATCAACACCCATACGCACAAACGCAAAAAAAGAGAAAAGTTCTTGGCTTGTGTAAAGCTCCCGCTTTCTCTCTTTTGGTGGTTGCTGCTTTTGGGTTCTACACCCACTTATTGTTCTCTTGACGAGAGAACTGGTCTCTCCTCTTTTTTTTTTTTTTTTTCTCTATATATATATATTTGGTTTTGTTTTTGTTTGGGTTCTTGAGTTTTTTTATTATTTTATTTTCATGTGTTTGTTTATGTGTACAGGGTCTAGATTTGTGTTTGTTTTTTCTTGGGATCCTGATTTTTTTTTTTTTAATTTATCTTCATGGCTTCTTCAGTGCTTTGATTATATTGCCGGAGTTATGGTTGATTTTCAAGTTTATTCTGATTTTTTAATCAGACTCATTTTTTGTTTTAATATTTTCATTTCAAACTCATCTTTGAACTCTAATCTATCCAATCAAAATTGAAACTTTTCTTCCAAAATTTTCACTTTTGATATCAATTTTAAATGCTTAATGTTGATTTCAATTTGCATTTGATAATGAATTAGTGAAATCGATATGAAACACTGACCGACCCGACCTTACCTTAGTCAATTCAGATCGAATTTCATGGGTCGGGTTAGTTTTAGACTTGGAAAATCGAAAATATTCAGTTTCAAGTCCGTTTTCAACTCGTGCCCACCTTTGTCCTTGCTTCCGGAGTGAAGCAAGACCTATTTTTACCTATGAAGGTTTCAATTTTATGATAAATCAAAGGATTTAATTAGATATTTAATCATAATTTAGGGGTTATGTATAAGTTTTGCGATTTAATTAGTGTTTTATCATAAATGAGAGTTATTTGTAATTGTTTTTGGATTCAATTGGAGATATATATATATATATATATATATATAAAAGTTTTGATAGGGCAGGGCAGCCATCACCCTCTTCTTCCTCGCCCTCTCTCTTCCTTCATCCTCTCCTTTGCTTCATTGTAATTCCCAACTCCCCCCTCTCTCTCTGTCTCATCATCTTTGCTTCCTTCATCTTCTTCGTTTTTGCCTTTCTTTCTACTCAGTCCTCACCGTATTCTTCATTGCAGCCATGAAGCCACCCTTGGATTGCCGGTTTCGGCTCGGATTTGTCGAGGCCTCGAGCTTCTGAGGGGCTGCGCCCCTTTATTGACTCCAATGCCTCTTTCACCTTAAAAAAAAAGTTACTTGCAACACCAAGCCAACGCTTAATGTGGAAAAGGCATTGGGGGAATAAAGGTGGCACTTACTCATTTGGAGTATGTTAGAAGTTACAAGATAACCGGAATTATTCATTTGTAAGTTGTATGTAAATATATCTAGTTTGTTATGACAAAGTAGGAAAAGCTTAGTATTAGTATAATTTAGTGACAAAATGACAAAATGAAACTGGGCGAGAAAGGTTGAATCATTCCTTGGAATATGACCGACAAGGTGAAGTACTACATGTTATTTGATTTTTTCTCTAGTAATGTTTTGCTTGCTTATTATGAGGAACACAGGTGACTTAAGAGTGTTTGTGAAATCGAGTTAGGAATTGTCACGCAATGCAGTCAGCCTGAGAAGACTTCAAAACCCAATATGCTGCATTTTGAAAGTGTAGATCTTAAGATCAATGTGAAGGTTTGTTTAATTTTATTAATGTTCTCAGATATTCTTTGGTCTTGTTTTAAATGGTAGTATAATACTTTATACAAGAAATGGATGGGTTACAAGTGCGAGAGAGTAGGAATATGGAAACATATGAGAGTTCGGAGAATGTGACTGATGAGGTTTTTGATATTAATTCACTCTTGAAATTATAGAAACATATGAGAGTTTGGTGAATGTGATTGACGAGGCTTTTGATATTGAATTGACCTTAATTCACTCTGGAAATTATGATAATAACCTATTTCTTAATGTATACGAGTATGATGATTAAAAACTTAATGAGAATTGAATTGCTATGGTAGTAAAGTTTAAGTTTGTCTTCAAATTTTTCTAGGTTGGTAGACGAAACACTCTGCTAAATGATGCTATTTAGAGAAAAATTGCTCATGTCTTTGAGCTTCCTACTATTATAATTGGTGCAGATGTCACACATCCACAGCCTGGAGAGGACTATAGTCCTTCAATAGCAGCAGTACGTTTTTGTTACCTTTTGTGGCTACTTTTCAACTCTTTATTTATTGTGTTGAAGGTTTGGATTTACACAGGTAGTGGCTTCTATGGACTGGTTGGAAATGATAGAGTACCGAAGCATTGTTTTTGGTTTCTGCATAGACTTCCTGTCAAGAAATTATCAAGGATCTCTACAAAAATCGTCGGGATGCTCAGGGGGGCATGGTTCATGAAGGAATGATCGGGTATGGTGTTGACATTGTTGCATTTTAGTTAGTCATAAATAAGAAGAAATTCATGTATCATTTTGTTTTTAACAGACACAAACCTAGTAGGATTATTCTCTACAGGTAAATTTTTTGTTTGGATACCTTATTACTATCTATCGTTCATCTTTTTTCAACCAGGACCTACATAATCAACATTGCTGATATTGTTTGTTTCATTTGCATGGCAGAGATGGTGTCTGCAAAGGTCAGTTTACTCAGGTTCTGCTGCGTGAAGTGGTAGCCATTCATAAGGTAAAATGGATTTCTTTTAGAATTAAGTAGTCATTATCATCTATGGGGTATTGGATGGAAGTCAAAGAATGTTTTGCGGCATTCACATGAACATGCTATGATGTTGATGGCGAGTTACTATGGCACCTAAGAACATTAACACTATGAAACATATGGTGGATCTGATTTAGATTTAATGTTGAGGGGTGAAGTGGCTGTTTTGTGGTTCTTTATTAAATCAAAGGTATACATGCTAATGCGTATATATAAATATTTGATGAGTGTATAATGAACACTTAGCTTTGAAAATTAATCTGTTTGTCTTGTTGCAACCTGATATATCACTATGATAGTTTTACCGCATTGTGATATGGTATACTCTTCTTTCCAGGTTTGTGCCTTTTTAGAGGCAAAGTATATGCGACCAATTACATTTGTTGTGGTACAGAAAGGCATCATACTCGCCTGTTCCCTACAGGCCACAGAAATCAACAAATGATTGATGGGAGTGGCAATATTCTACCAGGTTTTGAGTTTTGCTTCTGTGATAAATTGGTCTATTTCCATTTGTTGGACACTGTTGCTTTTGCATGTTCGTGGTGAATATTTTCTTTGAATCCTTGTGTTGTATAGGTACTGTTGTGGATGCCAATATTTGCCACCCGACAGAGTTCGAATTTTACCTTAACATCATACTAGAATAGGGGTAAACCTATTAAACCAATTTCAGTAGTCAAAATGACTGCTGTTATCCTTTAAGTGTGGTAGGAAGCATGTTTTTCCTTCTCTCTAAATGAGTAATGATTGTTATTAAGGGAACTAGTCAACCAACACATTACCATTCGCTGTTGGATGAGAACGGGTTTAATGCAGATGACTTGCAAGTGCTAACATATAATTTATGCTATATGTATACTAGTTACTTTCTCTGAAAATCGAATGTTTATAATAGCAATATATATTCTGTTTTATGTTGATATTTTAATATTGTATGAGGCCACTTTTAAGTGCACTCTGTTGGTTTCCATAGGTTTGACCCTCTTACTGTTATCGTTTCATCTTAGTATTTGCAATTTAACTTTTTATTTTTTCTTCATTTAACTATAATATGTGTATTTTGATTACATATGTGTACATAGGCACTCATCCAATGCCTTTCGGGATAAATCTAGTTGGATAGTTTTTAAAAAAAATGAACCTTGTAAATATGCTTTAGCAATTAGCATATAATGTTTCTTTTATGCTTCTGCAAGTTGGCTGTAATCTGAGACCAAATTTGAATGCTATTGATGTGATTTTGCTTGATTTGCAATGGGCATCATTCAGTTATTATAGTTATGTTGCTTGATATTGATTACATAGATTTGTCTTTTTTTTCGAGTTTTAAATTCCTAGTAAAATTACTTTTGTCAAAAGCTGAAAATATAGATAAAAGTAGAGCCAGTTGCACATTTAACATTAATACAGGTCCAATTAATGCGATTAGAGAATGCACAAGGATTGATATCAATAGTTGATTTTATGTTGTTATCTGAAGCTGAATTCTCCTTTATACCACATTCACCTATAGGGAACCATTCATTTAGGAGCACAAAGATCTATCCAACATGTGCTGAGCCCAATTGTTCAATATGTCTGACGTTAGAGTCAGTTTGATCTGACCCAAAATTAGGCCAAAATTTATGTGTCGGCCAACAATCAACGTATCAGGACAGAAGATAAGTCACTAAAATGGTTTTTTTGTTATTATTATTAGTTTTAAAGATGGCTTGTTCTTGTTTCATATCAATTAGCATGTACGATATATCCAGCACGTGAAGTAAATAAAAATATTAAAAATTTTACGTGAAAAATTTAACAGGAAAAAATAACAAAATCCTGTTGTATCGAACAATTTTTCAAACTTATTTTAACGGAAAAATGGCTTTTGGCAATGTTTCAATTGTGCGGATGTAAAATTCATAATAGTTTCTCCTATAATAAAAATATTGCAAATAGTAATGGTGAGAATTAGATTTGCTAAAATAAGATGTAGTGAGTACCAATGATTCAAGTGGCTGCCACAATGTTGTCCTACATATGAAAATTCGAATAAGAAAACGAAGAGACTTTTGTTTTATCTTAGTTATCATTCCATATGAAATAATCATTGATACCTTCAGTATTCCAATCCGTAAAGTGATAATTAGACTCCTATGACATATAATAAGTTAATTTATAATTAATATGTACTTTATTTCTCAATTGTGGTAACATCAATTAGGATGTAAGTAGAAATACAAATTAGAAATATAAACACAATATATCTATCATTGATCATTTTCAATTATGAAGTACTATATCTTTTTTTTTTTTTTCGAAACACTGGTACCTTATAAATAAAAGGATTGTCGAAATCTACCGAAATTGATCACTGATAATGCGGTCCATATCACTACTCCCACCATTGGAAGATGTCAATTCCTACTAAGAAAAGACTCATACTCATATCTTGTATTTTAATAAAATAAGGGTGAAATTAGAACCCTTGACCTCTTTGAGTTAAGGAAAATAATTAACCATTCCTACTAATGAGTGGTGTGTAAATATTTTGTTTTAAATTAATGTATCTCAATTCATAAAATCATAAATAATGAATAAATACCAATTCATCAATAATAATTCACTTCTCACAATCATATACCATCTTATCTCAATTGTCACATCTTATAAAGATAGAATTTCTGGAATTATTACTCTTGTTAATCTAGAGAACAGCTTAAAAATTATTAAGATTTTAATAGAAATATATATATGTATAATGTTTTTAAAATTAAATATATCTGATTTTAAAAAGTAAGGGTCAACCAATTAAGGATGTAGGCATCTTTTTTAGTCGAATCACGTAAAAATCCTTTTGCATTCACTGTTCTTCCTATTCTCTTTCTTTTGTTTTTGCTCTTATTTGATTTATTTGTAGTATTGGATCAAGAACATGGATCGACTGAATTTAAACGTCAACAAAAATAAAAAATAAAAATAAAAAAGTCCTAGGTTTGTGGGATAATTTTAACCCGCCAAATTTATGAGTTAAATTTATCCCACCAAAGTATAATAAATTGGTTGCATAGAATAGGTGAAATCCAATCTCATACAACCAACAAATAAGGAATTCGATTGAAAATTATGCAATCCTAATTCGATCCCTCATGCTCATTGGTAGTTATCCCTCTCCCCGTATCATCAAAACATGCATTCTTTATGCACTCTATACCACAAATCCGAGTAATTTAAAAAATATAGTTGTTTGATTTAGTCCAATTTTCGATCAAAGAAAATAATAATTGTAAATTTAGGCCTCGATAATGTTCAAGTAAACAACATATATATAATCATGTTCACTCTAATATGGTTGTGCTTTGTTTTCCTAAGATTTGGTAGGCAGAGCAACTCTTTGGACCAAGTCAAAATACTATTATAGTTACAACTTACAAGAACCATACTAGCGGGGTCTTTTGTCGATGTTATTGAAGTCATTCAAATTAAACGCATAAACGCACTTCATGTCTTTATACTAGTGATTGTACATCTTTCCATTCACCAAGGTAGTAGGGATTCACTTATCATCAAGCATATTTAATAAGCTAGTGTGGATAATAATCTCACTTGATTGTAAAAGTAGCTGTCTCCTAAAAGTAAATATCCGGACTACGTAAGTAGTGACAAACTTATTTAGATAAATTTCTTCATTTATTATGAGAATAGTTATCTCTCAATTATTAAAGTAGGTATCGGAGTGCAAGTATTAATTAATTTTAGTAGGTTTTGATATATCACCAATTTGATCATTTTTATCTTAAAAAAATAAAACAAAGAGAGCAAAAACAACTTTTATTAATGTTTTGAAACACAAAAATGCCTGTGAGTTATTGTTTTCATGAACTGAACCTGAGAAAAGCATTAATCCTTGAATTTTTCCAAGAAAGTACATGCATAATAAAGGCATTGACCAAGACTTAGATCTTAAGTTTCTACATCAGAAGTAATTATAGGAGCCACATATATAAAGAAAAATAACCTTGAACGTGCTAGTTGTGTAAGACTACTTCAACAAAATTGGCTTCAGAGGATACTAACCAAACATTTTCGGTTTTGACCTTGATGGAAACAATGATGTGTACACCTTTATTGAGGGGGCTTTATTACTAGGGGTGGCAAAAAGGGTTGGCGTGTCGGGTTGAGCTGAATTCGATTCGATTCGTTTATGAATTCGTTCGATTCGACACGAATTCGTTTATGAAACGGGTTGACATTTTTGGATTCGACACGAATTCGTTTATACACGACAGACACGACACGAATTCGTTTAACCCGTTTAATCATTTAAACAGCTTAATTCGTTTAACTCGTTGAACCCGTTTAATTCGTTTAATTCGTTTAACCCGTTTAATTCGTTTAACCCGTTTAATTCGTTTAACCAAAAAATAATAAATAATATTTTAACTATATATTAAATTAACCATAAAATCTAAACAATAAATCAACTATAAAATTTCATATAATCTACATTTAAAAACCATAATAAAATCAAACTCAATCTCAATTTAAATACAAATAAAACAAATAATTCACAATCAAACATTTAACACTTAATTTAACACATAAAAACCTACACATTAAATCAACTATATACAATTTCACATCATCTATTTTTAAAAATCACAACAAAATCAATTTTAATACAAGCACAAATATAACAAATAATTTACAATCAAATTTTTAAAACACCTAATTCAACACATAAAACCCACACATTAAGGGAACTACACCATATCCACCACATAAATTTTAAACACAAAATCACAATAAAATCAAAATCAATGCAATAATTAAAATGACATAATATTATCATTCTCTAACATCAAATTTTTGTCACTTAAAAATTGTATCCTCATTGATTCCAAACTCCAAAGGGACCTTCAAACTACACAAAAAACACAAAAACACAAAATTAGATATCTACATTCACAATCTTAAAATTAATGACGAAATATAATTAAAAAAATTTACCACTAAGTGAAAGAATTTGGTGTTGAACCTTCAACTGATTTACTAGGAGCACTTGCATTAGAGGGAGCTTCATTAATACTTAAATTCAAAATATCTTCAGTGACGTCTTCTAATGAAACAATATCCCTCTCTACAATAATTAATGACGAAAGTAACTAAAAAATAATGAAAGATAATTATAAGAAATCACTATCAAAAAATTAGTGTGTTACCTCTACCAATTATCCAGTCTCGAGTGCAAATTATTGATTCCACCACGTCAGGTTTTAGTGTACTTCAGTATTGATCAAGAACTCGACCACCATTGCTAAATGCTGATTCGGATGAAACTGTAGATAATGGGATGCACAAAATATCACGAGCCATGGCAGAAAGCTCAAGATAGCGAGCTTCATTAGCCTTCCAAAAGGCTAGAATGTCCAAATCAATTGATCGTTCAAGCCTTCGTTCTTCCAAATAAAACTCCAATTGTGTCTTGTGAGTTGTAATGTCTCCACCACCAAGGCTCATATCAAAATCCTATCAATATAAAATTAATAACAATAGAAAATATAATTAGACATATTGTTATGGTAAAATAATATAACAAATATATAATAAAAAAATTATATTATTTCTTACCATCAAAACCAAGTCAAGTTCATCAATTGTGTTCACTTGTGCATCAATCACTTGTATACCAAGAGTTGCTGATGATGTGGTGGCCTTAGAGGTAGATGCCCTAATGGAACTTGACATATACTCATCAAACAAAGAAAATAATTTACTTTTTACATCTACTAACTTTTTTGATCCATCAATAACACCATACAACTTCTGAAACACTACCTCAATAAATTCTATCTTGTAACGAGGGTCCAAGACAACAACAATTGCCAAAATAACACAAAAGTCAGCCCAATATTTCTGTAACTTTTTGTACATTTGATTTGCCATTTTTTTCAAAAACTCATCATCACTCTCCAAATTTTGCAACAAAGTCAAATGCGCCAAAAACACTTTGGGCATGTACAAATTCGAAGTGAGATAATTTGAACCAGAAAATATGTTAGTTGTCTCATAAAAATAACGCAAAAACTTACAAATTTTCTCAACTCTATCCCACTCACTTGCAGAAGGACAATGCTTGTAATTGCTATCGGTCAACTCTAAAGTACACCAAGCACGTCGATAATAAAGAGCATTATCTAGCATAAGATAAGTTGAGTTCCACCTAGTAGGAACATCTTGTCGGAGACCCCTCTTTGTATCTAACCCAACTTGTTTGACACACTCCGAAAATTTTTGTTTCCTAACTTGAGACCCTCTCACATATTTCACACTCTCACGAATTTTATGCACACCCACATCTATCTCTTTCAATCCATCCTGAACAATCAAATTAATAATATGAGCACAACAACGGATATGCATAAATTCCCCATCACAAACAAGTGCTTTATTAATATTCAATTGACCTTTTAAATTATCAATAAAACACTTGTTTGATGAAGCATTATCCAAAGTAATAGAAAAAAGCTTCTTGTCAATACCCCACTCAGACAACAATGACATAACTTTATCAGCAATAGATACTCCATCATGTGGAGGAGGCATAAAGCAAAAACTCATCACTCTCTTATGTAGAACCCAATTAGAATCGATAAAATGCACGGTAATACACATGTAACCATCAGTAGCTATGGAAGTCCACAAATCTAAGGTCAGACAAATTTTACTAGGGGCATCTTGTAACATTTTTTTAAGATTTTGTTTACCTTTCTCATACAAACTCAACACATCCGCTTTCACAGTATTCCTAGAGACCATATGAAAATCAGAAGTTAAAAACTCAACAATTTTTATAATCCCTTTCCACTCCACAAACTGAAAAGGTAAATCATGCAACACTAAAGCTTCAGCAACAAGCTTCCTAAATTCTTCTTGAGTCTTAGTTTTAGGTTGATGAACACCAATAGACCCAGAATTACTTTTCTCAAACACCATTTGACGTATATCACGCGATTTATACTTTGGACAAGTAAGAGTCAAGTGTCTAATCATGTTACCTGTACCACTCGAGGTAGGGCAGAGATAGATTTGACCACACCATTTGCATTTGCATCTATCTTTTCCCTTTTTATCCTTCGATATTATTTCGAAGGACTTCCACACATGCGAAGTGCGCTTTCTTTTTCGAGCGGCTTTAGTTTGCTTTGACTTGCTTGAACTTCCTAGATTTTCTTCCTCATTTGCAACTTCAAGCTCATCTTCCAGATCAATGGTATCGTTTTCGAAATCAACACTTAAATTCATATCTGAAAACCAAATAACCATAAAATAACCAAATAAATAATGAGAACCAAATAATCAAATAACATTACCCTAGAGATATATATAATAACATTAATAAACCAAATAAACCAAATTCATCACCCTAGAGATAAATAATCTAAATCAAAACAACACTAATAATTTTATGGTATAAATGTGTAACTGTATAAGTGTGTAACCGTGTAACTGAATGTTATGGTGAATAATCTAAAGCAAAATAATTAAATAATCTTAAACAAAACATCGCAACATAATTTTATGGTGAAACTGAATGTAGCTGGCAGATCACCATTCATGCCAAACCAAAGAAACGATGAGTTAGACTGTCTAACTTAGACATAAATACAAATACTGGTCATACTACATGTAAGTATGTAACAAATCCATAAATGAAAATACATAAATGAAAGGCTGAAGCTGGTCAATAGTGTACCGAAGCTGGTCAAGCTGAAGCGGTGACCGGACGGCTACCAAGAGGCAGATGCTGGTCGTCGGTGGTCAACTCTCCAGTCTGCGGTGCTGCTCGTCCGGTGGTCAACTGGTCAGTCTGTCGCGCTGCTCGTGGCGCCTGGTTCGTCTGTCGTCTGTCGTGGCTGCTCGTCTGTCGTCTGTCGAGCTGCTCGTGGCTGCTCGTCTGTTGTGCTGCGCGGTGCTGCTCGTGGCTGCTCGTCTGTCGTGCTGCTCGGTGCTGCTGGTGGATCTCGGCGGTGCTGCAAGAGTCGTGGGTCGCGGCGTCTGGTCGAGTGGCTGCTCGTCTGTCGTGCTGCTCGGTGCTGCTCGTGGCGCCTGGTTCGTCTGTCTTCTGTCGTGGCTGCTCGTCTGTCGTCTGTCGCGCTGCTCGTGGCTGCTCGTCTGTTGTGCTGCGCGGTGCTGCTCGTGGAGTCTCGGCGGTGCTGCACGAGTAGTGGGTCGCGGCGTCTGGTCGAGTGGCTGCAAAAAGAAGGGGCTGCAGCCTGCAGTGTTACTCGTGCAAGGTGAGGTGAAGTGAGATTGGGGCTGCGGCAGATTAGGTTTGCTAGGGATTTGCTGAGTATGTTTATATATAAATACATAATTACATTATAACCCCTATAATATATAAAATTATATTTTGACCCCAATGTTAATCGTGTCAACCCGCGATTCGTTTAACCAAACCCGATTCGATTCGTTTAATAAACGGGTTAAACGGGTCGACACGATTACGACACGAATTCGTTTAACTCCAACCCATACCCATTTATTTTTAACGAATTCGTGTCGACCCGTCGTGTCGGAACCCATATTGCCACCCCTATTTATTACATTAACATTGGACAAGAATATTCTGTTTTCGTGTGTGTGTTTTATTTATTTATTTTTTTTTGTTACATATACCATATGAGTTTTTGTTTTTATGAACCTGAGAAAAGCATTCATCCTTGAATTTTTCCAAGAAAATACATGCATCATAAAGGCATTGACCAAGACTTAGATCTTAAGTTTCTACATCAAAAGTAATTAGAGGAGCCACATATAAGGAAAAATAACCTTGAAAGTGCTAACTGTGTAGGACTACTTCAACAAATTGGCTTCAGATAATACTAACCAAACATTTTCGACTTTGACCTTGATGGAAACAATGATGTTTACACCTTTATTGAGGGGGCTTTATTACATTACCATTGGACAAGAATACTCTGTTTCCGTGTGTGTGTTTTTTTTTCCACATATATGAACATGGATCTTCTTTATGTAGATTTGGAGATTTCTTAGCTCATCTAAAATATTTGATTTGTTATTATAAAAATGAAAATGATAAGGAAACACAGCCTAAATGGAGCATTGCTACACTACCCAAATTTTATCTATATTTATTATCCAAATGATATAATAAATTTATTTATAATAAGTATATCATCAATATATTATCCTATAATTAATGTGGTTGTTATAAATTATCTTACCACATCATTTAGACTAAAAATTTATAAAAACTTCTGTAAAATTTAGTATTATATAATGGGATATATATGTTGTAAAAAAATCTTTAATAGGTATAAACTTATACCATAATGTAAAAACTCATATTAAATCATTAAAAATTATTATAGAGAAAACATATCTGAATCCATAGAGACAAACTTGAATAGGATTGGATCTTCCACAATCAAATCTCCTTAGTTGCTCAATAATCTTCTTCTTGAATGGGTAAGGAGAAAGAGAGAGAGAGAGAGAGCAATATTGTGTTGATTTGACTTGGGGACCATAACCCTTTATAATATTCTTTATATATTAATCTAATTAGGTTCTCATTAACCCTAATTCTATTAGTATTAGGTTTCTATACATTAAAGTCCATACCCAACAGATATTTCTAGAGCCCAATTAATAGATCACTTATTTAGTCCTATTAAAATAGATAGCAAATAATATAATTATTATTAAATATGTAAGCTCATAATAGAAAATATAAAAAATTCTAACAATCCCCCACTTAGGCTACATATGTTTCCTGAGACAATTATATTATCTATAATCTTAAGTGCGTACTGAAAAACTATCCGTCTTGAAATATCTCTTTAGTTACAATCTGGTTCATCTACTATATTAGTATGAGATCAAAACGACCTTTGTTATATTTATTCGTAACTAGACCTATCAATGGTCACCATTCCAATATATTCAATGACATAGATCGAGTATGGATGTGTAGCATGGAAATTACATGCAATGTGATCTCAAACATGCCTATTTCTAACTGGTTCTACTTTAATCTTTAATGAGATCAAACACAAATAACATTCAGAGTTTATAATTGAACCATATACTTTATTCTGCAAAAAATAAATATAGAATATGTCTATTACACAGAACATCAAAATACTAACTCCTACTAAACATGCACATCATCAACCAAAACAACACCCATATGAGCAGTATGCTCATGAAAGATCTTGGGTGGTAATCCCTTAGTAAACGAATCCGCAATCATAGAGTTTGTCCAAATATGTTGTATAGTCATCTGACGACTCTACACTCTTTCTTTAACAACAAGAAACTTGATGTCTATATGCTTAGACTTCATAGAGCTTCTATTGTTGTTGGAATAAAGCACAACCGAATTATTGTCATAATATATCTTTAATGGTCTTTCAATACAATCCACAACTTGCAACCCCGGGACAAAATTTCGCAGCCATATCCCATGATTAGATATCTTATAATAAACTATGAACTCAGCTACCATGGTGGAAAAAGCTATGAGTGTCTGCTTAGCACTTTTTCAGGAAATAACTCCACCAGCTAGCAGGTAAATATAAACCGACGTGGATCTTTTACTGTCTTGATATCCAGCAAAATTCGAATCAGAATACCCAATGATATCTAAATGATCTGATCTCCAATATGTGAGCATGTGATCTTTTGTTCTCTATAAATAACGCATAACCCGTTTGACTGTTTTCCAATGATCCATTCCTGGGTTACTTAAATATCTGTCAAACATTCCCACTATGAATGTATTATTTGGACACGTGCATACTTGAGCATACATTAGACTTCCTACAGCTGATGCATAAGTAATCTTTTGCATTTCTCTTCGTTCCAACTCATTTTTAGGGCACTAACTTAGACTAAACTTGTCTCCCTTAGCTACTGTGGTGTCTCCTGGTGTACAACCTTTCATGCCGAATCTATCAAGAACTTTTTCTAAATAGCTCTTTTATGATAACCTAAGGATACCTCGAGAGCGATCTCGTTGTATCTGCATGCCTAATACAAAAGAGGTGTCCCCAAGATCTTTTATATTAAAATTCTTTGTCAGAAATCTCTTGGTTTTGTGGAATAAACCTATATCGCTACTAGCAAGTAGTATGTCATCGATATATAACACCAGAAATATGTATTTACTCCTACTGAACTTTATTTACCTTAACTTTATTTACCTCAAACCCATATGAGATAATAACATGATGAAATTTATGATATCATTGACGGGAAGCCTGTTTGAGACTATAGATGGATTTCTTCAATTTGCAAACCACTTTCTTTGGATCACCGGATACAAAGTTTTCTGGTTGCATCATATATATTGTTTCGTTAATATCACCATTGAGAAATGCAGTCTTTACATCCATCTGATGTAGCTCTAAATCAAAATGAGCTACAAGTGTCATTATAATCCTAAAAGAGTCTTTCGTAGAAACTAGAGAGAGAGTCTCTTTATAATCAATACCTTCCTTTTGAGTGAAACCTTTAGCAACTAGACGAGCTTTATATCTCTCAACATTATCTTTTGAATCCTTTGTCTTAAATATCCATTTCCAACCAATAGGTTTCGCACCTTCAAGCAATTCGATGAGATCCCAAACGTCATTGTTCTTCATGGAATTCATCTCATCATTCATGACATCAATCCACTTTTGAGAATTAGAACTTTGTTTGATTTGATGAAAGTTGATTGGATCATCTTCCACCATTTCTATATCAACCTCATATTCTTTGAGATAAACGACATAGTCATCCGGAATCTTCTACATTGTCTTGATATTCTGGATTTGTATTTTGAACAATGTCAGGGATAGAAGCCTGATCATTATTAATAGCAATAGTAGGAAGAGAAACTAATTCCTCTTCAAAGACAATGTCTTTAACTTTATCTCCCTCCACAAACTTAACTTCCTTACACATTTCCCGTCTCAAAAAATGATCTAATAATGGAATCATAAAACTTGAAATCTCTTGACCGTTTAGAGTACCCAACAAAGTAGCAGCTTACAGTTCTTAAGTCCAGTTTCTTTTCATTATGTGTAAATATTTAATACTACACTTCTTGTCTGTCCATAATTCATAAAGGGTTTTAGCTACCGCTTTGCTCGAAACCCTGTTAAGGATATATGCTGCAGTCTTTAGTGCTTTTCCCTAGAGGGATTCTGGTAAAGAAGAATGATTGATCATACTTCTTACCATATCCTTAAGCGTTCTGTTTCGTCTTTTAACAACATCATTCATGGTAGGTTTGTCTGGCATTGTGTATTGCGGAACGATATTGCATTCCTCTAGGAATTTAGCAAAAGGTCCTAGACGTTGTTCACCGGATCCGTCATATCTACCATAGTATTTACCACCACGGTCAGATTTGACAGCTTTAATTTTCTTGCTAAGTTGATTTTCAACTTCAACTTTAAAGGCCTTAAATACATTCAGGGCTTGAGACTTCTCATGTATTAAATATAGGTACCCATACCTTGAATAGTCATCTATGAACGTAATAAAATACTGTTGACCATTCCAAGAGACTATAGGAAATGGTCCATAAATATCAGTATGAATTAGTTCTAAAACATCAGAACATCTATTAGCACCTAATTTCTTAATATTTGTCTGCTTCCCTATAATACACTCAATACAGACTTCGAAATCTGTCAAATTAAAGGAATCAAGAATTATGTCAGACACAAGCCTCTGAATTCTCTATTTAGAGATATGATCTAAACGCTTGTGTCATAGTATGGCAGAATCCTTGTCAATTAATTTTCGTTTTGTACCTCGTGAATTTATATACAAGATTTCATTAATTGAGACAATTATATCCAATAAATATAGGTTATCATGCAAAGATAAAGAAACGGTACCAATAAAATTAGAATCTTGAAAAAGACTAAATTTATTATTTCCAAATGAACAAGAATAACCAAATTTGTCCAAAACAAAAATTAAAACCAAATTCCGTCTAAAAGACGGTACTACATAAGTTTCTTCCAAATTCAAAAATTAACCAGTCTTTAATAATAACCTAAAAGTTCCTATAGCCTCTACTGCAACTGTTTTGCCATCGCCCACATAGATGAATCTTTCAGCATCACTTGGCTTTCGGCTCCACAGGCAACCTTGCATAGACACACTTATGTGAGTAATGACACCAGAATCTATCCTCCAAGTGTGTTTAGGTACAGAAGCTAAATTAACTTCAGAACAAACTAGATTGAGAAGCATACCTTTCTTGACACGCTAGTTGGCGTATTTGAGACATTCTTTCTTCATGTGTTCAGCTTTCTTGTAAAAGTAATAGGTAAACTCTCTATCATGTTTCTTTTGCACCTTATGCTATGATGTCTCAACTGCAGCTTCTTTTTCTCTTTTCCTTTTCTTGTCCTTAGAGATAGTTGCTAAGTTAGCGCTTTCAACACCTTCTCGCTTCAATATTTCCTCTTCTTGTACACAGTGAGATATAAGCTCATTAAGAGTCCATTTGTCCTTTTGAGTGTTGTAACTCACTTTAAATTAACTGTATTGTACAGGAAGAGAAATCAAAACTAAGTGCACCAGCAAATCCTCAGACAGTTATAACTTTAGTGCATTTAGTTTAGAAGCGATATGAGACATCTCCATGATGTACTCCCTTATGTTTCCTTTTCCATTATACTTCATTGAAATAAGTTTCACCAAATGGATACTTGTTTCAACCTTTTCGTTTTTCACAAAACATTATTTTATTTCCTCAAGGAACTTCTTAGCACTTTTCCCTTCGGACATAGAATCCCTAAAAGTTTTCGAAATGGAACGTTTCATTATCTTAAGAAACATGCTATTAGAACTGTCTCACTTCTCCATTCTCGCCTTTTCATCAGCGAAACTATTCTCATTAAGAGATGAAGGCCGTTCTTCCCAAAGCGTAAGGTCAAGATCCATGTAACCGAGAATAATCATAACGTTCTCTTTCTAATTCTTGAAATTTGTGTCATTAAGCACAGGAATGAAATTAATATTGGCAAATACTATTAAAGCAGAAGTAATTGAATCGAGAACAAAATCAAATACAAGCTCACAATCAATAATCATGTCACAACACAATAAAAAAAAAAAAAAAAAAAAAAAAAAAAACTCAATTAATAAATTCATACATGATATGATTAAAAGATTCCCATAATGGTGGGCCCTAAAACAAGATACCTAGCACAACATTGACATTTAATCTTTGAACAGAAATATCAACTGTAAGTGGTACTCTCCGTGTAATAATCAAATATTGACAATTAATCCTATCAAGTAGTAAACCTTTCTTTTGACCGACTTATTACTCACATGGAAAACTTAATAATCGTCACATATTTATTACCACAGGTATGTCCATTATTTGGTCAAACAAAAATCTTCCTTTAGGCCGGTCATTATTTACATAAATAATAGACATACACATATTAATATTTCAAAATAAACAAATTTATATTATAGAGGTTACTTTAGTAACATATAATTTCAATTCAATTTATTTTGAAATATCATATATATATATATATATATATTTTTTTTTTTAATTTTCGAACCAAAATAATATAATATAATTGTTGTAATAAATTTCAATAATTTATTTTACAATATATATTCACAGACATAATGTTTCACTCAAAACTCATTAAAGAGAATATATATATATATATTGAACAATTTCGCAAGACTCCAAAACAATCATCTTGCTGTCATTAAAAATATATATATATTCTCCAATTGATTACCATGTGGGCTCTGTGACAATATATTCCTTTAACTTCAAATAAAACAAAACAGTTATAGATATATCAATTGCCTTGACTTTTAACAAAAACAAAAAACACAAAAACGTGGTTGTTATGGGTATTTTGGCAATTATGGGCAGAAACGGAAAAAGCCTAGAAGTGAGGCCCATTGTGTCGTTTTATAGGATGAGGCCCAGAAAGTGCTGGTCAAATTGGTCAGAAGTCAAAGCAAGAGGCATGGGCGTCTATTAGCCTGCATGCCCGAGCACGCATGGTTACGGGTCTGATCGCATAATAACCAGCGGACTGCATGAAGGTTTGACCGATTGATAAACCATAAAGACAATCTATTCGTGACTATAAGGCTGCTCAATAAGTGCCCTTTAGAAGCTATTAAAGTAAACAGGAAGTCCTTACATCTGCTCAATAGATGGAAGGGTATTGCAAACTGCTCGTCTACTCGATAGAGACAGTATCTGATCGTTGAAGTAGTCTGCTCGATAGAAGCAATATCTTATCGCCGAATAAACTGTTCGCTAGAGTTGACCAGTTGACCTTCTGGAAGGCAAATCAATTCAATTCAGGAAATGAGCCAACTTACTTATTCTCATACAAATCAAATCAGGACACTCTTGGTAATTGCTATATATACTGCAGAGATAATCTTGAGAGATATTATCTCAATTAATGTATATTATTTTTTGCTTTATTTGTAAGATTCTTAAACCTATTCCGATTGTAACATCTCCACTATAAATATGAGATAAAATTCAGTGTAAAAAAAATATTAAAATAAATACAATTACTCTGAGAAGGGAGAGGGGGTAATTGTCGTGGACGTAGGCCATTGTTTTGCCTAACCACGTAAAAATCTCGCTGTGTTATGTTTGTTTTGGTCTTGGTTATACCTGTTTCGTTTGTGATTGGTTGTATCGCATGTATTGGGCTTGGAAGAACCGGGTTGACCGAAATTGAGTGTCAACATCTTTTGGCGCTAGAAGAAGGGGCCCAGACTGCGGTTTGATAACCTTTTTGATATTATTCTCTTTTGTTTTGATTTGCTGACATGGCCAGGATCAAGACAACTAGGATTGTTGCAACGGAGGCTGACCAATCGGAAGGCCACCAAGGCTAGGGTCAGGTGGCAGAGACGTCCAGTGTAGCTTTGCCTCCGCTGCATCAAGCAATCGTTGGTGAAGACGTTGCCCCAGTTTGGCAGCAGTGTCAGGAAGCGCGTCAGAAAGCGTTAGAGAATACAGTAGCACAATTAGTGGAGGCCATCAGAACCCTGATGCAAGCCCAGGCCCAGGAGGTTCCCAGGAATACAAACCCTCAACGTCAGTCGGTGGGTGTTGTACCTGCTAGAAAAGAAGAGATTGGCAGAATAAGAGAACAGCCGGCGGTTTCTGTTCGTTCCTCGAACTTACGCCCGAGAGGTGAAGGGCATCAGGTTCATTAAGAAGAAGTAGCGTCACACCCTCCTAACCTAAAGATCAAAGTAAGTCAGGATGGTAGCCGTCGTGTGGAGACTGACCGTGGGAATGAAAGAGTTCACCAGCGCAATGGAGAGCATGTGCGCCGGAGAGAATCACCTTGTGCAGGGAGTTCTCACAAAAGAAATAGATCACGTGAAAGAATGTCTATAGACCGATGGAGGTCACAAACTCGTGTTTCTGAAGGCCAGGAAAGTAGGAGGAATTATCGGTCTCCGGCAAACAGAATTGAACAGCGGGACCCAATTGTGCAAGAACTAATGCAGAGGGTTCAGCAATTGGAAACTAGACCCGAGCTCCATGGCCGAGTAGAAGGATAAGAAGATAGAACCCCATTCTTGAGGCAGATTGAGACACAGCCGTTACCACCGAGATTCAAGCTCCCGAGCATCCTGCTTTATGATGGGGACAGTGACCCGTATGATCACCTGGACACTTTCAACGTTCAAATGGATTTGTAGACGTCTAATCCTCTGGTCAAGTGTCGAGTGTTCCCAGCAACGTTGGGGAATGTGCCGAGGGCATGGTTGAGGAGTCTTCCGGCCCGCAGTATAAATAGCTGGGATGAATGCCAAAGATAGTTTACTGACCAGTACAAGGCGTTGAGAAAGCAGCTCACGCCAACTTACCATTTGCCAACTATCTTTCAGAAGCAGGATGAGACTTTAAGGGACTACATTGCCATATTCAGGCGTGAGGTAAACAACGTGGAGAACCCCTCAGACGAAAGTATCTTAACTGTGATTTCAGCAGGGCTTAGGAAGGATGGGAAGCTTTATAAAAGCATTTACCGGAACCCTATAAAAAGTCTTGGAGAATTTTACGATTGTGCAGCGAAAGAAATCTGCTGGGAAGATACTTTCGAGCAGAAGAAATCTAGCGAGCAGAAAAACGGAGCGAGCAGCTCGCATCAAGGAAAAAAGAGGGGTCAGCGTGAAAGTGAAGAAAGCGATCACAAAAATCGCTCCAGTAATCAGGTAATGAAGCGATCAAGAAATGAGTCCGGAAGAAAAACATCTCCACCCAGAAATCGCTACCAGAATTACAGTGTTCTGACAAATAAGTAGGACAGGATATTTGAAGCAGAGAAAAGGCGAGAGAACTTTGGGAAGCCAAGTCCCACAAATATCGCGAAAAGATTCAAGGACTCGAGGAAATATTGTGCCTACTACAGAGAAAATGGACATTATACTTCTCAATGCAGAGAACTCAGGGATGCAATAGAAGAATTGATCAGAAGAGGTCGTTTGAGTGAGTATGTGGCGCGACCAGAAAATCAGCATCCCCAGCAAAGATATCCGTCAGCACAGGAGCGCCTTGATCCAGTTTAACAACCTGCCCAGCAACAACCACAGCAGATGACTGATCAGGGCCACCTACCCGCTATGAGGACCATTTTTACTGTCCATGGAGGACCGCACATTGTAAGGACATCCAACAGATCGCAAGAACGCTATGTGCTAGAGGCCAACCGGGTATTTCTGACCGGGCACAGTGAGGTTGAAGGGTCAGCCAAGAAAGCCAGAATGACTTCAGATGGCATTATGTTCAGTAAAGAAGATTCTAAGGCATGCATTGGCCTCATAACGATGCACTGGTCATCAGGGTAAGGATTGGTAATGCTGAAGTAAGAAGGATAATGATGGACACGTGTAGCTCGGTGAATGTGATGTATAGGGGTTGTTTCGAACAGATGGGTTTAGCATCCGAGCAGTTAGCACCATCCCCTGAACCCCTATTTGGCTTTACAGGAGATGCGATTGTGCCGTTAAGGCAGATCAGACTTCCCCTCACTATCGGAGATTCAGACCGACAAGCTCTTACGATGACAGATTTCTTGGTAATCAACTATCCTTCGGCATACAATGTTATCCTCGGAAGACCAGCTATGAATGATCTAGATATAGCAGTATCCACCAGAACGCTCACTGTTAAATTTTCCACTCCGAATGGGGTAGGATGTGTTAGAGGAGAACAGGAAATGACGAGGAGATGCTATAAAAATACGGTAAAAGCAGGGATCAAAGGAAAGAAGGTTAGCATGATGACCGAGGAAAAGACATAGCCAATCAGTGCTTCAGGAAAGAGTCAGGACCTGGATCCAAGAGAAATAGATGAAGATCGAACAACAGGTCCTGTGGAAGAATTAGAGGATGTACAAGTCAGCAAGCAGGATGCCAGGCGGTGTTTAATGGTAGGGAAAGATCTACTCCCAAACATTAAAGCACAGCTCGTTAAGTTCTTGAAGGAAAATTTAAATGTCTTCGCATGGAATCATGAAGACATGGTAGGGATCAGCTCGGACGTGATGTCACACAAACTAAATATCAATTCCCTCCATAAACCAATTCGTCAAAAGAGGAGACCAATGACAGAGGAACGTTATGAGGCGCTCCGGGAAGAAGTAGAGAAACTTCTGGCGAACAAGTTTATCAGAGAAGTCTACTACCCGGTCTGGGTGGCAAACCCTATTCTGGTAAAAAAGAAGAACGAAAAATGGAGGACCTGTATTGACTTCACCGATCTAAACAAGGCATGTCCAAAAGATAGTTTCCCTTTACCAAGGATCGATCAGCTCGTTGATGGTACTGTTGGACATCAACTCCTTAGCTTCATGGATGCTTATTGGGGGTATAACCAGATCCCAATGAACCCCGACAATGCGGAGCATACTTCTTTCGTTACTGATCGTGAGCTTTATTGCTATAAGGTGATACCGTTTGGATTGAAGAATGCTGGAGCAACTTACCAACGGTTGGTAAATATAATGTTTGAAGATCTTATTGAGGGAACGATGGAAGTATATGTTGATGACATGTTGGTAAAATCCAAACGAGCACGCGAACATGTGCGCAATTTGGGGAAGATGTTCCAAATCCTGCGAAAATTTCAGATGAAGCTGAATCCCTTGAAATTTGCGTTCGGAGTAGCCTCATGCAAGTGTATAGGATTCATGGTCAACAGTATGGGAATTGAAGCAAACCCCGAAAATATTAAAGCCCTCGTTGACATGAAGTCACCTACCAAGATCAAAGAAGTACAGAGTCTAAACAGCCAGGTTGCCGCCCTGACCAGGTTTATATCCAGATCGACAAACAGATGCATTCCGTTTTTCGATGTGTTGAGAAGGGCTAGAAACTTTCAGTGGACTGAGGAGTGTGAAGAGGCTTTTCAGCGGTTAAAAGAATACATGGGCCGAGCACCCTTGTTATCAAAGCCCGTGGAAAAAGAGAAACTGATCATTTATTTAGGCATTTCCCAGCATGCTCTTAGCGGTGCTTTGATCTATGAAGAAAATGGAAAGCAACATCCTGTGTACTATATTAGCAAAAGGTTGCTCGACGCAGAAACTAGATATACGCCCATAGAAAAACTTGTATATTGTTTGGTGATAGCATCGAGTAAGTTCCGCCCCTACTTTCAAGCCCATACCATTGAAGTTCCGACCAGGTACCCTTTGAAACAGGTTCTTCAAAAACCTGATACCTCTGGTCGTCTACTTAAGTGGGCCATCGAGCTCGCCCAATTTGAGATAGAATTCAAGCCCCGAACAGCAATCAAGGGGCAGGTGCTAGCAGACTTTGTGGCTGAATTCACAGGACCGGGCAGTGAAGAACCCGAATCTTCTGAAAGTCCATTCTGGGAGTTGTATGTTGATAGATCCTCAAGCGAGCAGAAAGCGGGAGTAGGAGGGATGCTGATAAGTCCGGAAGGTCATAGAATTTTATGTGCCTTGAGATTCAAATTTAAGGCCACCAATAATGAGGTCGAGTATGAAGTACTATTAGCAAGATTAAGATTGGCACAGGAAGTACGAGCAGAGCAGATTAGAATTTACAGTGATTCTCAGCTTGTTGTGTGCCAAGTCCGAGAAGAATATCAGGCCAAAGGATATAAGATAGCCATCTATCTATAAAAGGTCCAGGAACTTCTAAAGATGTTTGAAAGATACACGTTGCACCTTGTTCCACGGTCATAGAACTCTCATGTAGACGCATTAGCTCGATTGGCCACTGCTAAAGATGCGGATTTCATGAGGGCTATACCAGTAGAAGTTCTGCTGGTCCTAAGTACGGAGTCACGAGATGAGATGATGGCAATTGTGGTAGCACAAGACTCTTGGATGAATCCTCTCATAGAGTATTTGCAGAACGAAAAGTTACCTGAAGGTAAGTTAGAATCTCGTCGTCATCGAGCACGAGCAGCCCGATACTGCATCTATGATGACAGACTATACAAAAAATGATTCTCGGCTCTGCTACTTGGGTGCATTGATGGCCTGGACTGTTAAACCATTCTGAATGACATACACCCTGGACATTGTGGCAATCACGCCGGGGGGTTATCATTGGCCCAAAAAGCTCTTCGACAGGGATACTATTAGCCGACAATGAAATAGGACTCAATCGAAACAGTTAAGAAGTGTGACAAATGTCAGAGATTTGCCAAAATCCTCGAGCTCCACCGACTTTCCTGCAGCAGATGGTCAGGCCGTGGCCTTTCACCATTTAGGGCGTAGATCTGATCGGACCGCTCCCAATAGCTTGAGGAAAGTGCAAGCATGCCATTGTAGCAGTGGATTACTTCACGAAGTGAGCAGAAGCTAAAGAGCTTGCCGAAATATCTTCTACCAAAGTCGAGAAATTTTTCTAGGAAAATATTATTTACAGGTTTGAAGTCCCACAACAGATCGTGACAGATAATGGAACCCAGTTCAGCAGCGAGCAGTTTCAGAAGTTTTACAGGGATTTTGGGATTAGAAAGAGCTTTTCAGCAGTAGATCACCCACAGGCAAATGGGCAGGTGGAAGCTGTCAACAAAATCATCAAGCAAAATTTAAAGACTAAACTGGAAGCAAGAAAAGGAGCTTGGGTGGATGAACTGTAGAAGGTATTGTGGGCATACAGAACCACTACTCATAATACTACAGGAGAAACTCTTTTCTCCTTGGTGTATGGTTCGGAGACAATGATTCCAGCAGAATATGAGGTCGCAACCAGAAGGATAACGACCATCTGCTCACTGCTAATTTGGATCTGATCGAGGAAGCAAGAGACGAAGCTCAAGTGAGGATCGCGGTCTACCAGCAAAGAGTTGCCAGGTTCTATAACAGGAAAATCCGTGTCCGAAAGTTTAAGGCAGGAGATCTGGTTTTACGGCTCATTCTATCAACTGTTCAGAAAGCTAGTGATGGAACGCTTGGCCCAAATTGGGAAGGACCTTATATTGTGAAAGATAGTCTGGAGAATAGAGCTTATTACCTGACTAACCTAGAAGAAGCAGAAGTTCCCCGGACATGGAACGCTGTGAATCTGTGACCATACTATGTTTAAATTATTCAGTTTTCGTTTTAATTACTTATTTTTTGGTTTGTATGAATGCAGTTATTTAGTTAATAAAGATCCTCCTCAAAAGGCAATTCCTAATCGTTTCATGTTCAGCTGTTCATTATTTCTACTCATGCTTTGGAAGGTTCAGTTGCTACCTGTGAGCGAGTAGACTCTGGAAGGTTCAATTGATACTTGTAAGCAAAAGCTCTGGAAGATATGTTTACCACCTATGAGTAGCCGGGCTCTGGAAGGTGTAGTCATTATCTATAAGCTAAAAACATCCTGGAAGGCCTTAGCATTACCTGTGAGCAAACGGACTCTGGAAGGAATGCTCCTGTCCTGTGGACTTATGAAATAACCTTGGAAGATCTATGTAGCCTGTGAGCAAACAAGCTATGGAAGGAACATTTGATCTGTAGGTTTAAATGCTTGAAAAAAATTGATACAACTTATAAACTAACTGAAGAAGGCAAACGGTCTGTCCAGATAATCAACCGAGCAGAGGCAAGGGGCCTCAAAAAGGATAATCTCAGCACGATAGTTGTCCCCACACTTACTCTGCTCGGATGAATTTAAGTGCTGGGAAGAAGACAACTTATAAATCAATTTTATAAGGCAAACAAGCTAGCAGGATATTTGACTGAGCAAAGGTAAGGGGCCTTAAAAAAGGATAATCTCAGTACGATAGCTGTCCCCACACCTACTCTGCTTGAGAGAATTTGATTACTATTCTAGTCTATGTGATTTAACAAGGCGACTAAGAAAAATATGCCAATAAAGAATAATAAGCTATTCATAAATATTGTCTATAACATGAGTTTGAAAAAACAAATAAGAAAATGTCTAAGTGCTGGGAGGGATATTCTGCCTACCAAACGCCCCACTACCATCGTCTATATTAATCGGACGAAGAGAGCTGGAGGAAGGTCCTACATGAATGGGAGAAGCGTTATCTGGAAGAGGAGGATGATTTGATTGGGAAGCTGGGAGATTGGCTTTTGATTGAGCCTCTTGAGCGTACAGTTTCAGTTCTGCTACGGCTTTTGGATCAAATAATGAAACATCTACATCTGGTCGTTTAAGCTACAGGTTGTACAGGAACAAACTCCCTGTTCTTTCCTCTGCCTCCCGGACCAAGGTCTCAGTACGTTCCCGCTCCAAGACTATCTGTTCCTTAAGAGAAATCACCCCCTGCCTTATTGCTTCCATAACTATCTTAATTTCAACCGCCTCGTGTTCACGCGTGGATAACTCCCATTTCAACTGATCGTTTTCTGCATTCCACTTCTTCTCTGAATCCTGAGAAAGCTGAAGTGCTCTCTTCAGCTCAGCGATCTCTTTGTCCCTAGAGACGATCTGCTCGTTTTGCATCTTCAGGTTCTTTTGCTGTTCAAACCTCTGGTTCACAGACTTTTCATGCTCTCGCTCCAGATCGTGGAAGGCCTCAATTGACCTTTCTACCTCCAACTCGAGAGAACTTATTTCTTCTTGCATTCTGTTCTTCTCGTCCTCCAGAGAATTTATGGTCGCTTCCATGGTAGCTTTCTTCTCGGGCCAGTTTGAAATCTCTCTGAGGAGCTTCATGTAAGCCATAGATGCTTGAAACGAAGTGTTAATAAAGCAAGGAAGACCAAAGAGGAAAACAACAGCAATAAATGTAAGAACTTACGAGCATATTGTGGAAGCCCAGATAGTTGATTAGCCTCTTGCCCTTCATCTCTTCATTATAAAGGGCTGGCTTCTTCATGCCAAGGAATTGAGGCGCGCAATCTAAGAGATCGTTGTAGTATATCCTCGCATCAAAGTCCTGGGTTTGTTCTTCAGCGACAGGATCTGTCCCTTGGGTCTTCTGACACTTTGAGGGGGGCTCTGCGGCCCCCGATTCAGCGATCCCCTTGTCCTTATCAACACTTCGGGGGCGAGCAACCGGTGAACTGCTGGCAGCAGGAATAGATTGTGAAGCAGCATCTTTGTGAGCCTCCTTGTTCGAAGGTTTTCTCCCAATTGATTTCTGCCTCATAAGGCGAACAGGAGACGCGTCAGAGTCCTTTTGAAAAGGTGACCTCGAGGAAGTTTCGGTGGCCAAAGGGATGTCCGAACCCCTAACGGCCTAGTCGGGTTTCTTTGAGGGTAGAGCCTGGCCGGGTAAGGGTTGTTCAAAATGAAGTCTTACCATTTCTGGAGTTTCCTTCCCAAAGGCTTCAAAAGCATAAGAGATCTCTTTGTCCTCACGAGCTCCTAGATCAGAACTTCTGTCTAGTAACTTTTGATGAGCTGCAGGAGCAAGATCATATAGTTGTAGGAGATGATCAGATGGCGGTTGGTCGTCTGAAGAAGTTTTTACCTCTGAAAATCTATCCAGTAAAGACAACTCTTGGTCGAATAACGGAATCTCACTCTTAGCGACGTCTGCACAAAAAAAAAATAGTAGCGAGCAGAATGAGGATAAAGTAGCTATATTAGTAGCTAGCAGAATGAGCAAGTAAAAGTGTACTTACTGGGGGAAAGGCAAAAAGAAAATTTTTTGAGATCTGACAAAGATAGACATGATGCATAGAACCATCGCGACTTGTAGTCACCTATATTGGACTTACTAACCCCCTTTAGAAGGTTCACTTTGTAAGGGGACTTTCAGGCCGAGATGTAATAAAACCCATCTTTCTTTTCGGATTTAGGATCCGTGGTGCTCTTAAAAAGAAAAAGGTGTTGGATTATTGCAGGAGTCGGTAGAGAAAGACCATTTTTAAGAAAGATTGAGGCAAGAGCAGTAAGGTGAACATAAGAGTTATGAGTAAGCTGGAAAGGGGCAAGGTTAAGGTTGTTCAAAAGGGCGACCAGATAAGGATGCACCGAAAATCTGAACCCAGCCTCTATGTGCTGATGGCTTATGGAGAAGAAACCTTTAGGAGGATAGGTCGCGTGGTCGTGAGTCTTCAGTACCATAGCACGGCAACCAAAGGGCAAAGAAAAGTCTTCAGCAATGGATTCAAGTTCGCTGCGACTAAGAGAAGAGTCATATCTAAAAAGGGGGTGCGAGCAGATGAAGCTTGGTGTTCAGAAGGGTTTGGAACAGTTTCGCTGCTCTGAGAAGTCGTATTATCAGTATTCCTGACTTGGTTAAGCTCCTCCTCAAAGGCCATATCATCAGACCCCACTTTACGACTGCGACGACTACAACAGACATCTACAAAATCAACAAGGGAATCAGGTCGCATAAAGCAGACCAGAATTTGGTGTTTAAAGTTATTCCTATTTCTCTACAAAGTCTAGCCGTGCATGCAAGGGGGGCTGCCAAGTGCAAGGAAGGCTCTATCTACAAACCTAACTGATTACGGGGATTATTGAGCAACCAATTCCTAATTCTATCAGAGCGAGAGTATCAGAGGACTACAGACAAGGAATAACATGAATAAGTATGATTTAAAGCAATTAAATAGATGTTTTTCTCAAATAAAATATGCCAAGTATGCGATAGAAGTATCCATAAATAACGAATAAGTTTATACATTTAAAATCTAGCAAATGCAAGTACCCATGAAAAATTACCTTGAATATGGAAGATTTCGCTGTTGAAGAAGAAGAGGATGACAAGAGGTAATGGTGGACGAGAAAACTAGAAGCAAAGAGACGTCTGTCTTCGAAAGTGATTGGTAAAGGGCGAAGACGGAGCGACAGGGAGTTTATATATAGCTGTCGTCTTGGAATCTCAATCGTCAGACCAGGACAATCGAGTAGTCATCATTGATCCAACGGTTTAACGTGAAAACCGCGATTTTATCATCATAAGCAGCCTTTGAAAAGATGCGCATTAAATGCACGCATTAATGGTACACGACGCTTGATGTACAGAGAATCGGCACCTAGGGAGTTGCCGCGTGGCACGGGATAAAATTACATTTGAAAAAATGTGACAGTTCATATCCCTCTAAAAGCACTCTGAAATTAAGAATGTTGTTTTCAGTACAAAGAATGTACTGAAAAGTAAGGGGGCCAGTGTTATGGGTATTTTGGCAATTATGGGCAGAAACGAAAAAAGCCCAAAAGTGAGGCCCAGAAAGTGTTGGTCAAATTAATCAGAAGTCAAAGCAAGAGGCATGGGCGTCTATTAGCCTGCATGCCCGAGCACGCATAGTTACGGGTCTGATCGCAGAATAACCAGTAGACTGCATGAAGGTTTGACCGATTGATAAACCATAAAGACGATCTGTTTGTGACTATAAGGCTGCTCAATAAGTGCCCTTTAGAAGCTATCAAAGTAAACAGGAAGTCCTTGCATCTGCTCGATAGATGGAAGGGTATTGCAAACTGCTCGTCTGCTCGATAGAGCAGTATCTAATCGTTGCAGTAGTCTGCTCGATAAAAGCAATATCTCATCGCCGAATAAGCTGTTCGCTAGAGTTGACCAGTTAACCTTCTAGAAGGTGAATCAATTCAATTCAGGAAATGAGCCAACTTACTTATTCTCATGTAAATCAAATCACGACACTCTTGGCAATTGCTACATATGTGGCAGAGATAATCTTGGAAGATATTATCTCAATTAATGTATATTATTTTTTGCTTTATCTGTAAGATTCTTAAACTTATTCCGATTGTAACATCTCCACTATAAATAGGAGATATAATTCAGTGTAAAAAAAATGTTAAAATAAATACAATTACTCTGAGAAGAGAGAGGGGGTAATTGTCGTGGATATAGGCCATTGTTTTGCCGAACCACGTAAAAATCTCGTCGTGTTCTGTTTGTTTTGGTCTTGGTTATACCTATTTCGTTTATGATTGGTTGTATCGCACGTATTGGGCTTGGAAGAACCGGGTTGATCGAAATTGAGTGTCAACAGTGGTCAACATGCCTTTGTCAATTATCTTTCTCTGGATTGTCTTCCCGTAAATAACAATCTCAATGAAAACAAAAAAAAAAAAATCATCACCGATTACATATAGTAAAAGTAATACGCCCAATTAATTAGGCTGCTGGAAACATGCAGCATGCAATCCAGATTCTTTAGTGTATTTTATATATATTTATATATTCAATAGTTTTTCGAAGAACACTCATAGAAAACACAAAAGACATCATCATAATAAACCA
Source organism: Dimocarpus longan (assembly GCA_022984855.1). Classification (NCBI taxonomy): domain Eukaryota; kingdom Viridiplantae; phylum Streptophyta; class Magnoliopsida; order Sapindales; family Sapindaceae; genus Dimocarpus; species Dimocarpus longan. The sequence goes on from CM041017.1 coordinate 25,792,328, forward strand.
ACTAATTAATTTCTTAATAATTTAACATGAATAGGCTCTGATACCATTTGTTGTAAAAAAATCTTTAATAGGTATAAACTTATATCATAATCTAAAAACTCATATTAAATCATTAAAAATTATTATAAAGAAAACATATTTGAATTCATAGAGATAAACTTGAATAGGATTGGATCTTCCACAGTCAAATCTTCTTAGTTGCTCAATAATCTTCTTCTTGAATGGGTAAGGAGAAAGAGAGAGAGAGAGCAATATTGTGTTGATTTGACTTGGGGATCATAACCCTTTATAATGTTCTTTATATACTGATCTAATTAAATTCTCATTAACCCTAATTCTATTAATATTAGGTTTCTACACATTAAAGCTCATATCCAACAGATATTTCTAGAGCCTAATTAATAAATAACTTATTTGACCCTATTAAAATAGGTAGTCCATAATATAATTATTATTAAATATGTAAGCCCATAATAGGAAATATTAAAAATCCTAACAATATACTCTCATTTCAGTTTATATATATATACTCTCATTTCAGGCAGCAGGGGGGCACTAGGGAAAGGAATTTGGTCGTCCATGAGCTTCCGTCAATCAAAGAAAATGTGAAAGGCGTTATGTTCTTTTGCTGAAGTGTAATAAGCAATAGGTGTGCTCCCTTTTTTTTTTTTTTTTTGGCTTTCGGGGTTTGCTTGAAAGCATAGTCATAAAACAGTGAGTGCTATTTGGCACTCTTTTGATGCCTTTCAGGATTAAACTAGTTGGATAGTTTTTAAAAGAAAATGAACCTTGTAAATATGCTTTAGCAATTAGCATATTATGTTTCTTTTATGCTTCTACAAGTTGGTTGTAATCTGAGACCAAATTTGAATACTATTGATGTGATTTTGCTTGATTTGCAATGGGAATCATTAAGTTATATAGTTATGTTGCTTGATATTGATTACATAGATTTGTCTTTTTTTTCGAGTTTTAGATTCCTAGTAAAATTACCTTTGTCGAAAGCCTGAAAATTTAGAACATTACTAAAATTATTTTTGTCAAAAGCTGAAAATATAGATAAAAATAGAGCCAATTGCACATTTGACATTAATGCAGGTCCAATTAATGCGATTAGAGAATGCACAAGGATTGATATCAATAGTTGATTTTATGTTGTTATCTGAAGCTGAATTCTCCTTTATACCACATTCACCTATAGGGAACCATTCATTTAGGAGCACAAAGATCTATCCAACATGTGCTGAGCCCAATTGTTCAATATGTCTAACGTTAGAGTCAGTTTGATCTGACCCAAAATTAGGCCAAAATTTATGTGTTGGCCAACAATCAACATATCAGGACAAAAGATAAGTCACTAAAACGGGATTTTTGTTATTATTATTATTGTTAAAGATGGCTTGTTCTTGATTTATATCAATTAGCATGCACGATATATCCAGTACGTAAAGTAAATAAAAATATTAAAACTTTTACGTGAAAAATTTAACAGAAAAAAATAACAGAATTCTGTCGGATCGAACAATTTTTCAAACTTATTTTAACGGCAAAATGGCTTTTGGCAATGTTTCAAATTGTGCGGATGTAAAATTCATAATAGTTTCTCCTATAATAAAAATATTGCAAATAGTGATAGTAAGAATTGAGATTTGCTAAAATAAGATGTAGTGAGTACCAATGATTCAAGTGGCTGCCAGAATGTTGTCCTACATATAAAATTTCGGATAAGAAAATGAAGAGACTTTTGTTATATCTTGTTTATCATTCCATATGAAATAATCATTGATACCTTTAGTATTCCAATATGTAAAGTGATTATTAGACTCTTATAACATATAATAAGTTAATTTATAATTAATATGTATTTTATTTATCAATTGTCGTAACATCAATTAGGATGTAAGTAGAAATACAAACACAATATATCTATCATTGATCATTTTCAATTATGAAGGACTATATCTTTTTTTTTTTTTTTTCAAAACACTGGTACTTTATAAATAAGAGGATTGTCGAAATTTGCCAAAATTGATTGCTGATAGTGCGGTCCAGATGACTAATTCCAGCATCGAGAGATGTCAATTTCTACCAAGAGAAGACTCAAACTCATACATTGTGTTTTAATAAAACAAGGGTATAACTCGAACCTTTGACCTGTTTGAGTTAAGGGAAATACTTAACCACTTCTACTAATGAATGGTGTGTAAATCTTTTGTTTTAAATTAACATATCTCAATTCATAAAATCATAAATAATGAACAAATACCAATTCATCAATAATAATTCACTTCTCACAATCATATACCATCTCATCTCAATTGTCTCATCTTATAAAGATAGAATTTCTGGAATTATTACTCTTGTTAATCTAGAGAACAACTTAAAAATTATTAAGATTTTAATAGAAATATTTATATGTATAATGCTTTTAAAATAAGTATACCAGATTTTAAAAAGTAAGTGCCAACCAATCAATGACGTAGACATCTTTTTTAGTCAAATCACGTAAAAATCTTTTTGCATTCACTGTTCTTCCTCTTCTCTTTCTTTTGTCTTTGCTCTTGTTTGCTTTATTTGTAGTATTGGTTCAAGAACTTAGATCAACTGAATTTAGACGTCGACAAAAATAAAAAAATAAAAAAGTCCCAGGTTTGTGGGATAATTTTAACCCACCAAAGTGTAATAAATTGGTTGCATAGAATAGGAGAAATTCAATCTCATGCAACTAACAAATAAGGAATTGGATTGAAAATTATCCAATCCTAATTCGATCCCTTATGCTCATTAGTAGTTATCCCTCTCCTCGTATCATCAAAACATGCATTCTTTATGCACTCTACACCACAAATCCAAGTAATTTAAAAATATCGTTGTTTGATTTAGTCTAATTTTTTATCGAAGAAAATAATAATTGAAATTTAGGCCTCGATAATGTTCAAGTAAACAACATATATATAATCATGTTCACTCTAATATGGTTGTGCTTTGTTTTCCTAAGATTTGGTAGGCAAAGCAACTCTTTGGACCAAGTCAAAATACTATTATAGTTACAACTTACAAGAACCATACTAGCGGGGTCTTTTGTCGATGTTATTGAAATCATTCAAATTAAACGCATAAACGCACTTCATGTCTTTATATTAGTGATTGTGCATCTTTCCATTCACCAAGGTAGTAGGGATTCACTTATCATCAAGCATATTTAATAAGCTAGTGTGGATAATAATCTCACTTGATTGTAAAAGTAGTTGTTTCCTAAAAGTAAATATCCGGACTACATAAGTAATGACAAACTTATTTAAATAAATTTCTTCATTTATTATGAGAATAGTTATCTCTCAATTATTGAAGTAGGTATTTGAGTGCAAGTATTAATTAATTTTAGTAGGTTTTGATATATCACCAATTTGATCATTTTTATCTTAAAAAAATAAAATAAAGAGAGCAAAAACAATTTTATTAATGTTTTGAAAAATAAAAATGCCTCTGAGTTTTTGTTTTCATTTGCTGAACCCGAGAAAAGCATTAATCCTTGAATTTTTCCAAGAAAATACATGCGTAATAAAGGCATTGACCAAGACTTGGATCTTAAGTTTCTACGTCAGAAGTAACTATCGGAGCCACATATAAGGAAAAATGACCTTGAACGTGCTAGCTATGTAAAACTACTTCAACGAAATTGGCTTCAGAGGATACTAACCAAACATTTTCGACTTTGACCTTGATGGAAACAATTATGTGTACACCTTTATTGAGGGGGCTTTATTACATTACCATTGGACAAGAATACTCTGTTTTTATGTTTTTTTTTTTTTTTTTGTTACATATACCATGTGAGTTTTTGTTTTCATGAACCTGAGAAAAGCATTAATCCAATTTTTCCAAGAAAATACATGCATGATAAAGGCATTGACCTGGACTTGGATCTTATGTTTCTACATCAGAAGTAATTATAGGGGCCACATATAAGGAAAAATAACCTTGAACGTGCTAGCTGTGTAAGACTACTTCAACAAAATTGGCTTCAAAGGATACTAACCAAACATTTTCGACTTTGACCTTGATGGAAACAATGATGTGTACACCTTTATTGAGGGGGCTTTATTACATTACCATTGGACAAGAATACTCTGTTTCCGTGTGTGTGTGTTTTTTTTTCCACATATATGAACATGGATCTTCTTTATGTATATTTGGAAATTTCTTAGCTCATCTAAAATATTTGATTTGTTATTATAAAAATGAAAATGATAAGGGAACACAGCCTAAGAGGAGCATTGCTACACTACCCAAAATTTATCAATATTTATTATCCAAATGATGTAATAAATTTATTTGTAATAAGTATATTATCAATACTTCACCCTATAATTAACGTGGTTGTTATAAATCATCTTATCACATCATTTGGACAAAATATTTATAAAAAATTTTGGAAAATATAGTATTATATAAGAGCGAATTGTACAACACTCCCCCCAGGTTTCTCCAAAAACAGACAAAGACATACTTATGCTTTAATTACATAAAACCCCCATTATTAACGTTGACAAAAGTCAACCTTAACTGAACGAAGGACATTTTGGTCCTTTCACTGGAAGATCTCTCTTTCTCATCTCACCCGTTCCCCGTCGCCGGTCAACTCCAAACACAGAAAACCAAACACAGCAAACCAAAAACAGAAAAAAATCAACTTCGTCAGCCACCAACACTTCCCTCTCCACTCCGTCTAGCTCCATCAGACATCCACCACGCAAACCAAACACAGAAAACCAAACACCAAAAAAAATCATCTTCATCATCTACAAATACAAAACCCAAACATACACACAGAAACCAAACGTAGAAACCAAAAATAAACATGAAAACCAAGAGATCATTGGGGGAGGTAGTCGGCGGGGGAGGAGCGGAGGAAGGGGAGATCGCGTTGAAGGCGATAAGATTAAGAATGGCGTCATCGTCCTCGTCGTCGGTGGTGATGGCGACATCCTCCAACTTGAAATGGGAGTGAGCTATCGCTGTACAGGTGGTGGAGCTGGACAGATTGGAGGAACGGGAAGCCGGTGATGGTGCGACGGTGGAGAGGGAAGAGATCTGGACAGATTGATGGGTGAGAACCGGCGATGGTGAGGAACAAATTGGAGGAAGAGAGGGAAGAGAGAAGAGAGAGAAATGGGAAGTTTTATGGTGGGTGAGAACCGGTTATGGTGGGTAGGTGAGAACCGGCGATGGTGACGAACGAACTGGAGGAAGAGAGGCAAGAGAGAAGAGAGAGGGAGATGAGAAACAAACTGGAGGGAGAAGAAACGCACCGGCAATGGTGAGGAACGAACTGGAGGAAGAGAGGGAAGAGAGGGAGATGGGTGAGACCGGTGATGGTGGTTGAGATGAAAAAGACAGAGAAAAGACCTAAATACCCTTCACTCAGTTAGTGTTGATAAATGTAAGGTTAAGTATTGGGGGTCTTGTGCAATAAACATATAAGTATATTTTTATCTGTTTTTGAAGAAACCTGGGGGAGTGTTGTGCAATTCACTCATTATATAAAGGGATATATACTCTCATTTCAGTTTATATATAGATATATATATATAATGGGATATATACTCTCATTTCAGTTTATATATATATATATATATATATGTAATTATCTTCTGACAAATATATTTTTTTTGGGATATTCTCAAACTTGCTAGACATCTTATGATACTGGTCAAATTAAAAGCATTAATGCATAAAAGTTTAACCAAAGAGCCAAATTCTAACAGCAAGGAAACTTAAGGTGTTTTAACAAGTACATCATCAGCACAACAGAGTTCACTCATGAGCACAACAGAGTTCACTTATTTTTTAATAGAGCTTAAATTTATTTGTACACATTTTATCAAAAAGGCAAACTCCGGGTCATTGTTCGTCACCTAAAATACTTATCTAGCTTCCAAACTTGAAACTGTTGTATCATTGTTTGAACGCATTTCCGAGTTTGATGTTGAAGATCCACTTTGCACGTCAGTTAGTTTTGACAAGGCAGGCTTCTTCGGAATCATTAGATGAATACCTTCATTTCTGAGCATCCAAGAAACTTCCAACATGGATGGCCTATCAATTGGGATTTCCTGGACACACAACAGAGCTATATGCAGGCATCTTATACATCTACAATGGTAATATGTATCGTCAAGGGAAGGATCCACAAACTCCATGCCTTTACCATCTTTCCAGAGCTCGTATGCCTGAAATTGTAGTTAATCATTATTTAATTCAAATCTAAGTTTCGATTGCTCTCACTCAAAGGGTTGAAGAAACTTACATATTGAAAAAGGCTCATATTTCTATTTTTGCCATGTAAATTGGAGACCTTTTTGCCACTAATGATTTGTAGAACTAGAATTCCAAAACTATAAACATCGGACTTTGTCGAGTAGATGCCTCTTTCAATATATTCAGGAGGAGCATATCCGCTATTTATATTATATATATGTGTATATAATTGCAAACAGTTGATTAGAGTATGAATAACAACAAATAAAAGCTTATGTACAAAATTAGAAGCAGAAATATACTTACTATGTTCCGATAATTCGTCCTGTGTTTGCTTCAAGACCTTTTGTGAAAATTCTTGCGATACCAAAGTCTGATATTTTCGGATTCATGTCTTTATCTAGCAGAATATTACTAGCTTTCAGGTCTCTATGAATAATTGTCAATCTTGAGTATTCTTGGAGATATAGAAGTCCTTGACAAATCCCTTCAATGATTTGAATACGTTTTTCCCAATCCAAAATGTATTTTCTAGCCATGTCTGCATCAAATCATTTAAGAACAATTAGCAAAGGAAAAAGATTGCAAATGAAATAACAAAAATCAGGCCGCAGAATGTTAAATGCGGCAGCGACCAATTTTTATTGTTCAACTTATAACTAAAAGCACATAAGAAAGGATATATAGGGGGAAAAAAACTGACCAAAAAGATAATAATCCAAGCTTCTGTTTGGCATATACTCATAGATCAGTATGTGCTCTTCTTTTTCAATGCAATAACCCAAAAGTTTAACAAGATTTACATGTTGGAGTTTTGCAGTAAGCATAACTTCATTTTTGAACTCTTCAAATCCCTGTCTGGATGTTTTTGAAAGTTTCTTTACAGCTACTTCTTGTCCATTTTGTAATACACCCTAAGAAAATAAAATAAATTATAATTGATCTCATTTTTGTATAGTTTCTAACCTTTGAGAAATATAAAAATATTAATTACCTTATAAACGGGACCATATCCACCCTCCCCAAGCTTATTTTCATTCGAAAAATTATTTGTTGCTGCTTCAATGTAAGCCAAACTATATAATTCCAGAGTAGGAGCATTGCCACTAAAATCTCCGGCATCAGCTGTTGCATTATTTACTTGGTTCCTTACTTCATGAGCTGAGACCGAATTCACACTTCCTATTAAGTATCAACCAAGAAAAATTTAAGTTTGGCCAAAAAGCTTCTTGGTTCGCAGTAACAAAAATATATTGGCACAATCCTCACCCATTTATAAACAAAAAATATATATCTATTACCTTTTGATTTGAGCTTTATCAACCACTTGTAGTATATCAGAAAGCCTAGCAGGAGAATAACAGCAGCTGTTATAGGCAGAGTGATTTCCAACAATCGATGTGGCTGCTTATTTTGCCCATTTCTATTATATTCCTCCGGCTCCGGAGCTGGAAAATTAATGTCATCCACCTGAGCTGAAAAATTAAATTTCATGTTTACAACACTTGCCATAATTAATTACTAATCAAATATGGAAATCTAAATGGCAAAATTTTGGATTGCACATGTGAAAGGACCATTGAAGCGCAAAGATGGATGAGGTTAGATATGATTGTTGGATTAACTAGTACCAAATTTAATAATATATACTAGAGTATGACGATGCAACATGCATTTTCAAAGAAAGAATTGCTTACCTGCAGTTTGAGAGAGCACCCAATTATCATCGTAGGACACTTGCCAGACAAAATAGCCAAGTAGCTTCATCTTCTTGACGTAAGAAACCTTATATTGAATGGCCTGAACATCATCAAAAGCAATCCAAGATGTCCCCATCGTGATGTAATTCACCACATAATTTGCATCGAACGTAACTTTAGCTCCATATTGATTTATGTAATTCTTGATTTCCTTAAAAGCCAACCCACTATTTTGGGCTCGTCCTCTAGCTGGTGCACCAATACCATTCTCGTTGGGGTTCACCAGGGTCCATGCAGTGCCAAAGTAAGGCAAAAACAAAACCATCTTTTCAGGAGACAATCCAGCCTCGATCCATGACCTTATACCATAATCAGTATTATTAACAGTACTATTTGGGTTATAGAGAGCCATTGGAGCGGCTGTAAAGCTTGTCCAGAAATCTGGCATGACGTAATTTCCACTGTTAACATGAACCCAGTTCAAATATTGTTGTATTGCACCTACAGGATAATTTTGTCCACCAACCTTTGGAAAATAGCTAACCAGTGCGGTTAAGATCAGATCTGGCCGTGAAGAGTTTCTTGCCTCTGAAGTGATAGCAGCTCGCCATTCTTTGAAGAGAAGATCAATATTGTCCATGTTGTCGCTTGTCCTTGGATAAGCCCAATAAAAGTCTAGACCTTGAAAGCCATAAAGCCTAGCTGTTTCCATTGAGGAGTTGATGAAATACTTTCGAGAAATCGGATCGTTTACCATTGATGAAACGGTTGAATAATCTGAATCTCCACCGATTGATAACAGCGTGGTGACTGATGGGTTCATTTTTCTCACAGTATCTGTGAAGGTGGAGATGTGTCTTTCGCCAGGCGACGAGAAAGAGAGGTTGTAGGAAGTGGAATCGATATATGCAAAACAGTATATGAGGTGAGTAAAGAGAGAAGAATTTATGTTTGAAATGGGGAACTCTTTTTGATCAGGCCAGTAATAAGCGGCATTGATCCATGTTCGTGCTTTTGTTGGGTGCAATTGAAAAGAGAGAAGAATAATTTGGAATATCACAATGATTATTTTGGATACCATTGAGTAAAACTGAATTTGAAGCTTATCTTTGTTTACTTTAGAGTTTGAGAACTCTATACATATATAGATATCATTTCTTTAACTAGTCTTCTGTTCCAAACTTAATTGGGAGTACCTAGCAAGACCATTGCGTGTTCCACACTCCCATTATTGTTATTGTTATTATTATTATTATTTTAAGAATAATTATTTCTTTTTATCTCTTTTCATTCTGATTTCCACTACTAACAAACCAAAGACTGAAGAAATAAGTTCTTGGGATTTTAGAAAAAAAAAATTTGGTAGGTTTGAATTTTCAGTTTTAATTATTCTCAAAAAAAAAAAATCAGTTTTAATTAATTTCATATGACTTTCTTTCAAGTACTTATGGATCATAATTGAATTCAATCCCTAAAAATTAAAAAAAAAAAAAAAAAAATGAAAGACATCTTAGACATGACAATTATTATAAGTCAAGTCTAGTTAATTAGTTACCTAACATAAAGAACCTTGTCGGAAAATTCATGGAAGCCCTTCCAGTTGGAAAGGAACACTTTAGTTTTAGTTTAAAATAAATTACAAAATTAACTATCCAGTTCACAAATATATGTTAGTTGGGTAAAGTTTAAAATTTTATTACAATTTTATTACTTACCATTAGTAATCAACCATTAAAGTTAACGATTAACCGTGATAAAGTGATACAAAGACTATTATATTTTTGAATTAAAAAATTAATTATATTAAAATTTAAAAAAAAATAAAAACAAATATAACCATTTATAGATAATGAACAACCAATTTTCACCACCACCGTTGTCTGCCCTAGGCTTAATGAAGATGTACAAGGACTTCCTTGAGTTGGCACATGAGAAGGCTTCGAGGGAAAAGGCGAACAGGAAGCTTGGGAGTGACAACAATAAGATTAAGGGAGAAGCGAATTACTTCCTCAAAGAATCAAAGAAAGCTAAGAAGGCCGTGCGGGATCTAAAGCAGAACCTTAAGGGAGCCAAAGAGCAGATGGATAAGTCTGAGGACTCCCTAGCTCATAAAGTGAAGCTCCGAGACATCACTGCCTCTTCAATTAATACTGCTACTAAGGAGATCAAGAAACTGAAGCAAGATATTCTTTTTTTGAAGAAAGAGAACGGCTCGTTGAGGCATAATGTGAGCTCAAGCAATAAGTAGACTAAGATAGCTAAGAAAAAGGCTGAACTGGTGCTGCGAGACATGGACATAATGAAAGAAAATCTTATCCGCACCAAAGAATTGCTCAGCCAAGCCAAGGCCGGTATTGAGCAGGTTCGTCGGGAGGCTGTTGAAAAGACGTCAAACTTGTTTCTGTATACTTTGTGGAAGTTCCACCTAGAAATAGATGTCTCTTTATACAGTGAAAAGGCAGTAAAAAAGATGAAGAAATATGCTGATTGGACTGCACGGGCTGCTCAGAAGAAGAAACCTCTATCTGCTTAGGGCCCAACTTCATCTGTTCCTATCCCAGGTTCTGTCTCTTTAGTGCCGCTGGCACCTCCCCCGAGCTCATCGCAATCAACTACTTTAGGGGCACAAGATGCATCTTCGAAGGAAACCTCTGATGGTCAATGAGAGAAGATAGCTCATGTGGGCCCCTCACAGGCTCTTTAGGCATTAGCTTTCTTTATTTTTCTCCCCTCTGATAGGGCTTATCTTTGGACATCGACATTACTGTTGAAAACATTATTATTTAGTTTTCATTATGATATTTAGCTTTTATTTCCAGCAACATGAGATCTTTGTTGGCCTGCTTTATTTATTTTCTGAGCCTTATATGCATTACCAGATAATATCATACTTGCATAATTCAAATGAATTACGAGTAAATGTAAACAATTAATCATTTAATAAAATGATTGGTTAGTATATCTGACCGATAAGGTTGACTGTACTTGCTTTGTCATTCTTGCAAGTATTGATTGATCGCCTAGGTGCTTCCCAAAGCACAGAAATTATATTACCAGGTCACGAGTAGGCCCTCAAATATTTCGACAATTAGTCCTCCTAATGAAAATGCAGGTATGGTTTTGCTCGTAGACCACTTCAGTCATTATCTATCTTGACAAAGGCTGTGCTCAAAGGGTAGAAACTCGAACCTTTATAGGGCGTTGCACTCGCAAAGTAAGGGCCCGAGCATCTACAGTTGGTTGCGTTCACAAGGTTTTACCCGAACATTTACAGCAGACTTCGCTCACAAGGCTGATACCCGAGCATTTACAACTTATTGTCCTCTCGAGCTACGCTCATAGAGTCGAAACCCGAGCATCTATAGCGAGAGTGAAGAAAGTAGTAGAACCTTGGCTGCGCTTGTAGGGTTGTAACCCAAGCATTTACAGCATTTTTAGAAATGGAGAAAGTAGTAGAACCTCGGCTACGCTCTCAAGGTCATAACCCGAGCATTTACAACAAGTTTTGAAGTGGAACGCCCAGTGGCTAAGTCTTTTTGTACCATGCTTCTACGTGCAGTTATTCGAATGGTGAGGTGTCTGGAACACTTGAAGAGGGGAGACCAAACAACGAGCGGCGATTAGGTCCACGAGCTCATGGTCGTTTTGACCCCCTTTAACCTTGTAGGACAGGTGTGAGGTCGGTATCCACCGATATTCAGCCCCTTATTCCTACAAGGTACACAAGTGTTTGAGCTTTGAGTTTACTTTCTACCTTTCACAGTCGTATACCTTACACACATGAAAACACATAGGCATTTTGCATTAGTGATAATATATGAGAAATATGGAGCTTTCATTGCATTTTCACATAGTTAGCTTTACATAAATAGTGAAACAATAATGATACAACAGTTATGTATAATAAGGCCTTAGATGAATAGCATTCCAGGCCTTGGGAAGTATCGCTCCGATCATGTCCGCTAGATGGTATGCTCAATTCTTTAAATCTTCGTGGACGATGAAAGGTCATTCCTAGTCAGGTCCTAATGTATCATCACTGGTTTTGCGGGCTCCAGGTAGGATATCTCGCAACATGAGGTCGCCCGGCTTGAACTTGCGTACTGTGACCCTCTTATTGTAATGCCTCACCATTCTCTACTGATAGATGGCTGCTCTGAGGTGAGCTGTTTCTCTAGTTTCTTCAAGGAGGTCTGAACTAGCGGCTAGAAGTTGGTCGTTCTTTTCAGGGTTAAAGCTTGCTCTTCATTGACTGAATATTTCAAACTTGGCAGGAATCATGGCCTCAAACCCGTAGACCATCGAGAAAGGGGTTTCTCCATAATGCTACGAACAGTTGTTCTAGAGGCCCACAGTACCTTCTGTAATTCGTCTACCATGCTCCCTTCCTAATTTCAAGCTTGGTTTTCAAGATCTGCTTAATAATCTTGTTGACCGCCTCCACTTGACCATTGGCTTGTAGGTGATCTACTGCTAATAAGCTTTTAGTTATGCCGAGGCTACTGCAGAATTTTAGGAACTGTTCACTTGTAAATTACGTTCCATTATCCGTCACGAGCTGCTAAGGAACACCAAATCTGCAAAAAATGTTATTCCACACGAACTTTTCAATCTTCGTCGTAGAGATCTCAACTAGCTCCTTCGCCTCTACCCACTTCGTGAAATAATCAACAACTACAACGGCATATTTGCATCTTGCTTGCCCTACTGGGAGAGGCCCGATCAGGTCCATGCCCCAAATGGTGAAGGGTCATAAACTGGTCATCTGCTGAAGATAGGTTAGTGATGCTCGAGGGACCTTAGAGAACCTTTGGCACTTATCGCATTTTTTTACCAGGTTGATGGCGTCCTACTTCATAGTTGACCAATAAAACCCCTGTCTGAGTACTTGCTAAGCAAGGGACAGCCCCCCAACGTGGTTACCACAATGTCTCTCATGTATGTTCTTCAGGAGAGTAGTACAATTCGGCTCTTTGGCACATCGGAGTAATGGAGCTGAGAAGCTCTTCTTGTAAAGCACATCGTCGTATATACAGTACCTTGCTGCTCTCATTCACAAGCCACAAGCTTCTATTTTGTCCTTTGGCAACTTTCCCTCTTGAAAATAATTAACCAGCGAGCTCATCTATTAATCTGCTGCCACTACTAGGGTCATTACCTCACCACCGGGCTTGGTACTTGGTTTTGGCAGGAATTCCACGGGCACATTTCTAGCAAATTTCATGTCTTAAACTATAGCTAAACGAGCCAACGCATCTACATAGGAATTCTGGGTTTGCGAGATTTGATTTAACTCGTATTTCTCAAAAGTCCCTAATAGCTCTTCAACCCTTTGCAGATAAACTGTCATCTTCGATCCTTTGGTTTGATAATCGCCTCTTATCTAGCAAACCACTACCTGAGAGTCGCTAAATATCCTCAGTCGTTCAGCTTGCATCTTCTTGGCTAAGCAAAGTCTAGCTAATAGTACCTCATACTCTGCCTCATTGTTCGTTGCTCTAAACCCGAACTTGAGCACACAAAGGAACTTATTTCCATCTGGACTAATTAACAAAATTTCAACCCCTACACTTCGCTCTCAAGAAGACCCATTGAAAACAACTCCCAGAATGGACCTTCAAAAAACTCAACCTCTTCTTCTACAGGTTCAGTAAACTTAGTGATGAAATCTGCCAATGTCAAACCTTTGATCGCCGACCTTGGCTTAAACTCGATATCGAATTGGGCCAAATCAATCGGCCATTTAAAAAGGCGATCAGAGGTGTCGAGCTTCTGCAGGATTTATTTAAGAGGGTACCTGGTTAGTATTGTAATTTTGAGCGTCTGAAAATAAGGACGTAGCTTCTGGACACCACCACGAGGCAGTAGGCTAACTTCTCCATTGGGGTATATCTTATCTCGTCGTCTACCAGCTTCTTACTGATGTAGTATACAGGAATCTCAGCTCTATTTCCTTCTTCTCATATCAATGCAGCACTTAGGGCGGTTGAGATACCCTAAAGTAGATTGTCAAGACTTTCCCTTGTTTTGGCTTTGACAGTAAGGGAGCTCGTCATACTCTTTCAATTGTTGGAAGGCGACCTCACACTTCTCGGTCCATTCGAAATGTTTTGCCTTTTTTAATACTTCGAACAATGGTACACATCTATCAGAAGCTTTTGATATAAATCTGCTCAAGGCCGCGACTTGCCCGTTCAGACTCTGTACATCCTTTATTTTTATGGGCGACTTCATATTCGGCAAAGCCTGGATCTTCTATAGATTGGTTTCGATCCCCCTATTGTTTACTATGAAGCCAAGAAATTTACCAGAGGATACCCCGAATGCACACTTGAGGGGATTAAGCTTCATTTGATACTTCCTCAAGATCTGGAACATCTCCTCGAGATCGTAGACATGGCTAACGGCCTGTCTGGATTTCACCAGTATGTCGTCTACATAAACCTCCATAGTCTTTCCAATCTGATCCTTAAACATTATGTTCATAAGCCTCGAGTAAGTTGCCCTTGCATTTTTTAGTCCGAATGGCATTACCTTATAGTAGTACAAGCCACGGTCTGTAGTGAACGAGGTGTGCTCCTCATCTTCAAAATTTATTGGAATCTAATTGTAGCCCGAATAAGCATCCATGAAGTTAAGGAGCTCGTGCCCAGTAATTGCATCTGCTAACTGGTCGATCCTAAGCAGTAGGAAGCTATCTTTCGGGCAGGCCTTGTTTAAATCTGTAAAGTTAATACAAGTTCTCCACATTCTGTTTTTCTTTTTTACTAATACGGGATTCGCTACCCAGGTGAGATACTGGACTTCTCAGATGAAATTGTTTGTCAGGAGCTTATCCACCTCCTCCTTCAAAACTTCACAGCATTCCCGAGTCATCTGCCTTCTTTTCTAGCAAACAGGTTTATGGTGAGGATTAACATTCAGCTTATGGGTCATCACCCTCGGATCGACCACCACCATGTCCTCATGATTTCAGGCAAATACATCTAGATTTGTTTTGAGGCAGCTAGTCAGTTGGGCCTTTATCTCGGGAATCAAGTTCTTACCCAATTTAAGACATCTTATAGCATCTGTCTCGTTGACCTGGATGTCTTCGAGCTCTTCCACTAGACCCGTCGTTTGGTATGCATCGAATTCTCTGGGGTCCAGATCATGGCTAACCCCTTACATGGTGATAGCCTACAACTCACGTTCTAGAACCATATCTACTTTCTTCCCTCGGACTCCCCTTCTTATTGCATCCACATAACATCGACGAGCCAAAGACTACTTGCCTCACATACACCTGATCCTATCAGGAGTTGAGAACTTTACAGTGAAAGCTCTGGTAGAGGTGACTATATCAAGGTCATTCATTGCAGGTCTTCCCAATACTACATTATATGTAGAAAGGGAATTAATGATGAAGAAATCTGCAAGCACTGTTGACTGATGAGTTATATCTCCAAAGGTAAGGGTAACTTTATCTGCCCTGTAGGATGGCTTCAACTACTCATCATCGATCCCCATATGGTCGTAACACTCCTTGTACATCACATCTACTGAACTCTCGGTGTCGATCATTATCCTCTTGACTACCGAGTTTCTGATACAGGCTCAGATCACCAATGCATCGATGTGTAGCCAACAGACATCTTAGGCATCTTCTTCAGTAAAAATAATTTCCTCCGATACCTTTCTAGCCTTTTTAGCAAGTCCTTCTGACTCTCTTTGGCCTGCAATTTGGACGCGATTACCCTCACACACATATCATTCCTACGATATATTGGACATTCCTGCACTGAGGGACCCCTATGGATGGTATGAATTGTTTTAATGAAATGTCCCTACTAAGGGTCAAGCTCTTGTTGAGTTTGGGCTGGTGAATCTTGTTGGCGTTGGTGAGGACCCTACTATTGGGATGGTCGCCTTGGAGGTCTCACAACATAATCCTTCAAGCGACCATTTTTGATCATCTCCTCGATAGCATTTTTGAGCGCCCAACAATCTGAGGTATTGTGCCCTACTTCATTGTGATAGGTATAAAACTTGCTCCTGTCACGGTGTCCCTCAAGAGTCTAGATAAGGGCTCGTCTTCCGAAGTCCTCCCTATTTCTTTTGTTTGCAAAGATCCTGTCTTGGGTGTTAGACAAGACATTGTATGTGTTGTAACGGCCCTAACACCGAGGACGCTCCCGCCTCTGGTCACTCCTCGGTCTAGGCGCATTTTTGGCCTTCTTTGCAATTTGGTTATTTTTTCTTTGGCCTCTAAGGCTATTTCCTCTATTACTTATTTTCCTTCCCTGATTGGAGCTTCCAGCTTCATCCTTCTGGGCATTAACCTTCTTGGAGCCAAATGCTTCTTCCCACCTAATTTTTTTTCCCTGCTCACTAGTAAAATTCCCCTAAGTTTTTTACTAAGGATTTGTAAATGCTTTCGTATAGTTTCCCATCTTTTCTCAAACCCACTGAGATAGTCGTCAAGACCCTCTCATCTGTCAGGTTTTCCACATTAATCACCTCACGCCTAAACCTGCTAATGTAATCCTTCAGTGATTCACCAGGGCGTTGGAAGATGGTAACAAGGTGGCAGGGCGACGCGAGTTGCCTCTTCAAAGCCTTATACTGGTTCAGAAATTTCTACTGACATTCCTCCCAATTATTGATGCTGTAGGGTGGGAGGTTTCTGAACCATGTTAGCGGGATGTCCCCAAGTGTTACCAGGAACACGCGATATTTTACAAGCAAACTAGTGGTTTGAAGGTCCATCTGAATGTTGAAAGCATCGAGATGGTCATAAGGGTTAGAGTTCGCCTTGTACTGTGGAATGTTGGAAACTTTGAATCTTTGAGGGAGTGGCTCCAGTTCAATCTTTGAGGTAAACGGGTCCTTTCCCCACTCTAACTTCTCTGTTCTTGGGCCCCGAGTCGCGCTTCAAGCTGCCGAACCCTTTGAAGGAGCTCCTCAACGAATAGGCCCTGCATCTCAGTTCTTCTTACAATGGACTGTCTATCCCACCTGTCCTATCTACTCGGGGAATTATGGTCTCAAGCCCCCCGGTCCATTCCTATCTTCGAACCTCTATTATGGGGCATTTGCCCTGCTCCACCTCCAAAGGCGGAGACCTGATCAGGACCGCGATCAGTCTGCACCGGCTGGTGTTTATTGTGAGCTCGTTGGAACCGAGCACTGGACTGTACGCTGGAAGAATTAACTGATCCCTCTCGCATTGACTCCCTGATGACTCTCTCATTCACGTCAGGGTCCTTAGCGTGT
The DNA here is from genome assembly GCA_022984855.1 of Dimocarpus longan. Taxonomy (NCBI): domain Eukaryota; kingdom Viridiplantae; phylum Streptophyta; class Magnoliopsida; order Sapindales; family Sapindaceae; genus Dimocarpus; species Dimocarpus longan. The sequence goes on from CM041017.1 coordinate 25,809,544, forward strand.
CGTCATCAGGAACATCCCTCTCCATAGTGGCCTGGGGTGGCCCCTGAGCGGCCTGGACTTGAGTTCTAATTAATGTCTTGACTTCGTTGGCCAACTGCATCATTATAGTCTCCAGTATCTCCTGTCGCTGCTATAACACCTGTATAACATCTCCTCCAGCAACATTAGGCATAAGCTGACGAGTAGGAAGATGAGGTACAACTTGAGTATTCCCAGTTGCTGGCACATTAGATATTCCCACACTTGCATCAAGCTATCTTCCAGTAGTTATCACGTTTCGTCGTTGACTCGAGGCTTCGAGACGGTCTTCATTAGCATCAAAGCTTCTGGTAAGTCTTCCCTTGAGGCCATCTCCAATGTATGAGCACCAAATTTCACACCTTTTTGGTGTTTATACCAAATTTTCTTACACCAAATTTTCCTATGCTCCAATGTACTCTATACCAAATTGGTGTAAATGGTATTTTCAAAGAATATTCTATATATAATTCTTTAATTAATATATATTAAAATTTTTAAAATATATTCAATATTATACTCATTTTAAAGATATCAACAAAATATTTTAGATGATATATTTTTTTATAATAATTTAATATATATTTTTAACTAAATTAATTTTTAGATCCACACCAAATTTGGTGTAATGAACAATTACACTGTTCAATAACACCAAAATTTGTCTTGAAAGAATAAAAATGATGCTCACGTTGGAGCATGAAAATGCACCAAAATGGTTACACCATTTTGGTGTATTCATTGGAGAGGGTCTGACCATGGTGACTAACGAACGAGCTCTATAAACTAAGAATAAAGGTGGTAAAACTGCAGATGAATCCTCCTTCTAGTGCCAAGAGTGGATTAATTAGTCTTCTATTTTGGGTATGAGTAATTTATCCATTTTAATGGGATAAAAGAGGCGATGAGATTAAATTTTGTCTAATACCACCTCCTCAACGAAGATGATATTGGACAAAAAAATTGTTCAATCTCATCTTTGATGACCGACAAACAGGTCCTGAAGTGACTTACTAAGGTGTATAACTAACCATTTTGAAGAAGTCAATCAAGTCATATTGCGGATAACCTATAAATGAGTTAATATTCAACATAAGACTGTAATAAATAGTTTGATCGATGTTGAAATACTGTCGGTAATCCACGTCTAATATGGTTTGTTTTGCCTATCAATTCATATTGATGCACCATATTATACCATGCACTATTTGATATCTAGAATTGGTTCGATTATCTATCATGCATTCATAGAATATGTATGCATGTTTACATAGACATGTATCCGTTGGGATATTTATATAGCTTGCCTTGAGTGATAACGAGGAATGAACATTAAATTATACAAAGAGAGTTTTGATGAAATTAGGATTGAATATATATAATATATATTTTAAAAAAATGTATCTATATTAAAAGAATCATTAATCTCAATTAACTTTTTCTGTTGGGTAAAACTACTATTTTCGAAGCTACATTAGTCTCATGGTGGATCTATAAGACAAGTGAATTCCAAGTCAAATACGAGTTGACCAAGGCTCACGTGTCTATGTTTTGGGTAAACACAAGCATGCAAGATCATAAATCATAATGTCTTACCTCTCAGAAAATCTTTCATAAAACCGGTCAACGATTGATACGGTGCGACAGATCAATTAAATAGCGTTATTTTATTTTCTCTCATTCTTTTCGATGATCTTTTATTTTTCTCTCACTATTTTTATTAATCTATCATATCATATCAATCGTGAGATATTCCTATGAAATATATATTTTTTTAATTTAGCCAGTGATTTGATTACTATTTTATTTTTTTCTTTGGTTATATATATATATATATATATATTTTCAAGGTCATAACTGTGGCTGGTGTAATAAAATATGAAAGATTTCTTGTCTAGTCAACCAAGTACCGTTAAATCTGAAAAATCTAAAAAATGTGCTAAACCTAACAAGTTGAAACAATTTATAATATTTTGCGACAATAACTTCTGCATCTTGAAAGCTCAACTTCTGAGTTAATTTATTGTATCAAATTTTATAAGCTTGTAACAATTAAGATTTATCAATCTTAATAAATTTATATATCATATATAGTCGTCTATGTGACCCAGTAAACAAAGGTTCAAAGAACTTGTCATTTTTAAGAATCCTACATCACAGTCATTAATTATAATATCTTTAAAATAAAAATTCAAATGCACACCTTAATAAAAAAATTAAAAAAATAAAAAAAAAAATCAAATGCACATCAAACAAAGATAATACTTTTTTGGCGAGCAAATTACTGGATAACCTCCATATATTTGTTTTATTGCAATTGGAAACCATTTTTACCTTTTGCAACAATGATCTCCCCTCTGTTAACGGTTTGACCATAATTGATCGTTAAAGTTAACTATAATAAGGGTATTTTGATCAATTTATTTGATTTTTATTTTTTTAAAAAAATTATATTAATTAATAAATAATTTAAAATTTTAAAACTTAAATATATTTTAAAAATTAAATAATTTAAAAAAATTAAATTTAAACTATGTTTCTGGTTCATCAACATAGTTTCTGGTCCAGTTCATCAACATTTCAGATATCTGGGTTTCTAATTCATCGACAGCATTGATCCAGCATCATCAGTCATCATCACAAACGAAACCACTGTAATCTTCAAACAGAAACCACTACTATCATCATCAAACAGACCCAAAAACATCATTATCAACACCATCTACAATAAACACAATCATCAACACCATCATAAACACAATCATCATCAACACCATCTACATACAATAAACAGAGTAAAAATTCATGGCGCAAATACTCAGACGTCTGGGTCGAAAACCCAGACGTCGGTCGTCTGGGTTCCCAGACGGAAACCCAGATTGAATCCAGGTTTCTAATCTGGAACCCAAGCATCTGGGACAGAAATCCAGATCGATCTGGGTTCCCAGATCTGGGGTCGGAAACCCAGACGTCGAGCGTCTGGGTTCCCATACGAAAACCCAGATCGATCTGGGTTTCCAGTGTCTGGAAACCCAGATCAATCTAGGTTTCCAGATCAGATCTCTGGAAACCCAGATCTGGGTTTCCAGATCACTGGAAACAACCCAGATCGATCTGGGTTTCCAGATGATTGGAAACCCAGATCGATCTGGGGTTTCCAGATCTCTGGAAACAACCCAGATCGATCTGGGTTTCCAATCATCTTAAAACCCCAGATCGATCTGAAAACCTCTCAGACGCTCGATACCCAGACGTCGATCTGGGTATCCGGGCAAGAGAATGAGAAGATGCAAATAAAAAGAAGAATGAGAAGAGAGGGAGAGAGACAGATACCGACCGGTGAAGAAGATGAAGAAAAATAAGAGAATAATAAGAAGAAGAAGAGAGAGAGAGAGAGAGAGAGAGAGGGCGCAGAGAGATGATAGAGTCGGTGGGAGAGTTTTATAAATAGGATCCAATCTCTCCAGATTGGATCTCCACCGTCCATCTCATCAGATGGACGGTGGAGATCCAATCTGGAGATTGGATCGGATCTCCATCGATTTTTTTTAATTTTTAAAATATTAAAAATTTTATTTTTAATTTTGATATTTGAAAATTAATCACCGCCGTCCATCAACATACGATGGACGGTGCAAATCTCATTTCATTATTTTATTTTTATTTTTTTAAATTTTAATTATTTTATAATTTAAAAATTATAAAATTAATTAATCAGGGGTATTCTTATCTTTTTGTTCTATTTTGTTATTTTTCGGTTATTTCAAACGGTCAATCATAGTCAAACTTTAGTAGAGAGGAGGTCATTGTTACAAAATGTAAAAGTGGTTTCCGATTGCAATAAAGTAAATGTATAGAGGGTATCCAGTAATTTACTCCTTTTTTGGCAATTGTGATCAGTAATTATTTTATGTCATACTCAAAAATCGGTTCAGAGCTATCAAAATTGTCACTATATTATCCATCTTTTCTTCTAGTACGGAGGAAATATTTGTGTGGTATTGATTATTGGACTCTCTTTTATACGGCCTTTTTTTTTTTAGTTATAAAATTAGTTATATGACAATATAAAATTAAAAATATTGATTTTCTTGAAAAATTATCCTAATGAAAAGTTTATTATTCCTTTTGGAAAAGTCATCTATCTTTTTCAATTAATGGGATACTAGCTAAATTTAATTTCCTTTTGGATACATAGTTAACACATAGTTGGAGGCAAACATATCAGCAAGATAAGAGCATAACACGTGACACATTACGTAAACTTTGAGTAAAGATAATGTTAAGTATGAATTATGTTAAGTAAATTATTATCGAAGGTAGGACATATTAATCTTCAAGAGATTCAATGTATGTATCCAAAAGGAAATTAAATTTAACTAGTATCCCATGAATTGAAAAAGATAGATGAGTTTTTCAAAAGGAATAATAAACTTTTCATTAGGATAATTTTTCAAGAAAATCAATACTTTTAATTTTATATTGTCATATAACTAATTTTGTAACGTAATAAAACTAAAGTTTGGTCAACATTTTTCAAGAAGGATTAACCAAAAAATAAAAAATAATAAACGCCGTATAAAAGAGACTCCAATAATCAATACCATACAAATATTTCCTCCGTACTAGAAGAAAAGATGGATAATATAGTGACAATGTTGATAGCTCTGAACCGATTTTTGAGTACGACATAAAATAATTACTGATCATAGTTGCCAAAAAAGTATTATCCTTGTTTGGTGTGCATTTGATTTTTTTTTTTTTTATTAAGGTGTGCATTTGAATTTTTATTTTAAAGATATTATAATTAATGACTGTGATGTAGGATTCTTAAAAATGACAAGTTCTTAGAACCTTTGTTTACTGGGTCACATAGACGACTATATATGATATATAAATTTATTAAGATTGATAAATCTTAATTGTTACAAGCTTATAAAATTTGATACAATAAATTAACTCAGAAGTTGAGCTTTCAAGATGCAGAAGTTATTGTCGCAAAATATTATAAATTGTTTCAACTTGTTAGGTTTAGCACATTTTTTAGATTTTTCAGATTTAACAAAACTTCGTTGACTAAACAACAAGTCTTAATTTTACCTATAATTTCAGTTACCCCGAAGGATGGTTCATCCGAAAGTTATTGAATCTCTTGAAGATTAATATCTCCTACCTTCGATAATAATTTACTTAACATAATTTATACTTAACATTATCTTTGCTCAAAGTTTACGTAATGTGTCACGTGTTATGCTCTTATCTTGCTGATATGTTTGCCTCCAACTATGTGTTAACTATGTATCCGAAAGGAAATTAAATTTAACTAGTATCTCGTGAATTGAAAAAGATAGATGAGTTTTTCAAAAGGAATAATAAACTTTTCATTAGGATAATTTTTCAAGAAAATCAATATTTTTAATTTTATATTGTCATATAACTAATTTTGTAACGTAATAAAACTAAAGTTTGGTCAACATTTTTCGCGAAGGATTAACCAAAAAAAAAAAAAACGCCGTATAAAAGAGAGTTCAATAATCAATACCATACAAATATTTCCTCCGTATTAGAAGAAAAGATGGATAATATAGTGATAATCATAGTTTAAAATATCCGTGATTTTCGCGATATTTCCGTCGATATTTCCGTAAATCAAGGGTATCGTTATCGATAGAGGGTGTAATCTCCTATCCGTCAAAATATCGTGGAAATATCCAGAAATATCTGCGATATTTCCGTAACATATCTTTTCCATGAGTTTGTAGTATAAATTTTACAAAATATCGAGGAAATTTTCGGAAATATCCGTGAAATATCTTGAAAATATCTGTTAAATTTTCATAAAATAAAAGTGAAATTTAAGTTTTTCAAATAAGAATTTGTTAAGCTTTTAATCTTTTATTAAATGAATAAAAGGAATAATTACAAACAATACCCATTTGATAAGGATAACCTCAAAAATAACATTTCTTATTTTATTATTATAAAAAAAGACATTGGGTGAACAAAAATACCTTTAATAAAATGATAATAATTTGAATCACTGTTGGGATTCCCAATCTTAAAGTTGGGAATCTCAACCTCTATATTGAGCCCCAACCTTTAAGTTGGGATTCCCAATCTTGATTTAACATCCAGGTTGGGAATCCCAACCCTAAGGTTGAGATTCCGAATGTGGATTTGAATCAAGATTAGCACTCCCAACCTAGAAGTTGAGATTCTCAATCTGAAGGTTGAGAATGTGAACTTGGATATTTTATCAAGGTTAAGATTCTCTATTTCGAGGTTGGGATTTCCAACTTCAAAGTTGGGATGTAGGTTGGGATCTCAACTTCGAGATTAGGATTCTCTACCAAATTGTTTGGTAGAGAGAGTGACCGACAAAAAATGATGGGTCAAGGGCATTTTCGTCCAAAAAAAGACATTATGTAAAGATTTAAACAATTAAGGTTATTTTTTAAATAGATTATCAAAAATAGGTTAGTTTTCAACAAAACCCTAAATAAAATAAGTTTTCAACCCACGTGAATAATTTCATTTTTATCAGGAATCTCATTATTATATTCCATTTTGTAGTCAAGCTCAAACATCTCATAATTACTATTCTATTTTAAAAACAAAAACTCCTAAGCCCTTGCTATTAATGGAATTCATAATGAAGACAATGGTGCTGATGATGGTGATAGTAGTGATGATGATGATGACAATAATGACGACGACGACAATAATGACGATGATGATACCAATGGAGGAAATAATTATGTTTTTATTCAAAGAAATGATACTAATATAGGTTTGTCATTGAACTCATTTACTTATGAAGAACAATACACTAATTGCACACAAGATGAAAACCATGGGTGTAGAGCTGCGGGTTCAGACATAGGGGCTATTGGTAAGGATTATACAAGGAGAATCCATCAAATGCAATTAGGGATGTCATCATCCAATGAAGATAACATTTCAACTAATTTTAAATCTATAAGTTTAAGGTCTAGTGATGATGGTCATAGAAATTTTGGGATCTCCAATGATCCTTATACACAATTTCCTATCTATGGACAGATAGTGAGAAGAAATCAAGAAGTTTATTCATGACATGTTCGTAATTATATTCAAAACCATTCAAATTATATGTCATGGTATCAGTATTGTATAAATCTAGATGCTAGCTATACCATCTATGAACTACCTAGAACTTCATTTTGGTATTAAAATTTGCATGATTTGTGTGATACAAATTAATTGAAAAGTTTTAATGGAAGCTTTTTATATTTTCATATATCTCCTCTATATATTATATCCATATTTATATCTTTGAGTTGTTACATTTTATATAGAATATGATTTTTTTTTAAATATAATATGATTTTTTTAAAATATAATATGATTTTTAATTGTATAAATGATTATTTTAATATTACCAAAAGTTTCATTAAAAAATATTATATTTTTAACTAAATTTCCGTATTTTTCATAAATTTTACATAAATTTCCGTCGATATCGATATTTCTGTCAACATTTCCGTCGAATCGTAATACTGATATTTCTTTCGATATCGATATTTTCAATATTGGCGACAATGTTGACAGCTCTGAACCGATTTTTGAGTATGACATAAAATAATTATTGATCACAGTTGCCAAAAAAGTATTATCCTTGTTTGGTGTGCCGTGTGCATTTGATATATATATATTTTTTTATTAGGGTGTGCAATTGAAATTTTATTTTAAAGATATTATAATTAATGACTGTGATGTAGGATTCTTAAAAATGACAAGTTATTTGAACCTTTGTTTACCGGGTCACATAGACGACTATATATGATATATAAATTTATTAAGATTGATAAATCTTAATTGTTACAAGCTTATAAAATTTGATACAATAAATTAACTCAAAAGTTGAGCTTTCAAGATGCAGAAGTTATTATCGCAAAATATTATAAATTGTTTCAACTTATTAGGTTTAGCACATTTTTAAAATTTTTCAGATTTAACAAGCCTTCGTTGACTAGATAACAAGTCTTAATTTTACCTATAATTTCAGTTACCCCGAAGTGAACATCGCAGACAGGAAGAGACAGAAGCTGATAAGAGATGTGTCAGGAGAGGCAGCAGGCCATGCGGAGCACCAAAATGTTGTATGTTCCCCCTTTTTTTTTTAAAAGTGTTGCTTATTTCTTTTACTGGGATTGGCTTCCCGCTTAACATGTCCTTTCGCCACCATTTGAAGTGGACTATCTTCAGTTTTTTTTTAATGACAATTTTAACCTCAACCTTATTCATAAGTTCACTTTCATGTACGTGTGGGAGGTCAATTTCTATAATTAGTATTTATTATCAATACATGTCTATTTTAGAATTTGTTTCTTTTAATTAATATACATGCTTGACTTTGAATTTAATTTTAAAAGGGCCAAAAAAAAAACCAATCAATGATAGAGAAGAGGCAGGGAAGGACCCACCTAATGAGCAGCAGGGGCAGATTTTAACAAAAATTGGAAAATTAGCTGTATTTGGACCAACTGCAGCGTAACACTAAAATGATGTGATGCCAAAATGGGCTGTAATGTGGACACCATCTTGACGTCCAGCAGCTAGCCCGATGCAAAAATTGGTGTTGCTGTTGGTGGCCACTATAGCTAACACAATTTGCAAAAATGGTGAGCCCCTTACTTTTTTATTTTTTCAAAATTTTTATATCACCCCCAAATCTAATAAATACAACAAATTTAATTCCTTTTATATCCTTTAATATATTTATATAATTTGATTAATAATTATAAATAAAAATTAAATTATTATAAAAAATATATATCATTGAAAATATTTCATTAACATCTTTAAAATGAGTATAATATTGAATATATTTTAATATATATTTTTTAATATATTTTTAAGTTTTTAATATGTATTATAAGTAATATATTAAGATAATATCATTTTAAATTATTTTTTGTATATAGAAATTTATTATTTTAATAATTACTTGATAGAATTGATAATATTTTTAATACAAAAATTTAATAATGTAATAAATAACATTGACATTATCATTACCTAAAATTAAAAATATATGATAAAAAAAACAATTAGGTGGATAAAAATGAATTAAAAAATATTAAGTGATTAAAAAATTAGGTGAAAATATAATGAAAATAATATTTTGTAAAAAATAAAAAAAACTATATAAATATTTAATAATTTTATAATATATTGTGAATAATTATTTGAGAATAAAATTCTATATTAAATAAATTAATTAATATTTATTAAAGAATTATGTATGAAATATTCTGTAAAAATAATTTTTATATTAATTTGATGTCATGTATATTGAAGTATTAAAAAATTTGATATAAAAAAATTTGATATTCACGCTAAAATGATATCAATATTGAAGTATTAAAAAATTTGATATTCACACTAAAATGATATCAATATTGAAGTATTAAAAAATTTGATATAAATCACGCTAAAATGATATCAAATCTGGTGTTACGTATTGAAGTTGATCCTAGAGTCTGGAGTGAATGGGGTGCAACAGTGGGATGGGGTGCAAGAGGCTGATGAGTGCAAGTGTAATTAATATTTTGATTTTGATTTGACAGTTGATCGTTGATTTGATTTTTTATTTTTTAATAAAGCTGCTGTGGTCATTTTTTTATTGGTTATTATCATTATCATTTTAACTTGAAGCAATTTTGCTGTTTCCGTCCCTGCGTGTTCATAAAATTTTTTATTATTTCCTTTTTCAAATATTATTTATTATTTTAATTTTTAATATAATTATTTAATTTTCATTGCTTTTCTTATGCATACTTTTTTTTACCCCTAACATTTTTCTTCCCCTCTTAAATTCGTGTCTTGCTTCTCTACTCCTAATATTTTATTTTTTTTACTCCTAATTAATTAATTTTTTTATAATTTTTTCCTATTTAATTAAATACATATTTTCTCTTATATAAATTATATTCACTCCACTTTTAGGTGTACTTACCACACAAACACCATCGATAATTTACAATTTTACTCAATAACTTCATTTTTTTCTTTTTATTCATCTTAAGTTAGCATCTTTTCATTTTATTTAGTATTTTATCAGTTACGAGATTAGCCTACCAAATTTATTACTTTATAATTTATTTACTTTTAATAATTTAACTTTAACATACATCAATAGATAAATCCTAAAATCTTAACATTTAAGTTATTGCATTAAAATTAGTAATTTATTGTCATGATTTAACTTATTTTTTTACATTATAGTTTTACTTTATTTAGATTCAACAAAAATCATAAGTTTAAAAAAAATTCAAAATATGATTAATAATATATATATCAATCAATTCTCATTAAATAAATTTATTATTTTTCATTATAAATTCAAATAGTTTCCTTTTGTTGTAAACTTAAATTGAAACTATGTTTTCTAACGAATATATATGACTTGTGTTTTATTTAATTAATAATTTTTTGACGTTTTCATCCCTTTGTTCATGTGCCCCTTCTTAACGAATTCTCTAGATCTGCCACTAAGAGGCAGGGAAAGTTTTAAGAGCCATCATTGAAAGTGAAAAATTGAAATTATTGACTACAATATTATATAAACAAATAAAAATATATATATATTGACTTTCAGGCTTTTTATACTATTTTTAATTAGTAACAATTGTACTTAAAATTGAAATTATTATTATTATTATAAGTTTTTAATTAAATCCTTTTCTTTCAAATTAATTTATTAGATATTAATTTATATTTAATTTTTAGATGGTAAGCAATGGAAACTACAAAAGTTAAATCCCACTTTTCACCATGCCAAAGGCAGCAGAGAAAATCAAGCCACCGCCGCAGCTGGTGGAGAGAGATGGCGGTGCTCGGTTGCGACAGGTTGTTTTTTGGGATTACATGAAAAACTGTTTCACCAATGCTCACGATGGAAAGAAATCTCTTAATTTTGCTCAAATTAATCATTAAATAACTCTTCAATTCATAAACCGATATTTACCTGTGTGAAAGAAGGATTGTTAATTTGTTGTCCATTGTTTTTAGTGAACCCCCGACGTTAAAAATTCACTAGTGGATTGTTGCGCAATCTCCATCAATATATTTATATCAAAATTTTGTGGAGAGTTCCTTAAAATAAAAACAATTTGATAAGAACAAAACTGTAGATTAAAAAATATATATATCAACGTGGATGTTTATAAATTAGCATGCGAAGTCATGTTTAAGATATAATTATTTTGCAGTAGGGATATTTATAATTTGCCCCCTAACTTTTGATGATAATTTGAAATGGCTCACGCTAGTTTCGTAAATAGGCATTATCAGCCCACTGTTTGTTTGACCGTTAAAAATTGCGTGTTTAACGCATTCAGAAGGTTAAATAATCAATATACCCTCTCTTTAAATTTAATTAACATAAAATTGAAAATCAAAATAAAATTAAAAAATCAAAATTAAAAGTAAAATTAATAAAAGAATATCTCCACCATCCATCTCTAAGATGAACAGTAGCAGGTGAGAGATCAAAAATAATTTAATAATATTAAATAAATAAATAATAAATAATTTAATTTAATAAAAGAAAAGAACTCTAACGTCATAAATGATGGACAGTAAAGATTAATTTAAAAATAAAATTTATTATTTATATTTATTTAAAATATTAATTTTTAAAATTTTATTAAAAATAATTCCAATAAACCTTTATATTTCATCTTTAAAATGGTTAGTATCGATTAAAAAAATCCAAAAAAAAATCATTGCATAAAAAAATAATTAAAAAAAAAATCAGTTGAAGGTCTGGGTTAACTCAGAACTTCAAGTTAAATATCTTTAAATCTTCAAAAAATTAATCAAATAAAATTAAAAATTAAATTAATTTCATCTCCAAACTTATCCATAAAATCATCATCCATCAATTCACGAAATGGATGATGAGAGATAAAAAAATAATTTAATGATAATAAATAAAAATAATAAATACTAAATAATTTTTTTTTAAAAAAAGAGAACTTCATCGATCATTAGAACAAATTTAAAAGTAAAAATTAATAGTTATCTTTATATAAAAAATTAATTTTTAAAATTTTATTAAAAATAAATACAATAGATTTTCATCATCCTGTCTTAAAAATGGATAATGACGATTGATGGTCTCAATCAAAGAATTAAAAAAAATGAAAAAAAAAATCATTGCATAAAAAAAATTAATAAAAAAAAAAATCAATTGGAGGTCTGGGTTATAAACCTAAATCTTCGAGTTGAATATCCCCATATCTTCAAAATTTTAAATCAAAGAAAATTAAAAATTAGATTAATTTCATCTCCAAAATCATCTACAAAATCATCATCTATCAGTTCATCACTCAACCAATATCTCAACTTCTATCAAAATCAAAACCTTAACATCTCAACTTCAATCAAAATCATCTTCATCATGCCATTCATCATCACACAACCAATATGCAGTTCATCACCCAACCAACCCAAATGAAGGCATATTCAGCCCCTCATCTTCGACTTCAATCAAAATCAAACCCAAAAAATTAACATAAATATTCCACAAAATCCATAAAATCAACTCAAATAAAATCAACCCAAACCCACTCACTTGGAAACCAAACCTAGTTCAGCACCCAACCAACCCAGATAGTGAAGGAGTACTGACGAAAATGAGGCGTGGGGCCGATAGGGGGAGGTTTCTAGGAACCCACTCACCTGGAAACTCGGATATCCAAGTGAGTCGAGGAGGAAGAAGAAAGAGTAGAGAGAGAGAGAAAGAGATGGGGAGGAGAGCAGAAGATAATGGTTCATCATCTAGGTTCAAATCGAACCCAGATGAATCATGGGGTTCGAATCGAACCTAGATGGTGTAGAGGCATGGAATGAGCGAAAGGGAGAGAGGTATTGGCATCGGAGGAGAGGAGATGATGTTTAACCTAGGTTGGGGTCAAATCGAAGTCAAAAAAGGGTAACGGTAGGCAAAGAGTTGAAGAGAGATGTTCTGAAAATTCCATGGCTTGCTAAAATCTTTATTCCTTACTCCAGTGTTCTTTTATTAGAAAATGAAAAACAGTCTGTGATTGATCCTAGTATGCTTTATGCTTGCTTCAGTGAGGATTCTGCACATTAGAAAGGATGCTCGGTTGTTCATGACTATGGTCCCCAGTCGTCTTTAAGTTTTTACGGTGCCTACAGTACTCTTTTTTAGGTCGTATTGGGTTGAAAGGTTGTCCTGTAGGGGAAGAGGTTTAACCGTAAGGGTTTTGAGATTGTCTTTTTTTGTTTTTCAAAAAATAAAGAAAATTTACTTATTTATTTATTTATTTATTTATTTATTTATTTGATATTTATTTATCAATTCTATTTACTATTTTAGTCTTCCACTCCTACTAGTAATAGACAATATTCGTAATAGCAAGGAGTTAATTTTTTATTTAATTAAACTAGGTGGTAAACCGATAATTTCAAAATAAGGGAGAGTCCTTTTAGATTATGATCAAAGATCGGGGCCTAAATTATAAATATCCCTTTTGCAGTACAATAAAGAGAACATTAATTCAAGGACTAGATAATTTTTGATGCGGTGCACTGTTTGCAAATTGCAAATTGTTGATAATTCAGCACACCTGACGATTATAATTCTCATATGCCAACTTAATCAACACCGTTGCTTTATTAATGTTTTAAAATGAAGATTAAACAAAATTGACATTAATATATTTTCAAATTATTTAATCAAATTGATCAGATTTATTTATTCTTTCTTCACAAAATCGTACCAGACAAATGATTAATATTCTGCTGGAGATAATGTTAAGTGGGGTATTTTGATGATCAATAGAAAAAAGTATAAAACAATGTAGTGGGATCGAATTCAAAACCCCTAGTTTCCTAAAAATGTCCATGGGTTCTAACTAGGGTTAGCAAGCGATGGAACAAGGAAATTACATGCAAAGGACTCAAATTATATATCTTATTTTAAAATGCAACTGATAGATATAAATATAGTATGATTTTAATGTTTGGTCAGGAAGGAAATTCATCAAAATTCAGTTACAATTTGACAGATATAACATTTGTTATGTTATTATTAGAATTAGGATGACAAAAAAAGCATACATTGAACCATACCGGGTCAAATAGTGACGAACTTAAAAATTTACATAAAAAAGTTTAATAAATTAATGATGATACTAGAAAAAGGGTCCTAATTTAAATTTTCATGTTGGTTGTCTTTTAGTCATTTCAAACATAATAAGGATATAACTAATAATAAAAAGGACACGTATAAACTTCCACCTTAAAAATGTCTAATAAGGTATTTGTCAATCAACTATTATCCATGACAAAAACTTAATTCTTCATTATTATTATTATTATCATTAAAAAGCCTTGTAAACACTATAGAACATAATAACAATAACAAGATAAAAATATCAAAACGATTCAACAATTATATGGCAAGAAATTCTCAAAATGCAATAGAAAAACATCACCTATTCAACTGATCACGTCCATTTCATGACCATGTGCTTTATTGAGTTTCACATGGGTCTCGGCAGAAACCCCTAAAAGCGTGATACAGTTGTAAGGCTATGCAGGGGCCCACTAGGAAAAGGAATTTGGTGGTCCATGGGCTTCCATCAATCAAAGAAAATGTGAAAAGCGTGATGTTCTTTTGCTAAACTGTAATAAGCAATAGGTGTGCTCTTTTTTCTTTTTTCTTTTTTTTTTTTAATTTTCTTTGGGGGTTTGCTTGAAAGCATAGTCATAAAACAGTGAGTGCTATTAGAGACATTGGCACTCATTTAATGCCTTTTGGGATAAAACTAGTTGGATAGTTTTTGAAAGAAAATGAACCTTGTAAATATGCTTTAGCAATTAGCATATTATGTTTCTTTTATGCTTCTGCAAGTTGGCATAATCTGAGACCAAATTTGATTACTATTGATGTGATTTGGCTTGATTTGCAATGGGCATCATTCTGTTGTTATAGTCATGTTGCTTGATATTGATTACATAGATTTATCCCTTTTTTCGAGTTTTAGATTCCTAGTAAAATTACTTTTGCCAAAAGCCTGAAAAAAATTTAGAATGTTAGTAAAATTATTTTAGTCAAAAGCTGAAAATATAGATGAAAGAAGAGCCAGCTGCACATTTAACATTAATACAGGTCCAATTAATGCAATTAGAGAATACACAAGGATTGATATCAATAGTTGATTTCATGTTGTTGTCTGAAGCTGAATTTCTCCTTTGTAGCACATTCACCTGTAGGGAACCATTCATTTTGGAGCACAAAGGTGTAGTTGACAGAGTATCTAACTTGTACTGAGCCCAATTGTTCAATATGTCTGACGTTAGAGTCATAGTTTGATTGGACCCAAAATTAGGCCGAAATTTATGTGTCAGCCAACAATCAAGATATCAAGACAGAAGATATCAGTCACTAAAATGGTTTTTTGGTTATTATTATTATTTTTTTAAAGATGGCTTGTTCTTGATTTATATCAATTAACATGTATGATATATAAAGTACATAAAGTAAAAAAAAAAACATTAAAATTTTTACGTGAAAAATTTAACGGGGAAAAAATCATAGGATCCCGTCATATTGAACAATTTTTCAAACTTATTTTAACCGCAAAATGGTTTTTGGCAATGTTTCAAATTATGGGGATATAAAATTCATAATAAAAATATTGCAAATAGTTATGGTCAGAATTTAGATTTGCTAAAATAAGATGTAGTGAGTACTGATGATTCAAGTGGCTGCCAGAGTGTTATGCTAAATATAAGAATTTGGATAAGGAAATTTGCTCATTCCTGAGAAAATGAGGAGACTTAATATTTATAATTTAAAGATATTGATTTTTAATCATTTGAATGTGTTGTTGACTCGATCTTAATATTTGCTCGTGCTCAACCATCGTTTATGCTCTTACGATATATAAAAACTTTGAGCCTACATAACATGACAACTTTACTAGTTTTACAATAAATAGATTATATTTATATAAATAGAATATATAACCATGAAAGAAATTTTAGTTACCAAAATGAGTGCCAAGCATAGTTTCCATTGCTCATTTGGTATCAACGTGATTTTCAAAGTTTACAAATCTAAAACCTTTAGTAAATCCTTGAGCCTCTTTGGCAATAATAAGACTTATAATGTTGCCAAATTGAGTACATTGTTCCTTCAAAAATGCTTCACTAACATCTAGTTCAAAATTTTTAACATATAAATTATGAAACGAATGATCTGACATTTTAATAAATTGCATCACATACCTACACAAGCAATGCCACATTTTTAGTAAAAAAAAAAAAAAAAAATGCCACGTTGAGTGAAGGCCACAAATAATAAAGCTCACATATCAAACAAATTGAAATTTTGTACTCACAATGCCTTTTCTTCTATGGTCACGCCATTAAGTTCTTCTATGGCTTTGTTGGCACATATTTCATTTTCATATTGTACAAATCCATATCCTTTAATAAATCAAATAAACTTATATTGTAAACAAAATATTACCTTGATGAATAGTTTCCCTTTTCCATTTCTAGTTTTAGGATTTGATTACTGCCCCATTATCCTAATAATTATACTGTAACTGTGTAACTGCATAGCTTGCTTAGCTGTAAAAAAAAAACAAAATAAATACAATGTTGGCAAATAATTAATAATTAAAAGAAAAGAAGATAGAGGTACATATAATTTTTTTTTTTTAAATAGTTATCAATTAAATAATGTTATGGGTATTTTTGGATTCCTCAAATTGGCTGGCAAAGGCCCATAAAAATGGTGGCTCAAGTTACCAAAGGCCCGTGAGAGGTACTGTGTATCAGATCGCTAGATCGAGCTCGAGCGAGACAATGACAGGTTCACCTGCTATGATGATAGCGACGTTAAGGTCGTTAGACCGTTGCAACGATATCAAGATCGCCAGATCGTTGCTGAGTCCAGATCGTCACGTCAAAGGATAAGCCCGTTCACCCAATATCAGTGTAAGACAGTAAGATGGTGTGTCTTGCACGGTAAGTAAGGTTACCTCACCTAATGGCAGCCTAATTTTCGGAAAACTCACCAAACCAGCATGGGTCAGCAGTCGGCCCACGTTTTGCCAGAGTTGACATGTCAGAAGTCAGAAGCATTTAAAGCTCTCCAGCAGCATTTATTACGAGAAGATCAGCCCTTTTTGTCCGTTTGTTCTCTTTGTAGCCTCTTCTTCTCTATAAATAGAGAGAGGCATTTATTGTTGAAACGGATCCAGAAATTGAGAGTTTGAGAGGCTGTTACTCTGTAAAAACGTAGGGAGAGCAAGCATTTTGTGAGAGATCAACAGTAATAACAGAACAAGTGGACGTAGGCCCTTCCAAATCGGGCCGAACCACTTCAAATCTCCTGTGTTCTTTGTTCTTTCTTCATTTTTCTTCTCTTCTTCGCCATTATTCGGTCTGTTTGTTGCAGGTCTCCTCATCAGCGTGGCATTGGGCTCAAGAATCTGGTTGGCTGGTTTACCACGTCAACATTTTGGCGCTAGAAGAAGGGCCCAACTGCGAAGTGGAGCTCTGTAATAGCCATGGCTAAGGGGAGAACGACCAGAAACTCAGTAGACGATAGAATCGAAGAGACCGAGCTGCGGCGTCAGCCTCAGATGACGGATATGGGTGCAGGACCGTCTCAGGGAGGACGGGACGTCGTGCATGACTTGGCCCGACGTCAGGAGAGGATAGAAGCTACAATGGCGCAAATGGCGGATACGTTGAGGGCGATGGCATGAGGTCGTGATCAGAACGTGCCAAGGACGACGGTGATCCCACCTCCTGTAGCAGAGGTCGCAAGGGGAGTGCATGTGCCAGAAGGATCTCTTCATTCGTCGAATAGGCGATCTGAAGCCCGGGGTCAGCGAGCTCGGGAGAATGGAGATGCAGCCCGACCTTCAGATGTGAGAGTCAGAATCAGTCGGGATGGCGGCAGAAGGGTCGAGGTAAGCAATGGAATCCCCCATGTTTCAGATCGCAGAAATGAAGACGAGTTGCGGCGAGGCCTGAACGACCGGCGTAGAGAGAACGATAACTACGAGGTGGGCCGAGAATGTCGAAGGTACGACCAGCATTCTATCACCGGGGTACGACCAGCATTCTATCACCGTGAGGCAGCTCGGAGCTCAGGACCCGATCATTCAGCAGCTCCTGGAGCGAATGCAGCAGCTCGAAGAGCGACCTGGGGCTCAGGCGGTGGCAGAGCGAAGTGAAGACAGAAGCCCTCTCGTGGCGGAGATAGATCGAGAGTCGCTTCCTGCCAGGTTTAAACTCCCTGACATTCCGAAGTATAATGGAGATTCGGACCCCTATGACCATCTGGATGCCTTCAACGTCCAAATGAATTTGCAAACCTCAAGTTCGCTGGTAAAGTGTCGTGTTTTCCCAGCGACATTCGGAGAAATACCGCGAACTTGGTTCAGGAATCTGCCACCTCGCAGTATCAGTAGCTGGGAGGAGTGCCAGCAAAAGTTCCTCGACCAATATAAAGCGTTGAAAAGGCAGCTCGCTCCGGCCTGTCATCTCGTAACCATTTTTCAGCGATCAGGGGAATCGCTAAAGGAATACATCAGTCGCTTCAGAAGCGAGATTAATAATGTGGAGAGCCCGTCTAATGAGGGCGTCTTGTCAACAATATCAGCTGGACTTCGAAAGGATGGAAAGCTGTATGAAAGCATTTACAAAATGCCTGTCAAAGACCTGGGAGAATTTTACGAACGAGCTAATAGGGAGATCAGATGGGAAGAATCCTTTAGCTCGAGAAAGGCTAGTCAGCCGAAAAATGAAGCAAGCGGATCCCATCAAGGCAAGAAGAGGGATCAGGTCGGTAATGAAGATAGAAGAAACCGATCTAATAATCAGGTGGCGAAGCGAGCTAAGAAGGAGCCCAGGAGGAACCATTCGCCACCTCGAAGCCGCTTCCACCGCTACAGTACATTATCCGACAGGCAAGATCGGATCTTTCAGACAGAGAAACATAGAGTCAACTTCGGGAGGCCGAGCCCTACCGATTTCCCTGGTAAGTTCAAAAATCCTCGTAAGTATTGTGCTTATCATCAGGAGAACGGGCACAATACATCTGAATGCTGGGACCTTAAGGACGCCATAGAAGATTTGATAAGAAATGGTCGTCTGAAGGAGTATGTGGTGCAGCCCGACCAGGGGAAGCCCCAAAATCAGCGTCCTCGTCGAGATCACTAGCCCGCGCAGACGAGTCAGTAGGGCCAGGAGCAGGGGGTTGATTTGACGGTGAAAACTATCTACACCATCCATGGCGGTCCCCACATCGCCGGATCCTCTGGTAAGTCTCATGAAAGATATATGCGAGAGGTAAATCACGTCCATCTTACAGGGCGGGGTGATCAGGAAGGACCAACGAAGAAGGCTAGAATGACTTCGGAGGAGATCGTTTTTACAAAGGAGGACGAAAGCGAGGTAAAATTTCCCCATAATGACGCCCTTGTTATCAAGGCGAGAATCAGCAACGCCGAGGTCCTGAGGATCATGATAGATACAGGCAGCTCGGTCAATGTTATGTACAAGGATTGTTATGATCAGCTCGGGTTAGGGGCTAATCAGCTGAAGCCGTCTCCAGAGCCTCTCTACGGTTTCACTGGGGACGCCGTCATCCCAATAGGCCAAGTAAGACTTCCGCTTTCAATAGGAGATCCAGCTCGCCAGGCAACTACCCTAGCGGACTTCCTCATCGTTAATGGGGCATCTGCTTACAATGTGGTTTTGGGGAGGCCCGCGATGAACGATCTGGATATGGTCGTGTCAACCAAAGCTCTCACAATCAAGTTTCCGACGGCCAGCGGAGTGAGGGTAATTTGAGGTGAGCAGTATACAGCGAGACGTTGTTATGTGAAGGCTATGAAGATCGGGGTGACGTATAAGCAAGTAGATATGGTGACTGGAGGAAAGCCAGATGGAGTCAGCAAAGAAGGCTTTGATCGCGATCTTGATCCTCGCGAGGTGGATGAGTTTTTGACATCGGGTCCAGTAGACGAGCTTGAATCTATTCAGGTCAGCAAGGAAGATCCGAGAAGATGCCTGAGTGTGGGGCGAGGTCTGGCCCCGGAAGTGAAGGATCAGCTCGTTAATTTCCTCAAAGAAAATGTAGATGTCTTCGCATGGAGTCACGAAGACATGGTTGGTATCGATCCTGAGGTTATGTCGCATAGATTGAATATTGATCCTCGATTCAGACCGGTTCGCCAGAAGAGGAGACCGTTGACAAAAGAGCGATCTGATGCCATCAAAGAGGAGGTTGATAAGCTGCTCGCTAATAACTTCATCAGGGCCGTCCAGTATCCACTTTGGCTCGCTAACCCTGTGCTTGTAAAGAAGAAGAATGGCAAGTGGAGGACGTGCATTGATTTCACCGATCTCAATAAGGCGTGCCCTAAGGACAGTTTCCCTCTTCCAAGGATCGATCAGTTGGTGGACGCGACTGCCGATCACTAGCTGTTGAGTTTTATGGACGCTTATTCAGGATATAACCAAATTCCTATGAGCCCGCTGGACGAAGAGCATACCTCGTTCATTACGGATAGAGGCCTTTATTGCTACAAGGTGATGCCCTTCGGTCTAAAGAATGCTGGCGCGACCTATCAGAGGCTCGTCAATAAGATGTTTGAGAAGCAGATCGGAAGGTCGATGGAAGTGTATGTAGACGACATGCTGGTCAAGTCGAAGCAAGCCGAGTCCCATGTCGACGATCTAGCTGAGACATTCCAGATTCTGAGAAATTACAGGATGAAGCTCAACCCGCTGAAGTGCACTTTCGGGGTTGCATCTGGAAAATTCCTGGGGTTCATGGTAAATGAGAGGGGGATCGAAGCCAACTCAGAGAAGATTCTGGCCTTGATAAATATGAGGTCGCCCAGGACGGTCAAAGAGGTTCAAAGTCTGACAGGTCAAGTCGCGGCGCTTAGCAGATTCATCTCGAAAGCGACTGACAAGTGTATTCCATTCTTCGACGTGCTGAAAAGGGTAAAAGACTTCGAATGGACGGAACAGTGCGAGCAGGCCTTTCAGCAGCTGAAAGAATATATGGGCCGGGCTCCACTATTGTCAAAACCTATAGAGGGGGAGAAGCTTTTCCTTTATTTGGGGGTGTCTGAAAGCGCCCTCAGCGCAGCTTTGGTGCAAGAAGAAGACAGGACGCAACTCCTAGTGTATTACATCAGTAAGAGGTTGTCTGATGCAAAAACAAGATATTCCCAGATAGAGAAGCTCGCTGACTGTCTAGTGACCGCATCCCGAAAGCTCCGACCTTATTTCCAGGCTCATAAGATCGAGGTCCCGACTAGGTATCCCTTGAAGCAGATTTTCCAGACTTCGGATACCTCAGGTCGCCTATTGAAGTGGGCAGTCGAGCTGGCCCAATTTGACATCGAGTATGTCCCCAGACCGTCCATCAAGGCTCAGGCCCTGGCAGATTTTATTGCAGAATTTACCGGGACATCGGAGGAAGGAGCTGGGCCATCGGAGGAGCCGATGTGGGAGTTGTATGTTGATGGCTCGTCAAGCGAGCTGAGAGCCGGGGCAGGAATTTTACTCATCAGTCCGGAGGGGCACAGGATCTTCTATGCATTAAAGTTCGGGTTCAAAGCAACAAACAACGAAGCAGAGTACGAAGCACTCATAGCGGGGCTGAAGCTCGCTAGGGAGATGCGATCTGACCGGGTAAGAATATTCAGTGACTCACAGCTCGTTGTGTTCCAGGTAAAAGGGGAGTACCAGACTCGGACATCGAATACAGCTGCATATCTTGAAAAGGTGCAAGAGTTGCTCAGAACGTTTCAGAGGTACGAAGTGAACCAAATTCCGCGAGCTCAAAATGCGCACGCCGATGCCTTAGCTCGTTTAGCCACTACTCAAGCGGCTGAAGACCTGAAGCCTGTACCTGTCGAGCTCCTGCCAATGCCGAGCATCAAGAAAGGAGAAGCCGTCCTAGCTCTAGTAGTAGCTGAAGATTCTTGGATGAAGCCGTTAGCCGATTATCTCCAGAATGAAGTCCTTCCTGAAGACAAGAACGAAGCTCGCCAGCTGAAGGCACGATCTGCGCGTTATTGTATTTACGACGACATGCTGTACAAGAGGGGATTCTCGGCCCCACTTTTGCGATGTATAGACGGGGCGGACTGCGAGAAGGTATTAAATGACATGCATTCAGGTCATTGCGGAAATCACTCCGGGGGACTCGCTCTAGCTCAGAGAGCGCTAAGGCAAGGATTCTATTGGCCAACAATGAAAAAGGACGCTATCGCCCTGGTGAAGAAGTGTAACAAGTGTCAGAGGTTCGCAAAGGTGCCCCGAGCTCCTCCTACACTTCTGCAGCAGATGATTAGCCCGTGGCCGTTTGTAATTTGGGGTATGGATCTGATTGGGCCCCTGCCGACAGCTCGGGGAAATTGCAAACACGCCGTAGTCGCGGTTGATTATTTTACAAAATGGGCAGAAGCAAGAGAGCTAGCTGACATCTCGACATCGAAGATCATCAAGTTTATGTAGAGTAATATCATCAGCAGGTTTGGTATTCCGCAGCAGGTAATTACAGACAACGGGACTCAGTTCAGCAGTGAGCAGTTCATCGACTTTTGTGACGAGCTCGGAATCACCAAGAGTTTCTCCGCAGTAGATCATCCACAAGCCAATGGACAGGTCGAAGCCGTGAACAAGATCATCAAGCAGATCCTAAAGACGAAGCTAGAAGCAAGAAAGGGGGCATGGGTGGACGAGCTCCCAAAGGTATTATGGGCCTACCGGACTACAGCTCGCAGTACGACTCAGGAAACGCCCTTCTCGATGGTCTACGGGTGTGAAGCTATGATTCCAGTTGAGTTTGAGGTAACGACGCATCGAAGAGCCACATTCGACATTGAAGATAATCAACGGCTGCTCGCATGCAATCTCGACCTCGTGGACGAACTACGGGATGAAGCTCAACTAAGGTTGGCAGTCTACCAGCAGAGAGTTGCCAGATATTACAACAAAAAAGTGCGAGTTCGTCACTACAACGTCGGAGATCTGGTACTGAGACTTGTTCTACCTGCAGCTCGAAATTCCAGCGAAGGCACTCTAGGACCGAGCTGGGAAGGTCCTTACATCGTTCAGAATAATCTGGGGAATGGAGCCTATCACTTAAGCAATATGGACGGAACGGAACTCCCGCGAGCATGGAACGCTGAGAAGCTCCAACCTTACTTCGTATGATTCAATCAGATCGGATTATCTATCTCTAATGTAATTTATCAGATCAAATTATTTGCTGCAATTGTAACACCTTTGGCAGTTCGCCAATGCATATATGAATATATTCAAGCAAATTCTCTCCACTTATATCTGTCTTCATTCTTACTTGTATTTATCGGCCTCAACAAAGTCTTGGACGGAGTCGCGCGGCCTGTGAGCTCGCAACGCTCTGGACGGGCCCGTGATCTCCTGTGGACTTAAAATTATTCAAGTCTTGGACGGAGACGCCGCGCCCTGTAAGCTCGCAACGCTCTGGACGGGCCGACGTCCTCCTGTGGACTTGTCATCGAGCAACAGTCTTGGACGGAGTCGCCCGCCCTGTGAGCTCGCAACGCTCTGGACGGGCCCGTGATCTCCTGTGGACTTAAAATTATTCAAGTCTTGGACGGAGACGCCGCGCCCTTTGAGCTCGCAACGCTCTGGACGGGCCGACGTCCTCCTGTGGACTTGTCATCGAGCAACAGTCTTGGACGGAGTCGCGCGCCTTGTGAGCTCGCAACGCTCTGGACGGGCCTGTGATCTCCTGTGGACTTAAAATTATTCAAGTCTTGGACGGAGACGCCGCGCCCTGTGAGCTCGCAGCGCTCTGGACGGGCCGACGTCCTCCTGTGGACTTGTCATCCATCAACAGTCTTGGACGGAATCGCGCGCCCTGTGAGCTCGCAACACTCTGGACGGGCTCGTGATCTCCTGTGGACTTAAAATTATTCAAGTCTTGGACGGAGACGCCGCGCCCTTTGAGCTCGCAACGCTCTGGACGGGCCGACGTCCTCCTGTGGACTTGTCATCGAGCAACAGTCTTGGACGGAGTCGCGCGCCCTGTGAGCTCGCAACGCTCTGGACGGGCCCGTGATCTCCTGTGGACCTAAAATTATTCAAGTCTTGGGCGGAGTCCCGCGCCCTGTGAGCTCGCAAAGCTCTGGACGGGCCTGTGATCTCCTGTGGACTTAAAATTATTCAAGTCTTGGACGGAGACGCCGCGCCCTGTGAGCTCGCAACGCTCTGGACGGGCTGACGTCCTCCTGTGGACTTGTCATCGAGCAACAGTCTTGGACGGAGTCGCTCGCCCTGTGAGCTCGCAACGCTCTGGACGGGCCCGTGATCTCCTGTGGACTTAAAATTATTCAAGTCTTGGACGGAGTCGCGCGCCCTGTGAGCTCGCAACGCTCTGGACGGGCCCGTAATCTCCTGTGGACTTAAAATTATTCAAGTCTTGGACGGAGACGCCACGCCCTGTGAGCTTGCAACGCTCTGAACAGGCGGACGTCATCCTGTGGACTAAAAATCACAACGTGACGACGTCACCAGCACATTCAAAATAACAACTTACAATCGTTATCTACGTCGTCCAATAAAAGCATTACACAAATTAAAGCGGAACGAAATGAAGCATATATTGAGTTATAAAGTTATTATTACAAAACAAAGACCTCAGAAGAGGTGAGTTCGAAAGATAAAAAATAAACTAAGTACAAAAAAGGACTAATGTTGCAAGCTGGAGGGGTCCTGAGGGTCTTGGGGGGTTGAGCTGGTGGTCGCTTGGTCATCAGCGGCTTCTGGAGGGACGATCTCAGCAGGCGTCCAGGGAGTTTCTTGTGGTTGGCCCTGCTCTACTTCCGCTGCGGCTCGAACGTCCTCAGCATAGAACTCAACGTCCTTCACCGCGTCATCTCCAAAGATGAAATAATCTATCTTAGGGTGATACGTCCACAAGGTGTAAACTATGCTTTGCTCCGTTTCCACCCTGACCTCCTCTATCCGAGCTCGAGTAGCAGTCAGCTCGTCCATAAGCTTGCTGATCTCCATCGCGTGCTGCGCCTCTGCATCCTTCAGCTCCCTCTCCCGGTCATCCGTGACAGTCCTGGCCGTCTCGACCTGAGAATTGAGGCTGTTGATCACCAATTCCATCCTGCTTTTTTCTTCAGCCCAAGTGGTATCGGACTGAAGACGGGCGGCCTCAGCATCGAGCAGCTTCTTCTGAAAAATCTCGCGATCACTCATTGCCACCGCGAGCTCGATGTCACGTTCTGACAAGGTCGCCTCAAGCTCCTTCTTCGCGGCCTTGAGCTTCTTCTCTTCCTCCTCCCTCTTCAGTTCGCTATCTATTGCCTTCGCCGTCGCCATAGCGCTCTGAACAACTTAAATCAGCAGGAGGAAAGCGAGGAAAATATAAGACAAAAGAAAAAAGGGGAAAGTCTCACCTTAGCAGCTTCCCGGAGTGCGTAGTTAAGCAAGTTCACCCCGTGGCTGTCCTTACCATCCAGGAACTTAGCAGAGTTCCCTAGAAGACCGGGCACTTGCTCGAATGCGAGCTTGAGGTAAGATAGCCCGGGAATTTCCTCAGCAGCCTGTCCCAGGGCACCCTCCTGAGATTGCCGAGACGAAACCTCGGTCCGTTTCCCTATGACCAGCGTGGTCTTCTTGGTGGGAGGAAGCTCGATGGGCGCCCCTTGATCTTTCTTCTTCGACCCTTGCTGGGTCACGACCTGCTTGCCCTTGTCCACGGCAGTAGCAGTCCTGGCCAGGGGAGCCTTCTGAGAAACGGGTTGAACAGCTCGAGGGGCTGGAGGTTCGGCCGCACTTGCGGCCTGAGTCCCCATCGCGCCAGATGAGCCCGGGGCGGCCGGTGATGTTGCAGCCTGACCT
Source organism: Dimocarpus longan (assembly GCA_022984855.1). Taxonomy (NCBI): domain Eukaryota; kingdom Viridiplantae; phylum Streptophyta; class Magnoliopsida; order Sapindales; family Sapindaceae; genus Dimocarpus; species Dimocarpus longan. The sequence goes on from CM041017.1 coordinate 25,835,530, forward strand.
CCGGTCTGGCGAGCTCTCTTCCTGGGCGGCGGGACCAGCTGTAAGGGCGCCATTTCAACCTCTTCGATGCTGTCTGAACCTGAGCTGGTGTCAACAACCTCGTCGAAAACGGACCTTACAGGTTTAGTTCGCCGAGATCCGATATGTTTAGAGCGAACCAATCCCTCTGCAGAGTCGGAAACAAGCTGGTATTGGCGAAGCAGTTCGTCCGTCAGTTTGACGTCGTCTTCGTCCGATCTGCGGGCACCAAGGATCTCGAGATCGGCCGTTTCGCCCGGAGTCAAGCCGAGGGCTGGAGCGGAAAGATCTACAAAAAAGGAAAATATTTAGCTCGAGATCGCAAACATAAGCTGGAAAGCAGCTTGAAGGACATCCTACCTAGTTCAGCCCAGAAGCTGAAGTTCAAAAGATTGGACAATGAAGGGCAAGACGCATAGAACCAGTTCGTCTTATAATGCCCTACGTTGGACTTGCCCTTGGCATCGCCTTTGGGTACCACGTCCTTGTAAATGGACGCCCTGCGAGGGGAAGCATAGTAGATACCATCCCGAGGTTGTCCCCTGCTAGTGGCCTTAAAAGTGTATAAGTGCCTTATAATTCCCGGATTCGGGAAAGGTAGGCCGTACTTCCTAAAGAAGATCGCTAGCGAGCAAAACTGGGTGTACGAATTCGGGGTCAGCTGGAAGGGAGCGAGCTTCAGGACGTTCAGAAGCTCGATCAGATACGGCGGAACCGGAAACCGTAGACCGACCTCCAGATGCTGGACGCTAATAGCCACAAATCCCCTGGGGGGTGTGGCCGCGTGGTCCATCGGAGCGGGCTCCATAAGACGACAGCCCCGGGGGAAGCGATATTGAACCCCCAGACCGACGAGGTCCTGGTATGTTGTCCGCGAGGGATGATGTTTAAACATCTCGCGGCCTCGCCTGATCTCCGCAGGATCAAGCTCCCCGGCCTGGGAAAGCTGATTCCCTTCCGAGCTTTCTCGAGCTGAGAACTCCTCAGCGACGTCCTCGCTATGTAAGGATGCCCGGGGGACCTCTCTCACTTGATCCTCCGAGCTGGAGGAGTCATCCTCTCCTACGACATGTTGTGGGCGCGTGCGACCTGAAGACATCTACAAACAAAAGGAGCAGTTAGGTCGCTTAACGCAGACCGTTCCTATCAGACTAGAGCTCCAAGTTTGCTATCTAACTATTTCTTAACAGGTCGCGTACGCCGCACAAAGACTATAAGCGACCTAAAGATCGTTCCTCTACTACTTATGCGCGATCTTGAGATCGCTCAAACTCACAAACAACAAATCCTACAAACTATAGCAACCTAACGGATCAAACTAAGGGAATACGAAAAGACGCACACATTCAAACACAAGCATAAGAACAAAATGCCAGAAACCAAGCAGCAAGCAAATCATCACCAGAAATAAAGAAGCAATAAAATGCTGAAAAAAAAAAAAAAAAAAAAAAAAAGCGAAGAAACGATGAAGATAAAGAACTCACCGGTGACCGAAAAGTAGAAACGTCGCCTGAATGATGGACGCCGGAGAACCAAAGACTGAAGACTGATGACAGACGGAAGCGAGAAGACGAAGATGAAACCGGAAGTGTGAAAATGACGGATAGGAAGCGAAAGGACAGGCTGGCCCCCCTTATATAGCCGGTCCCGAGGTCATATCCCTGACCGTTGGATCTGGTGGCAGGCCAACCGCCTCAGATCCAACGGTGCAGCGCGATCTAGGGTGCGTGACCCGAAGAGATGCCATCAGACGAAGAGACGTGCATTTAATGCCCGTTGCAGAAGCCGGACCGCCTCAGGGGGTGTCGCCACGTGTCCAAGAAAAATGAGGGAAAAACTTAGCTTTTCAAGATCTCAGATCGGTGACAGGATTGCAGTCCGCTTCAGATGTCAGTGCGCTGATTGAAATTCTCAGTACGCTGAGAATTCTTCAGTTCGGATAAGTCTTCAGTTCAACAATCAGACCGTTGGAGCCTCTCAGGGCAGCATGAAGATTTTAGTTCGCTACAAAAGTCGGATCGCCGTGTAAAGTCTCAGTTTGTTACAAAGATCATGGCTAACTATTAAGTTCTCAGGCCGCAGGAAACGACCTAAGAACTGGGGGGTTGATGTTATGGGTATTTTTGGATTCCTCAAATGGGCTGGCAAAGGCCCATAAAAATGGTGGCCCAAGTTACCAAAGGCCCGTGAGAGGTACTGTGTATCAGATCGCTAGATCGAGCTCGAGCGAGACAATGACAGGTTCACCTGCTATGATGATAGCGACGTTAAGGTCGCTAGACCGTTGCAGCGATATCAAGATCGCCCGATCGTTGTTGAGTCCAGATCGTCACGTCGAAGGATAAGCCCGTTCACCCAGTATCAGTGTAAGACAGTAAGATGGCGTGTCTTGCACGGTAAGTAAGGTTACCTCACCTAATGGCAGCCTAATTTCCGGAAAACTCACCAAACCAGCATGGGTCAGCAGTCGGCCCACGTTTTGCCAGAGTTGACATGTCAGAAGTCAGAAGCATTTAAAGCTCTCCAGCAGCATTTATTACGAGAAGATCAGCCCTTTTTGTCCGTTTGTTCTCTTTGTAGCCTCTTCTTCTCTATAAATAGAGAGAGGCATTTATTGTTGAAACGGATCCAGAAATTGAGAGTTTGAGAGGCTGTTACTCTGTAAAAACGTAGGGAGAGCAAGCATTTTGTGAGAGATCAACAGTAATAACAGAACAAGTGGACGTAGGCCCTTCCAAATCGGGCCGAACCACTTCAAATCTCCTGTGTTCTTTGTTCTTTCTTCCTTTTTCTTCTCTTCTTCGCCATTATTCGGTCTGTTTGTTGAAGGTCTCCTCATCAGCGCGGCATTGGGCTCAAGAATCTGGTTGGCTGGTTTACCACGTTAACAAATAATAATTAATAATTGAAAAATAAAAAGATAGAGATACATAGACGAGTCCCTTTTTTCACAAATTTCAATTTAATAGAAAGATAATTTTCATATTGAATGAAGATATAAAAAAGGGATAAATACAAAAATAACATATTAAATTAATGATTTAATATTTGTGTTCTTTTTAAAAAATGTAACAATTGAGTCCTAAATTATGTATAAAAATATCAAAATGTAATAAATATAATAATTGAGTCATTTTTTAAAAAATATAATATTCTCATCAATTTTATCAAATGTATTTATATAAAAAAAATAATGTTTGAGATTTAATTATTAATTTTATTAAAATGAGATAAGATTATCAATTTAATATTTAAAAGTGTTATAATAATATTTTTTCTATAAAAAATAATTGAATAAAATTGGAATACAAGTAAAGGGCGCATAGGAGGTAGTCAGATGAGTGGCTGAAGCCAGAGAGGGCGCGTTGAGTTGAGTCACTAAGTTGCCCCCATAATAGAAACCCCATTTAAGTACTGTCTACACCCTTTTTTAAAATGATAGGCATTAATATAATATAGCATTGATAACCTTTTTAAAAAATCTCTGTTTTCCATTTCACGCGAGCTTCAATTTTTTAAAAATGAATACTTTATTTGTTAATCTATTGATTGCAAGGTGGATTGGCTTCGTGTTTGACATGTCCTTTCGCCGTCATTTGATGTGGATTATCTCCAAGTTTTTTCTCAATGACAATTTTACCCTCAACCTTGATCATTGCGTGATGCTCACTCTGTGTTTTTGGGCTTTTATTACATCAGTTTCATTTTTAAAAAACACATCAGCCAGTGGCGGATCCACTGTGAGGCCCGTGCCCACCCCCACCCCCCGAAATTTTAAAAAAAAATTATAAAATTACTGCATAATTTAAAAAAAGTAAAATCTGGTCTGCACTGCACTGTACTGTTCACTGTTGCCATCAGCGTCACTTCTTTTTTTTAATAATTTATTATTTCCTTATTCAATTATTTATTTTTTCTATTTCTAATAAGATTAACTTATTTTCCTATTTTTTACTTCTATTAGATTTAGTTTTCTTACTTCTAATATTTTTCCTACTCTTAATTAATTAATATATTTTTTAATTTTATTCTTTTAATTCTCTTCTATATAAATACTATTTACATTGACAGTTTATAATTTTAGTAAATTACTTTTTTTTTTCTTTTTCTCCTCATCTTCATCTAACATTTCTTTATTTTCATTTTGACATCTCGTGACTTATCAGGTTAGTCTCTTAAATTAATTACTTTTTCAATTTATTTATTTGTTAATAATTTAAATTTAATATATATCTTATCAATAAACCCTAAAATTTTAAACTTTAAATTGTTGCATTAAAATTATCCATGTATAATGTATTGTCATTATTCAATTACATATATATGTAATATTGTTTACTTTATAGCTTTATTTTATTTAGAATCAATAAATTATTATTATTATTATTTTTAATTTTTTATTATGTTTTTATTTGTTATGAAATAGTTATGTAGAGATATATGAAAAGAAAATTATCACTTGAGTTAGAATCATCTTCTTCAAAGAAAAATTGTGTTGAAGTCAATTTTTCAGATCTTCCTGCTGATCTAGGGCTTTGAACTAAAATATGGGATTATGATCCTAATGTCCGTGAGCAAGTTCGAAAAGTATATCTACTAAAAGGTCCTTGTCAACCTCGAGAACACAATTTTCCTATGAGAACTTTTGGACAAAAGTCTAGGCGATTTAACACTGTTTGGTTTACTGACTATTCAACTTGGTTAGAATACAGTATAGCAAAAGATGCAGCATATTGTCTAAGTTGTTATCTTTTCAAACCAGATATTGAAAAATAAGCGGGTGGTGACTTTTTTGTTAGTGAAGGGTTTACAAATTAGAAGAAGATAGATTCGTTAAGGCACCATGCTAAAAGTAGTGCTCATAAAGATGCTTGGAGCAAATGTGAAGATTTATTAAATCAGAATCAATATATTGAGTCAACTATAAATAAACAGTTAGATCAAGCTCGAATTGAGTATCAAACTCGCTTACGTGCTTCAATTGATTGTAGTTGTTTTCTTTTACGGCAAAGGCTTCCATTTCGAGGACACAATGAATTAAAAAATTCTAACAATAAAGGTAATTTTCTTGAACTTTTACATTGGTACCCCCCTTGAATAAATTTTCTGGGTCCGCCACTGACATCAGCCACCTTTTATGGTGGTAGATCTCCACCAGTTATAGTGGTTTTTGGTGGTTCATCTCTCTCTGTTATCTTCTTTCTTTCTTTTTAGGGTTTTCTTTCTCAATATGAACCTTGGTTTGGTGACTTGGGTTCAGATCTAGAAGCATGGAAACAATATGAAGCAAATCTGGAAGCTCTTGCTCCAGATCTGGAAGTTTTTGGATTTCACCAGAAACTTTTCAACAAATTATCTAGATGTCAAATTGAAAACATCTTCCATGGAGGAGAAGAAATTGAAGAACGAGCCAAGAATTCTTCCTTTCAGAGCTCTAATCTGAAGTGTCCTCTATAGAGAGATCATGAAGAGGTTTCTTCTGGAGCACTTTTTTTCTTCCTGTTCTTTTAGGGTTTCAATGATGTTTTTTTATTGGAATGATAATTTTTATGTATTGTTCTTGGTTATACCTCTGACCATGTACTCCTTTGAGGATTATTGTTAGCTTTCTGCCGGTGAAAGTTATATTGCTTCTGTTTAATGAAATTTCTTTTATTTCAAAAAAAAAAAAAAAAAGCACATCAGCCACATTTGTGACCTTAATTTCAAAAAAAATAATAATAAATCATGACATTTAGCCACATTTATTAAATGAAGTTGTTGTACGGAAAAGTAATGGATTATGTTTTAATGGGTCCACTTTTATCTTTATTTTGCATTACGACCTTTCTCCTTACACCTACTCAAAATGACATGCAAGACCCTTTTTTATTAAATAGGAAAAAAATCATTTTAGTCCCTAAATTTTGGGAAATGATCAAATTTTTAACTGTTTTTTTTAAAAGGACAAAATGCACCTTAATTTTTCAAAAAAATATCAAATCAGTCTCTCCCAGCAATCAACTAACAGTCAAATTTAATGAAAAATTTGAAAAGACTAATTTAACCTTAAATACAGTTAAAACAGATAAAGAGACTATTTTACCCTCGACTAAAGTTAAGTATTACAATAATATATATAATAATCAAAATATCATTGTGAGCTTTTATGTAATTTTTATAAAATTATAGTTTTACCCTTAGATAATATTTGTGTGCACATAGCTTTGTCTGACCATTCCAATTTATATTAATTTATTGTGAAATGACCACTTACCTTTAAAAAAAATATTTTTCTTAAATCTTTATCAATTTTATTTATTAATGGGTGTATTTTTTTAAGATTATTATTAATTTTTTTTTTTTTTATAAAGTTTCTGCTTCATGCTTTAGCTTTTGTGCTTCGTTTTTGTTTTTGTTTTTTTTTGTTTTTTTTTTGGTTTTTTATAGTTTCTGCTGCAGTTTATAATTTTTGCTTCATCTATTCAATATTTTTAGAATTTTTGCTCTTGCTCCATCTACTAGTGTTTGCTCCATCTGTTTAAAACTTTTGCTACATCAAAAAAGTTTCTTCCGCCCATAATGTTATATATTTCATATACACATATTGGATACATGATATTTTGACATTGAATTAAAACTTTTGCTGCATCAAAAATGACCTGTAATGTTGGATACATGATATTTTTGGTAAATAATAACCACAAACCCACACAAAAAAATAAAAATAAAATAACAAAACCCGACAGACCCAAAGTTACAATTTGAAAATCCTAAAGGAACACTTGATTTGATGAAGACAATCACCGTCACTCTAGAGGTAACCAAACGATGTTGGGGTGTAGATTGACAGTGGGTGAATGGCGTACGGGTTGACAGCGAGTTAACCAAGGTCCGATTGATAGCGAGTGAACAAATGGGGCACGGTGTGGGTTCTTCAACAAGCTGGACGACTGCAAGTGGTCTGTGAGTGGCCGTCGAACGGTGACGAAGATGGTCGAGGGTCTGTGGTCTGTCGTGGGTGAACGGAGTGGGGTGCGGGTTGACAACGAGTTAATGACGGTCTGGTTGACAGCATGTGAACAAATAAGGCGCGATGTGGGTTCTTAAACAAGCCGAAAGACTGCAAGTGGGTTTGTGGGTAGCCGTCGGACAATGATGATGGTGTTCGAGGGTCAATGGTCTGTCGTGGGTGAACTGGGTGGAGTGCGGGTTGACGACAGCGAGTTAATGACGATTGCAAGTGGGTCTTGAACAAGCCGTCGGACGACTGCAAGTGGGTATGTAAGTGGCCGTCGGATGATGACGGTGGTGGTCGAGGGTCGGTGGTTTGTTGTGGGTGAATGGGGTGGGGTGCGGGTTGTTGAAACTGGCTGAATGGGTGTTGAGGTGGTCTGTTTGTCTGGTTTGAAATTGTGATTTTCTTTTTATTTTTCAATTTTTTTTCAATTTTTTTTCTCATTTTATTTTTTCATTTTATTATGATTCGAAATGACAATTTTACCTGTATTCATTATGCTATCTGTTAAGTTTGACCGTTAGTTGACTGTTAGGAGGGACTAATATAATACTTTTTTCAAAAGTTAAGGTGCATTTTGTCCTTTCGAAAAAAACAGTTAAAAATTTGACCATTTCCCAAAACTTAGGGACTAAAATGATTTTTTTCCTATTAAATATATATAACTTCAATTCTTTGATTAATCGACTATGTAGCCACAAATAATTTTATAGTAATTAAGTACCGTTTAATTAATTATTTAAGGTTTTAGATTGATTATAAGATTTTTTAATAATAATTCTTAGAACTAATCTAAAAATTATTATTAAAAAATTTTATCGAATAATCTTATTTCTTCGAGTAGTAAATTATCCAAGCTCATTATATATATAGAGAATCTAAATTCTTTGACTAATCTCTCAAATAGTCATAAATAATTTTATAATAATTAAATATCACTTAATTAATAGTTAACTTGTTATACAATATCATGACAAGTACCAAAATTATAATTGATTTTTAACGATTTAACCTAATTTAATTAAGGTTTTGTTGACGTATGAAATCAGTCAACTAAATTCTTCCAAGTTCAACACGGCATAAACAACAAATATAGCATACAAGGGCAAATAACAGAAGTAAAAGAGACAAAAATAGAATATTAGACAAAGAAGTGTTTAAGTGGTTCGACTAACTTTGCCTACATCTACTGTTTGTTCTCTCAGTATTTGAACAGAGTAACAGTCAGTTTTTCTAAGTGTTTTCACTCTCTTGTGTTACATTGACAGGCTTCCCCTATTTATAAAAGGAGAAGTGCTACAACGATGTGTAATGAGTTAAAACAAAATGATTACAATAGTTAATGCACCTGACTTAATTTTAATACAACCGGATTACATTAAATGCAAGGGACAGATGGAAGATTTATATGACTAACCCACGTGAGTTAGGTGTGGTTTTCTGTAATCTGAACAGTAATCTTTAATAAGTTTGGCGTGCAAGGCAAGTTATGTTATGACCTGGCACGATCTTGGGCGAAGTGGGGCTTTGGGCGAATTGGAGTGCATAGAAGGGGTGGATAGTGACTAACGGCCTCAGTAGCTTAATGACAAAGTTCCATAAGACTTGAGTGAGATCCACCATGTGAGGTGCGTTTTGCAGACTCCACACCGCGCCTGGTAATAAACGGACTCTACTCCGCTTTCAGCCTTGGACGGATCCTATACTGAGTTTTACGTCGAGTGAGTTCCACTCCGCACTCCACTCCAGATCCTGAGCATACTCTAGTTCGTTGGGTCTATAAGGAATACGTTCCCAACATGACTGTACATTTCCTCTGTTGAGTTGGTCGAAATCAGGCCTGGCCCAGTTGGGCCAGTTGTTTGGGCTTTTATCAGTCCCATTGAGTATTTCAGAGAATACCCTCAACAGGTTTTATTTGATACAATTTTTTTAAATAGATCTTTTAAAAATATATTTTTCAAAAGTATATCTTTTAAAAAGGAATTGATAGTTATTTGGTTATCAATTAAAAAAAAATACTTTTAAATTATAGACGGTTTGATTATATTACTTCTGAAAGTTTTTTTATATTATAAATTTATCAAAAAATTTATGAGTAATCATTATGTTTTTTATTCTAAATTTTTAATACAAAGAATACATTAAATTAGAAGGTATGAATCTAGAAGTATCTTCGTTACTTGATAATTCTGTACTAAAAAGAATACATGACAATTTGCAAATATCTTCATTTGTCTTAGTAAATCCAATGCACGACAGATTTATCTAATAGATCAATGTATTTACCAAAATAGACAAGCGAACTGAAGTCGGACCCGACGTTTGGTTCTCTTCTGCGATAGTGCTACTCTCTGCATTCTTTTGCGAGTTTGAGAGCAATGGCTTTATTTATGCAAGATAATATCAAACACTTCCCATCAATTGTTTTCCTCAAAATCACTTTATTTGTCTATTGAAGCAATTACAACAAAGACAAATGTCAAGATAATTTTAGATCTATATATTTACGCATTCTAGATGCTTAGATTTCCATATAAGCACATTTGCGAATGTTAAAATCTTAGTAATGGTTTATATTTATGTGTTTAGGGTTTTAAAGGTATAATGAGATTAACAAAATATAATAGAGATATTGTATACATTTTAGTTTTTTGAAAATGATCAAAAAGATTTATTTAAAAAAACTCAAAATTTGAGCTTATCTAAATATGTTTTTTTCAGTTTTTTTTAATTACTTAAAAGTTATACTAGGATAACAACTAAATAACGTAAAAAAAAATCAACTAGAGTTTTGAGCATTAAAAAAATATTTTTGATCAATAGATAAGTTGTGTCAAATATATATTAAACTACGATATGTGTGAATTTATTAGGTTTTTTTTTTTTTTTTTTTTTATAGTATAATTTATTAGGTTGATTATAGTTTATAAATTAATACATCAAATGAAAGAGGTGGAAGCTACATATTGAAGACCTCTTCCATTCTCTAGCTTGAATTTCAAGCTACATGTAAGATTTTATAGTTCCTACCCCGACATATATACCCAATATTCGACTACTAAATTATTTATCTGTATACAAACGTATAACTTATTAGTCGATGCAAATACTTGGGAAAAGAAAAAAAAAGTCATTTGCTTAATAATTAAATAGAGAGTACATATAATAAAAAAATGTATTTTAGAATTACAAAAACCTTCAGGAATTAGGAAAGTTAACATATTGAAATTGAACTAGAATATTTTAGGTACCAAAAAAGTTGAGAATTAAATAAATTTATTAATGCTGAATTTTATCATCAAAATTATAAACATAAAATGAAAAAATAATTAATAAAAATTCTGATGCCTTCAATTTTGATGGTGTCTTACCTATATTTTTAAAAGTAGTGCTAAACTTTTTAAAAATTTTATTCAAATTCATATGAATTATGAGTTATTAAAATCTTGTTAATTATCATATTATTTCATGATTGACCACGGTTCGGTTTGAACCGGAACTAGAACAAAGGTTCTGATTCCGGTTCTTTTATTAATGGAACCGGAACCGCCGATTCAAAGAACCGGTGGAACCAAAACCGCTTTGAATCGACGGTTTCGATTCGGTTCCGGTTCTAACAAAAATAAATAAATAAGTAAAAACTGCAAGACCACTTTTTTTTTTTACATTTCACCTCCTCTCCTTAATTTCTCTTTTAAACTCTCAATTTCCTCTATAAATACCATTTCAATTCTTAATTTCTTCTCACACCTATCTCCTTCAATCTCAACTCTCTTTCTCTCCATTAATCTCAACTCTTTCTCAATTTTAACTCTTAGTTTCAATATTCTTTTAATTCTCAATCTTAATTTCCTTTAATTTTTTTTAATTATATCTATAAATTATAATTTTCAATTTATTGTTTGAAGTTTCAAATTCTTAATTTATCATTTTTAAATTTCAAAATCTTATTTTATTATTTTTAAATTTCAAATTGTCAATTTATAATATTTATAAATTTCAAAATTTCTATTTATAAAAAAGGTTCCGAAACCGGAATCAAAACCGAAACCGTTATAGAACCAGAACCGTAACCAGAATCGAAATCGAAACTAAAACCATTACAGAATCGTCGGTTTCAGAACCGAATCGGAACCGTTTTATCTCGATTAAGGTTCCAGTTCTAGCTTTTTCAAAATCGGAACTGTCGATTTGGAAATAGAACCGGAACCGAACTAGAACCGAACCGAACCGTGGTCATGTCTACTACCCAACATATATACCTAATATTCAACTACTAAATTAATTATCTGTATACAAACGTATAACTTATTAGTCGATGCAAATACTTCGGGAAAAAAAAAAAAAAGAGTCATTTGCTTAATAATTAAATAGAGAGTACATATAATAAAAAAATGTATTTTAGAATTACAAAAACCTTTAGGAATTTGGAGAGTTAACATATTGAAATTGAACTAGAATATTTTAGGTACTAAAAAAGTTGAGAATTAAATAAATTTATTAATACTAAATTTTATCATCAAAATTATAAACATAAAATGAAAAAATAATTAATAAAAATTCTAAGGCCTTCAATTTTGATGGTGTCTTATTTAGATTTTTAAGAGTAGTGTTAAACTTCCTAAAAATTTTATTCAAATTCATGTGAATTATGAATTGTTAAAATCTTATTAATTATCATATTATCTCATGATTTACAATATTTTGACATCTCATATGTCACAATATTTAGGCATAGATCTGGATAAACTTTTTTAGAAATATAGTACTACTCGAGTTTTAAATACAAGAAAAAAAGAGAAATATATGGATCTCATCCTAAAGCTTTACATACAAAGGAAAGGGAGATTTGGTGAGATCATGATGTGTAGTTATAATGTTTAATCTAGAATTAGACCATAACTTTTTAATCAAATAAAAGTATAAAACAGGATTTAGGTCATAAGATTGGAATCCAAACCTTGGAAAATGAGATTTTCATAATTCTAGCGACGTATATTAAAGTTTAGTAAAGACACTTTGAAATAATCAATTGCAGATCCTAGATGGTAAGGGTGAGTTTGTTGCATTGCATTATTTTTTAAAGATGAGATTGTATTGGATAGACTATGATTGTAATTGTACTTGACTAGATTAACTAGTACTTAAATGTCTTTGGTGTTATTAGGATTGGATTACTAATAAAATATATTAAATAAATCTTTAAATACAATAAATCTGTAAAATACAAAGTATTTATAAAATAAATAAACAAAAAAAAAGAAAAGAAAAAGGACATAAGAGTAGATTAATTATGGGTCGTTTGTTTTTTTGTCTGAAGACTGAGTAGTGCTGCTGAAGACTAAAGACTGAATAGTGACTGAAATCTGAAATCTGAATAATATGTTTGTTTTTTTTTTTTTCCTTATCTCTGAATATGTTGTAAAAACTTATTTGTTTTTTAAATTTTAAATTGTCTAAAAATTAGTAAGTTGATATTTATACCCTTTCTATTATTTATTGTTATGTAATTTTAATTAATTTAATACAAACATTTAAAAATAAATAATTTAATAAATTCTAAAACATTTTTTATGTGCATATTAATAATGTTTTGTTAATAATTAAAATATGATTAAAAAATAGTAGTATTAGCCATATTTATATTTAAATATATTAATATATTTAAGAAAATAACTAAAAAAATAAATATTTAAATTGTAAATTAAAATATATTAGTTCAATTATAAAATAATTTGGGATGAGATGTATTTAGATTTTACTTGTCAAATATATTTTTTATCAGTATCAAAGAAAAAAAAAATGAAAATTTGAGTAATATAAAGTTAGGATAAATTTAAAATTATGTTATTTTGGGAATGATAAATTTGAAATAAAAATTTTTAAATGTCATTAAGTAATTTGCAATTAAGTGAAAAGTTAAAAATTCTTACTTAATTTTTTCAGTTGTTTTTTAGTAGTTTTAAGTTGTTTGACCACTTAAAAAAAGAAACGAAAACATCTTAATAGGTGCAATTCAACACTATTAAGTGTTAAGTGGAAAAAACAAACGACTTCTTAGTATTCCATTTTGGGTGGGACTAATTTATTCATTTTAATGAGATAACAGAGGAGATGAGATTAGATTTTGTCTAATACCATCTCCTCAACGAACATGATATTGGACAAAAAATTTGTTCAATCTCATTCTATGATGATCGACAAATAGGTACTAAAGTGACTTGCTAAGGTGTATAACTAACCATTTCGAAGAAGTCAATCAAGTCTTATCGTGGATAACTCATAGATGAGTTAATATTCAACATAAGACTGTAATCAATCATTTGATCGGTGTTCAAAAATTGTCGGTAATCCACGTCTAATATGGTTTGTTTTGCCTACAATGCATATTGATGCACCATATTGTACCATGCACTATTTGATATCTAGAATTGATTCGATTATCTATCATGCATTCATAGAATATGTATGCATGTTTACATGGACCTGTATCCATTAAGAAATTTATATCTATCATGCATTCATAGAATATGTATGCATGTTTACATGGACATGTATCCATTAAGAAATTTATATAGCTTGCTTTGAGTGGTAACGACGAATGAACATTAAATTATAGAAACAGAGTTTTGATGAAATTAGGATTGAATATATCATATATATTAAAAAAAAATGTATCTATATCAAAAGAATCATTGATCTCAATTAACTTTTTCTGTTGGGTAAAACTACTATTTTCAAAGCTACATTAGTCCCATGGTGGATCTATTCGACAAGTGAATTCCAAGTCAAATACGAGTTGACCAAGGCTCACGTATCTATGTTTTGGGTAAACACAAGTATGCAAGATCATAAATTCATATTGTCTAATCTCTTGAAAAATCTTTCATGAAACTGATCAACGATTGATGGGGTGCGACAGATCAACGAAATATCATCATTTTGTTTTCTCTCATTCTTTTCAATGATCTTTTATTTTCTCTCACTATTTTCATTAATTTATCGTACCATATCAATCGTGGGATAATCCTTCGAAGATTTTTCTTTTAATTTAGTTAGTAACTTGATTACTATTTTTTTCTCTTTGGTTATATATATATTTTTTTCAAATAAAATATGAAAGACTGAGTGTGAACATCGAAGACAAAGAGACCGAAGCTGATGAGCGATGTGTCACGAGACGCAGGCCATGCGCACTCTCTAGGACGTGAATTAGCACCAAAATGTTTCATGTTCCCCCCTTTTTTTTAAAGTGTTGCTTATTTCTTTTAGTGGGATTGGTTTCCCGCTTAACACGTCCTTTCGCCACCGTTTGACATGGACTATCTTCAGTTTTTTCTCTTAATGACAGTTTTACCCTCAACCTTATACATATGTTCACTTTCATATACGTGTGGGAGGTCAACCTCTACAATTAGTATTTATTATCAATACATGTCTATTATAGAATTTGTTTCTTTTAATTAATATACATGCTTGACTTTGAATTTAATTTTAAAAGGGCAAAAAAAAAAACATTCAACGATAGAGATGAGGCCGGGACGGACCCACCTAATGAGCAGCAGGGGCAGATTTTAACAAAAATTGGAAACTTAGCTGTATTTAGAGACTAGAGTAGGATGGGGTGTCATAGGCTGATGAGTGCAGTGTAATTAATATTCTGATTTTGATTTGACAGTTGATTGTTGATTTGATTTTTTATTTTTTAATAAAGCTGCTCTGGTCATTTTTTTATTGGTTATTATCATTATCATTTTAACTTGAAGCAGTTGTGCTGTTTCCGTCCCTGCGTGTTCATAAAATTTTTTATTATTTCCTTTTTTAAATATTATTTATTATTTTAATTTTTAATATAATTATTTAATTTTCATTGCTTTCCTTATTCATACTTTTTTTTACCCCTAACATTTTTCTTCCCCTCTTAAATTCGTGTCTTGCTTCTCTACTCCTAATATTTTATTTTTTTTACTTCTAATTAATTAATATTTTTTATAATTTTTTCCTATTTAGTTAAGCACATATTTTCTCTTATATAAATACTATTTACTCCACGTTCAGGTATAGCTACCACACAAACATCATTGGCAATTTACAATTTTACTCAATAACTTTCTTTTTTTTCTTTTAATTCATCTTAACTTGGCATCTTTTCATTTTATTTAGTATTTTATCAGTTACGAGATTAACCTACCAAATTTATTACTTTATAATTTATTTACTTTTAATAATTTAACTTTAATATACATCAATAGATAAATCCTAAAATCTTAACATTTAAGTTATTGCATTAAAATTAGCAATTTATTGTCATGATTTAACTTATTTTTAATTTATTTTTTTACATTATAGTTTTATTTTATTTAGAATCAACAAAAATTATAAGTTTAAAAAAATTCAAAACATGATTAATAATATATATCAATCAATTCCCATTAAATAAATTTATTATTTTTTATTTTAAATTCAAATATTTTTCTTTTTGTTGTAAATTTAAATTTAAATTATGTTTTCTAACGAATGTATATGACTTGTGTTTTATTTAATTAATAATTTTTTGACCTTTTCATCCCTTTGTTCATGTGCCCCTCCTTAACGAATTCTCTAGATCTGCCACTAAGAGGCAGGGAAAGTTTTAAGAGCCATCATTGAAAGTGAAAAATTGAAATTATTGGCTACAATATTATATAAACAAACAAAAATATATATTTTTTGACTTTCAGACTTTTTATACTATTTTTAATTAGTAACAAGTGTACTTAAAATTGAAATTATTATTATTATTGTAAGTTTTTAATTAAATCCTTTTCTTTCAGATTAATTTATTAGATATTAATTTATATTTAATTTTTAGATGGTAAGCAATGGAAACTACAAAAGTTAAATCCCACTTTTCACCATGCCAAAGGCAGCAGAAAAAATCAAGCCACCGCCGCAGCTGGTGGAGAGAGATGGCGGTGCTCGGTTGCGACAGGTTGTTTTTGGGGATTACATGAAAAACTGTTTCACCAACGCTCACGATGGAAAGAAATCTCTTAATTTTGCTCAAATTAATCATTAAATAACTCTTCAATTCATAAACCAATATTTACCTGCGTGAAAGAAGGATTGTTAATTTGTTGTCCATTGTTTTTAGTGAACCCCCGACGTTAAAAAGTCACTAGTGGATTGTTGCGCAACTATGATTTGTCTCTATGACTCTATCAAGATATTTTATATCAAAATTTTGTGGAGAGTTCCTTAATATAAAAACAATTTGATAAGAACAAAACTATAGATTAAAATATATATATATATCAATGTGGATGTTTATAAATTAACATGCGAAGTCATGTTTAAGATATAATTATTTTGCAGTAGGGATATTTATAATTTGCCCCCTAACTTTTGATGATAATTTGAAATGGCTCACGCTAGTTTCGTAAATAGGCATTCTCAGCCCACTGTTTGTTTGACCGTTAAAAAATGTGTGTTTAACACATTCAAAAGGTTAAATAACCAATATACCCTCTCTTTAAATTTAATTAACATAAAATTGAAAATCAAAATAAAATTAAAAAATCAAAATTAAAAGTAAAATTAATAAAAGAATATCTCCACCATCCATCTCTAAGATGAACAGTAGCAGGTGAGAGATCAAAAATAATTTAATAATATTAAATAAATAAATAATAAATAATTTAATTTAATAAAAGAAAAGAACTCTAACGTCATAAATGATGGACAGTAAAGATTAATTTAAAAATAAAATTTATTATTTATATTTATTTAAAATATTAATTTTTAAAAATTTATTAAAAATAAACCCAATAAATCTTCATATTTCATCTTTAAAATAGATAGTATCGATAAAAAAATCCAAAAAAAAATCATTGCATAAAAAAATAATAAAAAAAAAATCAGTTGAAGGTCTGGGTTAACTCAGAACTTCAAGTTGAATATCCTTAAATCTTCAAAAAATTAAATCAAATTAAATTAATTTCATCTCCAAACTTATCCATAAAATCATCATCCATCAGTTCATGAAATGGATCGTGAGAGATCAAAAATAATTTAATAAAAATAATAAATACTAAATAATTTTTTTTTTAAAAAAAGAGAACTTCATCGATCATTAGAACAAATTTAAAAGTAAAAATTAATAGTTATCTTTATATAAAAAAATTAATTTTTAAAATTTTATTAAAAATAAATACAATAGATTTTTATCATCCCGTCTTAAAAATGGATAATGACGATTGATGGTCTCAATCAAAGAACTAAAAAAAAATGAAAAAAAAAATCATTGCATAAAAAAAAAATTAATAAAAAAAAAATCAATTGAAGGTCTGGGTTATAAACCCAGATTTTCGAGTTGAATAGCCCTAGATCTTCAAAAAATTAAATCAAGTAAAATTAAAAATTAAATTAATTTCATCTCCAAAATCATCTACAAAATCATCATCTATCAGTTCATCACTCAACCAATATCTCAACTTCTATCAAAATCAAAACCTTAACATCTCAACTTCAATCAAAATCATCTTCATCAAGTCATTCATCATCACTCAACCAATATACAGTTCATCAACCAACCAACCCGGATAAAGGCATCTTCAACCCTTCATCTTCGACTTCAATCAAAATCAAACCCAAAAAATCAACATAAATATTCCACAAAATCCATAAAATCAACTCAAATAAAATCAACCCAAACCCACTCACCTGGAAACCAAACCTAGTTCAGCACCCAACCAACCCAAATAGTGAAGGTGTACTGACGAAAATGAGGCGTGGGGCCGATAGGGGGAGGTTTCTAGGAACCCACTCACCTGGAAACCCGGATATCCAAGTGAGTCGAGGAGGAAGAAGAAAGAGTAGAGAGAGAGAGAGAGAGAGAGAGAGAGAGAGAGAGATGGGGAGGAGAGCAGAAGATAATGGTTCATCATCTAGGTTCAAATCAAACCCAGATGAATCATGGGGTTCGAATCGAACCTAGATGGTGTAGAGGCATGGAATGAGCGAAGGGGAGAGAGGTATTGACATTAGAGGAGAGGAGATGATGTTTAACCTAGGTTGGGTTCGAATCGAAGTCAAAAAGGGGTAACGGTAGGCAAAGAGTTGAAGAGAGATGTTCTGAAAATTCCATGGCTTGCTAAAATCTTTATTCCTTACTCCAGTGTTCTTTTATTAGAAAATGAAAAACAGTCTGTGATTGATCCTAGTATGTTTTATGTTTGCTTCAGTGAGGATTCTGCACATTAGAAAGGATGCTCGGTTGTTCATGACTATGGTCCCCAGTCGTCTTTAAGTTTTTACGGTGCCTACAGTACTCTTTTTTAGGTCGTATTGGGTTGAAAGGTTGTCCTGTAGGGGAAAAGGTTTAACCGTAAGGGTTTTGAGATTGTCTTTTTTTGTTTTTCAAAAAATAAAGAAAATTTACTTATTTATTTATTTATTTATTTGATATTTATTTATCAATTCTATTTACTATTTTAGTCTTCCACTCCTACTAGTAATAGACAATATTCGTAATAGCAAGGAGTTAATTTTTTATTTAATTAAACTAGGTGGTAAACCAATAATTTCAAAATAAGGGAGAGTCGTTTTAGATTATGATCAAAGATTGGGGCCTAAATTATAAATATCCCTTTTGCAGTTTAATAAAGATAGCATTAATTCAAGGACTAGATAATTTTTGATGCGATGCACCGTTTGCAAATTGTTGATAATGCAGCGCACCTGACAATTATAATTCTCATAAGCCAAGTTAATCAACACCGTTGCTTTATTAATGTTTTAAAATGAAGATTAAACAAAATTGACATTAATATATTTTCAAATTATTTAATCAAATTGATCAGATTTATTTATTCTTTGTTCACAAAATCGTACCAGGCAACTAATTAATATTCTGCTGGAGATAATGTTAAGTGGGGTATTTTGATGATCAATAGAAAAAAGTATTAAACAATGTAGTGGGATCGAATTCAAAACCCCTAGTTTCCTAAAAATGTCCATGG
This sequence comes from Dimocarpus longan, assembly GCA_022984855.1. Taxonomy (NCBI): domain Eukaryota; kingdom Viridiplantae; phylum Streptophyta; class Magnoliopsida; order Sapindales; family Sapindaceae; genus Dimocarpus; species Dimocarpus longan. The sequence goes on from CM041017.1 coordinate 25,854,547, forward strand.
GTTCTAACTAGGGTTAGCAAGCGATGGAACAAGGAAATTACATGCAAAGGACTCAAATTATATATCTTATTTTAAAATGCAACTGATAGATATAAATATAGTATGATTTTAATGTTTGGTCAGGAAGGAAATTCATCAAAATTCAGTTACAATTTGACAGATATAACATTTGTTATGTTATTATTAGAATTAGGATGACAAAAAAAGCATACATTGAACCATACCGGGTCAAATAGTGACGAACTTAAAAATTTACATAAAAAAGTTTAATAAATTAATGATAATACTAGAAAAAGGGTCCTAATTTAAATTTTCATGTTGGTTGTCTTTTAGTCATTTCAAACATAATAAGGATATAACTAATAATAAAAAGGACACGTATAAACTTCCACCTTAAAAATGTCTAATAAGGTATTTGTCAATCAACTATTATCCATGACAAAAACTTAATTCTTCATTATTATTATTATTATCATTAAAAAGCCTTATAAACACTATAGAACATAATAACAATAACAAGATAAAAATATCAAAACGATTCAACAATTATATGGCAAGAAATTCTCAAAATGCAATAGAAAAACATCACCTATTCAACTGATCACGTCCATTTCATGACCATGTGCTTTATTGAGTTTCAAATGGGTCTCGGCAGAAACCCCTAAAAGCGTGATACATTTATTAGTATTTTGAGCTCGCTATTACATGGAGGGTGAAACATTCTTCAGGCAGCAGGGGCCCACTAGGAAAAGGAATTTGGTGGTCCATGGGCTTCCATCAATCAAAGAAAATGTGAAAAGCGTGATGTTCTTTTGCTACACTGTAATAAGCAATAGGTGTGCTCTTTTTTCTTTTTTCTTTTTTTTTTTTAATTTTCTTTGGGGGTTTGCTTGAAAGCATAGTCATAAAACAGTGAGTGCTATTAGAGACATTGGCACTCATTTAATGCCTTTTGGGATAAAACTAGTTGGATAGTTTTTGAAAGAAAATTAACCTTGTAAATATGCTTTAGCAATTAGCATATTATGTTTCTTTTATGCTTCTGCAAGTTGGCATAATCTGAGACCAAATTTGATTACTATTGATGTGATTTGGCTTGATTTGCAATGGGCATCATTCTGTTGTTATAGTCATGTTGCTTGATATTGATTACATAGATTTATCCCTTTTTTCGAGTTTTAGATTCCTAGTAAAATTACTTTTGCCAAAAGCCTGAAAAAAATTTAGAATGTTAGTAAAATTATTTTAGTCAAAAGCTGAAAATATAGATGAAAGAAGAGCCAGCTGCACATTTAACATTAATACAGGTCCAATTAATGCAATTAGAGAATACACAAGGATTGATATCAATAGTTGATTTCATGTTGTTGTCTAAAGCTGAATTTCTCCTTTGTAGCACATTCACCTGTAGGGAACCATTCATTTTGGAGCACAAAGGTGTAGTTGACAGAGTATCTAACTTGTACTGAGCCCAATTGTTCAGTATGTCTGACGTTAGAGTCATAGTTTGATTGGACCCAAAATTAGGCCGAAATTTATGTGTCAGCCAACAATCAAGATATCAAGACAGAAGATATCAGTCACTAAAATGGTTTTTTGGTTATTATTATTATTTTTTTAAAGATGGCTTGTTCTTGATTTATATCAATTAACATGTATGATATATAAAGTACATAAAGTAAAAAAAAAAAAAACATTAAAATTTTTACGTGAAAAATTTAACGGGGAAAAAATCATAGGATCCCGTCATATTGAACAATTTTTCAAACTTATTTTAACCGCAAAATGGTTTTTGGCAATGTTTCAAATTATGGGGATATAAAATTCATAATAAAAATATTGCAAATAGTTATGGTCAGAATTTAGATTTGCTAAAATAAGATGTAGTGAGTACTGATGATTCAAGTGGCTGCCAGAGTGTTATGCTACATATAAGAATTTGGATAAGGAAATTTGCTCATTCCTGAGAAAATGAGGAGACTTAATATTTATAATTTAAAGATATTGATTTTTAATCATTTGAATGTATTGTTGACTCGATCTTAATATTTGCTCGTGCTCAACCATCGTTTATGCTCTTACGATATATAAAAACTTTGAGCCTACATAACATGACAACTTTACTAGTTTTACAATAAATAGATTATATTTATATAAATAGAATATATAACCATGAAAGAAATTTTAGTTACCAAAATGATGTTGGATCGAAATTCTCACTAAAACAAAAATAAAACTTTTACAACACTCAAAATAACTCACAATACAAAGCTTTGCTTTGTTTCTCACACACTCACTAGAAGTTTTGTTTCTCTTATGTTTTCTTCTTCTTTGTGATGCTTAGACCTCATGCAAGAGGGGCTATATATAGTGCTAGAAAATTAATCTAAACCATTCAAATTAACAAATACAAATAAATCCTAACCACACAATTTCACCAACCAAACAAATACTTTTAAATTGACTCACCTAACCTTACACCTAACCTTACACCTAACATTATACCTAACCTTAGAAGGTTCTTCTTGATGGACTTAGGCTTGGTAATGGGCTTGGAAATGGGCTTGGTAATGGGCTTGAAAATGGGCTTGGTAATGGGCTTGCTCAAAACAAGTTTATATTTTCAACACCCCCTCTTAAACTTGTTTTACCATGCCAAGCAAACTTCTTAATCTCGCAAAATCTTCAAACTTTAGTGGTTTGGTGAAGATATCTGCGATCTGATCCTTTGACCTTACGTATTCCATTTGCACATTTCTTTTTGCTATGCATTCTCGTATGAAGTGATAACGAGTATCGATATGTTTGCTTCTGTCATGGAACACCGGATTCTTTGCTAAGGCGATGGCTGACTTATTGTCTACACAAATCTCAGTTGGTTCTTCTTGTGGCAAGCTTAATTCCTTCAATAAATTTCTGAGCCAGATTGCATGACAAACACACGAAGTAGCAGCTACGTATTCGGCTTCACAGGTGGATAGTGTGACAATGGGTTGCTTCCTTGACATCCATGTGAAAGCTGTGTTTCCCATGAAGAATGCAAACCCACTGGTGCTCTTTCTATCATCTGTATCTCCACCCCAATCACTATCGCTATATCCAACAAGTTTGAAGTCATTTGAAATTGAATAGAACAAGCCAAAGTCAATTATACCTTTGATATAGCGAAGGATTCTCTTAGCTGCCTTGAAATGGGTAGTTATTGGATTCTCTATATAACGACTCACCAGTCCAACTGCATAAAGGATGTCAGGTCTTGTACAAGTCAAGTACCTCAAACTTCCAACCAAACTCTTAAAGAGTGTTGGATCCACCTTTTCTGCTTCATCATGCTTAGACAGTTTGACTCCACATTCCACCGGTGTGCTTATTGGATTGCAATCATCCAACTTGAATTTCTTAAGTATCTCCCTTGCATAGCTTTCTTGGGAGATAAAAATGCCATCTTCATTTTGCTTGACTTCGATACCAAGGTAGTATGCCATCAATCCGATGTCGGTCATCTCGAATTCCTTGGCCATTGCTTTCTTGAATTCTTCAAAAAAACTTGGATTGTTACCGGTGAAGATTAAATCATCCACATACAAACATACAATCAAAACATCTCCATCTTTGAATTTGATGTAGAGAGCATGTTCATGAGGACATTTGGTGAAGCCATTCTCTTTGAAGTATTTGTCAATCCGATTGTTCCATGCCCTTGGTGCTTGCTTCAACCCGTAAAGAGCTTTCTTTAGTTTTAGAACTTTGTCTTCGTGGCCTTTGACTTCATAGCCTGATGGTTGCTGAATGTAGACTTCTTCTTCAAGGACTCCATTTAGGAAGGCGGATTTTACATCCATCTGATGAATCTTCCACTTATTCTGAGCTGCCAAAGAAATTATTAGTCTTATAGTTTCTAATCGAGCAACAGGAGCAAATACCTCATCATAATCAATTCCAGCTTTTTGACTATAACCTTTTGCAACAAGTCTTGCCTTGTGTTTTTCTATTTCTCCCTTAGCATTTCTTTTTATCTTGTACACCCATTTGACACCAATTGCTTTGTGTCCTTTTGGAAGTATAACGAGCTTCCAAGTATCATTCTTTTCAATGGACTTGATTTCTTCATTCATTGCATCTTTCTACTTCTTATTTTGTACAGCTTCTTCAAAGCTCACTGGTTCGGAATCAGCAAAGAGACAGAAAAGTGTGAGATTATCAAGTTGTTCAGTTACCTCATAAAGATCTTGCAGGCTTCTTGTACGCTCCACATCTCTTTCATTCAGAAATGATGGTGGTGAGTTTCCATTATCTGTTGAGGCTGGTGATGCTGGTGGTGTAGTGGGTTCTTGTTCTGCTTGCTCCATTCTTGGTTGCTCCTCCTTTTCTTCTTCAAAGTAGGGAAGGAAACTGTAATCTTCATCATGTGTTTTCCAATTCCATGTGCTTTCTTCGTCGAATACAACATCACGACTAATGATAGTCTTTCCATTGTTTGGATTATACATCTTGTAGCCTTTAGAATAATTATCGTACCCGATGAAGATGAACTTCTCACTTTTGTCATCAAGTTTACTTCTTCTCTCATCTGGTACATGTACATGAGCTATGCTTCCAAAGACTCTCAGGTGGGAAATACCTGGCTTCCTTCCATTCCATGCTTCTTGTGGTGTCTTTCCCAACACACTTATTGTTGGAGATCGATTTGATAGGTATACTGCGCAAGCTACAGCTTCCGCCCAAAATTCCTTCGGTAATCTTTTGCTTTTCAACATACTTCGTGCCATATTGAGAATTGTTCTGTTCTTTCTTTCTGCAACACCGTTTTGCTGAGGGGATCTCGGAACGGTTAGAGGACGTCTGATTCCATTTACTTCGCAGAACTCTCGGAACTCTTTTGAGGTGAACTCTCCTCCTCGATCAGATCTCATTGCTTTTATCTGGTAGCCACTTTCTTTCTCCACAGTAGTTTTAAATTTCTTGAATACTTCAAAGACTTCTGATTTCTGTTTCAAGAAATATACCCACGTTTTTCTTGAAAAATCATCAATGAAGAGAAGGAAATAATTACTATTACTGAGAGAGTTTGGCTTGATTGGACCGCACACATCAGTATGGATGAGCTCGAGTGGTTTCTTGGCTCTTGATTCTGACTGTTTTGGGAAACCTTTTCTGAATTGCTTCCCAAGTAGACACCCTTCACAAAGTTGGTCAGGATGATTAATACGAGGTAATCCTCTCACCATTTCCTTCTTAGACAACATTTCCAATCCTCCAAAGTTGAGATGCCCAAATCGAAGATGCCATAACCATGATGCATCTTTGTAACAAGCTTTCAAACACTTTGCAACATCATTTTGAATGTTCAACGAAAACATTCTATTCTTTGACATTTTCACCTTAGCAATTAAATTTCCTATGTCATCTCTTATAAAAAGACTACAATCTTTCATGTGACTATCATAGCCTTTTTCTAAAAGTTGACCTAAACTCAAGATGTTGCTTGTCATGTTGGGCACATAATAAACATTTGAAATCAATTGGTGACTACCATCTTTAGCACGAATAAGAATGTTACCTTTTCCTTCCACCGAAATTTTAGAACTATCTCCAAATGAGACATTGCCACTCACAGATTCGTTGAGCTCTATGAACATGTTTTTCCTTCCACACATGTGGTTGCTCGCACCAGTGTCGAGATACCAAGTATTCTCTTGGTCACCATCATTGCCTCTATGTGCTAATAACAGAATTTCTCTCTCCTCTGCTCTTGCTTCCACAAAATTAGTCTTTTCTTCAACCTTGTTATTTGGAGTTCTACATTCTGAAGCATAATGTCCAAACTTCTGACAATTATAACACTGAACTTGAGATTTTTCGTACCTCGTGTTCGAATTGGCTCTCCCACGACCTCTTGTTGAATTTTCTCCTCTCTCATAGCTATTGTTGGAATTGTTGTTGTTATAATTCCAACCTCGTCCACGACCACGACCTGTACCTCGTCCTTGGCTTCTTCCTCTGCCTCGACCACGTTGGTATCTCTCGTGGCTTTGGATTTCTTCCTTCTCTTTGAGTTGGGACTTGAGGAGTTGTTCATTGATACCTTGCTTCCTTTTATGCTTTTCTTCGTAAGCTTGCAACGATCCTTGAAGTTGCTCAATTGTCATGGTTGTCAAATCTTTAGTCTCTTCTATCGTCACAACGATATATTCAAATTTGGAATCCAACGAGCGGAGTATTTTCTCCATTATTCTGGTATCTTCTAGTGCCTCACCGTTTCTTTTTAATTGATTAGAAACGGTTAACACTCTTGTGAAGTAGTCAGAAATAGATTCAGATGCTTTCATATGTAATGATTCAAACTCACCTCTTAAAATCTGAAGACGAACTTTCTTCACTTGTTCAGATCCTTTGCAAGAGGTTTGTAGCTTATTCCACGCTTCTTTAGCGGACTTTGCACTTGAAATTTTCTCAAAGCCATCATCATCTAATACTTGATAGATGAGATAGAGAGCCTTTTTATCTCTCTTCCTTGAGTCTTTTAAACTATCCTTTTGAGTTTGGGATAGTGTCGACTCATCTTCTGATTCGGTGTAGCCCTTTTCTACGACCTCCCAGACATCGTGTGCTCCAAGAAGTGCTTTCATTTTGATACTCCAATTATCATAGTTGTCGTTCTTGAGTGTTGGAACTTGAAAGGATACCATACCATTAGCCATACCTTTTAATATGTTTAGAATTTCGAAATTCTGATTGCACGGATGGATTCAGAACGTCGAGAAACTTCAATCGGAACTTGAACCAAAAAGTCAACTTTTGGTCAACGGTCAAAGTCAACGGTCAACGGTCAAAGTCAACGGTCAACTCGGTCAACGGGACCTGTTTGGCTTTTGTCAGCAGCGGCTTAGCTCGGCTCGGCTCGGCTCGGTCTGGCTCGGCTCGGTCTGTTAACCCGGTTCAACTCGTTTAAGTTGACTCAATTTTCTGCAGCGATTTTCCGACGGAGCGTGCGGGCGCGTGGAACCTCCGATTGTGATGATTTTTGCGGCGTTGTGCTCCTCTCGTCGAGAGCTTCGATGTGGTATATTACAAGACACTTAGCCTTGCTCTGATACCACTTTGTTGGATCGAAATTCTCACTAAAACAAAAATAAAACTTTTACAACACTCAAAATAACTCACAATACAAAGCTTTGCTTTGTTTCTCACACACTCACTAGAAGCTTTGCTTCTCTTATGTTTTCTTCTTCTTTGTGATGCTTAGACCTCATGCAAGAGGGGCTATATATAGTGCTAGAAAATTAATCTAAACCATTCAAATTAACAAATACAAATAAATCCTAACCACACAATTTCACCAACCAAACAAATACTTTTAAATTGACTCACCTAGCCTTACACCTAACCTTACACCTAACATTATACCTAACCTTAGAAGGTTCTTCTTGATGGACTTGGGCTTGGTAATGGGCTTGGAAATGGGCTTGATAATGGGCTTGAAAATGGGCTTGGTAATGGGCTTGCTCAAAACAAGTTTATATTTTCAACAAATGAGTGCCAAGCATAGTTTCCATTGCTCATTTGGTATCAACGTGATTTTCAAAGTTTACAAATCTAAAACCTTTAGTAAATCCTTGAGCCTCTTTGGCAATAATAAGACTTATAATGTTGCCAAATTGAGTACATTGTTCCTTCAAAAATGCTTCACTAACATCTAGTTCAAAATTTTTAACATATAAATTATGAAACGAATGATCTGACATTTTAATAAATTGCATCACATACCTACACAAGCAATGCCACATTTTTAGTAAAAAAAAAAAAAAAAATGCCACGTTGAGTGAAGGCCACAAATAATAAAGCTCACATATCAAACAAATTGAAATTTTGTACTCACAATGCCTTTTCTTCTATGGTCACGCCATTAAGTTCTTCTATGGCTTTGTTGGCACATATTTCATTTTCATATTGTACAAATCCATATCCTTTAATAAATCAAATAAACTTATATTGTAAACAAAATATTACCTTGATGAATAGTTTCCCTTTTCCATTTCTAGTTTTAGGATTTGATTACTGCCCCATTATCCTAATAATTATACTGTAACTGTGTAACTGCATAGCTTGCTTAGCTGTAAAAAAAAAACAAAATAAATACAATGTTGGTAAATAATTAATAATTAAAAGAAAAGAAGATAGAGGTACATATAATTTTTTTTTTTAAATAGTTGTCAATTAAATAATAATTAATAATTGAAAAATAAAAAGATAGAGATACATAGACGAGTCCCTTTTTTCACAAATTTCAATTTAATAGAAAGATAATTTTCATATTGAATGAAGATATAAAAAAGGGATAAATACAAAAATAACATATTAAATTAATGATTTAATATTTATGTTCTTTTTAAAAAATGTAACAATTGAGTCCTAAATTATATATAAAAATATCAAAATGTAATAAATATAATAATTGAGTCATTTTTAAAAAAAAATATAATATTCTCATCAATTTTATCAAATGTATTTATATAAAAAAATAAGGTTTGAGATTTAATTATTAATTTTATTAAAATGAGATAAGATTATCAATTTAATATTTAAAAGTGTTATAATAATATTTTTTCTATAAAAAATTATTGAATAAAATTGGAATACAAGTAAAGGGCGCATAGGAGGTAGTCAGATGAGTGGCTGAAGCCAGAGAGGGCGCGTTGAGTTGAGTCACTAAGTTGCCCCCATAATAGAAACCCCATTTAATTAATGTCTACACCCTTTTTTAAAATGATAGGCATTAATATAATATAGCATTGATAACCTTTTTAAAAAATCTCTGTTTTCCATTTCACGCGAGCTTCAATTTTTTAAAAATGAATACTTTATTTGTTAATCTATTGATTGCAAGGTGGATTGGCTTCGTGTTTGACATGTCCTTTCGCCGTCATTTGATGTGGATTATCTGCAAGTTTTTTCTCAATGACAATTTTACCCTCAACCTTGATCATTGCGTGATGCTCACTCTGTGTTTTTGGGCTTTTATTACATCAGTTTCATTTTTTAAAAACACATCAGCCAGTGGCGGATCCACTGTGAGGCCCGTGCCCCACCCCCACCCCCCGAAATTTTAAAAAAAAATTATAAAATTACTGCATAATTTAAAAAAAGCAAAAAAAAAAAAAAAAAAGTAAAATCTGGTCTGCACTGCACTGTACTGTTTACTGTTGCCATCAGCGTCACTTTTTTTTTTTTAATAATTTATTATTTCCTTATTCAATTATTTATTTTTTCTATTTATAATAGGATTAACTTATTTTCCTATTTTTTACTTCTATTAGATTTAATTTTCTTACTTCTAATATTTTTCCTACTCTTAATTAATTAATATATTTTTTTAATTTTATTCTTTTAATTCTCTTCTATATAAATACTATTTACATTGACAGTTTATAATTTTAGCAAATTACATTTTTTTTCTTTTTCTCCTCATCTTCATCTAACATTTCTTTATTTTCATTTTGACATCTCGTGACTTATCAGGTTAGTCTCCTAAATTAATTACTTTTTCAATTTATTTATTTTTTAATAATTTAAATTTAATATATATTTTATCAATAAACCCTAAAATTTTAAACTTTAAATTATTACAATTAAAATTATCCATGTATAATGTATTGTCATTATTCAATTACATATATATGTAATATTGTTTACTTTATAGCTTTATTTTATTTAGAATCAATAAATTATTATTATTTTTTTAATTTTTTATTATGTTTTTATTTGTTATGAAATAGTTATGAAGAGATATATGAAAAGAAAATTATCACTTGAGTTAGAATCATCTTCTTCAAAGAAAAATTGTGTTGAAGTCAATTTTTCAGATCTTCCTGCTGATCTAGGGCTTTGAACTAAAATATGGGATTATGATCCTAATGTCCGTGAGCAAGTTCGAAAAGTATATCTACTAAAAGGTCCTTGTCAACCTCGAGAACACAATTTTCCTATGAGAACTTTTGGACAAAAGTTTAGGCGATTTAACACTGTTTGGTTTACTGACTATTCAACTTGGTTAGAGTACAGTATAGCAAAAGATGCAGCATATTGTCTAAGTTGTTATCTTTTCAAACCAGATATTGAAAAATAAGCGGGTTGTGACTTTTTTGTTAGTGAAGGGTTTACAAATCGGAAGAAGATAGATTCGTTAAGGCACCATGCTAAAAGTAGTGCTCATAAAGATGCTTGGAGCAAATGTGAAGATTTATTAAATCAGAATCAATATATTGAGTCAACTATAAATAAACAGTTAGATCAAGCTCGAATTGAGTATCAAACTCGCTTACGTGCTTCAATTGATTGTAGTTGTTTTCTTTTACGGCAAAGGCTTCCATTTCGAGGACACGATGAATCAGAAAATTCTAACAATAAAGGTAATTTTCTTGAACTTTTACATTGGTACCCCCCCTGAATAAATTTTCTGGGTCCGCCACTGACATCAGCCACCTTTTATGGTGGTAGATCTCCACCAGTTATAGTGGTTTTTGGTGGTTCATCTCTCTTTGTTATCTTCTTTCTTTCTTTTTAGGGTTTTCTTTCTCAAGATGGACCTTGGTTTGGTGACTTGGGTTCAGATCTGGAAGCATGGAAACCATATGAAGCAAATCTGGAAGCTCTTGGTCCAGATCTGGAAGTTTTTGGATTTCACCAGAAACTTTTCAACAAATTATCTAAATGTCAAATTGAAAACATCTTCCATGGAGGAGAAGAAATTGAAGAACGAGCCAAGAATTCTTCCTTTTAGAGCTCTAATCTGAAGTGTCCTCCATAGAGAGATCATGAGGTTTCTTCTGGAGCACTTTTTTTCTTCCTGTTCTTTTAGGGTTTCAATGATGTTTTTTTATTGGAATGATAATTTTTATATATTGTTCTTGGTTATACCTCTGGTCATGTACTCCTTTGAGGATTATTGTTAGCTTTCTGCCGGTGAAAGTTATATTGCTTCTGTTTAATGAAATTTCTTTTATTTCAAAAAAAAAAAAAAAAAAAAAAAAAAAAAAGCACATCAGCCACATTTGTGACCTTAATTTCAAAAAAAAATAATAAATCATGACATTTAGCCACATTTATTAAATGAAGTTGTTGTACGGAAAAGTAATGGATTATGTTTGAATGGGTCCACTTTTATCTTTATTTTGCATTACGACCTTTCTCCTTACACCTACTCAAAATGACATGCAAGACCCTTCTTTATTAAATAGAAAAAAAATCATTTTAGTCCTTAAGTTTTGGAAAATGATCAAATTTTTAACTGTTTTTTTTAAAAGGACAAAATGCACCTTAATTTTTCAAAAAAGTATCAAATCAATCCCTCCCAGCAGTCAACTAACAGTCAAATTTAATGAAAAATTTGAAAAGACTAATTTAACCTTAGATACAGTTAAAACAGATAAAGAGACTATTTTACCATCGACTAAAGTTAAGTATTACAATAATATATATAATAATCAAAATATCATTGTGAGCTTTTGTGTAATTTTTATAAAATTATAGTTTTACCCTTAGATAATATTTGTGTGCACATAGCTTTGTCTGACCATTCCAATTTATATTAATTTATTGTGAAATGACCACTTACCTTTAAAAAAAATATTTTTCTTAAATCTTTATCAATTTTATTTATTAATGGGTGTATTTTTTTAAGATTATTATTAATTTTTTTTTTTATAAAGTTTCTGCTTCAAGCTTTAGCTTTTGTTCTTCGTTTTTGTTTTTGTTTTTTTTTTTTTTTTTGGTTTTTTATAGTTTCTACTGCAGCTTATAATTTTTGCTTCATCTATTCAATATTTTTAGAATTTTTGCTCTTGCTCCATCTACTAGTGTTTGCTCCATCTGTTTAAAACTTTTGCTGCATCAAAAAAGTTTCTTCTGCCCATAATGTTATATATTTCATATACACATATTGGATACATGATATTTTGACATTGAATTAAAACTTTTGCTGCATCAAAAATGACCTGTAATGTTGGATACATGATATTTTTGGTGAATGATAACCACAAACCCACACAAAAAAATAAAAATAAAAGAACAAAACCCGACAGACCCAAAGTTACAATTTGAAAATCCTAAAGGAACACCTGATTTGATGAAGACAATCACCGTCACTCTAGAGGTAACCAAACGATGTTGGGGTGTAGATTGACAGTGGGTGAATGGCATATGGGTTGACAGCGAGTTAATCAGGGTCCGATTCATAGCGAGTGAACAAATGGGGCACGGTGTGGGTTCTTCAACAAGCTGGACGACTGCAAGTGGTCTGTGAGTGGCCGTCAAACGGTGACGAAGATGGTCGAGGGTCTATGGTCTGTCGTGGGTGAACGGGGTGGGGTGCGGGTTGACAACGAGTTAATGACGATCTGGTTGACAGCATGTGAACAAATAAGGCGCGATGTGGGTTCTTAAACAAGCCGAAAGACTGCAAGTGGGTTTGTGGGTAGCCGTCGGACAATGATGATGGTGGTCAAGGGTCAGTGGTCTGTCGTGGGTGAACTGGGTGGAGTGCAGGTTGACGACAGCGAGTTAATGACGATTGTAAGTGGGTCTTGAACAAGCCGTCGGACGACTGCAAGTGGGTATGTAAGTGGCCGTCGGATGATGACGGTGGTGGTCGAGGGTCGGTGGTCTGTCGTGGGTGAATGGGGTGGGGTGCGGGTTGTTGAAACTGGCTGAATGGGTGTTGAGGTGGTCTGTTTGTCTGGTTTGAAATTGTGATTTTCTTTTTATTTTTCAATTTTTTTGAAGATTTTTTTTTCTCATTTTATTTTTTCATTTTATTATGATTCGAAATGATAATTTTACCCGTATTCATTATGCTATCTATTAAGTTTGACCGTTAGTTGACTGTTAGGAGGGACTGATATGATACTTTTTTCAAAAGTTAAGGTGTATTTTGTCCTTTCGAAAAAAACATTTAAAAATTTGACCATTTTCCAAAACTTAGGGACTAAAATGATTTTTTTCCTATTAAATATATATAACTTCAATTCTTTGATTAATCGACTATGTAGCCACAAATAATTTTATAGTAATTAAGTACCGTTTAATTAATTATTTAAGGTTTTAGATTGATTATAAGATTTTTTAATAATAATTCTTAGAACTAATCTAAAAATTATTATTAAAAAATTTTATCGAATAATCTTATTTCTTTGAGTAGTAAATTATCCAAGCTCATTATATATATAGAGAATCTAAATTCTTTGACTAATCTCTCAAATAGTCATAAATAATTTTATAATAATTAAATATCACTTAATTAATAGTTAACTTGTTATACAATATCATGACAAGTACCAAAATTATAATTGATTTTTAACGATTTAACCTAATTTAATTAAGGTTTTGTTGACGTATGAAATCAGTCAACTAAATTCTTCTAAGTTCAACACTGCATAAACAACAAATATAGTTCAACACTGCATAAACAACAAATATAGCATACAAGGGCAAATAACAGAAGTAAAAGAGACAAAAATAGAATATTAGACAAAGAAGTGTTTAAGTGGTTCGACTAATTTTGCCTACATCCACTGTTTGTTCTCTCAGTATTTGAACAGAGTAACAGTCAGTTTTTCTAAGTGTTTTCACTCTCTTGTGTTACATTGACAGGCTTCCCCTATTTATAAAAGGAGAAGTGCTACAACGATGTGTAATGAGTTAAAATAAAATGATTACAATAGTTAATGCACCTGACTTAATTTTAATACAGCCGGATTACATTAAATGCAAGGGACAGATGGAAGATTTATATGACTAACCCACGTGGGTTAGGTGTGGTTTTCTGTAATCTGAACAGTAATCTTTAATAAGTTTGGCGTGCAAGGCAAGTTATGTTATGACCTGGCACGATCTTGGGCGAAGTGAGGCTTTGGGCGAATTGGAGTGCATAGAAGGGATGGATAGTGACTAACAGCCTCAGTAGCTTAATGACAAAGTTCCATAAGACTTGAGTGAGATCCACCATGTGAGGTGCGTTTTGCGGACTCCACACCGCGCCTAGTAATAAACGGACTCTACTTCACTTTCAGCCTTGGACGGATCCTATGCTGAGTTTTACGTCGAGTGAGTTCCACTCCGCACTCCGCGCCAGATCCTGAGCATACTCTAGTTCGTTGGGTCTATAAGGAATACGTTCCCAACATGACTGTACATTTCCTCTGCTGAGTTGGTCGAAATCAGGCCTAGCCCAGTTGGGCCAGTTGTTTGGGCTTTTATCAGTCCCATTGAGTATTTCAGAGAATACCCTCAACAGGTTTTATTTGATACAATTTTTTTAAATAGATCTTTTAAAAATATATTTTTCAAAAGTATATCTTTTAAAAAGGAATTGATAGTTATTTGGTTATCAATTAAAAACAAATACTTTTAAATTATAGACGGTTTGATTATATTACTTCTGAAAGTTTTTTTATATTATAAATTTATCAAAAAATTTATGAGTAATCATTATGTTTTTTATTCTAAATTTTTAATACAAAGAATACATTAAATTAGAAGGTATGAATCTAGAAGTATCTTCGTTACTTGATAATTCTGTACTAAAAAGAATACATGACAATTTGCAAATATCTTCATTTGTCTTAGTAAATCCAATGCACGACAGATTTATCTAATAGATCAATGTATTTACCAAAATAGACAAGCGAACTGAAGTCGGACCCGACGTTTGGTTCTCTTCTGCGATAGTGCTACTCTCTGCATTCTTTTGCGAGTTTGAGAGCAATGGCTTTATTTATGCAAGATAATATCAAACACTTCCCATCAATTGTTTTCCTCAAAATCACTTTATTTGTCTATTGAAGCAATTACAACAAAGACAAATGTCAAGATAATTTTAGATCTATATATTTACGCATTCTAGATGCTTAGATTTCCATATAAGCACATTTGCGAATGTTAAAATCTTAGTAATGGTTCATATTTATGTGTTTAGGGTTTTAAAGGTATAATGAGATTAACAAAATATAATAGAGATATTGTATACATTTTAGTTTTTTGAAAATGATCAAAAAGATTTATTTAAAAAAACTCAAAATTTGAGCTTA
Organism: Dimocarpus longan; assembly: GCA_022984855.1. NCBI lineage: Eukaryota > Viridiplantae > Streptophyta > Magnoliopsida > Sapindales > Sapindaceae > Dimocarpus > Dimocarpus longan. Next base: position 25,869,630 of record CM041017.1, read on the forward strand.
TCTAAATATGTTTTTTTCAGTTTTTTTTAATTACTTAAAAGTTATACTAGGATGACAACTAAATAACGTAAAAAAAATCAACTAGAGTTTTGAGCATTAAAAAAATATTTTTGATCAATAGATAAGTTGTGTCAAATATATATTAAACTACGATATGTGTGAATTTATCAGGTTTTTTTTTTTTTTTTTTTTTTTTTTTTTTTTTTTTTTTATAGTATAATTTATTAGGTTGATTATAGTTTATAAATTAATACATCAAATGAAAGAGGTGGAAGCTACATATTGAAGACCTCTTCCATTCTCTAGCTTGAATTTCAAGCTACATGTAAGATTTTATAGTTCCTACCCCGACATATATACCCAATATTTGACTACTAAATTAATTATCTCTATACAAACGTATAACTTATTAGTCGATGCAAATACTTGGGAAAAGAAAAAAAAAAGTCATTTGCTTAATAATTAAATAAAGAGTGCATATAATAAAAAAATGTATTTTAGAATTACAAAAACCTTCAGGAATTAGGAAAGTTAACATATTGAAATTGAACTAGAATATTTTAGGTACCAAAAAAGTTGAGAATTAAATAAATTTATTGATGCTGAATTTTATCATCAAAATTATAAACATAAAATGAAAAAATAATTAATAAAAATTCTGATGCCTTCAATTTTGATGGTGTCTTACCTATATTTTTAAAAGTAGTGCTAAACTTTTTAAAAATTTTATTCAAATTCATATGAATTATGAGTTATTAAAATCTTGTTAATTATCATATTATTTCATGATTGACCACGGTTCGGTTTGAACCGGAACTAGAACAAAGGTTCTGATTCCGGTTCTTTTATTAATGGAACCGGAACCGCCGGTTCAAAGAACCGGTGGAACCAAAACCGCTTTGAATCAACGGTTTCGATTCGGTTCCGGTTCTAACAAAAATAAATAAATAAATAAAAACTGCAAGACCACTTTTTTTTTTTGACATTTCACCTCCTCTCCTTAATTTCTCTTTTAAACTCTCAATTTCCTCTATAAATACCCTTTCAATTCTTAATTTCTTCTCACACCTATCTCCTTCAATCTCAACTCTCTTTATCTCCATTAATCTCAACTCTTTCTCAATTTTAACTCTTAGTTTCAATATTCTTTTAATTCTCAATCTTAATTTCCTTTAATTTTTTTTAATTATATCTATAAATTATAATTTTCAATTTATTGTTTGAAGTTTCAAATTCTTAATTTATCATTTTTAAATTTCAAAATCTTATTTTATTATTTTTAAATTTCAAATTGTCAATTTATAATATTTATAAATTTCAAAATTTCTATTTATAAAAAAGGTTCCGAAACCGGAATCAAAACCAAAACCGTTATAGAACCAGAACCGTAATCAGAATCGGAATCGAAACTAAAACCGTTACAGAATCGTCGGTTTCAGAACCGAACCGGAACCGTTTTATCTCGATTAAGGTTCCAGTTCTAGCTTTTTCAAAATCGGAACTGTCGAACCAGAACTCAACCGGAACCGAACCGGAACTGAATCGAACCGTGGTCATATCTACTACCCAACATATATACCTAATATTCAACTACTAAATTAATTATCTGTATACAAACGTATAACTTATTAGTCGATGCAAATACTTCGGGAAAAAAAAAAAAAAAGAGTCATTTGCTTAATAATTAAATAGAGAGTACATATAATAAAAAAATGTATTTTAGAATTACAAAAACCTTTAGGAATTTGGAGAGTTAACATATTGAAATTGAACTAGAATATTTTAGGTACTAAAAAAGTTGAGAATTAAATAAATTTATTAATACTAAATTTTATCATCAAAATTATAAACATAAAATGAAAAAATAATTAATAAAAATTCTAAGGCCTTCAATTTTGATGGTGTCTTACTTAGATTTTTAAGAGTAGTGTTAAACTTCCTAAAAATTTTATTCAAATTCATGTGAATTATGAATTGTTAAGATCTTATTAATTATCATATTATCTCATGATTTACAATATTTTGACATCTCATATGTCACAATATTTAGGCATAGATTTGGATAAATTTTTTTAGAAATATAGTACTACTCGAGTTTTAAATACAAGAAAAAAAGAGAAATATATGGATCTCATCCTAAAGCTTTACATACAAAGGAAAGAGAGATTTGGTGAGATCATGATGTGTAGTTATAATGTTTAATCTAGAATTAGACCATAACTTTTTAATCAAATAAAAGTATAAAACAGGATTTAGGTCATAAGATTGGAATCCAAACCTTGGAAAATGAGATTTTCATAATTCTAGCGACGTATATTAAAGTTTAGTAAAGACACTTTGAGATAATCAATTGCAGATCCTAGATGGTAAGGGTGAGTTTGTTGCATTGCATTATTTTTTAAAGATGAGATTGTATTGGATAGACTATGATTGTAATTGTACTTGGCTAGATTAACTAGTACTTAAATGTCTTTGGTGTTATTAGGATTGGATTACTAATAAAATATATTAAATAAATCTTTAAATACAATAAATCTGTAAAATACAAAGTATTTATAAAATAAATAAACAAAAAAAAGAAAAGAAAAAGGACATAAGAGTAGATTAATTATGGGTCGTTTGTTTTTTTGTCTGAAGACTGAGTAGTGCTGCTGAAGACTAAAGACTGAATAGTGACTGAAATCTGAAATCTGAATAATATGTTTGTTTTTTTTTTTTTCCTTATCTCTGAATATGTTGTAAAAACTTATTTGTTTTTTAAATTTCAAATTGTCTAAAAATTAGTAAGTTGACATTTATACCCTTTCTATTATTTATTGTTATGTAATTTTAATTAATTTAATACAAACATTTAAAAATAAATAATTTAATAAATTCTAAAACATTTTTTATGTGCATATTAATAATGTTTTGTTAATAATTAAAATATGATTAAAAAATAGTAGTATTAGCCATATTTATATTTAAATATATTAATATATTTAAGAAAATAACTAAAAAAATAAATATTTAAATTGTAAATTAAAATATATTAGTTCAATTATAAAATAATTTGAGATGAGATGTATTTAGATTTTACTTGTCAAATATATTTTTTATCAGTATCAAAGGAAAAAAAATGAAAATTTGAGTAATATAAAAGTTAGGATAAATTTAAAATTATGTTATTTTGGGAATGATAGATTTGAAATAAAAATTTTTAAATGTCATTAAGTAATTTGCAATTAAGTGAAAAGTTAAAAATTCTTACTTAATTTTTTCAGTTGTTTTTTAGTAGTTTTAAGGTGTTTGACCACTTAAAAAAAGAAACGAAAACATCTTAATAGGTGCAATTCAGCACTATTAAGTGTTAAGTGGAAAAAACAAACGACTTCTTAGTATTTCATTTTGGGTGGGACTAATTTATTCATTTTAATGAGATAACAGAGGAGATGAGATTAGATTTTGTCTAATACCATCTCCTCAACGAACATGATATTGGACAAAAAATTTGTTCAATCTCATTCTGTGATGATCGACAAATAGGTACTAAAGTGACTTGCTAAGGTGTATAACTAACCATTTCGAAGAAGTCAATCAAGTCTTATCGTGGATAACTCATAGATGAGTTAATATTCAACATAAGACTGTAATCAATCATTTGATCGGTGTTCAAAAATTGTCGGTAATCCACGTCTAATATGGTTTGTTTTGCCTACAATGCATATTGATGCACCATATTGTACCATGCACTATTTGATATCTAGAATTGATTCGATTATCTATCATGCATTCATAGAATATGTATGCATGTTTACATGGACATGTATCCATTAAGAAATTTATATAGCTTGCTTTGAGTGGTAACGACGAATGAACATTAAATTATAGAAACAGAGTTTTGATGAAATTAGGATTGAATATATCATATATATTAAAAAAAAAATGTATCTATATCAAAAGAATCATTGATCTCAATTAACTTTTTCTGTTGGGTAAAACTACTATTTTCAAAGCTACATTAGTCCCATGGTGGATCTATTCGACAAGTGAATTCCAAGTCAAATACGAGTTGACTAAGGCTCACGTATCTATGTTTTGGGTAAACACAAGTATGCAAGATCATAAATTCATATTGTCTAATCTCTTGAAAAATCTTTCATGAAACTGATCAACGATTGATGTGGTGCGACAGATCAACGAAATATCATCATTTTGTTTTCTCTCATTATTTTCAATGATCTTTTATTTTCTCTCACTATTTTCATTAATTTATCATACCATATCAATCGTGGGATAATCCTTCGAAGATTTTTCTTTTAATTTAGTTAGTAACTTGACTACTATTTTTTTCTCTTTGGTTATGTATATATTTTTTTCAAGGTCATAAATGTGGCTGGTGTAATAAAATATGAAAGACTGAGTGTGAACATCGAAGACAAAGAGACCGAAGCTGATGAGCGATGTGTCACGAGACGCAGGCCATGCGCACTCTCTAGGACGTGAATTAGCACCAAAATGTTTCATGTTCCCCCCTTTTTTTTAAAGTGTTGCTTATTTCTTTTAGTGGGATTGGTTTCTCGCTTGACACGTCCTTTCGCCACCGTTTGACATGGACTATCTTCAGTTTTTTCTCTTAATGACAGTTTTACCCTCAACCTTATACATATGTTCACTTTCATATACGTGTGGGAGGTCAACCTCTACAATTAGTATTTATTATCAATACATGTCTATTATAGAATTTGTTTCTTTTAATTAATACACATGCTTGATTTTGAATTTAATTTTAAAAGGGCAAAAAAAAAACATTCAACGATAGAGATGAGGCAGGGACGGACCCACCTAATGAGCAGCAGAGGCAGATTTTAACAAAAATTGGAAACTTAGCTGTATTTAGAGACTAGAGTGGGATGGGGTGTAATTAATATTCTGATTTTGATTTGACAGTTGATTGTTGATTTGATTTTTTATTTTTTAATAAAGCTGCTCTGGTCATTTTTTTATGTGGAAATTACAGGAAATACCCCATTAAAAAACCTCAATTTTGTTTTTATCCTCTGAAATTATAAAAATTATTTTTAACCCCTCAAACAAACTAATTACATGCTATACCCATAATACCTCTAAGTATATAAGTGGCAGAAAGATGGAAAACCGGTTACCATCACCGACCAAGCGGAAAACCGTTCGGTTTTTGAGAGAAACAGAGGGAGAGAGAAAAACCGATCGAGGGGCGACGCACAACCACTTTTTCCGGCCACAACGGCGACGATTCCGACTTGCCCAGAGGAGGATAGAGCTCGGGGGACGTGAGTGCTTTTGCCAAGGTTAGTTTTCGGTTGGGTTGTTGAGTTTTTTGATTTTCATTCGCGATTTGGACATGTTTGTGTAATATGGATGTTGGGTATTGGTTATTTGGTTTAGAATAGGTTGGTATTGACTGGGTTTGGCCTGATTTGTGGCTGATATGGTCGATTCCGACCATATGAGCGTCGTCTGGAACGCATCGGTTTTCCACAGGTGTGGAAAACCGATTCGGTTTTCCACCACACCTGTGGAAAACCGATAGTGGAAAACCGATGCGTTTGGAAAACCGATTTTAAATGTTTGTTGGTTGAATAGTGAAAAACCGATGTTACATATGAAACTCTGATTGGATGATGCACTTTGACATAGGTTTTTCGAAATGTGATGAATCATATCTGTTTTGTCAGTTGGGTTTTTGAGATCTGCTCATTTCAGGTGAAAAAGCAAAGTGAAAAATCGAATCGGTTTTCCACATGTATGAAAAACCGAATCGGTTTTCCGATTCGATTTTTCACGCCTGTGGAAAACCGATTGTTTATGTAGTGGCAGAATGGCTTTTAATCCTGATACTGATCTTTTTGTCACTGTTTTTGTGTCCTACAGATGGAGTTCAATTATAAATATAGTTTGCAAACAATTCCTAAGGAAACGAAAGGGATTACACACATTGGTCAGAAGATGGTGAAGAAAATACTTGATATCCTGACTGGAAGGAACTTGTATGACCGGTTTATAAGAGAGTGCCCATTCGGATATATGTTGAGGAATACCAAACATACGGCTGCCGGCTCCGTTCTATTATGGGTTCTCGCTAGAGAAGTGGAGGTGAGTGGACGTAAAGATGAAATGTGGTTTGAAATTGGTGGGAGAATATATAGATTCGGGAAACAGAAGTTTTTATTGATTACAGGACTTCATTTTGGAGGTATAGACCGTGAAATTTTCGAGGCAACCCAAAATGACCCGAACAGTCTCCTACAGCGATGGTTCAATGGAGTATTGCCGAATATATCCGAGTTTGCTACATTTGTTGAAGCAAGAAGTCAGTTGAACCGTGAAGACGAGGATGTATTAAATGATGAAGATCTTTTAAAGTTAGCGAATATAGGGATTGCTTTTCATCTGTTTATGGGGTAGGATGAAAAGGCGAAGATTTCGCTATTTTTGTGGATCATCATTGAGGATATGGAGAGGTGGAACTCGTTCCCTTGGGGCACATTATGTTATAGTGTCCTATTCCACTACCTCCGCATGACATTGACTGAAGAGCGGATCAGAAAGCCACCGCGTAACATCAATATTTATGGCTATGTCTATGCGTTTCAGGTATAACCAATATCGTTAATATTTATTCTTTTGTAATGTGGTTAAATTAAGTATATGTAATATTTGTTTTTTTTTGGCATTATAGTGGTGGTTGGTAGAAGTGTTTCCGGCATTGGCAGATAGAATATCAGAAAGTGTCCGAGATTTGCAAAATGAATTGCCAAGATGCTTGAGAAAGTCACTTAAAAGAACACCGACAATTATGAATAGTCTTGATGATTTACCTCCAGTAAGTGGCAAACGTAAACTAAATTAGTTTAGTAAATTTATTGTTTGTTTTAAGGGAGAATTACCCATAACTCCCCTGTAAATTTGATATTTACAAGCGCGTATAACATTTTGATTTTTTTGCAGCGTCCTCCCCTGACTAACGGATTGACTAGGTTTGACCGTTAACATTAGGGAGAATTACGAATAACCTACCTACAAATTTAATATTCACAAGCGTGTATAACATTTTGATTTTTTTGCAGTGTCCTCCCCTAACTAACAAATTGACTGGATTTGACCATAATATGGTCACTTTGACCGTTTAAAAAATGTTGAAAGACGAAACTGTCCCTGAGTACAGTCAGATTGTTGTGTATTGATTTTGCAGCCAAATAAAATTACCAATATGCCCTTAGCATGAAAGAGAAACATAATAAAAAAATGTGTGAATGGCGCGAAGGAATAGTATTGTTATAAATGTATGTGGACAATACTGCCCTTAATGTAAATGTTGGAAAAAAAATAATTTGAAAATTTTTAAGAAAAAAAAATAGATATGAGAAGAAATAATCAACAAGAAAATTTGAAGGGACAAAAAAAAAAAAAAAAATTAAACACCACTTGCAGCAGTTCAAGTGTTGTAGCTAACCTTTATATAGGCTTCTTGTCCAAAATGTTACGGTTCACCAACGGTAATATTTTGGGCAATCTATTTTTTTTTTCTTAAAAATTTTCAAATTATTTTTGTTCCAACATTTACATTAAGGGCAATATTGTCTACATACATTTATAACAACACTACTCCTTCGCGCCATTCACACATTTTTTTATTATGTTTCTCTTTCATGCTAAGGGCATATTGGTAATTTCATTTGGCTGCAAAATCAATACACAACAATCTGACTGTACTCAGGGACAGTTTCGTCTTTCAACATTTTTTAAACGGTCAAAGTGACCATATCATGGTCAAATCCAGTCAATTTGTTAGTCAGGGGAGGACACTGCAAAAAAACCAAAATATTATACGTGCTTGTGAATATTAAATTTGTAGGTAGGCTATTCGTAATTCTCCCTAATGTTAACGGTCAAACCTAGTCAATCCGTTAGTCAGGGGAGGACGCTGCAAAAAAATCAAAATGTTATACGCGCTTGTAAATATCAAATTTGTAGGGGGGTTATGGGTAATTCTCCCTTTGTTTTAATTACACTTATTTATATGAAGTATAACATTATAATGTAACTGTATACATGTATATAATGCAGATAGTTGGCTTAGAACAAACCCTTGAGCCTACCGACGCCGAAAGACAAACGGCTTATTGGAAATCCTTCAACCCTAATAATTTAGTAACGGGTGAAGTACATAAATCTGGCGGGGGAGGGAGTGAGGGTGACAGTGAAAATGATGATGATGCGGATGATGGCGATGATGATGGCGATGATAGTGATGATGATGATGATGGTGATGGTGATGGTGATGGTGATGGTGATGGTGATGGTGATGATGGTGATGGTGATGATGATCATGATGATGATGATCATGACGAGGTTGATGATGTTAGGGTGGAGGGTGATGATGTGGTAGAGGGTGACTCTGTCGCAAATGAAGACGTTCAAGGCATGCAATCAGAATCAGAGGATTCCCTTTCAGAGTTTCGAACAAAAAAGATCCACGATGTCCCAAACGTCCATCCTGAGGTACAAATCACCCCTTTATATGATTATCTACGGAATATGAACATTGTATGTAATGTAAAAAATATGAACATTGTTGTGTTGTAGTACGGTGTGACGGAGAGACAGAGTCTCTAAATATGATAGACGAAGTGTATTTTATTATAAGCAGGTTATGTTTTTTTGGATACTTAAAAATACAGGGGAGACTCTGGCGAAATTTTTTTAAATATGTTAACCGTGTCGAAATTTTTTTACAGGTGAAGCAGTTGTTTGAATATATTGTAAATTTATAGAAGACAACTAATGAGAAGTTGAGTAGGATGGAGAAGAGGCAGAAGGCAACTGTACGGCTCGTTGAGGTCATGAATAGGAGATTGAGACGGGTGGAACAGGATTTCTCATATATTATGAGGTATCTCAGCGGTAGCGATGATTCAGATGATGATGACGGTGATGACGACGATCATCGCGGTGGGAGCTTTGTCCCAGAGGAGCCCATTTATGTCCCGACTACAGATCAGCCAGCACCATCAGCTCTACATAAGGACGAGGGGGTCCAGCAGTCACCTATTGAGGCGGGCCAGTCAGTCATCCAGCAGGAGATTCAGGATGTCGTTCTGGCACAGGGGGATCACCAGTCACCCAATCAGCGGGAGGAGCAGGAGCAGGAGATCAGCGGTGTAGCCGCTGCAGAGGCTGGGCCGGATGATGACCAGGTAGACATAATTTAAACAGTGTGTTTAACGTTGACAATTGAATTATAAATATTCTTTTGTGTCTTTGAATTTGAGTGCAGTTGTAGGGAGAAGACGGCCACGAACGGGCCAAACGAAAAACCAAGCCAGCAGCACCTCTACGGACTCCATACACGGATCCTGGGCCGGCGAAAAAGAAAAAAAAATTGTCCAACAGCAGGTGGAAGAGGTTGCACAACCTGTAGATCCCATAGAGGTCGTCTATAATGAATATAAAGCTTCACCACATTTGGACCTTAGGTATGGAAAACAAAATAATAAATTCCTATAATCGTAGTTGTTGCCGTAACTTTTAATTTTTACCACTTTGTTAAAATTTTTTATTTTAGACGTGCGGTTGAGCGTTGCTCGTGGTGCGTGATACCGACTACATTGGTGACCTTGGAGGACGGAAATAGTTGGTTGACTAGTGAGCACATCGATGCGTATTTGATGTGCATACGAAACGGATGGTGGAATGAGGACGAGGATAGAAGATACGCCCTTCATGGCACTTCTTTATTTGTAAGTTATTGGTTGATAATTTTTTCTAATGTATCATCGAAATCAAATAACATTATTATTTTTTTAAAATGTGCAGGGCATTATGACAATGGAGTACAATAATCAATATGTCAAGTAAGGAAAAATATTTGATCCAGCTACAGCCACTATACCCCCAGAATGGCTGCCATTCGGATGTGGTAAGATAGATGCATCGGTCCCGTGGTGGTGTGTTGACAATGTAAGTGTTATTTTAAAATATATATATTTTATTTGATCATCGGAACTAGTCCTACAACACTTACATTGAGAGAAACTGTAGGTGCTATTGCCGTGTAGCTTGGACCAACAACACTGGGTCCTCTGTCGAGTGTGCTTGAAAGAGAAGAAAATTTATGTATATGATTTCCGGGCGTCCACTGACATTGAGGTACGGCTCCGAGCACTGGAGCCGTTGGTGTGTTTTATGCCCATTATGCTTCGCTTTATTGGGTTTTATGAGAGGACTCAATTACATATGCCAGCTGTAGATGAGCGATGGACGGTTGAGCGTATTGATGAGTCAGCTGTGCCACAGCAACCCGATGGGTGAGTTGTTAATTAATATTTAGTTATTATTAGTTAATTAATATGTAGTTAATATATAGTTATTAATTATTATTTAGTTATTATTAGTTAATTAATATTTAGTTATTAATTAATATTTAGTTATTATTAAATATTAATTAATATTTAGTTAATATTTAGTTATTAATTAATATTTAGTTAATCATGGAATAATTATTTTTTATTCAAATAACATTATTATTTTTTAATCATGGAAGTTGTTAATTACTAAATAGTTAGTATCTCTTAATTGACATATAATTATGAAACAGGACGAGTTGTGGAGCATATGTCGCCATGTACGTACGAGACCTTTTACAGTCCAGGGAAAGTGCATGGGAATTAAGACCACGTGATACACCTGCAGACGCCCTCGCACTGAGGGCTTCGCTTGCACGAGATATTTATTCATTTTCGCGTCCTCTTTATAAAGTAAATAACTTTGGATATTGGATGATTGATTCTTACGGGGAAGTTGTACTTAAGTGACATCAATAAACAGTTAATTATCCATATCTTATTCAAGTTTTGGCTTCAATTATTTATGTCAATCAGTGAAAACAATAATTTAGTTTAAATATTATTATGAAAATTATGAGAACGCAAAACAAAATGAAAATGAAAATGAAAACAATGATGTTGGTTTTGTTTTGAAACTATGAAAATATGTCTGATAGTATATACTGATAACAGTATTATGAAAATGAAAACCGATAAACACGTCTAATAGTAAAAACGGAAAATATTTTATTTTCAATATTTCTAATACTTAATTTTTTTAAATTCATTTATTTGACCAACTTAATTAAATCTTAGTGGACCTAAATTATATATGTATAATTAATTATCCTTCATAGTAGCATCCATCCAAATTTTTTTATTATTAAAATATATTATTAATGGATGTATGCCAAAATTTAATTATTAAAAATAAATAAATTAAAAAATAATAAATTTAATAAATCCTAAATTTAATAAATTTAAATAATAAATTTATTGATGAAAACAATAATTTAGTTTTTTATAATTCCACTTAATGAATTATAAAACTTAATGAAATCATGAAATCAGTCGCATTAAATATTTCATCAATTGAAACCAATTTAAGTTAATTAATATTAGAGTCTTTATTATGGTTAGGATATATTAATTTAAAATTTCGAAATCATGAAATCATTGGTTTTGAATCATTCAACACTAATGATTTCATTAATTAAAATCAATTCAACTGAAAGCATTGGCCTTTAGTTAATCAGTTTTAATATTTAATCAATTGGTTTGCATGATTTAGTTTTAAATATTATTGTGTAATTTAAATATTATTGTGTATTAACATCAATAATAACATCAATAATATTATAATTCCACTTAATGAATAATTCCACTTAATGAAATCATGAAATCAGTCGCACTAAATATTTCATCAATTGAAACCAATTTAAGTTAATTAATATTAGAGTCTTTATTATGGTTAGGATATATTAATTTAAAATTTCGAAATCATGAAATCATTGGTTTTGAATCATCCAACACTAATGATTTCATCAATTGAAATCAATTCAACTGAAAGCATTGGCCTTTAGTTAATCAGTTTTAATATTTAATCAATTGGTTTGCATGATTTAGTTTTAAATATTATTGTGCAACTTAAATATTATTGTGTATTAACATCAATAATAACATCAATAATATTATATTATTGTGTAATTTTGAAACGAAAGCTTGATTCAGTTTTCCATAGATCTGGAAAACCGAATCGAGTTTTCAGATTGCTCTGGAAACCCGATTCGGTTTTCAGATGATCTGGAAAACCGATTCCATCATTCAGATTCCCCCTGAAAAACCGATTGATTTTTCAGGGTCACCCAAAAACCGAGGTTCGGTTTTTCAGGGTTCCTGAAAAACCGAACCTCGGTTTTTGGGTGACCCTGAAAAATCGATCGGTTTTTCAGGGTTACCAAAAACCGAACCGGTTTTCAGAGTTTTGAAAAATCGAGCCGGTTTTCCAGGGTTACCAAAAATCGATCCGGTTTTTCTTTCCATGGAAAACCGATTCCGCTAAACTATTGATTGTAACAGATTAAAGCACTTATAACAGATAAATGTGGTGTGCGGACACAGTCAAGCAATTGTAACAGATACTAATCTATTAATCCGTTTAACAAAACTAAAAGAAAGACCAATGCGATTATAATACATCAATTTAACAAAATAAGATAACTTATACATGCTTCAGAGAGTTCATACGCGATTCCTACTCATTGTTTTCATCATTATCCATTTCTTGATTGGTAGCAGGAAATCGCAGATGACATCGACGTTGGTTGTGTCCAGTCTCATGACATAAGCGGCATCTGCGGGACGGTGGGCCGTTGTCAATAACAGTTGTGCTTGGGCCAGCTTCTGCATCCGCAGAACCTGAACTCATCCCACCCCTGGTAGAAATAGGGGGGTTAGGGCAACGAAGACGGTTGTGTCCCCTCTCGCCACATCTTCCACACTTTTTTCTACGACGATCTTCTCCGGCTGAAGGAATCCGAACTTCTTTCGGCCTACCTGGTTGTCTTTTTCCTATGGGTGGTAGTACAACCATACTTCTAACTTCCCCAAAAACATTCCAGCTGGCTAATTTAGGTACTGGATTGATCAAACTTGCATATGCAGCTTTCAACCATTCTGTGGTGTAATACTGACTGGAAAGTGTATCACAACTGACGCCCTTGAACCTGTCAAATTATCAGAAAATCCAAGTTGAAGTGTATAGACATAACATGAAAAGCTGAAAGCAACAACGTTGAAATATCATACCTGGCCACAGCACATGCATGAACACATGGCAACTGATCTAAGTTTCACTGCTTACATGTACATGTGTGCTCTTCAATATTAACCACCGCATCTCCTTTACTAGGATGCATGACACTGTACGTTACCGGTTCTGTAATGGGATATACACAACCTTCCGTTGCTAGATTTTTTGCCAACATGATGCGATCGTACGCAGCAGTGGTAACATAAGTTGTCAATTGAGCAGCAGCAATACGTCTATTATTAAACCATCTCTGCAGCACATTTCTTATATATTCATGTGCAGTTGTTATTGGCAAACGGCGTGCTTGCATCATACATTTGTTGAGCGACTCTACAATATTGGTGGTCATCATTTCATATCTTCTTTTAGGACAATGTGATCGTGACCACCTGCTCACCCCAGTTTTAACCAAAGTTCCATGTGTCCTCGGATGTAACACTCGCATTTCTTCCAATATCCAGTTGCATTCCTCAGTTACATAACAGTATGTTGCATTGTAAAATGCATTTTCCACATCCGAACGCTTTTTACAATGCTGCTTTAGGTTTTGCCATAAGTGAAAAAAACATAATACATGTGGAACTTCTGGAAAAGCTTCTTTCATCCCATTCGATATGCTTTTATGACGATCAGATACAATAAGCAAATCGTCCGACACGCCGATCGCCAATCGTAATTTTCTTAAAAACCACGTCCACGAACAGTCTGACTCTCCGTCAGCAAATCCATAAGCAATGGGATAAATCATCTCTTCTCCATCTTTGCATACAGCAAAAAAAATCACCCCTTTATATTCACCTTTCAAATGTGTTGCATCAACAGCAACAACCGGTCTCATATAAGCTCGGAAACCCTCTATCGAAGCTCCAAGTGCAACGAAAGAATACAAAAACCGATCGTTTTCATCTCTCTCAATTGCTGTTATTGTGCCCGGGTTTGCTAACTTTAACATCTCAAAGTAGGACGGAAGCTGTTGATATGACTCATCCGCTTGTCCATACGCAAGTTTCTTTGCATATTGTAAAGCCTTCCAAGCTTTGCTATACAAGATTTGAACTCCATACTGCTCTAGCATTTCTCCAATCAATCGATTAGGTGTATACATATCTCTCCCCACCTTTCCCGTATACAACTTTCCGATGACAATGGCCTTCACAATTTTCATATGTGATTCCATGGCTATCTGACGACACGTGTGCTCCGCCTCATACTTCAACACAAACCACATCGAGCAACCCTTTCTGCATCTGGCACGAACTATAAAGCTACAAGTTTTGTCCTTGCAACTAGCCTCAAATCTCTCCGTGTCTGAACGTCTAACCCGATATTCAAATTTCGCTTTCAGAGCATATTCTCCAATAGCTATACTCATTTCTTCTTTACTATTAAAAAATGCTCCCTTGTATAATGAACCAAGTTGGTAGACGGTTGACATAGCACTTGAAGCAGGCTCAATGTCGCCTAGTTCAACACCAGGAACAATCCAGTGTGGTTGTAAAGGATTGTTCTGAAATTGTAAACCTGAAAATCTTATTTCTGGAAACCCTTCTTCTTCAGACACATCATCAACTCGAGTTCCCTCGTTATCACTATCTCCAGTTTCCTCAGAATCACTATCCCGTATCTCACCACCATTATCATTTATGTCCCAATCTTCATCATCAGTACCATAATTCATATAGTCATTGTTAACATCGCAAATTGGACTTTCTGTACATGTAAATTGGGTGCCAGCAACATCCAGCGGATTATTGCTCCCAATTCCTGAAGTTCGATGAAAATGACTTTCAACCATTTGAGGATTTACAGGTCTTGACGTTTCTGCCTCGTTGTATCTTCTTCCTGGTATTGAGTTGGTGGCAATCGGAAAACCGATACGCCTGCTAACCTCAGCTCCACAATCTTTCACAATCTTATCCACATAAATCTCTTTAACATCAATATTTTTTATTGCCATCAAACCAACAACACCAAGATCGGACATGATACATATCTTTTTAATTTTACCACTTGTCGCACTTTGTAGTAAATAATGTATACGGATATCCCACATTCTCCTATCAATATCAGCCTCTCTGTACACAATATCGACTAATGATGAAAAACTATTATTACTGTGAACCCCACACATGATCAACTCCCCTCCTACGTAATTACATCTATTCCACTCTCCGTCAAAATTGATTACAATTGTTTCTTGAGTCATTCCTGTAACGTTCAAATAAAATAATAAATTAATCTCATTTCAATTGGGCAACATTACAAAATACAATCTTATAATCAAATTAATTTATTATTTTAAATTAACTGTAATCGATTTTTCAGTGCCACTGGAAAACCGTTCGGTTTTCCAGTGGCACTGAAAAACCGAACGGTTTTCCAGTTTTTGCTAGGTTTTTAGCCACTGAAAAACCGATCACACAAAAATCGATCGGTTTTTATCGATTTTTCTGTGATCGGTTTTTAACAGAAACCGATTTTTATCCCTGCAAAACTTCAATGTGTGACTGAAAAACCGAAATCGGTTTTTCAGACGCTATTCGCCCCTGAAATACCGATCGGTTTTTCAGATCGGTTTTCAGTGACTGAAAAACCGATCGGTTTTTCAAGCCACTGAAACTGAACACCGATCTGAAAAACCGATCGGTTTTTCAGGGACTGAAAAACCGATTATCAGTCACGAAAAACCAATTTCGTAGCAGCTTGTGCAGTTTCCGTCGCATTTTCAGATTTCCATATCCATCAAAACCAATACAATCTTACAGCCCTAAACCATGCAAATATGAACTAAATAACCCAAAAACTAACAAATAAACATATACATTACCTTTGATCACCAAATTCTTCAACAATCAAATCCTTCAATGGATGCCACTAATGTTCAAAATCCTTCAATGGATATTGTGAGGAAGAAGATGAAGAGCAAATATAGACACTTAAAATCAAATCTCAGAAACCATCAATGCAAAAGTAGGTAGAGGAGAAATATGGAGGTTTTAGGAGGAAGATGAAGGTTAGTTTGGTCATTTTGAGTGGAAGATGAAGGTTAGTTTGGTAATTTCAATATTGGGCATTTGGGTAATATAATCTTAAGGGTAATTTCGTAATCTTGGGTATATAATAGAAATAGTTTGTTTGAGAGGTCAAAAACAAATTTGATTAAGAATTGAGGTAAAAACAAAACTTCTCTTTATATTTGGGTAAAATTCATAAATTTCCCTTTTTTTATTGGTTATTATCATTATCATTTTAACTTGAAGCAGTTTTGCTGTTTCCGTCCCTGCGTGTTCATAAAATTTTTTATTATTTCCTTTTTTAAATATTATTTATTTTTTCAATTTTCAATATAATTATTTAATTTTCATTGCTTTTCTTATTCATACTTTTTTTTACCCCTAACATTTTTCTTCCCCTCTTAAATTCGTGTCTTGCTTCTCTACTGCTAATATTTTATTTTTTTTACTCCTAATTAATTAATATTTTTTTATAATTTTTTCCTATTTAATTAAATCCATAGTTTCTCTTATATAAATTATATTCACTCCACTCTTAGGTGTACTTACCACACAAACACCATCGATAATTTACAATTTTACTCAATAACTTTCTTTTTTTTCTTTTTATTCATCTTAACTTAGCATCTTTTCATTTTAGTTAGTATTTTATCAGTTACGAGATTAGCCTACCAAATTTATTACTTTATAATTTATTTACTTTTAATAATTTAACTTTAACATACATCAATAGATAAATCCTAAAATCTTAACATTTAAGTTATTGCATTAAAATTAACAATTTATTGTCATGATTTAACTTATTTTTAATTTATTTTTTTACATTATAATTTTACTTTATTTAGAATCAATAAAAATTAGAAGTTTAAAAAAATTCAGAACATGATTAATAATACGCATCAATCAATTCTCATTAAATAAATTTATTATTTTTCATTATAAATTCAAATATTTTTTTTTTTTATTGTAAACTTAAATTGAATTTTTCTAATGAATATATATGACTTGTGTCTTGTTTAATTAATAATTTTTTGACGTTTTCATCCCTTTGTTCATGTACAAATTTTCTAGATCTGTCATTAAGAAGCAGGGAAAGTTTTAAGAGCTATCATTGAAAGTGAAAAATTGAAATTATTGGCTACAATATTATATAAACAAATAAAAAAATATATTTTTTGACTTTCAGGCTTTTTATACTATTTTTAATTAGTAACAGTTGTACTTAAAATTGAAATTATTATTTTAAAATTGAAATTATTATTATTACAGTCAATTTTGACGGTCAACCATGGTAAAACCGTTAACAGAGGAGATATCATTGTTACAAAAGGTAAAAATTGTTTTTGATTGTAATAAGGTAAATTATCGGAGGCTTTCTAGTAATTCTCTCAATTGAAATTATTTTTGTAAGTTTTTAATTAAATCCTTTTCTTTCATATTAATTTATTAGATATTAATTTATATTTAATTTTTTAGATGGTAAGCAATGGAAAGTACAAAAGTTAAATCCCACTCTTCACCATGCCAAAGGCAACAAAGAAAATCAAGCCACCGCCGCAGCTGGTGGAGAGAGACAGCGATGCTCGGTTTCGACTGGTTGTTTTTTCGGATTACATGAAAAACTGTTTCACCAATGCTCAAAATGGAAAGAAATCTCTTAATTTTGCTCAAATTAATCATTAAATAACTCTTCAATTCATAAACCAATATTTACCTGCGTGCAAGAAGGATTGTTAATTTGTTGTCCATTGTTTTTAGTGAACCCCCGACGTTAATAAGTCACTAGTGGATTGTTACGCAACTATGATTTGTCTCTATCAAGATGTTTATATCAAAATTTTGTGGAGAGTTCCTTAAAATAAAAACAATTTGATAAGAACAAAACTATAGATTAAAAAATATATATATCAATGTGGATGTTTATAAAATAAACATGCGAAGTCATGTTTAAGATATAATTATTTTGCAGTAGGGATATTTATAATTGGGCCCCTAACTTTTGATGATAATTTGAAATGACTCACGCTAGTTTTGTAAATAGGCATTCTCAGCCCACTGTTGGTTTGACCGTTAAAAAATGTGTGTTTAACACATTCAAAAGGTTAAACAACCAATTTACCCTTCTTTAAATTTAATTTACGTAAAATTGAAAAATCAAAATAAAATTAAAAAATAAAATTAAAAGTAAAATTAATAAAAAAATATCTCTATCATCCATCTCTAAGATGAACAATGACAGGTGATAGATCAGAAATAATTTAATAATAATAAATAAATAAATAATAAATAATTTAATAAAAGAAAAGAACTCTAACATCGTAAATGATGGATAGTGAAGATTAATTTGAAAATAAAATTTAATATTTATATTTATTTAAAGTATTAATTTTTAAAATTTTATTAAAAATAAACCCAATAAATCTTCATATTTCATCTTTAAAATAGATAGTATTGATAAAAAATTCAAAAAAAAAATCGTTGCATAAAAAAAAAAAAAAAAATCAATCAGTTGAAGGCCTAGGTTAACCCAGAACTTCAAGTTGAATATTCTTAAATCTTCAAAAAATTAAATCAAATTAAATTAATTTCATCTCCAAATTCACCTACAAAATCATCATCCATCAATTCACGAAATGGATGATGAGAGATAAAAAAATAATTTAATAATAATAAATAAAAATAATAAATACTAAATAATTTTTTTAAAAAAAGAGAACTTCATCGTTCATTATAACAAATTTAAAAATAAAAATTAATAGTTATCTTTATATAAAAAATTAATTTTTAAAATTTTATTAAAAATAAATACAATAGATTTTCATCATCCCATCTTAAAAATGGATAATGACGATTGACGGTCTCGATCAAAGAATTAAAAAAAAATGAAAAAAATCATTGCATAAAAAAAATTAATAAAAAAAAATCAATTGGAGGTCTGGGTTATAAACCCAAATCTTCGAGTTGAATATCCCTATATCTTCAAAAATTTAAATCAAAGAAAATTAAAAATTAGATTAATTTCATCTCTAAAATCATCTACAAAATCATCATCCATCAATTCATCACTCAACCGACATCTCAACTTCTATCAAAATCAAAACTCTAACATCTCAACTTCAATCAAAATAATCTTCATCAAATGATTCATCATCACTCAACCAATATGCAGTTCATCACCCAACCAACCCAAATGAAGGCATATTCAGCCCCTCATCTTCGACTTCAATCAAAATCAACATAAATATTCCACAAAATCAACTTAACTCAAATCAAATCAACCCAAACCCACTCACCTGAAAACCAAACTTAGTTCATCACCCAACCAACCTAGACAGTGAGGGAGTACCAACGAAAATGAGGCGTGGGCCGGTAAGGGGAGGTTTCTAGGAACCTACTCACTTGGAAACTCGGACATCCAGGTGAGTCGAGGGAGAAGAAAGAGTAGAAAGAGAGAGATGGCGAGGAGAGCAGAAGATAATGACTCATCATCTGGGTTCGATTAGGTGAGTCGAGGAAGAAGAAATAGTAAAGAGAGAGAGAGATGGGGAGGAGAGTAGAAGATAATGGCTCACCATCTGGGTTCGAATCGAACCCAGATGAACCATGGGGTTCGAATCGAACCTAGATGGTGTAGGGGCATGGAAGAAGCGAAGGGGAGAGAGGTATTGGCATCGGAGGAAAAGAGTTGATGTTTAACCCAGGTTGGGTTCGAATCGAAGCCAGAAGGGGTAATAGTATGCAAAAAGCTGAAGAGAGATGTTCTAAAAATTCCACGGCTTGCTAAAATCCTTCTTCCTTACTCCAGTGGTCTTCTATTAGAAAATGAAAAACAGTCTGTGATTGATCATAGTATGTTCTAAACTTGCCTCAGTGAAGATCCTGCATATTAGAAATGATGCTAGGTTGTTCATGACTATGGTTCCCAGCCGTCTCTGAGTTTTTACGGTGCCTACAGTATCCCTTTTTAGGTCGTATTGCATTGAAAGGCTACCCTGTGGGGGAAGAGGTTTAACCGTAAGGGTTTTCAGATCGTCTTTTTTGTTTTTCAAAAAATAAAGAATATTTATATTTATATTTATTTTATTTAATTGATGTCTATTTATCAACTCTATTTACCATTTTAGTCTTCCACTCCTACTAGTAATAGACAATATTCGTAATAGCAAGGAGTTAATTTTTTATTTAATTAAACTAGGTGGTAAACCGATAATTTCAAAATAAGGGAGAGTCGTTTTAGATTATGATCAAAGATTGGGGCCTAAATTATAAATACCCCTTTTGCAGTATAATAAAGAGAGCATTAATTCAAGGACTAGATAATTTTTGATGCGATGCACCGTTGGCAAATTGTTGATAATGCAGCGCACCTGACAATTATAATTCTCATAAGCCAAGTTAATCAACACCGTTGCTTTATTAATGTTTTAAAATGAAGATTAAACAAAATTGACATTAATATATTTTCAAATTATTTAATCAAATTGATCAGATTTATTTATTCTTTGTTCACAAAATCGTACCAGGCAACTAATTAATATTCTGCTGGAGATAATGTTGAGTGGGGTATTTTGATGGTCAATAGAAAAAAGTATTAAACAATGTAGTGGGATCGAATTCAAAACCCCTAGTTTCCTAAAAATGTCCATGGGTTCTAACTAGGGTTAGCAAGCGATGGAACAAGGAAATTACATGCAAAGGACTCAAATAATATATCTTTTTTTTTAAATACAACTGATAGATATAAATATAGTATGATTTTAATATTTGGTCAGGAAGAAAATTCATCAAATTTCAGTTACAATTAGATAGATATTACATTTATTATGTTATTATTAGAATTAGGATGACAAAAAGAGCATACATTGAACGAAATCGGATCAAATAGTGACCAACTTAAAAATTTATATAAAAAAGTATAATAAATTAATGATAATACTAGAAAAAGGGTCCTAATTTAAATTTTCATGTTGGTTGTCTTCTAGTCATTTCAAACATAATAAGGATATAACTAATAATAAAAATAAATGATATAGCTACAATTAAGGACACATATAAACTTACACCTTAAAAATCTCTAATAAGGTATTAATCGACTATTATCCATGACAAAAACTTAATTCTTCATTATTATTATTATTATTAAAAATCCTTATAAACACTATAGAACATAATAACAATAACAAGATAAAAATATCAAAACGATTCAACAATTATGTGGCAAGAAATTCTCAAAATGCAATAGAAAACATCACCTACTCAACTGATCACGTCCATTTCATGACCATGTGCTTTATTGAATTTTCACATGGGTCTCGGCAGAAACCCGTAAAAGCGTGATACAGTTGTAAGGCTATGCAGAATATGAATATGAATACTATATTTGTTAATATTCAGACTCATTATAAGGCTATGCAGAAAATGAATATTATATTTGTTAATCTATTAATGGAGTCTGACATTTTGGTGATTCATTAGATAGTTGTTTTATTTTCCTGGAGTAAAAATATTTGTATAATTACTTTGTTTTTTTTTTTTCTCAAGGTCATAAATGTGGCTGTTGTAATTAAAAGCTGAAAACCAGTGGGTGAACATCGAAGACAGGGAGAGGCAAAGACTGAAAGACCGAGGAGTGACAAGTAATGAGGCTGAGAAGTGAATTAGCACCATTTTTTTTTTTTTTTCTATCACCAAAATGTTGCCTATGTTTTTTTCAGCTCCATTTTGTATGCAAAACTGAAATATAATTGATTGAAATTGAATAGATTGGATTGAAATAGATTTGAATAAAAAAATATTATATCATATTTGATAGAATTTGATATTTAATTAAAATTATACAATATTGTGTTCGGTGTAGATTAGGATTTGATTAAAATAAAATTAATTTAAATATTTTACTATATACTTAAAATTAATTTATTTTATAAAAGAAGGAAAAAAAAAAGTGCATATCATCCGTCTTCAATCTTCAAGATCATCTACCCCAGTTCATCAACATCGTCTCGCATCGTCTTCAACATTATCAACATTATCATCATCCACAATAACATTAGTGAAACAGTTAATCAGAAAAAATTAATAAATAAATAAAAACAGGGGGTCAAACCTAAATGAAGAATTTCATCTGGTTTCCAATCGAACCTTTCTTCATCTGGGTCAAAACCTAGATAAAGAACTCTTTATCTAGGTTTCGACCTAGATGAAGAAAACTCTTCATTTGGGTTCCAATCGAACCCAAATGATTACAACCACACACATGTAAAAAAAAAAAAAAACAAAAACAAAAAAGGTAAAGTGGTCCTTGTTTGCTACTGGTGGTTTGTCACCATAGATGGAGAAAAAGATGAGAGAGATGAGTAGTGGTTTGGGATGGTGGTGGGTGGGTGTTGGTGGAAATGAAAGGGAGATGGTAAAGATGAGAGAGAGATGATGTTGTGTGAAAAGAGGGATTTTGTTTGATGAGAGAGGAAGAATTAAAAGGGAAAAAAAGAAAAAAATCCCATTTCCAAGCTTGGAAGCCCAAGCTTTAGCTTGAGATTCCATTTTTCAGGTTAAGTGAGAATGGAGATGGGTTAATTTCCTGACTCTAAAATGTAAAATTTAGAAGAATGGAAAAAAGTAAATTCCAATTCCACCCTAATTCTCACGTACCAAAGAGACCCTTAATGGTTGTTTTCCTACTTGACATGTCATTTTGCCACCATTTGACGTGGACTATCTGCAATTTTTTTCTCAATGATAGTTTTGCCCTCAACTTTGTACATATATTCATAGAGTGCACACACGCTAGCTCTTGTTTGTTTGAAGCATGTGTGTTTTTTTTATTTTTTTAACTTCTTTTTTTATTTTTAAGACTTAGCTAGTTGCCTTGTTCCATATACTTTGCCTAGGCTGAAAGTTTTCTTTTTCTTTCATTAAAAATTAAAATACTCTCATACCCCTCACTAATTGAATAATGCACTTTATTTTTATTTTTTGAAATGTAATAATACACGTCTATTCTTTTTTTTTTTTAATATGTAATTTTCATTATTTTCTTGATTTGTATATAAACATTTATATGTTATTTATTGGAATCTTTATTACACTATATATATCATAAAATGTAAATTTAAATGTGTTCATCGCCGTTTTTTATTAAAATATTACTATCTTCTTAGACATTTTCAGTATAATATCAATATATTTAACTTGATTTAAAAATCAAATTAATGAATCCTAAATTTATAAAGTATAAATTTAAATTTATTACATTTAATTTCTTAAAGTATAATCATGGTTCATTTTTATTCCTTATTTTTAATTATTCTTGTAATTAAATTTGTTTGTAACCAATAAAGTGATATAAAAAACCCTCTTCCATAAAAAATATGTTATATTATATTTGATTAAGTTTTATTTCTAACAAAACTTAATTTTTAATTTAAATATAAAGTTTACATAATTTGATTGCCAAACATTTTATCATGGTCACAAATAAAAAATTAAGTAGATTATAATTTTGTAAAAATATTATTTCATTTTTTCTTATGCTTTGGAGGCAATTTTTAAATTATAAATTATATATGTATTTAATTAAGTGCATTATCTATTTTTATTTTTAATTATTGTAGAGTTGATGAAGACTATTTATAAATCAACCAAAAAAAATTTGTATTTTAATTATTTATATGCACCACTGTTCGGCAACCCCTTCCTCGCTGTTGTGGGTATTTTGTTGTCTATGAATAAAAATGGAAAAAACCCAAGGATGAGGCCCAATGCGTCGCTTTATAAGAAGAAGTCCATAAAATATAGTCAAAATGGTTATAAGTCAAAGGAAGGGGTATGGTCATTCAGTAACCGGTATATCCGAACACACCTGATTAAGTGATTGATCGCCTTAAATCGCTAAGTGTTCAGGATAACTGTATGAAGGTTTGACCGTTTGACAAAGCATAAAGATAATCTACTTGTGATCAAAAGGCTGCTCGACAAGTGTTCTTTAGAAGTTATCGCTGCGATTGGTCAGGCCGCGATCAGGAGGACTTCCTGTTTGCTCGATAGTCAAAAGGATGGTTAGAATTGCTCGTCTGATCGATGGTGGAAACACCTGATCGTTGAAATAGTCTGCTTGTCTGATCGATGGTGGAAACACTTGATCGTTCAAATAGTCTGCTTGTCGACACCACATCTGATCGCTGGACAAAATACTCGCTAGAGTTGATCAGTTGACCTTCTGAAAGGTAAATCAATTCAAATCAGGAAAGGAACCGACTTACCTATTTTCATGCAAATCGAATCACAACATTCTTGGCAATTGCTACATACGCGAAAAAGATAATCTTGAAAGATATTATCTCAATTAATGTATATTATTTTTTGCTTTATCTGTAAGATTCTTAAACCTATTTCAACTGTAACATCTCCATTATAAAGGGAAGATGAAATTCAGTGTAAATGATAGAGTGAAAAATAAATACAATTACTCCGAGAGAGAAAAGGGTAATTGTTGTAGACGTAGGACATTGTTCTTGCCGAATCACGTAAAAATCTCGTTGTGTCCTGTGTGTTTTGATCTTGGTCATCCTTGTTTCGCTTGTAGTTTGTCATTTCGCAGGTATTGGGCTTGGAGAACCGGGTTGACCGAAATTGAGTGTCAACACTCGCCAACTTGAAAAGCCCACAACATGTTTATTCATGCAAACTTCATCGTCAAGCTTCAGATTTGGACCCTATCCATAATGTGCTACAGTAACAGCATCATCACCATTTCCAATTGGCGTTTCACCTATGCACGCTCCTTGCCTCTCCTTTGATTGAAATGTGTTCTCGTAGATTTTTTCTTTTTTTTTTTAAACATATTACATACATTATATAAATATTGGTAATATTAACGGGCTCTTCAAAAAAGATCTATCGAGATAAAACCTAGAACGAAGACTCTTGAAAGCGAGAGGAAGGCTCCCAAGCATAGGAGGAGAAACATGGGAAAAACTACTACAACTTGGTGGAGGATAACAATGGGTTGGATCAGATCGGGTTTAATATTTACTAAACTCGAATATGAAATTTTAAGAGGTACCCTAAATCCAACTCATGTCCCAAACGGATTGTTATTTTTCACCATTAACTCAAATTCAAACCCAACGGGAGGGATTTGTCTCAAATTCGTTCCATTAGCTTGATTTAGTTTTTAACTTATGATATAATTAACATAAAAAAATAAATATACAAATAAAAAACGAGACAAATTGATTATGATATCCACGATTATTCTAAAAGAGTTTTAAATTCATATAAAAACTCTGACAGTTAACCATTCAAAACTTAGATACCATATAATAACTTCTTTTAATACATAGTTATAAATTTATGATTTTTTTTTTTTATATTTATATATAGATCAAGTTACCAAATGGGATCGGAGAAAAGAAGCTTCAAACGCAATTTGAAATTTTTTAGGGTTATCTCAAAGCAGACCAATGTATAATATGGACATTTATTTTTCGCTTTAAACCTGTTCCATCGGATTCGGACATGTTTGCGTGGGATCAATTTTTGCTATCTTTAAATTGTTAGCATCCCGTGAACCACAAACCAGCTCTTTGCTGGCTAGCAGAGACGGTGCTAATAAATGTTCTAAGGCTAATAAACGTTCAAATCACTCAAAACGGAAAAAAAAAGAGAAAAAGTGATTAAAAACAGAAAAAAAAAATCCCTCCCAAAAACAGAAAAAGGACGAAACGAGAGATTAAAAAGAGAAAAAGAAACCCCTCCCTCTTCTCTCCCTATCTCTATCCATTGTAGAAGATATTAAATCTTTATTGTACATGTGTTCACTGTGGTCTTCTTCTTCTTTGTCTTAGACCATCTCCAGTGTTTGACACCAAATTTGACACCATTTTGGTGTTGACATCAAATTTTTTAACACCAAATTTTTTTTAACTCCAACGTACATGACACCAAATTGGTGTAAAAGGTATCTTTACAGAATATTCCATACATAATTCTTTAACTAATATTAATTAATTTATTTAGTATATAATTTTATTCTCGAATAATTATTCACATTATATTTCAAAATTATTAAATACTTACATAATTATTTTTTAATTTTTTACAAAATATTATTCTCATTATATTTGCACCTAATTTTTTAGTCACTTAATATTTTTTAACTCATTTTTATCCAACTAATTATTTATCCACCTAATTTTTTATCCATCTAATTTTTTCAATTAATTTTTCATCCTACCATTTTATTATCCAACCAATAATTGAACATTTGTGGGAGTTATGTGGTAAATCAAAGATAAAGATGCTCACTTTGCACTCCGTAATGCATTAATTGAACATTTGTGGGAGTTATGTGGTAACGAAGAATGATCATAAAAGTATTTACGTCAAGAATTTTATTTTTAAGTTATGTTGTTGTTGTTTTTTTTTAATCATGTATTTTAAATTTAAGGCAGTGGTAATGTTAATGTTATTATTTTTTATTATATTATTGAGTTTTTGCATAATAAAATATTATCAATTCTATCAAATAATTATAAAAATAATAAATTTTTATATACATTATATAATTTAAATGATATTATATTAATATATTACTTATAATATATATTAAAAACTTAAAAATATATTAAAACATATTCAATATTATACTCATTTTAAAGATCTTAATGAAATATTTTCAATGGTATATATTTTTATAATAATATAATTTTTATTTTTAATTATTAATCAAATTATATAAATAAAGAAAAAGAAATAAAGGACGCAAATGGAATAAATATTGTTGCAATTGTTGTTAGGAGGGTATTGTTGGGATTTTTAATAAAACAAAAGTTCACGTGGGCCCCAAAATGGTATTTGGTGTTTGCTACAGTGTCGCACCAAATTTGGTGCGCCACTGTAGCACAAACACCAAATTTCACACGGAAAAGCGCGCCTGTGCACCATTTTTGTGCTACACTGGAGCCAATTTTAGCACCAAAATGGTGTTTAACATTTTGGTGCTACATTGGAGTGGGTCTTATATATGCTTATTTGCTTCTTGTTTGTTTGGTTGTTCTGTGTTTCCATTTTATACGGCTTAATGACTCCCTGTTGTCGTGTACGTCTTCTTTGTCTCATATCTGCTTTGTCTGCTTTCTTGTTTGTTTGGTTGTTTTGTATTTCTGCATATTACGACTTAATGAGTCCCTTTTGTCGTTTAGAGATTGTAGCTCATTTGACTAAATCTTTGTTTTTTGTTATTGGTATTTCATGTGCTTACGATTCTGATTTTGTATGTGGGGTTTATATTTCATTCATGAGACCCGTGAATCGATTGATTTTGTGTCAAAATAATTTGATTGAAGTAAGAAAAAACACTTTTTGGGAATAGTAGGGTTTTAATTTTGTTAATTATTAACTGTTATTGGAGGATTACATGTTTTAAGTTTTGAATTTGTGAGCATTGTTGTTAAACTGGTGCATTTTATTTTTTTTTATCTGACATTGTTATTTCATGACATAGGTGACGATTTCTCTTGAAGGATCTAAGAAAATTAACAAAAAAGTAACGGCCCAGGCGACAGGCATGTATGGTGAGACACATTTGGGTAGATGAATTCCTGTCTATGATGGCAGAAAGAGTCTAATTTGTTGTTGATTTGGAGCAGGATTTTCATGCTAGCACCAGGTAATTTATATTTTTCAAATGTACAAATCCCATTTGTGTTAATTTAAGAATTTTTCGCTATTTAATGTTTTATTGTACTCAAAGTATTGTTTTCCTGAATTGTTTTTTTATGCAGAAGAGAGCAGAGATTTAAGGTTACAATCAAATTGGCGTCCAAACCGAATCTTTTTGCTTTACAACAGTTCTTATGGAGGAGTGTTTTGGATTCCCCTCAAGAAGTTATACAAGTTCTAGATGTTGTTTTGAGAGCGACACCATTGAAAAGGTACTTGGAATAAATTGCATTGATACTGTTTGTAGTTGTTGAATTATATTGTCCTGTTGTCTGAGATTGTTTTTGCATCCTTAATATTTGATACATCATTTTTCAAGATTATCCAGTGGCAGTTTTGTGGATGCTAGTCGTAAGTGAATGAAATGATTAAATAATGTTGTGGATACTTTTGTTTGTAGGTATATTGACGTTGGGCGGTCATACTTTTGTCCTCAGTTGGGACCCAAGGGCGAACTTGTTGATGGTATCGAATTCTGGCATGGGTTTTATCAAAGTCTTCGGCCAACCCAAATGGGACTCTCATTAAATATTGGTATTCATCCTTTTATTGTTATTTTATGGTTCCTTTTGTATTTTGGATGCTATATTTTTGTTTCATTATAATGTTGTTGCTTAAATAAGTTGAGCGTGATGTGCAAATATAACAGCCCAATGTTTCTATGAGCCCGTTCTCGTAAGGGAGTTTGTTGGAAAGTATTTTGACAACATGAACTTACCTAATGCTTTGTCAAACCAAGATCGTATAAAAGTATTTCTTACTCACTTTATTTGCTGTTAAGGACTCTTTTAAATTTATATCATGTCTTTATGTGACTGGCATATACTTATGTTTTATTTGTAATTGGTTAAAAAATCTTTAATTTATGATATGACAAATGTAATAAAGGTCAATTTGTTTGATATGATATCGTTCAATTGTAAACATTATGCTAGACATATAATCTAAGTGGCAATCAACCACTCTTCAAAAATCTAAAAACAATGTAGACCAACTTCAATTAAATTTAGATCATTAAAATAATTGGGATTGGTTTTTGATGATTTTGTGTGGAACTAACTCATTGATGCCTACATATGATTGGGCATACGTTTTTGTATTTTTTATTGGTCTAAAATTATAATCTTCTGAGTTATAATATGACAACTAGAATTTTTGTGCCTTTTATTAATCAATTATGTGTCTGTGCAAGTTGAGTCTCACTCTAGTTTCTATTGTAAGTGATACTTTTGATACACATTTTGTTTCTTTCCTGTTTTTCTTTATATCTTTGGGTGGTTGGCATGGTGTTGCAAGTAACAATCTCAATACTTTTGATACACATTATACTTTCTGCATGTCTCTTTGGATGGTTGGATTGGTGTTTGAGGTATTGATGAATGGAGCAGTAGATGTGTTAGGGTGGATTGCTTTCGTTAAATATGTATTCTTTTCCAAAATTGATTTGGTGTATTTCTTCTTAATTGGTTTTTAAGGTGGAAAATGTGTTATTAGGAATAAAGGTGGCAGTTAATCACTTGACTGCATAACCTAAGTTTCTCCCATAGTTCATCAATTCCTTCCCCTCTAAAATCCTCAAATATTCTCTTATTTCTCTCTTTCCATATCACCCAAAAGAGAGCCATGTTAGTGCAATCCCAAAGCACTTTACCTTCGTCCAATACCCAAACTAGAACCTGCTTCTACAAGTGAAACCAAAGAGTCACTACTTGCTCATCTGAAATAGAAACCCACCAAAACTTAGGTTATGTAGTCAAATGATTAACTGCCACCTTTATTCCTGATAATACCTTTTCCACCTTAAAAAATAGTTATGAAGAAACACACCAAATCAATTTTGGATGAGAATACATATTTAACGAAAGCAGTCCACCCTAGCACATTTACTGCTCCATTCATCAATACCTCAAACACCAATCCAACCATCCAAAGAGACATGCAGAAAGTATAATGTGTATCAAAAGTATTGAGATTGTTACTTGCAACACTATGCCAACCACCCAAAAATATAA
The DNA here is from genome assembly GCA_022984855.1 of Dimocarpus longan. NCBI lineage: Eukaryota > Viridiplantae > Streptophyta > Magnoliopsida > Sapindales > Sapindaceae > Dimocarpus > Dimocarpus longan. Next base: position 25,899,538 of record CM041017.1, read on the forward strand.
AGATAAACTGGAAAGAAACAAAATCAAAAGTATCACTTACAATAGAAACTAGAGTGAGACTCAACCTGCACAGACACATAATTGACTAATAAAAGGCACAAAAATTCTAGTTGTCATATTATAACTCAGAAGATTATAATTTTAGATCAATCAAAATACAAAAATGTATGCCCAGTCATATGTAGGCATCAATGAGTTAGTTCCACACAAAATCATCAAAAACCAATCCCAATTATTTTAATGATCTAAATTTAATTGAAGTTGGTCTACATTGTTTTTAGATTTTTGAAGAGTGGTTGATTGCCACTTAGATTATATGTCTAGCATAATGTTTACAATTGAACGATATCATATCAAACAAATTGACCTTTATTACATTTGTCATATCATAAATTCAAGATTTTTTAACCAATTACAAATAAAACATAAGTATATGCCAGTCACATAAAGACATGATATAAATTTAAAAGAGTCCTTAACAGCAAATAAAGTGAGTAAGAAATACCTTTATACAATCTTGGTTTAACAAAGCATTAGATAAGTTTATGTTGTCAAAATACTTTCCAACAAACTCCCTTACGAGAACGGGCTCATAGAAACCTTGGATGTTATATCTGCATATCACACTTAACTTATTTAAGCAACTACGTTATAATGAAATGAAAATGTAGCATCCAAAATACAAAAGGAACCATAAAATAACAATAAAAGGAGTGAAGCCAAACCTGCATGTCTGCCTATGGAGGTTTCAATTTTATGATAAAAATTTTGTTTACTTTATGTTGTTGGAGAGATATTCTTAAAGCTTGTTTGTTTGATATCCTTTTTTCTTCTCTGAACAGCTTTGTCGGATTGTGGAAGGACAAAGGTACTCTAAAAGATTTGATGAAGGATAAATTAATACGTTGATAAGAGCAATGTGCCAATGCCCTGCAGTAGGGAAAGGAACATAAAGAGGGTAGGACTTTGTTGAAATCTTTGTTTTGGTGGTGCCACACATATATAAATATATGTATGTATATACATATATACGTATGTTATGATTAATCTATATGATTATTTGTTTATATATGCGTTGTCTACAGATGGTTTTGTCAAATGATTATAATCAAAATAAGCTATTTAATGAGTTTGGAATACGTGTGGGGGATGATCTTACATTGTGTGATGCTCGAATTTTGCCATCTGATCCAGTGGTAGGTAAACAAGTGCTTGCATTTATTCTTAGATGTAATATTTTATCTTTGATACATCTCCGCTGTTGTTGCTGCAGCTTAACTATCATGAAACAGGGCGAGAACCAAGGGTGATTCCTTCCTTAAGGCAGTGGGATATGACCAACAAGGTGAAGTACTACCTATTATTTGATTGTATCTCTAGTACTGTTTTGTTCGCTTATTATGAAGAACACAGGTGACATGTAATTTGTCTTATACATTTTGTGAATTGTATAGGCGTGGTTTGAAAGTTGATTTGCTGCATTTCTTGCTGAGTAATTGTGTTTTCTTGCTTTTTATTACCCATCATCTATTGATGTAATGCTGTGTTTGCGTGACTTGAAACTTAAAAAGAAAATTATAATTTAGACTTTATGACTGAAATAGCTTTACTTTTTATTTGACTGCTAAGGATAAAAGAGTGTTTGCTTGTAGTTCAAATGAGCTAATCACATCTTAGTGAACCAAAAAGATTCAGTATCCATAGTAAATATATTAACTTGATAACCCTCTTTAATTTTTTATTTTGTAGAAAATGATCAATGGTGGAAGAGTGGAATTTTGGATGTGTGTGTGCTTTTCTACATGTGTTAAACAAGAACAGCTATCCCGCTTCTGTGAGCAATTAGCAAACACGTGTAACATGAAAGGAATGGTATGACTGATGTTTAAATGTGAAATTCGTGTTTATGATTAGTGAAGCTGATTTCTTGATTTATTTGTTTGACTAAAATGTCTTTCCGGGAATTCAATCAACATCTTGTAATTCCTATAATTTCAACAAATCCTTCTGAAATTGAGAAGGCTCTTGCAGATTTTTATTGGCAGTCTAAAGCTGAAATTATGAGGGGTCAGCCTGGTAAACAGCTTCAGCTGTTGATTGTTGTTTTACTGGATGATGGTGGAAATTATGGTGAGTAAGTAATCCACGAACACATTTTTAAGTAAATTGGTTTGTTCTGAATAATTCATAACGTCTTGATGCTTGCAGGGAGAATCAAGCATCTTTGTGAAACTCAATTAGGAATTGTCACACAATGCTGTCAGCCTGAGAAGACTTTAAAATTCAATTGGATGATTTTTGAATATCTAGCCCTTAAGATCGATGTGAAGGTTTGTTTAATTTTATTAATGTACTCAGATATTCTTTGGTTTTATTTCAAATGGTAGTAGAATATTTTATATGCAAGAAACGAATGGGTTACAAGTGAGAGAGGGAATCAAATGAGGAATATGGAAACAGACGAGAGTTTGGACAATGTGACTGATGAGGTTTTTGATATTGAATTGACCTTAATTCACTCTTGAAGTTATGGAAACATACGAGAGTTTGGTGAATGTGATTGACGAGGTTTTTGATATTGAATTGACCTTAATTCACTCTTGAAATTATGATAATTTCTTAATGTATACAAGTATGATGATTAAAATCTTAATGAGAATTGAATTGCTATGGTGGTAAAGTTTAAGTTTGTCTTCAAATATTTTCTAGGTTGGTGGACGAAACGCTGTGCTGAATGCTACTATTCAGAGAAGAATCCCTCTTGTCTCTGATTGTCCTACAATTATAATTGGTACAGATGTCACACATCCAGAGCATAGAGAGGACTCTACTCCGTCAATAGCAGCAGTACGTTTTTGTTACCTTTTGTGGCTACTTTTTAACTCTTTATTTATTGTGTTGAAGGTTTGGATTTACACAGGTAGTGGCTTCTATGGACTGGCCGGAAGTGACAAAGTACTGAGGCATTGTTTCTACACAGACTCACTCTAAGAAAAGTATCTAGCATCTCTACATAATTGATCAAGATGCTCAGGGGATTGTGGTTCATGGAGGAATGATAAGGTATGGTGTTGACATGATTGTATTTTAGTTTGTCATAAATAAGAAGAAACTTATATATCTTTTTGTTTTTAACAGGGAACTACTAGAGGCATTTTATAAGTCAACTGGACTCAAACCTTTTAGGATCATTTTCTATTGGTAAAATTTTTGTTTGGATAGCTTATTACATTCTATTGTTCATCTGTTTTCAACCAGGACTTACTCAATGAGCATTGCTGATATTGTTTGTTGCATTTGCGTGGCAGAGGTGGTGTCAGTCAAGGTCAGTTTAGTCAGGTTCTGCAGCATGAAGTGGAGGCCATTCGAGTAAAATGGGTTTCCTTTTGGAATAAAGGAGTCACAATCATCTATGGGTATTAGATGGAACTCAAAGAATGTTTTGCAGCATTCACATGAACATGCTATGATGTTGATGGTGAATTACTATGGTGCAGAAGAAAATGAACACTATGAAACATATGATAGATCTGATTTTAATTTAATGTTGAGTGGTGAAATGGCTGTTTTATGGTTCTTTATAATATCAAAGGTGTGTGTTTTCATACATATTTGATGAGTAGTAGAATCAGTTCTTCGCTATGAAAATTAATATTTGTCTGTCTTATTTGCAACCTGATTTATCATGATGAAAATTGGTATTCACATGGACATGCTATGTTGCTGATGGCGAATTACTATGGTGCATAAGAACATTAAAACTATGAAATATATGGTGGATCTGATTTTAATTTAATGTTGAGGGGTGAAATGGCTCTTTTGGTGGTTCTTTATTAAATCAAAGGTATACATGCTAATGCGTATATGTAAACATTTGATGAGTGTATATGAGCCTTTGAAAATCAATATCTGTCTGTCTTTTTGCAACCTCATATATCATTATGATAGTTTTACTGCACTCTGATATGATATACTTTCTTTCCAGGCTTGTGCCTCTTTGGAGGCGGGGTATATGCCACCAATTACATTTGTTGTGGTACATAAAAGGCATCATACTCATCTGTTCTCTGCAGACCACACAAATAAAAAATGACTGTCAGGAGTGGCAATATTCTACCAGGTTTTGGGTTTTGCTTCTTTGATAAATTGTTCTATTAACATTTGTTTGACACTGTTGCATGTTCATGGTGAATATTTTCTTTGGATTCTCGTGTTGTATAGGTATTGTTGTGGATACGAAGATTTGCCACCCAACAGAGTTCGACTTTTACCTCAAAAGTCATGCTGGGATTGAGGTAAGCTTGTCAGACTAATTTCAGTAGTCAAAACAACAGCTGTTATGATTTAGGTGTGGTAGGAGATATGTTTTTCCTTCTCTCTATATGACTAATGATTTTTATTAACAATTGTTGTGTCTATTCAGGGAACCACTCGATCAACACAGTACCATGTATTGTTGGATGAGAATGGGTTTGGTGCAGATGAGTTGCAAGTGCTAACAAATAATTTATGCTATGTGTCAGCTATTTACTTTTTTTGAAAATTGGATGTTTATAGTAGTAACACATATTCTAGTTTATGCTGATATTGTAATATTATATCATGTCATTTTCAGGTATGCTAGGTGCACTACGTCGGTTTCCATAGGTTTGACCCTCTTGTTATTATCGTTTCAACTTAGTATTTGCAGTTTATCCTTTTGTTTTTTTTTTTTTTTTTTCATTTCACCATGATGTGTATATTTTGATTACATCTGCAGTGCCACCTGCATATTATGCATATCTACTAGCATCTTGATATCTGTGCTACGTGGAGGGTGAAAATGATGTTGGATATTCAGGCAGTAAGGGGGAGCACTAGGGAGAGGAATTTGCTTCCATCAATAAAAGAAAATATGAAAGAACTGATGTTCTTTTCTAGAGTGTAGTAGCAATAGTTGTTTTTTGGGTGCTGTAAAGCGTAGTCAAAAAACAGTGAGAACTATTAGAAACATTGGCACTCTTTTGATGCCTTTCGGGATTAAACTAGTTGGATAGTTTTTCTAGTTGGATAGTTTTTGAAAGAAATTGAACCTTATAATTATGCTCTAGTATATTATGTTTCTTTTATGAATCTGCAAGTTGGCGTAATTTGAGACCAAATTTGAATGTTATTGTTGATGTGATTTTACTTGATTTGCAATGGGCATCATTCAATTATTATAGTTATATTGCTTGATATTTTCAACTGTTTACATAGATTTGTCTTTTTTTTAGGAGTCTTAGATTGTTAGTAAAATTACTTTTGTCAAAAGCTAAAAATTTAGAACGTTAGTAAAATTACTTTTGTTAAAAGCTGAAACTTAAGTGGCCGTTTGTTATGTTTGTTATTTTTGTCTGAAAATTAAATAATGTTGAAAATTGAAGATTAAAAGAAATATTTGTAGAAATGTTTTTTTTTTTTTTTCCCTTATCTTTGAATGAATAATAATTTTGTTTGTTTTTTAAAGAAAAAATTATTTGAAAATTAGTAATTTAAACTTTATATAATTTTACTTTTAGTTGTCATATAATTTTATTTAGTATAATACAGATAATTATAATAAATTATTTAATAAATATTAAAACACTTATATATATTAATAATTTTTTTATTCATAATTAAAATATGATTAATTATTATTGTAATTTTTTTTTAAAAAAAAATTATATATACATAAAAAAATTATTATAATAAAATAAATTAAATTTATATACTTAAATAAAAAATAATCAAAATGATTTTACGTTGAATTGTTATTGTTATATATTTAAATAAAAATAACATTAAAATAAATATTATTAAAAAAAATTATATAATATAAAATTAGAACAAATTGGAATATATATTATTTTAGGAATGATAGATTTAAAATAATATATTTAAAAAAGTATTAAGTGATTTAATATTCAGTTAAAAATCATAAATTGTAGTTTTTTTATTTTTAGTAATTTTTAAGTAGTTCCAAGTGGCTTGACTTCTTAATAAAACAAATAAAAATCACTTAATATGTGTAATTTAAATTATTAAGTGAAAAGTGATAAAAACAATCGATCCCTAAAAGTTGTTATATGATTTGTTGTTATTATTGAACATTAAGATTTAATGTTACATGTGAATAGAAGTAGTATAACAGAATGAAGAAAAGAAAATTTTGAAAATCTATTTGTTTAAATGTCATAAGATGATTCTCAGAACACGTAAAATCTTTAATTTTTTTCTCAACTACTTGCTTTTATTTGTTATTATTATTATTATTTTTAATTTAAATCCTTCATCTATCACTCATAATTGTTTCTAGTTTATTAAATTCACCATTAAAATTCAGTTTATGGGATTCTTTCTTGAAATTCCAAGTTGTTATAGTATTTGTTTCGAGTCTCTTGGATTCTACCATTAATGGTCCATTCTTCAGTGTTAAGTTGATTTTATCTTGGTTCTAATTTCCAATTAATATTTATTCTAAATTCTAATCATGGTATGATGAGTTATCAAATAACAATTTCACTTTCTATATAAGCAGACATTTTAAATTTAAACAATAATTGTAAGTTTAAGTAATTTTCGATAATACAATTTGATAATACAAGATTATCTCTATGCGTGAATGGTTCTAGTTGTGAGATAAAGATAATACTGGTGGTTGTGAAAAGGAAATAACAAATTAGAATAAGTATACATCTACTGTAAAATAGGTACAAAATTTACAAACTCAATACAATAAAATTTAATTAAATCCGAGGAACACATTAAGAGGAAAAACGAGCTTAATACAATAAAGCAGCATCCTTTTTAAGTAAAATGAAGTCCCAAAAATCTCCCAAAATTGAAAAGAATAAAGGGAACAAATGAGGTTAATACACAACAAAAATTTCTTTTATGTCTAAAATCTTTTCTAGGCGCAATTGACCCTTATTTATATCTAGTGCTGGAAGAGCTTCTTCTACTATCATTGCTAGTGACTCTGGGGAATCCAACAGCACAAGAAGCTCAGAATTGTCAATTTGTGGGAGTAAATCAATTATATTTGAGCAGAAATCATCCCCTTAAATAAATAGATAACGTCGAAAAAACAATTAAGGTATCTAAAAAATAAATTATAGAGTAATCTCAAACAGAATAATTAAAAAAATAATAATAAAAATGTGAGTATCATTAACTAAAAAAACGAAGGTATAACTGAAAACGAATCACAATAGTATGACTAACATAACAAAGATATAACAAAAATTAAATCATGCCTAATTGCCAATATGACTAATGTATTACTTTGAGCTTCTTGAATAGTGGGTATACACGGGCCCCAAAGGATAACTTACTTTTGATCAGGAGTAGCAGCAGCAAGCATGCTGCTCAAATTTTTGATTAGTGTCCATTCAAATTGTTGTGTACTTACATAGTCGTATGTACATGTATAAAACATAAAATATAATATTTATCTAATGTGTTCATACAAAAGGGTACAAATTTTATGCATAATATTTTTGAACTAATGAAATAGAATTATGAACTTGCTGGTGGTTTGGATGCATGTGTCTATAGGAATGGAGTATTTATTGAATAATAATTATTTGTTTGTCCATTCATTTTGATTCTACTGTGTCCAGTAGAATCAGCAGCAACCTATATTCCAAAATCTATAACAAAATTTAGGATCCACTACAAAACTAAATTAACTATTTTAGTATAATAATGTTACCATACTTGGCATTTGTGCCATAGGAGGTTGGAATGTAGATCTTCACCCACAAAAGAATCGTGCTGCTCCATGATTATAAGGAAAGAAATTTGGAAGTATACATGTTGACAGCCTTCTATGATCTGCGTAAAGATTTTGCAAAAATTCTCTTCTCTCTTCCTTGCTTTGTGCTAGAGCCACGTACAGTGGTTTTCCATGAAAGAGAACTCCTATAAGGATGATGTATAAATAATTCATTAGAAGCGAGAACCTTTTCTAAAGATTATATATTATAAAAATTCTACGAAAAATCAGCATTTAGTGTATTAATAACTCTCATGGCCTCTTCAGGGTTTATGAATAGTATAAGACCGAATCCTCTATCGATTCTCTTGAATATTCACATAATATTGATAGATTCTATCAATTCACATTGACTAAAGTGTGTTTTCAAATTGTTCTCTTTCACGTTTTGGGGGGAGAAATTGACCCATTTCCAAACTTATTAAGCTCTGTCAATTCAATTTCGGCTCAATTGGCGAGGCCATAAAGTTGAATTAGAGGGACAAATGCAAGCCTAAGCCCAATGAGTTAGGAACAAATCATAAATGGACACAATTACCCTTGCCAAAAAAAATCAGCCAAGAGAGCGATTCAATTTGAAATTGGTGCGTAATCTCATTTACGTCAGCAAGGTAGAATCCATAGACCTACAAGCTAGGCTTAGGCCTAACACATTGAGGAAGGAAGGACGCCAAGCGGTAGGTGAGAAAAGAAAAGGTTATGCTTGTGCCATGTGGCGTAAGGTCTAGAATGGCCAATGAGGAAAAGACACGTGTACTCAACATCTGAGCTAAGAGAAGTCGGAAGCACAAGACATAGAAAAGGAGAAAACAATCGGCCAAGGGAAGCCTCAGGTGGCAAGGTGTAGAAAAGTATAGAAAGGAGAATCAATAGAAAGTTGACCAAAAAAAAGGGAGAGAGATGAGTCCTAGATCTAAGAAGAACATGTATAAAAGGCCTTTACTATTTAGAATCAAGACAAGTGAACAAGAGCAATTAGAGAGCAAGTAAAAGGGAAGAAGGTCATAAGAAGGGGAATATACACGTTAGATTAGAACGACAGTTCAAGAATCTCACCATAAGATAACCTAGACCTCTCTTTCCTTCAATCAGACTGTTCTTCGTCCCCTTTTCACAACCAAAGGGGAAAGGAAACCTATCAAAGGTAAGGAGAGATACCTTTGATAAAAGAGGGTCAGGTATCCAAGGGAATCTCATAAAATCTATTCATTTTTTTGTTTTCCATCTCAATATCAAATCAGTAATGCGAACAAACTCCTTTCCTTTCATATACTATGCTTCGATTATGATTTGTTCATTAGTGTTGGTGTGACTATTGAGGACAATTTTTACATTAACAATTGTTAATATTTTTAACGTAAAAATATCAACATAGTTAATATTTGCTTGTGCTCAATAATCTTTTATGCCCTCATGATATATATAACTTTTGAGCCTACATAACATAACAAATATATATATATATATATATATATATATATTAGTGCAACAATAAATAGATTATATCACCATTGAAGAAAACTTAATTTGTGGGAATAATCCCAAAAACCACAATGACTTTTGACGGATTATCCAATATCCCCTTGTATAGTTTCGTTTTTATTTAAATACTGTCTTACTTTAAATTAAACACTAAAAATATGCCCTACAGGTATATAAAAAGACGATAATACCCCCAATAGTAACAGATTTCATTAGGTTGATATAATTGACCATTTGATTCCAGGGACAAAAAAGGAAATTCAATAAAAATATTAATAAAAGTATAAAAAATAAAATAAATAATATTAAAATCAGATATTTTTATTTAAAAATAAAAATAAATATAAATATTTTTTTTCCTCTCACTTCCTCTCTCTCTCTTGTGTTCTCCCATCTTTTCGTCTTTCCCTCTCTATCTCTAACCAGATTTGCAGGTTTGATAGAGGCAACATGGTGGAGATCTCGTTCGGGTCTCCATCATTAGGTCTCTTTCTCTTTGGATATTTTTGTGTACACCTGGAAACAGTTTATTTTTTTGGGTTTGATTGGAGATGATGTTTGACGATGATGTCTGGATGGGTTTGCGATAGGTGAGTGTTTGGGATTGATGCAGTGGATGATTGATTGATGATGTGTTTGTGTTTTTGCAAATTATTGGTGATGCGCTTGTGATGTAGGACAAGTAGCTTTGGAATTCGAAGAAGAGATTGATAGGAAATTTGCTAGAAGAGCTGGTTCGAAAAAACGGGCATAACTTTGCTCTCGGTTGTCGAAATGTTTGTTATAATATGTTTTCGGAATGAGATTTTCGTGCTCCATAGTGTGGCAATCGAGGTTTCCCGATTGATGCCGTTTACATCTTGAAATTTGTTGTTTTAGACAGGCTGTCGGGTGGTTGAAGATTATTGTTTTAGTTGCCATTTAATTATGTAATGTCTATTTTAGTCTTTTTTGCTTAATTAGGGTTTTTAGAGAGTATTTAAACATTTGTTGTTTGCTTTTGGAGGAGAACATTAGTATTTTTTTGTTGCTATTATATTTTTTCTGGTGGATTCTAGTAAATGTGTTCTTAAGATTTGCGTTTGCAATCTTTTTATCCTTCCGTTTTGCGTCAAGTGGTATCAGAGCACTAGATTTTGCCTTGTTCGATGGCCAACAACGAAGTCAGAAGAGCCAACCTTGCTGACGCTGGTTGTGGGGATGCTGAATTATGGGCAGCGATTAATGAACAGCGACAGATGATAGTAAAGTTGGAAGCTATGCTACAGTAACTGTTGGAGCAGTGACCTAATCTTAACGCCTCTGCTGCCAACGCCCCTGCCTCTACCAATAGAGATGGATTCGAGGGAGTTGCCCTTGGCCGTCCTGGAGGTGGACATCCGCCAAGAATGGCGAGACATGAGCAGTTCAAAGATTTGAGTGATGAAGACTTTGATGAGGATTTTGTCGGTTACCAAGGGCTGCGTTAATAAAACTGGAACCAACATCAACCCGACTATAGAATTCGCGCAGACATACAACTGTTCTATGGCAAGTTGTAGATTGAGGAGTTTTTGGATTGGATTTCGAAAGTTGAGAAGTTCTTTGAGATGACGGAAGTTACAGAGGATCGATAAGTCAAGATGGTAACGTACAAGTTGAGAAGCAGGGCTGCTGTTTGGTGGGAGAAGTTACAGATGGAAAGGTGACGACGAGGCAAAACTCCTATACGAACTTGGACACGAATGAAACAACTTATGAAAAGCAGGATTTTACCCCCAGATTATAACTAATTTATTTTTCAGAGTTATCAGAATTGTGTGCAGGGTAATAGGACTGTTGCAGATTATACTAAGGAATGGTTCAGACTGTCAATTCATAACAACCTGAATGAAACTGAGGGGCAGCAGGTTTCCAGATATTTAGCAAGATTGAAGCTACAATTCGAGATAAAATTGGACTACAGGTCGTTTGGATAGTGGATGAGGCGCATAACATGGCCTTAAAGGCAGAATTACTGGAGAAAACATTCAATCATTCTTCTTACTACAAGAAAGACATGGCTAAAATATCCAATGCAGTGACGAGTAAGAACAAATTTACATCGGGCGAGGGTCAGAATCAACCTAAAACTATTGGAGACTAGACTCAAAAGGTAACGTTTCCTAGTAATAATATCGCTAGGATGCGTCCTACAGTAGTAGCTACGAAGGAAGCACGAGGGGTGCCAAACTTGTATGCTAGACTAGGTAGTTTGAAGTGCTATAGGTGCGGACAACCAGGCCATCATTCAAATGAGTGCCCAGCCAGAAAACCAGTGAATTTTGTGGATGTGGAAGATAATGATGAGTATGAATAGAACGTTGAAGGAGGTGTAGACATGGACGAACTCTTGAAGGGTGCAGAAATTGCAGAGGAATAGGGAGATCATGTCAATTGTGTGATTCAGCGAGTCATGTGCTCAACGAAGTTGTAGGATTTCTCACAAAGGAACAATATTTTTAAGTCTTGCTGCAGTGTTCAGGGAAAGATATGTGATTTAATTGTTGACAGCGAAAGTTGTGAGAATTTTGTGTCCAAGAAACTGGTGGGACATCTGAAGCTGCGAGTAGAAAAACATCCAAAGCCCTATGCGATTGGTTAGATTCAGAACGGGCCTAAGATGAACGTGACAGAGGTTTGCAAAGTTCCTATTTCGATCGAATAATATTATAGAGATGAGGTGGTTTATGATGTAGTCGACATGGTTTCTAGTCATGTGTTATTGGGACGTCTTTGGCAATTTGATGTGGATGTCACTTATAGGGGCGCAACAATGTTTATGTTTTTAACTGGGACGGCAGGAAGATTGCAATGGTTCCGAAACGAAGTTCAGGTGGCTCAAATAGTTCCAATACAGCAGAATAGCCCTTACTTTCTTTCATCACTTCAATAACTAATTTGGAAACTGTAGTTACAAAAGTACAGGAGGTACATGTTGTGGTTGTGCGGGCTCTAGTAATAGAAGGAAAGGAAGAGTAGAGACTAGTAGTACCTGAAAAAGTGCAGTCTCTTTTGGTTGAGTTTAGTGAATTGGTGTCAGAAGATTTACCGAACGACCTCCCGCCATTGAGAGATATACAACACCATATTGATTTGGTTCCAGGAGCAAGTTTACCCAATTTACTTCATTATCGGATGAGTCCTAAAAAGAATCAGATTTTGTAGGAGAAAATGGAAGAGTTAATGAAGAAGGGATTTATTCGAGAGAGCATAAGTCCTTGCTTTGTTCCCGCATTATTGATTTCAAAGAAAGATGGCAGTTGGAGGATTGCGTCGATAGTTGTGCGATTAACAAGATAACTGTTAGATATAGTTTTCCAATTCCGAGGTTAGATGACATGCTAGATATGCTAAAGGGTTCGAAGTTGTTCTAAAAAATAGATCTGTGAAGTGGATACCACCAGATTTGGATCAAACCTGAGGATGAATGGAAGACAGCTTTCAAGATAAAGGATGGTCTCTATAAGTGGTTGGTTATACCGTTTGGATTGTCTAATGCACTTAGTACTTTCATGCGACTGATGAACTAGGTATTGCGGCCTTTCATTGGAAAATATGTTGTTGTTTATTTTGATGACATATTGATTTATAGTCGGCATGAAGAAGATCATATGGAGCACCTTAAGGCAGTGTTAGAGGTGTTATCAACAAATAAACTTTTTATTAATTTTAAGAAGTGCAGTTGGATGACAGAACGATTGTTGTTCCTTAGGTATGTGGTCAGTTCGGAGGGCATCTTGGTTGATGACGAAAAGTTGAGAGCCATTCGGGATTGGCCTACACCAAAAACAGTAAGAGAGGTGAGGAGTTTCCATGGGTTGGCGACATTTTATTGTCGATTTATTAGAGATTTCAGTAGCATTATGGCACCCATTACAGAATGTCTAAAGAAGGACAAATTTTCATGGGGTGAAGCAGCTAATACAGCCTTTGCAGTCATTAAAGAAAAATTATGTACTACTCCTGTTGTTGCTTTACCTAGTTTTGACAAACTATTGGAGGTGGAGTGTGATGCTAGTGGAATTAGAATTGGAGTAGTTTTGTTACAAGAAAGGAGACTAGTAGAGTTTTTCAATGAAAAGCTTAGTGATGCACGACGAAAATGGAGCATCTATGACCAAGAATTTTAGGCCATTGTTCGTGCTTTGAAACATTGGGAGCACTATCTGATTTAGCGCTGATTTATTCTTTACACGGATCATTAAGCTTTAAAGTATTTGAACAGTTAAAGGGGTTTAAGTAATATGCATGCTCGGTGGTCAACTTATTTGCAAAAATTTCCTTTTGTTCTAAAGCACAAATCAGGTGTTCTGAATAAAGTGGCAGATACGTTGAGTCGACGTGCACAGTTACTAGTACTATGCAGCAAGAGATTATTGGATTTGAGTTTTTGAAAGAGTTGTATTCAAATGATAAAGATTTCGCTATAATTTGAGAAAAGTGTGTTCTTAAACAAACAGAGGGAGAATTTCTATGGTCGATGGCTACCTATTCCACAGCAGTTAGTTATGTATTCCGCGGAGCTCTTTGAGGGAGAAGCTGATTCGTGAAATACATGATGGAGGTTTGAGTGGACACTTAGGACGTGACAAGACTATCAGTGGGGTAACCGAGCAATATTTCTGGCCTAAATTGAAACACGATGTGGGTCACTTTGTTTACAAGTGCTATGTTTGTCAAACTTCTAAGGGGCAAACTCAGAATACCTGACTCTACACGCCTCTGCCTATATTGAATGGCATGTTGGAGGACCTGTCGATGAATTTTGTTTCGGGTCTTCCGAGGACTTAGCGTGGAGTTGACTCTGTATTTATCGTGGTTGACAGGTTCTCAAAGATGGGACATTTTATTCTCTGTCAAAAAACATGTGATGCGTCCCATATTGCTCAACTGTTCTTCCGTGAAGTGGTCCGTTTACATGGTGTCCCTTAATCTATTACTTTTGATAAGGATTCGAAATTTCTTAGCCATTTTTGGATTACGTTGTGGTGATGGATAGATACTACTCTAAAATTCAGTAGCACTGCGCACCCATAAACTGATGGACAGATCGAGAATCTGAATCGAACGCTGGAGAATTTAATTCGGAGCATTTGTGGTGATAAGCCTAAACAATGAGACGTGGCATTGGCATAAGCTGAATTCGCATATAACAATGCAATTCATACCGCCATTGGCAAGTCTCCTTTTGCTTTGGTGTATAGGCAGCCACCTAAGCATGTGTTAGACCCGACATGTCTTCCCAAGGTTACTGGAGCAAGTACTGCTGCTGAGAACATGGCTGAACAGGTTCGCTATGTCCAGGCTGAAGTAAAAACTCGGTTGGAGGAGAAGAATGTGAAGTATAAAGCTACAGTAGATGTCAAAAGGCGTCAGAAATTATTTGCTGAGGGAGATCAGGTTATGGTGTTTCTGCGTAAGGAAAGATTCCCGGTTGGTTTTTATAACAAATTGAAGCCAAGGAAGTATGAGCCGTACAAAGTGATCTAAAAGATCAATGATAACGTTTACGTGATTGACTTACCTACTAATATGAACATCTTTCGAACTTTCAATGTAGCTGATCTTTATGAGTTTTGTGATGATGTTCTGCTTTGTCCAGATTATAACTCGAGGTCGAGTTCTTCATAGGTGGGAAGGACTGATGTAGGACAAGCAGCTTTGGAATTCGAAGAAGAGATAGATAGAAAATTGGCTAGAAGAGCTGGTTCAAAGAAACGGGCATAACTTTGCACTCGGTTGTCGGAATGCCTATTATAATATGTTTTCGGAATGGGATTTTCGTGCTCCATAGCGTGGCAATCGAGGTTCCCCTGTTGATGCCGTTTACATTATAAAATTTGTTGTTTTAGGCAGACTGTTGAGTGGTTGAAGATTATTGTTTTAGTTGTCATTTAATTATGTAATGTTTATTTTAGTTTTTTTTTTTGCTTAATTAGGGTTTTTAGAGAGTATTTAAACCTTTGCTGTTTGCTTTTGGAGGAGAACATTAGTATTTTTGGTTGCTATTATATTTTTTCTGGTGGATTCCAATGAATGTATTATTAAGATTTGCGTTTGCAATCTTTTTATCCTTCCGTTCTGCGTCAGCTTGGGTTTTTGCAGATTAATGTCTAAATGAGTTTTTGCAAATTGTTGTTGCAGGTAGTGGCGGTGTCTGGATGTGTTTTGGTAGATTGATGTTTGGATGATGTGCTTGGGTTTTTGTGAGTTGATGATTCTAGGTTGTTGATGGTCATTTTTTTTTTTTTTAATTTTTTTACATTATGATTTTTTATTTTAAATAAAATTTTTTACTTCTGATTTTTTGAGATTTTCCTTAATTTATATAAATAGAATATATAATCATTGAAGAAATTTTCGTTACGAAGTTGAGTGTTATACATAGTTTCCATTGCTCATTTGGTATCATCGACGTTTTCAAAGTTTACAAATCCAAAACCTTAAGAACATCCTTGAGCCTCTTTGGCAATAACAGGACTTGTAAAGTTGCCAAATTTAGTAAATTGTTCTTTCCAAGATAATTCAATAACATTTATTTCAAAATTATCGACATATAAATTATGGAATGAATTATCTGACTTTTTAATAAACTGCGTCACATACTTACACATACAATGCCACATTGTTGGTATTTGAAAAAAAAAAAATGCCACATTGAGTAAAGGCCACAAATAATAAGGCTCACATATCAAACAAATTGAAATTTTGTATTCACAATGCCTTTCCTTCTATGGTGAGGCCATTCGGTTCTTCAATGGCTTTGTTGGCACATATTTCGTTTTCATTTGTACAAATCCATATTCTTTACTTCTACCATCCTCAAAAAATGTAACTTTACAAGATGATATGCAGCCAAACTTCGAAAAAAAATTATTTAATTTTTGATAGTCTATTGAATCATCTGAATTCTGCAATTACATAAGTCAAGAGTCAAATTAGGTTATACCATATTACAAATTGAATAAATCAAGTTAATTTTTTAATAACATAAAGTTACATTGTAAACAAAATAATTACTTTGACGAATAGTTTCCCTTTTCCATTTCTAGTTTCCTGATTTGATTGCTGTCACATTATCCTAATTGTTTTGCCATTGATTATATTGTAATTGAGTAACTCCATTGCTCGCTTAGCTATAGAAAAAAAAAAAAGGTAAAATTTTTTAAATAATTAACAATTAAAAGAAAAGAATTTTTTTTAAACAGTTATCAATTAAATAATACTTAATAATTGAAAATAAAAAGATAGAGATACATAACAAGACCCTTTTTTCACAATTTAATTTAATTGCAATAGGGAAAAAACTAATAACAAGAGTCAGGTCATTAATACCATCATATTACAATCTATACGGATCATGCTAATATTAAAAAATATATATATATTAATCATGCTACAGTCACACAAGAATTGGCTTTTTTAATTGTTTTGAATAATATTTTTAACTTAAAATTATCATGCAATACTTACAAGACTACTTGTGTTAGTCAAGGCTGTTATTAAAGAAAATTTCACATTATAACTATTTACCTTCATTATCGTAACCATAATTCAGTATGTATAATTCCGTTTATAGCAGACCTAACTTTGATGTTATCGTAGATATTATTCATATTTTTTTTGAAGGAACTAGTTAAAAATTTTTTGAACCCAAGAAAATATATGATCAAGAAGTAAATCTAACGTTATTAAAAATGATAATGTAAGGATTGCAATGTCATGATATCGACAGAGGATGGTCGATTTCAATTCTCCAAATTTGAAAAATATTTCAGTGAATTAATTATCAGTTATAAAAGAATCAAGATCAGTTACGTATAAAAAAAAATTGAGACAGCACCTTATATTTATCCAATATAAAAACCATATAATAGCAAAATCCAAGTGGGGCAATATGGGCTATCATAGCTACATCAAAAGTTCAACCTGAATCTACTAATATTGTATTGTGTTCGTATCAAATCTAACACAATCTGATTAAGTACCGGTCTAACTAGAATGAAATGATGTGGGTATTTGTGTGCAACCAACAAAACCCTTAGTGAGTCCATTGTAATTTCCCACTATCATCATTATTTAAGATTACTTTTTAAATAACTTTTTTTTTTGTTATACATATATTTATTTATTGAAATGACTACTTTTCAAATAACTTTTATTGACTGCACATTGTATAGCATACACGCCGTCGCCGAATAAGAATAAAGCTCGCTGAATGAGAAAAAAGCAGACACCAGTGAGATCACTCGACGCCGCCAAAAGCAGAATCTAAACCCACCAAGCCTTCTCCTTCGCTCTCTTCTACAACCAAAAGCGCTTTTCTTTTCAGCTTTTTAGCTCCCACTGCCACTCGTCAAGGTAATCAAGTTCCAAACTTCGCATCATTTTTCCCTTTTCTTGTTGTTTGATTATAATCTGTAAAACTCGAATTTAATCCCTTTTTTTTCTTTTTTTTTTTATTTGGGAAAAATTTAGAAATTTTTTGGGTTTTTTTTTTTTTTTAATTTTAATTTTTTTGCTTTATTTGCAGTTCATGTAAGCTTGAATACTATACATTTTGTTTCCTTTTATTTATCCTTTTATTTTTTATTGTTTATTTTTAATTTTCCTGCATTTGCCATTCAACCAATCAGTATCATTTGTTATATATCTCTTTAATTAACTGAATTTATATGATTCTTATGTTATATTTAATGTACACAAAATAGAGAGAAAGAGAGAGTTTCAAGTTATTTATTTTTTTATTTTTTTTATTTTTTAGGATCAATTTTGAATTTTTTTGGTGTTGTTTTTACTTAAATACTATAAATTTTGCTTCTTTTTAGTTAATTGAATTTAGAAATTTGTAGGTTTCAATCATTTGACTGAGGTTTATAATTGCTAAATTGAATGTGTAACAGGAACATATAGAGAGAGAGAGGGAGAGGAATACAATGAGTTGTATTCAAAGTCCTATTCAGATGTTGGTGTCTCAATCAGGCAATATCCGAAGAGGGTGGTTGAATTTGGAGAGTGAGAGGAGAGTGATTAGAATTAATGGTGGAAAACGGGTGATGATGGGGGCGGTGGCATGTGTTAATGTGGATGCGATGAATGCTATGGGGAATGTGGGGGTTGGGGAGAAGAGCAAGGAGGTGATGGAGGCAGAGAAGAGGGTTTTGGTGGGGTCTTATGCGAGGACTCCTGTCGTGCTTGCCAGTGGTAGAGGCTGTAAGTTGTATGATGCCGAAGGGCAGGAGTATTTGGATTTGAGCTCGGGGATTGCAGTGAATGCGCTTGGACATGGGGATCGTGATTGGGTTCAGGCTGTGGTTGAACAAGCCAATGTGTTGACTCATGTCAGCAATTTGTTTTACTCCATCCCTCAGGTTTATAGCGTTTTTTGTTTTTCGGTGGTTTTGAAATTTGAATTACCGTTTGTGGTTTTTACGGCTTGGAATAGAATGATTAGAGTGTTTGCTGAAATGGGTTGGTTTCAACATGCTTTTTTGTTTTAATTCAAGATGTTGAGTTTTGGAACACTCCTCGATAGATATAGTTTTCCTTGTGTGATTAAGTATGATTAGGCAGGTTGGTTCATGATACGGTTCAGTTGTTCCTTGTTCTATTGGCAATGCGTTGTTTGTTTGATAAATTGTCCCATGGAGATTGTGTTTTGTGGATTGTGATGCTATATGGTTATGTGATATCTGGGGAGTCAATTGATTCTTTATTGATCATTTCTTGTTTTGATTGTTTTTGCAATTATTATATTGATGTACTTATTTTATATGTCTGTCTGAAAGCATGCCAAGCAGAAATAATTTGTTTAAAGCACTGTAATATTTACACATTTGCTTTCATTAAATTTTCTTATATCCTGTGATTGATAAGAGTATTTATATAAAGTAGAATTGGTTGTTTGTTTTTTCTGTTAAATTAATATTACAAGGAATTGACTATATAACTTTTCTGTAAATATTGGTTGCGTTGTTGTAGATTGAGCTGGCTAAGCGACTAGTGGCTTCTTCTTTTGCTGATCGCGTGTTCTTCACCAATTCTGGAACGGAAGCAAATGAAGCAGCTATCAAATTTGCTAGAAAATTTCAGAGACACATCAATCCTGATGCAAAAGAGTCAGCCACAGAGTTCATATCTTTCACTAATAGCTTTCATGGGAGGACCATGGGTGCTCTTGCTCTGACCAGCAAAGAACACTATAGATCACCTTTCGAACCTGTCATGCCTGGAGTCACTTTTGTGGAGTACAGGAATATCGAAGCTACTCAGAAACTGATTCAGCGCGGGAAAACTGCAGCAGTTTTTGTGGAACCTATCCAAGGCGAAGGTGGCGTATACAGTGCAACAAAAGAATTTTTACAATTTTTGCGCAGTGCTTGTGATGATGCTGGAGCTCTCCTGGTCTTTGATGAGGTAATCAACTACTTTTTAAAACTTTATAGTTGCATCTACCACACAAAATTTACATTTTATCAGCATAGCTAGTTTATCAATTGATCAAAAGGCTCATTCAACTCCTGTTATTAACTTTTTAATACTGCTCCCAGTTTCATCTCTTGTTTTGTGTAGCTTGGCTTCTAGTATTCCTGTTGTGGGATGAATTTGATGTTCATAACTTTTCTACATTTGTTCTAAATGATGTTTGCCAAGAGAATTAGCCCTCCACGCTTTTCTTATTAACAGCGCCTCTCGTGTATATGCCATGCCATTATTTTGTGTTAGCAACAATCAATTTAAATTGATCGTTTGTGTGCTTTCTTTTCTCTTGCTTCAGGTTCAATGTGGTTTAGGCCGAACAGGATACCTCTGGGCCCATGAGGCCTTTGGCGTCTTCCCTGATATGATGACCCTCGCCAAACCTCTTGCTGGAGGTCTACCTGTTGGAGCTGCACTAGTGACTGAAAGAGTTGCTTCCGCCATAAATTTTGGTGACCATGGAAGCACTTTTGCTGGCAGCCCCCTTGTTTGTCACGCTGCCATTGCTGTTCTCGACAAAATCTCAAAACCCAGTTTCTTGACCAGTGTCTCCAAGAAAGGCCATAACTTTACAGAAACCTTAAAACAGAAGCTAGGATCAAACCCTCATGTAAAAGAAATACGTGGTTTTGGACTTATCATTGGAATTGAACTAGACGTACCCGCCTCACCACTCGTTGATGCATGCCGAGACTCCGGCCTTCTCGTGCTCACAGCCGGAAAAGGAAACGTTGTTAGGTTAGTGCCACCATTGATCATAACAGAACAGGAACTTGATCAGGCAGTCGAAATTCTATACAAATCTCTTCCGGCACTTGACAGTAGTTCGAACTAGAGGGAAGATAACCAGCTGCAGCATAGTTGCGGTTTAAAGGGTTTGATTCTTACATCTGAATTCACTGTTGCTGTTGTAATTCTTATATGATGAGAACAGTTAATTTTAAATCTATTGTTAAGGGTTAAAATTTCTGCATTGAATATTTCCATATTCTCTCAGAACATTATAAGTTGATGTAACATACAAGCCTTCTTGGTTTTTGATGGTATAATATAGAATGCAAAAAATTTCAAAATAGAACTTGTTTGACTAAACTATCAGAAATTATTTAACTTTTGCAATATGTCAATTGCATTGAGTGACATTTTCCCTACATTTTTGAAGTAGGTATGACACCTACATCAATGGTTTTCTTTTTATCTTGGTAGGTCTAGTTGTGTCTGTCACTAGTGATAATAGTGCTCTGACGTTGTCTCAGATGAACACTTGAACTACTCGTAGTATTTTAATATTCTGGCCAAGTTTCAATATATTTTAATCCAAAAAAAAAAAAAATCAGTTTTGATGAACTCACAATACTTTGTCAAACCCTTAATCCAAGTAGGTACTGTAGATATATGTATCTAATCTAAATTAACAACTAGAATTATACTATTTTTGTTTGATCTCATGGTAGACATATATCTAGTCTAATAACTATTCTTTGATCTCATGGTAGACGTATATCTAGTCTAATAACTACTCTCACTTGTTTTGTTTGATCTCAGTAATGGAAATAGTACCTAAGAGTAGTGTTTGATTTTGACATTTTCCAACGCAACTTTAATTAGATTAACTATTCAAATTACGTTATAATGTCACTAAAACTTGACGTAATTTTCACTTGAGTGATCATTATAGTTAGCTAATTACATTTTATCTCAGTAAATTTCTACGAATATATAAGTCGGTAGTATTAGATTTTGACACATTTCAACATATTCTCCATCTAAATAACTATTCAAATTATATTATAATGTTTGTAATACTCAACATAATCTTAACAAAGTACCCATTCAAATTACTTTTGATTTTAGTAAATTTTAATAAACCTTTGACTCGATAGAATCTTAACCCGAATACTTATTGGTGAGTCACTACTGTCGCCCCTTTGTTGATTATTTATTGTTTTAAGTTTGGTGTGGTGAGTCACTGGTGAATTCTGGTGTGATGAGGAACTGATGAAGTTTGTTAATTGTCGAATTTGACGTAATTGATTGTTGAATGCGGTGAGGTTTTGGGGAATTTCAGTACGTGCTTTTGAACTTGTTTTGTTGATTTGTTTATTATTTTTTAAATTGGTCTTTGCAGTTAGCATTGTAGAGATTGATATCTCTGCCTAAAACCCTTGATTAGGGGGTTTTCAACGCAATAGCCGTAGAGTTTCAAAACACCAAATAAAAGTGCTGGGGTTTCAACGTAGTTTTCTCTTTTTATTGTAAAATAGTTACCTTATATTCATAGGAGTAGATATTTAGATTTTATGTAAATAATATTTAATATTGATTGGATTTCAATAGACTTTTGATTCGTTTGATATCAACTTTAAGAAATATCTAATGATATATAAATACCTACATTAAAATAAAATAAATAATAATATGAAAATAATAAAAAATAAACAAAAATTACAAAAGAAATATTAAAAAATTAAAAGCAAAATTAAAACTAAAAATTATTTTAAAAAAAAAGGATAAGGCATTCTCGACATTTTTATTTCTAATTGTTGGAAAATTTTATAAATATTTTTAACATAGAACTTAAGAACAATTTAATAATGGTGATTATATATTGCTCTTTTGGAGATCTGATGTCTTGAGAGTTGAATATGGATTTGGTGAGAAGAGGAGATACAAGACATGGATGTGGAGGTCATACAAATCTCCACCGTCACAACTACTACGCCATGAGAACCTCCAAAACTCATCAAGAACTTACCAGAGCCACTTGATTTGGTTTTGGTGTTGGTTAGAGAAGGATTTTGTTTGTTAGTTTGGTCAATATTTTTAATACAATTAATTACATTGTATTTAATTTTTTCATCATTATTGTTATTAATATTTTTTAATATGTAATTTAATTATTTAGGCAAGGTCAAAGTTGATAAATCATAGATATTTAGTGTTTTTATTGATCAAATTTAAGGAGTAGTTTGTTTTTTTTTTATCTGAAGACTGAACAGTTCTGTTGAAGATTGAGAACTGAATAGTGACTGAAACCTGAAATCTGAATAACATATTTGATTTTTTTTTTCTCCTTATCTCTAAATATGTTATAAACTTTTTTTTTAAAAAAAAATTAAAATTATTTGAAAATTAGTAAGTTGATATTTATATAATTTCTTCTATGTGTTATTATGTAATTTTAATTAATGTAATATAAACATCTAAAAATAAATAATTCAATAAATTCTAAAATATTTTTTATATGCATATTAATAATATTTTATTGATAATTAAAAAAATTTATATATTTAAATATATTAATATATTTAAGTTGTTATGTTTAAATTGTAAATTAAAATATATTAGTTTAATTCCAATATAATTTAGGATGTGATGTACTTAGATTTTATTTTTCAAATATATTTTTTATAAATATCAAAAAAGAAGAATAATATAAAATTATGATAAATTTAAAATTATGTTATTTTGGGAGGATAAATTTAGAATAAAAACTTTTAAATGTTATTAAATGATTTGTAATTAAGTGAAAAGTTAAAAATTTTTATTTAATTTTTTCAGTTGTTTTTTGGTTATTTTAAGTTGTTTGACCACTTAAAAAAATAAATATAAACGACTTAATATGTGTAATTCAGCACTATTAAAAGTCTTAAGTAGAAAAAATAAACAACCACTTAAACCTAGTTTGATATTGTTTTTAAGAAGTTAAAATCCTATTATTAATAATTTTGGTATAAAAATGATATCTAGTAAACTTCTAAAAATAATTATTTGATAATCTAAATAGATTTGAAAGTAGTTTTAAGAAGCATGGAAGATGTTACTTTTGTAAAATAATTTATTATGACATACAATGAATATTTTAATTGACTAAACATTCTAATTAATCTTAATAAAAATATTTTTATTTCTCGGCCTTAATTATATAGAATTATTTTTATACTAAATGTAAATTAAAATACTTTATTTTTATATATATTTTATAATTTCATAATAATTAACATAAAATTTAATAAACTTATACTGCATTTGAATGTTATAACAGTTTTAATAGCATAATAAACCAAACACTAATATGATTAACTTTACGACAAATTAATTCTTTAATAGCAATGATTATTTTAAAGTTACAATAATACTAAACTGGCTTTAAATGCAAAATCAAATTAGTAAAAATAGCTTTTAAATAACACACCCGCATCTTAGTATGGTAGTTGAATTCTCTCTCTTCACCTTCGTGATAGAAATTCGAGTCTATACTAATTGTAAAGTGTGGGAAGATCAAATGATCCTTTTGCTGCAGTGAGAGTGTATTCCATATTGTATTTGTAGTGATTAATCTCTCTAAATTTGTACAAATGACTGACTTGATTAGTTTTTAATTAAAAAAAAAAAATAATTTGATGCGTCATTGTGGCTCACGTAGATAAGGTCTCCTCTATTTAACTTAGTTACATTCTCCATCTACATTTAGAGTTTATAATTTGTTAATAAAATTGATGTATCTTTAGATTTTTGATAACTTAATCTTTACTTTCTTTTTTCACTTATCATATTGTTTCTCACTATTTTATTATATTTTAACATAATTTAGACATTCTCTATAATGTTGAGTCCTTTTCATAATTATTTTTCACTTTCAATAGTTTATTATTTATCTAAACATGGTAAAGATAAATAAAGATTTGCTTACCTCTACTTTAACTTCAATATATAAGATGCAATTGCAATACATTCATTTGTCATAATTTTTTTTTTTTTTTGGGAAAGAAAATGTTTCTTGGTGAGAAGAGAATGTTTTTACATTTGATACATTTCAATTTTAAGGTTTTTTTTTTTTTTTAATTTAATATTTGTTTTTTAATTTAATATTTTAGTTTCTAAGAATCCATTAGTATATTTTAACTTTTATCGTTATTGTTTATTTATTAATTTAATTACATAGTAAATGATATTAGTAACCCTAACATGTTAGACTTATCAAAGTCTAATGGCAGGAGTTGTTGACTTTCATATTAGATGGTTTGATTTGATATTTAATTAAAAATGGAAGATAATTTGCCATTATCCCTAAAATTAATAGATATTTAATTACAAAATATTAAGAAAACAATTATGAAATACCTTTAAAAAAGTTTATGGAAAGGAATTTTGATTAAATTCTTAATAATTTAAGAGGTAGCTATATACATAATTCAACTAATTAGCTAGTGCAATTGATATTCAACCATAACTTGTAAATTTTGAATATAACATACAATTTAAAGTTCTTAAGATTCAACACTAAAAGAAATTATAAATTTAAAACTAATTAAAATTTTATTTCTTCATCATTGTTTTTCATTATAAATAAATTTCCAACATTTCAAATTCTAATTATATTGTATAGTATTCTTCATTATTTTTTACTAAAACAAAACATAAAAAGTAGTGGGGAAAGAATGAAATATTTAAAGGTTTGAAAATGCAAAATAATAATAATAATAATAATAATAAATAAATTGCATGAAATTTTAAGAGTTTGATTTTGCCTACTCCAGTAATTTTAATTAATGTTAAAATTATTATTAATAACAAAATTAAAAATTACGTCTTAGAAATATGAATTTGGATCTAGTGCTGATTTATTATGTATTGATGTTTTAATGTGAGAGAAAAAAAAAATATTGTGTTTCAAAGTGAGAGAGAAAAAATAAAAAAGTAAATAAATATTATTCATTTGTTTGTGAAATTTTTCAGATATTAATAGATTTTCAAAATATTAACATTTTTTAAACCAACACGGATCAACTCCTAAAAACATTTGGCAAATTCTTTCCTAAAAAAAATGGCAAATTGCTAAGTATAATGGGATACATCCTACACTCTTAACCAATTTTTCCATCTAATCTTACGTGATAGTTGATATATCATTTTCATATCTATATTATCTACTTCAAACCCAAATATTTAGAGGATATATTCAATTTCAGATTTTATTGAAATTTAAAGGATTTTAAAAGTTTAGGATTTTTCAAAATTTAGGTGTATTTCTAGACTTGTATCAAATCTATTGAAATCTATATAAATTTAGGTATATTCAATTAAATTTTTTTTGAAGAATTTTTGGATTCTATTAAATCCATACAAATTCAATTCAATTGTATACAATTAAGGCTAGTAAGAAATCCAAATAAATTTAAGTGTATTCAAAAGGCCCGTAGATTATATGAAATTTAATGAGTTTTGATAGATCCGAAAGTAAAATTTGTGAATAAGGATAATAATAATAAAAAATTCTAATAAAATTTATACAAAATCTATAACATCTATAGATACTATCAAAATATATTATTTAAAAAAAAATTATCAAATTCTAATAATTTTTAAATTGAATACATCATTCTTAATGACATATTAATTGCTACATAAAATAGGAATAAAAAAATTGGATAAGAGTGTTGATTGTTTATTATAATTGTTAACAGTATATCTTTGGCATTATGAATTATTAGAGCATCTCCAATGTAAGTATGAATTATAAAAAAATGAAATGTTATATAGGATAAATTGAAAGAGAGAATTAAAATTAACCTCTCAAATATAAATTTCCTTAATCATTATCAAGCTGACATGACAAAAAAGAAAATAGAAACTATCAATCTCAATCTCAATGTCTATTTCTATAGAGTTTTCTGGATGGTCATATCAGTAATAAAATATTAATATTTTTATCAAATAATATTTTATAATAATTTTCTTTAATGATATATTTTTGTTTGACTATTTATTATTTAAATAAATAGAATATCATTGGAGAGTTATTTTAAACTTGAGTGTTTATCAATTTATGTTTATACCACGTAAAATATACATTTTCTTAACATCGATGATATATACATTTTTTTTAAAAGATAATTCATATTTATATTAACGATACTTTTATTATTTCTAAATTCCAGTTCATTGAATCGTTAATTTTATCTAATCCATTGCTGGCTAGAAAATCAAACTCATTAATTTTTGGAAATATTTTCAATTTAGTCCCTACATTATAGCTTTTTAATTGTGAATGTATTTTTACTAAGTACGATCCCTGAAGTATCAAAATATTTTTAAATTAATCTCGTAGACTAAATTTTTAATGGTCAAATATGACATAAAATGTTAAAAAGACAATTTTACTTATGATTAAATGCTCAAACATAAAATTTATATTTATTTATAAATTATTACTAATATGCAATGAAAAATTTCAAAGAAAAAAATGATATTATATGTTTGTTTTGTGGTTATCCTCTGATGACTTCACTACGAATCTCCTTTTCTCAGAAGAGATATCTATTTGATTTAAACTTATGACATTAACAAATTTCACTACGAATCTCCTTTTATTTGAAGAGATTTCGCTTGATTTACCCTCACGACATTACTAATTGACTAACGGAATCCAAACGGTAGGGGTGAGTTAGAGAGTAAAGCAAACTAAGGGGATTATTTAGCCAAATATCAAACTAAAGGGCAAATTGTGTGCGAAACACTTAAACTAAAGGGGAGTGTTTGATTATAACCCCTAAAGAATTCAACACCAGCCATTCTCATCTCACCTCTCCTTCTTTCTCCAACCTTTCCCATCTGTCTCTTTTCTCTCTCTTTGAAACCCAGATTTGAAGTCCAATAAAACTCAAATTTTTTGCAGTCATATCTGTCCTTGCCAAGCACAGATTTGGACTCCATGGATCTAGCGCCAGAAGAGCTGCAGTTCTTGACAATACCAGACATCTTTAAAGAATCCATCTCCATACCAAAGCTCTCTCCAAAGACATTCTATCTGATAATCTTGACTCTCATATTCCCTCTCTCATTTGCAATCTTAGCTCATTCCCTCTTTACACACCCAATTATCTCCCAGCTTCAAGACCACCCTTATGACCCCAAGCAGACCCGCCATGAATGGGCCCTCCTCTTGATCTTCCAGTTCTGCTACCTTATCTTCCTCTTTGCTTTCTCCCTCCTCTCCACAGCTGCTGTTGTCTTCACTGTGGCCTCCCTCTACACCTCAAAGCCCGTGTCTTTCTCCTCGACTCTCTCTGCCATCCCAAAAGTCTTCAAGCGGCTATTTATAACCTTCTTGTGGGTGTCTCTATTGATGGTGGTCTACAATGGGGTTTTTCTTCTTTTCTTGCTTCTTTTGATCATTGCCATTGATACCCACAATGGGTTCTTGGTGATTTTATCTATGCTTGTCATTTTTCTGCTCTTCTTGGTCGTTCATGTGTACATTACAGCTTTGTGGCATCTGGCTAGTGTGGTGTCTGTTCTTGAACCCATATACGGGTTTGCTGCGATGAAGAAGAGTTATGAGTTGTTGAAAGGGAGGACTGCAATGGCTGGGATGATGGTGTTTGGTTATCTTGCCATTTGTGCTGCCATCAACACTGTTTTCGCATCCGTGGTGGTGCATGGTGGAGACAAGTATGGAGTGTTTGGGAGGATTGTGGTTGGTGGGTTCTTGGTGGGGGTGTTGGTGATTGTGAACCTTGTGGGTTTGTTGGTGCAGAGTGTGTTTTACTACGTTTGCAAGAGCTATCATCATCAGGGGATTGACAAGAGCGCCTTGCATGACCATCTTGGTGGGTATCTTGGTGAGTATGTGCCACTCAAGAGCAGCATCCAGATGGAGAACTTGGAAATCTGAGTTGTTGGTGTGGAATGGAGTGGCATGGCAGGGACTACGTGTAAGTTTTTGTGTATGTAGTCTTGAGATTTCTTATATCTTTGAGATTCATGTGTAGGATTCTTACTGTTGTATTGAATATTGCTTATGTTTGTTTTATTTGTAATAAATATAGTGGAAAGTTAAAAACTTTGTTTCTAGGTCTTGTGTTTTTGGTAGCTTAGGCATTGGAACTCTTTGTGTATTCGATCATGAGACTATGTGTATATCAGTTCATTTTATTGTGGATTTTCATTGATCTTTGTCGCGCTTTGGCATTTGATGGCTCTTGTTGTACTTTGCTATTGATATATATATATCGGTTTGCTGCATATTTTAAAAGTCTTAATATTAGAAAGTTTCCATTGCGAAAATTATAGTAGTTTGATTTCTGGTCTACCTTTATAACAGAACATTAACTGAAACTGTTGTAGACAAAATTAGAGCTCTTCGTAGGAAAAACCACGCCTGTTCTTTGTATTTTTATATTGTGTACTTAAAAGGGATATTTGGCATCTAAAATAATATATCTTCATGAATGTGTTTGCAGCTGTATTTATGTGAGTGAGAACATTTATGGGCATGTTTGGTGGGTTCTTGGTGGGTAAGGTAGTTGTTGATTGTGATGTTGATATCGGAATTTTTTGCCAGCAATTGAAACTCTTCGTTTATTTGATCATGAGACTATGTATATATCAGTTCATTGTATTGTGGATTTTCATTGGCATTTGATGGCTCTTGTTGTACCTTGCTATCATTATATATCGGTTTGCTGCATATTTTAAAAGTTTTAATGTGAGAAAGTTTTCATTGTGAAAATTATAGTAGTTTGCAGTGAAATGATTGCATACTGTAAAGTTTTCATAGGAAAGACCATGCCTGTTCTTTGTATTTTTATATTGTGGACTTATAAAGATTTTTGGCGTCTAAAATAATATCTACATGGACGTGTTTGAAGCTGTATTTTGTGTGTGTGAGAACATTTATGGGCATGTTTGGTGGGTAAGGTAGTTGTTGATTGTGATGTTGCTATCAGAAGTTTTCGCCAGCAAATTGAAAGGAGTGCTTTTGCATTATAAAGTTGTTGCTAGTTGTGGTAAATTTGTTCTTCAAAAGAACTGCACTAAGAACATATGTCGGATTGAAAGAGCTGATTTTGGTATAAGTAGTATGTTGGACATTGAGCAGAATTGTAGTTACTTATATGGAATGTGCATAGTAGGCTTTCAAGTGCACATATGGGGTTTGAATCCTTGTTAACTTGTTAGGTTGTTTAGTTTTTCTTATGAAATTTTTTAATTGATGACACTGTGAAGTCTAAGCTGATGACACAAGTGCATATGAGTGAATGGGGTTTCTTTCCAACTTATGTTTATAGAGGAGTAGATTCATATTCATCCAGGGAAACAGAGTGCGTTCATTTTCAGTTATTGTTGAGCATCCCTTATTGAGTGTGGGTGGAGGATTCAATCTCGGTTATTAGGACAGGACGATAGTACTTATGGTTGCAAGTTTATAATACATCCGTATCTCCTAGCGGCTTCTGTTTCAATTGTTAATAATCATTGCTTAGGTGGTACGAGTGGGATGAATTTGTAAGGTGTAACTAGTTAATGAGGAATTCATATGTTAAATCAGTTGATGAATTATATGTTTAGTTGGTTCTTTAATGCTTTTTTTTCTATTCATAACCATTGTAGAGTTTTGCCATAATGGAGGCTGGATCTTTTTGTTTTTTGTTTCTCTTGTATAGTTGTAATAATGGATTTTTATTTTTCATTTTTATTCACATTGCCTCTCTATTATTTTACCTCTTTGCCCTTGTATGTTATTTTGGTTCCCAATCAAATAGAGAATTCATGGACATTACTATCTTTGACACAATAGTAAAGTGGTTTCTAAGTCGGTCTGTAATAGTCAATGAACCTTTTAAATCTTGGTTTTGGCAGATATGGTCTTCAATGCAGTTACCTCTGATATAAACTTTGGAGAAGTGCTGTAATACCTCGTCAGTCGTAAACTTTGCAATTTAGCATTTGAAATGCTGAAAATGGCTAGCTTCAATTGTGAGTGTGACCATCTTTACCTAATTTTATGACAAATATGTTGATATCGTCATCTCTTAGTGTGAGAAACTATTTATAACTTCGGTGTTAAAAGAGGAACTTTGCAACTGTTGTTGAACAGCTTTTCATAGACTTCATTGCATCAAAGGTGATTTCTATTCAGAATCAAATAAATGCTTTTAATTTGAGTTCAATGTGATAGATACTATGGGACAGAGAATGAGAGAGACAATGAAAGAGAGAACTAGGATAATGCTCGTGCTGTATGGTATTATCCAAAACATCCTTAGGATTTTGAACTACCTTGAGGGCTGAGAGTGTGAATGTTCCCTCCTTCTCAAGAAGATATTTGTAAACTCACAAGCATCTTGGCAGAGCTGAAAAGTGAAACAGATCTTAAGAGTATTTAAACATCCTATTTTCGAGAAAGGATAATATCTTGTTGTCTGCTCTGTTTTAAGTCTGTTATTGAATGCTGATAAGATGCTGCATGGTCATCCTTAGAGCGGCTTTTATTATTCAATAGAATTGTTAAGTTTCACTTGATGGTTGATGCTGAAATCAGTTTGATGAGAATATATGTTGACTAAGCTAATACTTTAGCCGATTATGTGATAAGATCAACTTAGTGCTGAATTAGTTGTCTTCTAACTTTTACTTATGTTATCTTAGACAATGAATATTTTCATAGAGTATGCTGGTTGCTGAAAGATTGTTATTTTGGTTCGATTTCTTGGTGAGTTTATTCATATTACATTGTTAGAGTTCTTTATGATTGTCTAGTCGTATTTGCATTGTTACATGTTATTGGCCTATTACGCTTTGTGGGCGTTATCCTTTTTATCTCTTTATGAGTTTTTAATATGCTTATAAATACATGTTATAGAGCTGGTAGTGTAGTTACTTTCTCTTTCTCAAAATTTTCTTCTCTTCACTGTGCACTTTCTTTGTTATATTTTTAAACTTCAACTCATATAATTCTTTGAAGTTCATAAATTGAAATATTGCATTCCTTGGTTTACTTGAAAGAGCTAGAGTAAATGAGATTGCTGTGCCTCCTGCTTGATCATCATTTTACTTTTTTTGCTTGATTAAGTGCTATATCTGAAATTCTGAATAGCAACTATAAGGTGTTACATTGTACTACGTAGGTTGTGCAAATTTCTTAGCAAAACATTTCCGATATTCCAAATGCTATATCAAATACTAATTATACATGTACTCCCCATATTCTATAAAGTTTTGAAGCTTTCGATAACAATGTGTTCTTTACAAGGGATCTCCAACTTCATATATTCAAGAGCTTCCACTAGACTCTTTTTCACTTGAGTCATAGCACTCATTCTTGCATCACGTTCTATTTGGTGGAACATTATCTACTCTTGAATAAGTGCTGACTCCACAGAATTCTAATGAAAACTCGTAAAGACTTATTTGGAGATCCCTAGTAAAGAAAACATTGCTATCAAAGATTCAAAAGCTCTGCACAGTTCGAGTGCATATATGATGACTGCTTTAACTGACATGAACTTTGAAATATGGAATATGTTATTTTAGAAACTTTCCCAATCTAGGCAAGTCAACATAAACCTTAAATAAGGATAAAAAGGAAGTCTAAGCTAAAGACTATACTAGTGAAAAAAGTTGAATGAAGAGCACTGATCCACTGGGAAGGCCAATATATATGTAGTGTTTTGTAGTGTTTCTTTGCACTTTATATATATAGTGCATGCACAGATTTTAGTGCACTGTTCATGGCGTGTTGCTTAAGCAGAGTTTTATTCTTTTTGGTATCCTCTTCTCCATTTGGTTGCTCAACAGTGAAACAACATGCAGGAAGAAGCAACTTCACATGGTGCATAATATTGAGAAGGTTTAAGTGAAAAATAATTACTGCAGTATCAAAAACTGTGACATGTAAACATTTAAAAAGAATTATTTCTTTTAACATTTCTGATGTGGTGTACAATAATACACATTAACCAATATATACAAATGATGTTATGAGGCTAGTCTCTACCATATTTTCCGTAGTTATATCAATAGAGCTATGGATTCGAGTCATATTCCTCTTTATAGGTGTTGGCAGGGGTTGGATTGGCTTGGGTTGGACTATACCCAAACCAAACTATAATCTAATCGGTTTAGATAATTTTATATTTGTTTCATATAACACTCATTTTTCCTTTTCTTTGGAGGTTGTGATTCAATCAATTATTTGAATTGTGATAGCACCTAAACATGGAAATTGCGAATTTTATACTTAATAAATTGGGACAAAACTCAATCTCTCTTCTTCCTTTTCCTCCCTCTCTTTCTCATTCATTTTCATAAATGTCTATATCAAGCTGTCCTTCAATTTCAGAAGCATTCATCTCCTCTTCTTTATTCTCTCTATCTTTGTCTCTCATTGTTGAAGTTGGTCAACCATTCTTTTCACTTTAAAGGTACTTGTTGAAAAACTATTCGTTTTCTTGTGATGTAACATGTTACATGTATATCATTGAATTGGACCCAATAGGATCCAAATGAGTAAAATGTAAATTGCTTGAAATGAGTCTAACAGCTATGAATTTTGGCAAGCCCAAATATGCATTAATAGAGAAGATGGGTTTAAATAACTCAATTTTGAATTCAAAAGCCCATTACTTTTTTCGAAGATCCTAAGATTTGTTTTTGTAGAAGTGGGCTGTAAATACACCCCTTAGCTTTGTTAAATGCACTCCTTTATTTAAAAAGACAAAAAAATAAATGAATAATCTGTGGTTATTATCAAACCGACCACTTATTAAGTCAAACAAAGAGAGTGAGAAAAAGGCTATCGATTAAGTATACATATCTTATATAGTAATAAATCTAAAAGTAAAAGCTGAGAGACACATATATATTAAGCAGAAGATAATGTTCAATTTACAACATTCGTGAAAAAATTATTAAAAAAAGAAAAAAATCATAAATACAAAAATTTGCCTCTTTATTTTGAAAGTTAGATCTTATAATTTCGACAAACTTAATTTGATGTTGGATTTTGAAATATGTTATCCAATAAAAATTCCTTTCTTAACATTAAGTTTTACAAAGCATAATAAATATAGGGCCCCTTTTGGCTTGAGGCCTTAGGCGTCTACCTTAGTTGCCTAAGGTCTTAGGGTGCTTAATCACCTTGTCGAGCAACTTTGTATGTACATGATCTTCTTCTATTTTCAAAGTTTAATATAAAAACACTTGGATAAGATTGTGTAAATTTAAAAAATTAATTTCATCTTGATCGTTTTATATTGTAGTCTCTATAGAAGACCCTGACGTAAACAATTAGAATGATATAGATTTTGTATATATATATGACAATAACTCTGTATCTTTTAACATTTATTTGAGCTTTTTTTTTTTTCCAACTTAATGCTTGGCTGCTTGCATACATTATTTATCAATTGGAATATTGTATCCCACAAATAGACAAGACAAATGAAGTAAATGATTAATTAATTTGTGTATTTTTCAATATAAATAATCAATTTATTTTTTTAAGAGAATAATCAATTATTTAGAAGAGAAAATAAGGATAAATAGACAAAGGAAATTTATGTGCTCTTGTTCTGAAAGAAGCAACTTTGCCTCATTATGCATATTCCAATTATTTGCAACAACACTTGATTATATACACAACTTCAAGAAAGATGAATAGAAAGATCTAAGATATGATTCAAATCCACAACCATGATTCAATAAAGATGAACTAAAAGCTCTTAGACATGATTTCAATCCTCATCCTTGTGTGGAATAAGACGGACAGGAAGGCCTTTTGCTGGAATTGGTCCTGGTTTCACAATCATCTTTTCGTTTGGCAATAGTTTCTCCCAGTTGAACCTCTTGATCACATTATGCATAAATACAAGTATCTCTAAACGTGCATACTCTTGTCCAGGACACATTCTTGGTCCTCCTCCGAATGGAATGAATGTGTAAGGAGCCGGTCCATTGCCTACAAATCTTGTCGGATCAAATTTTTCAGGTTCTGGGAAGCACTCAGGATTCAAGTGTGTTGAATACATACTCCAATATAACTATGAAAACCATCAAGGAAAGGAAAAAAAAATCGTTTTAATGAAGACTTATATAAAGAATTCAACATGAAAAGATTTTAAGGTGTGGATATCTATACTAGAGAATGATCATCAAGTAATAAGATATTGCATGAACGGACCTTCCAACCCTTGGGAATGGAGAAACCTAAAAAGATAAAGTCATTTATGGCTTCCCTATAAGCACCCAAAACTGGAGGAGCAACTCTCATGGCTTCACATGCAACATTCCATGAGTACTTCATTTTCTTAATATCATCCCAGTTCAGCAACTCTCCTGCCTTTTTTGATTTTGCAATTTTCATCTGTTCTGTAATTGGACACAAAAAATATCCATGAGTATGATATGTATTTAAGAGCAAAAAAATATCCTATAGATATTAAAATCAAAGAACAAAGAAAGTTATTATTCCATATTTAAACAAATAACTAAATAACTAAATAAAAGAATTCTTGATTTTTTTGAGATAACAGAGATCCTTGATCTACATATACCACCAAATACCACCAATCCTACATACAAAAATTTTCTATATGTGTAAGTGTGTCCAGTAAACAAATACAAAAGAGAGTGACACAATAAAGAAGTAATAGAACTTATAATTGAGAATCTGAACCCTGAAACCAGAAGGCCAATCAAAACTAGTTTATGAGTTTAATTATTATTTCACAGAAATACTAAATTTACCCTTTAAAACTTGATTGTAGATGTGAGGAAGTTCGGAGAGATATTTGACAATTGAAGTGATGGCAGAGGTGAGAGTCTCATGACCGGCAACCAACAAACCAAGAATTCTTTCAGCTATATATGACTCAGTCATGTGTAGTCCATTCTCATCAGTTTCCAGCAGCAAATGTGACAATAGATCCGGAGTAGGAGACGCTTTGTTTTCTTTAAGATCAAGTTTTCTTTGTTCGATTATAGCAATCAATTCCTTTCTGATCTCTTTTGCAGCCTTGATGGCACTGTTGAATGTTGTTCCTGGAAAGTTTATAGGAATTGAAAACAATCCTGAAGCTAATGTACCGAAAGTGTAGGCGAGTTTCGCAATATACTGAGGATCTTCAATGCTCAAAAACACTTTGCAGGCTACCCCAAAAGTGAATTTCTTTGCAAGTGGAAAAACTTTCACTTGTTGTTTCCCTTCCCAATCAGACTCAAAATGTTTTTGAGCAATGGAATCCATCATGCTTATGTACCTCATCAGGGATTCAGTTTTGAGGAAATTCGACAGCATCATTTTCTGCTTCTTGGATTCTTTGTCAGGAGATGACTCTTCTGTTGCAGGGAAGATCTTCTTGAGTGAGTCAGGAAACCAGATGTCAACAAGCTTGTTGTCATTGGAGAACAAGAACTTGTTGGCAGCTGCACCACAGACGAACACAGTAGGTGCTGCAAGGATTGAAGTCTTGAACAACTGAGAGGAGTATTTGGTTGTTCTGTCAAATATGAACTTCTCAGGATGACCTTTTCGAGCTGTGTTGAGATATTCCAGGCTTTCGCCGATATATGGCAAGCCCAACTTGCCTGGAGGAAGATTTTTCGAAGAAGATTCAGGTAATTTGCTGCGGAGAAGGTATGCAAGAGTTACAGAAATGAAGAGAGTGAAGAGAATCAGACCACAGAAAATGAACAACTCCATTTTTGTAAATGATCAGAAGAGAAATTGAAGTTGTTTTAATGTTTATTAGGAGTGACTACATAGAGGATATATAGTACATAGGCAAGCAAGAACTATAAACATATTAGTACATAGGCAAGCGAGAACTATAAAAATACTTCTATGGCTATCCTAATAACTATGACTAAATGCATATTCTAGTAAAAATTTTTGATATCTAGTACATCTATCTTCTTTTGATCAAATAATAAAGATCTTTGTCTAATTAGTGTATGTGATTTAGGCCTCCTTAAAAGTTATTCAAGTCACGTCAAGTCACATTCGTAATCTATAGAATACGAACAATAATGATATGACTATATTAAACCATACTTGTGACAACCATTTAATGTTTCTTTATTAAGAGCAGATGACATCAACATGGTAATTATTAAAATGATATATTCTTGTGACAAGCACAAAGAGAAAAAACCAATAAATAAACAAAAAACTATTCCCTTGTCTTTTCCTTTAAAGAAACTGACTTAAGAATTAATTTTACTTAAAATCTGAAACTTTATACACAGAAGATGATGTATTTCATTACATATTAAAGACTATGACTTCTGTTTAATTTATATGTGGGGTTGAATCATGAATTGGATTATTATTTGCTTGCTTACAATTATGAGTACAGTATCCTTATCTCTTCCTTTAAACTTCAGTGCATGTTCAAACTACTCTTCACTAGCTAGTTGGAGATCATGAGTACCGTATCCCACAGAATCAGTTCATGAAAGTTGGGTTGGTAAAAGCAATTAGAGGCATTTTTGCAGACATCTACATGGTGCTTTTTGAAGCATACTTCATATGTTTTTCAAACACAAGAAAACAGCTTCAAGAAACACTCTCAAGTGTTATTTTGATCCCCAAAACTGTTTCATCTTTCATCAACAAAGTAATACCATAAAATGGATGCAAAAATATGTTTGGACAGTAGTTAAATACAGTAACAATATCATATCACTCATTAAACATTTAACACATGCATATCCTCTAATATGCTTAAATGATCTTATGGCTAATTAATATGAAACTGGGGTCAAAGAACAGCAAATTTCTTTGGATCATATAGGTATAAGACTATGATTTACACAATTTATTAAAATCAGTGTTATGAAATATAAGATGTAGCAAAAGCTTCACAAATATCATACAGTAACAAGATTCTTAAATCTAAATCACACTCAGAAATGTCTATGCAATAGCAGTGTGTTATGTCAAGATTAATTATATGGTTGAGAGTATACACTGGAATGATCAAAGGATTCACCATTGCCACAGACTGATGCATTACTACTAAAACTTGCTCTTTGGAATCCCAACAGGAACAGGTGCATCTCTTGATCTCTTCTCAACTGCTCTTGATAGTTGCTTCACCGCCTCTTTGGGCAGACTACGTGGTTTGCTCAGCCATAGTCCTCAATCAATAACCAAGGTTGAGCCATTCACATATTTTCCTTCAAATGTCAAAGAATAAGTATGAGAAAGGAGTTATGGAAAAGCAAAACTATTCTCAAGTTCTCGTTAGGCATTACATGTTGGAGCATGAGAGGATTACTTCTGCGCTTAGAACCACCGATAGTACAAGATCATCAAACAAATAAATTTCCTCATCGATGGTATTTATTCAGATAAGTCAAAACAATACAAAAGTTACTGTGAACACCACAATCAATACAAATAAAAAAATACATGACGATTCATATGATTTAAAAAATTTTGAGATGCAGAATACAGGCTATGAGTATATTCACCTGCAACAGAACTAGAGATCAGTGCTTTAAAAGACTGTAACCAGGCAGCATTCTCATGAACATCTTGTCAAAACCAAGGCTCAGCAGATAATGTAATTTTGTCTCTTCCCAATCTCAACTAAATAGAACATTTAACTGTCTCTTATTCTTTATAAAATTTTACCAGACACTGTGTTAAATTTAATTTAGCGGACTCTCGTAGACTCTGCACTTGGTGATTCCTATGAAGCATTGCTGAACTTCTTAAGGTGATAACCTTTTATGACATGATTCTAGGTCGGTAGATTTGATAAATAACAATAACAATTATCATAGTAGAAACAATTAAATTCCACATTTTATTATCAGAGAGGGTACAAATTTATCTCTTAGGAAGAAAGAAAGATTTTAAATTACACCAACTTCTTGTCACAACAGTGTCCCTAGTGTGTTTGCATGGCTTACAAGGAGAGTCATTAAACATTTTTACCACTGCCAGGAGATATCACTGGCTTGAAGCTTGGGATTGATACAATTATCAGAGGAACTGCCCCTCAACAGATTAGGGATTCCTGCGGCTTTCAATGCTTGAGTATAATCCACAACCATAGAATTCTAGTTCCTACTCAATCCACAACCAAAGAATTCTCTTCCCTTTTGCTGTTCTTGTAAAGTGATACCAGAATCTAATCACTGCCCATACTAGAAATACATTGCATTGTTAATTTTTTTGTTTACTAGTTTCTTCACCGGTCCAACAGCATTCTTGAAACTCAGACTAAGCATTCCTGTTGAATAACATCTCATGCACCTACGTGCTCCATGGGGAAGGAACTATAGCTATTAAGAGCCTAATATGCCGTCTTCTTTTACCCTCTTTAATCTAATATTATTCGCAACTATAATAACAATTAGAAAATACATCTATGGAACTCAATTAAATCAAGCAAAGAAATGACAGTGCAATTAATATTATTTTGAAGGGGAATAAGAAGCCATGTATTTTATGCAACAAAAGGGATAGCCTGGAGCCAATAATAAATCAATTGCAGTGTTGATACAGCGACGTTAATGACAGAAGAAATCAATTGCAGTGTTGCATAATAAGCAACTGACCTACATCAGATGCAAGATAAATTGCAGCCATAGCAATATCCCATTTCTCTCCCAACTTAAACAGAGGTGTATACTGTATCTCGATGTTCAATCTCTTCTCAGGTGCAAGTTTATCAAAACCAGGTGTGTCGCCAACAGCACCTGGTGCCATGCCATTGACTCTAATGTCATAATCTGTCCCCCATTCGAGGGCCAAGCTTCTTGTGAAACTATCAACAGCAGCATGGTAAAATAGTAAAAGCTTAGATTATAGATTAATACATTACCAAAAATAAGTTATTTGCCACAATTTGAAAAAAGATGCACCGAACTTGGCTGCAGATACATGGGTTTGATACCAGGCAGCTGTATAATGCAAAGTTGCACTGATGTTTATTTGTTCCTCCACTAGATGGGTCCTTCCCAGGTACCCCTTTTTTAAGACACTTAAGGGCTTCATGGCACATGGTAAATGTGCAAACAGAGTCTATGTCCATCACTGTATTAGAATAGGAAACAAAGTCAGCAATAAGCATATTGGATAAATTTTTGTCTATATTTCTGACAAATTAATCTGTAGTCTAAGGTAATTTAAACCTTCGACATAACTGACGGAAGTGATGTACTTCCATGGCATTTAGACAGAAGTTAAATTCACTTACTTTCAACCACACACATCATCAATGAAAACAAGAAGGAGAAAGTGAAATCTATTAAATGAAACCAGATTTTATCTCTGGCACTGCATAAGATGGAATTCACATAACAGTTCAACTGTTTCCTGTCTGTAGAAATTGAATAGGCATTCTTCCATACCCATATAGACCATACAAACTGCGTCTCAAGAGTCAATTCCAAAGTTTACAGCCTCATAAGAAGAGTCTAAAATGAATCAATCAATAACACGTAATTAGTTTTACCTCTTGCAAAATCAGTATGGAGAGAAATCTCTAACAGAAATAAAAATTTATCAAATTCTACATAAAGGCTTAATTACTTCAGCAATCCTTACAGATATGAACTCAACTATCATAAAACTAAACTAGCTTCCTTTCACATCTAAATCAAAAATGCAAAACAAAACAAACCCAGATGAGAAAAGAGACATTAAAGAGAGACAGTCAATTACAGGGGTGCCAAGAGAGTGGAGAGAGGCAACAGCAGAACCAACCGAGTCAGATTCAGACCTGAAAAACAGTGACCCTGCCAGCATTGAACCTCCTGTTGCCGACAGCATGGATCTTCCTATTGCTCTGCGGAAAGGAAATAGGGAGTGTAGGAATCGGCCCCTATATATCTTATTCTGCTCTTTCTCCTAATTTTCATGCTTTTATTAGTAAGGCTTCTCAAGTGCAGATCCCAAACAGCGTACATGAGGCATTTAAAACACCAGAACGGTCTGCCGCTATAAGGGATGAAATCAATGCACTTGAAAGGAATGGAACTTGGGATATTATGGAGTTACCTAGAGGAAACAGACTGGTTCAATGCAAATGGATATTCGCAGTCAAGCATAGGGCAGATGGCAGCGTGGAGCAGTTCAAAGCAAGGCTGGTTGCAAAAGGTTTCATTCAATCTTATAAAAGGCATTGATTACCAGGAAAACTTTGCACCAGTAGCCAAGCTAAGCTGAACACAATCCGAGTTTTGCTGTCTTTGGCAGTAAATTTAGAGTGGCAGCTACACGTGAAGAATGCAAATGGTGACTTGAAAGAGATGGAAGTTCCTCAAGGCCTTTGAATCACACGCTACTTCAAATGAAGTGTGTAGATTGAACAAATCCTTATAAGGTCTAAAGCAGTCACCAGTGCTTCTTTTATCCCGATTGAGAATGAAATGGCTGAATTGGATTGAATTGGGTCAATTTATTTTATATTCATATTTGGTGTGGTTAGGATTGAATCATGAGATTGAAAAAAAAAAGAAAAAAATTTATATTTGATATAAGGGTTGGAGCGATATTTTACGATAAAAAATTAATTTTATATTTATAGGAGGGGCCAGAATAAAATTTTACTATTATAGATTTTTATATTTTTTTCATTTCTAGAAGACATTTCACCATCTCAATCTCACTCTATTTCTTCTTCTTGTTCTCCCATTTTTCATATTTGTGTAGACTAACTCTTCTCCATTTCTTCTTCTTCTTCAAGATCAACTCCGTGTGTAGATAAAATAATGCAACAATTTGTAGAGATTTACACCATAATTGTTCGATCAATTAGTAGACAAAACAAAGCAACAATAAAGACAAAGCAACAATTGAGAGCTCACAGACACAGAAGAAGCAATTGAAGCAAGAGATGACTGAGGAAGGAGAGGATGGAGAAGAGGTTAGAGGAAAGAAAGAGCTACGATTGGAATAGGAGAGGTAAGTTTTTTTTTTTAACCCATGGTGTTCAGTAGGATAAATTTATTCCAGTCTAATGAGATAATTTAATAAAGGGGTAAATTAGTGAAGGATCCTCTGGTTGGACCAAACATGAATTTGAAACCCTATCCAATCCTAGAAAACAAACGAGACCTTATAGGTTTACTAAGACAATAAAGAAGTTCGGGTTTATCGAATGTCAAGTAGGCCACACCCTCTTTGTTTATCATCATTATCTTAAGAGGTGTAGTAATGTAGTGGGAATTGGTAAAATTAAAAAGTTCCTAGTCAAGGAATTTGAAATTAAAGATTTGGATTATCTCAAGTATTTCCTGGAAAGGGATATCTATTTCACACAAAAAGTATGCGCTGAATTTACTTAGAGACAGAGATGACTAATTGTTAGCTAGCTGAATAAAATAATTTTTCAATAAGAACATTCAAAAATTTTGGAATTATACATATAGAGGGTTAGGTCGATCACTGGATGTGACGAGGTGTACACTTTTCCTACACCCATCTGTTCTTTTTAGACTGGCTTAGAGATGGAGGTGGAGGCTTTTTCCTTAAATACTTGTTGACTTATTAAATTATACATATAAATTTATTATAATTTTAATATA
This sequence comes from Dimocarpus longan, assembly GCA_022984855.1. NCBI lineage: Eukaryota > Viridiplantae > Streptophyta > Magnoliopsida > Sapindales > Sapindaceae > Dimocarpus > Dimocarpus longan. The sequence continues at coordinate 25,941,629 of CM041017.1, forward strand.
TATTCAATTTTATATTTTAACTTTTATCCTTTACATTATTTATAATTGTTTTAAAATTTTAAAATATATTTTTCAAAGTAATAAAATCTGATATATTATTATGATATAACACGAGTGACTTGACTCCCACCAAAAACACTCTTCACAACCTCCTTTTATTTATTTATTTTTTTAAGAACAATTCAACTACTAATTATTGCATGTAGGAAAAGAGTAAGATTACCTTCTATATAATATATATATATATATATATATATATATATATAACCTATGAATGTAAATAAGATCTCGACAATATTATCCTATATATAAAATATATGAGCAAATTACAATTTAGCTACCCAGTTGAAATGCTTTTACAGGCGGAGCAATTATTTCAATATTATTACAATTTACCGCCTACTGTTAACATTTATCTGTTAAAATTAACTGTATAAAGGGCAAAAATATCTTTTAACCTTATTTTTAATTTTTTATAAAAATAAAATCAAAAAATGAAGAACTCTGTAATTCATTACAATGTCTCTGGGTTTAATGAAGATCAGTGTAATTTAATATATCTGGGTTCAATTAATCTTATTCAACCAAACTAAATCAATTTGAAAAAGCAATCAACAAACATAATTTTCTCAAAAAAAAAAAAAAATGATCATAGTAACATTAACTAACAATTCTGTCATCCCAGCAACTACAACAAACAGCAACTTCAAAAAATCATCATCAAATACAACAAACAGTTCTGTCATCCCAACAAAACCTAGTAAAGGAAAAAAAAAAACACCTAGCTTATTCATCAGATTCATCACCATCATCAACAAAAGCCACCATCGCCGATCTCCTCTTCCCTTTCCATTCTATCTTCTTTTTTCGTTTCACAAACAAAACATAACCAGATCTATAATTTTCAAATAAAACTCATGAACTCAGATTCTGTCTCTGGGTTCAAATGAGAACCCAGATTCTAGGTTTATGATGAACCCAGATTTTGGGTTCATCATGAACCCAAAACCTATGAACCCAGAATCTAGGTTCTCATTTGAACCCAGATCTGGGTTCATCTGGATGAAAACCCAGATTTCTAGGTTCGTGAGAACCCAAAGATCTAGGTTCCTCACGAACCCAGATCTGGGTTCGTCACGAACGAACTTAGATCGGAGTGAACCCAAATCGGGTTCACTCGGAGGAAGAAGAATAGCAGAATAAGAGGAAGAAAGGAAGAAGAAGAAGATGCGAAAGAAGAGAAGAAGAAGAAGAAGAAGATCTCTAGGTTCGTCACAAACAAACCCAGATCTCGGAGTGAACCCAGATCGAATTCACTCCGAGGAAGAAGAATAACAGAAGAAGCGGAAGAAGAAGAAAAAGCAGGAAGAAGAAAAAGTAAGAAGAAGGGAAGAAAAAGAAGAAGCGGAAGAAAGAGAAGAAGAAGAATAATAATAATAACGAGAGGAAGAGAGAGAATGGCAAAATGAGAGACTAAGTTGACCAGACTTTATATTTGGTTAACTGATCAACTTTAGTCAAAGAGTAATTTCATCTTTTTACTGTATTGGTACTGTTTGATCAACTTCAATTAAAGGGTAATTTCGTCTGTTTGCTATTTTGGTACTGTTTATATTTAAATATAACGAATCTTATTAATGGTAGAAGGGTAAATTACAATAACGTTGAAACAGTTGCTCCGTCTGTGAAAGCGTTTTAACTGGGTAGTTAAATTATAATTTACTCTAAATATATATATATAATATATGAGTGTAAATAAGATTCCTGACAATAAGGTTGTATATAGCCAATATATACGACCCTATTATTGAGGATCTTATTTATACTCATATGCTATATATATATATATATATATATACGACCCTATTGTCGGGGATCTTATTTACACTCATATGCCATTTATATAAATATATATAAATGACATATGAGTGTAAATAAGATCCTCGAGTACTAAGTTCGTATATGTATATATATATGAACCTATTGGTTATATATGATCTTATTATTGGAGATCTTATTTACATTCATATGCTCTAAATATATATATAAAGGAAATATGAGTATAAATAAGATCCTCGGTAATAGGGTCATATATAGCCAATAAGCTATATAGGGTCATTTATATGTATATATATATATGAACGTATTGACTATATGCGAAAATATTGTTAGGGATATAATCCCTTCAATAGATTCATATATATATATAAATCTATTGACTATATGCGAACATATTGTTGGGGATCTTATTTACACTTATATACCATTTACATAGAAATTGTAATCGATGTTGATTTTTCACTATGCAATTTAAGGCAGCTCAGGATGGGGTTGACATTATAAGCTTATAAATTACTACCAACCAGCGTCCTTCTGGTATTGTAACCTTTTTTTAATCCCATTGACATGGCCTTGCTATCAGCTATAGAGGCTGGTATATTTGTCGTACAATCAGTAGGAAATACCGGACTGTCACCTAAGAGCATGTCTTCTATCAGTCCATTGACATTCATTGTCGGTGGTTCTTCCATGATAGAATGTACACAAACTCAACATTCCTCTGGAAAAATGTAACCATTCCTGGAGTTGAACTTGCATGTAAGTTTGTCTTTCTAAGTTATCGAGCATAGTTTTTGTTTCCTTCATATTGGAATGCGTTAGAAATTTTGTTATATTGATTCATTATGCCCGATGGAAGTGCAAAGAACCAAAAAAAAAAACTGGAAATTTAGTTGAATGAACTTAGGCCTATTTTTTCACCGAATATGTTCTACGGTTTCTTTCTTTTTCCTTGTGGTGCTATTTCTTGGATGGTTGATAGATATTGTTTACCACTTGCCAGTCAACGTGTTCCATTTGGTGGTCTGTTTCAAGGTCCATGATGTAGACTTAGTATTTTGCTTTTACCCTTGATTATGCCATTAATGATCTAAAATTACATCACTAATTTTATGGAAAATCTCCTTATTCAAAATTATTTATTTTAAGCTATGCATAGGGCTCATTATCATGAAAGCTAATTAGTATATTATGTTATGTTTCAGGGGGGACTGGCGAATTGAGTACACTGATTTCAGCAGTTCATGCTTTGAATAATGACAAAACAATTACAAATGATATGTATGTTGGTGAATGCATATTGATATGCATAGGGGTCATTTGGGTATTTATGTTACCTTATCTGTTTTATTAATTATTTGATGCTCAATCAGGAGTTTGAAGATACGCTTAGATATATAGCAAAGATATGCTCAAAAGCAGAATCATTTTGATTGTTCCCACGTCTTCCTGGATTCCACCATGCCCTCTGAAAGCAAAAGATATATGGGAAAATGCTAAGTTTTCTAGCCGAAGTCAGCAAGTTGAATTACTCCAAAATAGGGAGCCCATGAAAAGGAAAAACAGAAGCCAAAAAAGGAAACGAAGAAGGCAATCAAGAATGGGATCTACTAGGAGACGTGCTAGTTCTGGTTCACAAGCTAGCACTACTTCCGAGACTGATGAGAAGTTTGGGTTCCTTTCTGGCCCAGACTTTACACTTGAGGAGTTTCAGGAACATGCTGATAATTTTAAATAATGTTACTTTAGAATGAAGGATTCTAAGGAGTATTTAAAGTCAGATGGGTTTGAACACAAGATACTTTGGAGGATATTGAAGGTGAATACTGGCGAATAGTGGAACAATCAACAGATATGGTTGATGTGTATACATATACACATATACATATATATATATACAACAAATAGGTGCCTAAAGAATAAATGAAGGTTCATTTAAAGAATTGGGTTCTTAAAATGGGCTTTGAGTTTGAATTAAAAAGTCTGAGTATTGGGCTTAATCTCATATTCAGGCTTCAAGTAAAATTTGTACATCTTCTAAAACTGTTTATACACTCCTTAGTATGTTCACCCCATTTAATGAGTCTAAATTACAAGGACAAATTGCATTAACTTCCTTTCATTTTATCAGTAATTGCACTCCACCCTAAGATATTGAATTAATTACACTAACTTCTCATTTAACCATTGACTACTGTTAGTGACTAAAAGTAAAATGTAATTACATTATTAGCGTTAATTTTATTTTATTAGTTTTGAACAATTTATTATTTGATAATAATTAATTAAAAAAAAAATCTTGAAACCCAAGTCGTCAAAACCAATTTGAAGCTTAGGTGCTCTTCTTTAACACCTACCCAGATCAACCAGATGGAATATAGATTGGCTTCATCTTCAAAAACACAAATTCATGAAAACACTAACTAAAAGAGAGTGAAAAAAAAAAATTGTTTCTTTCAAGTCAACTACAATTTTTTCAGATAAAAAATTTCATCACGTCCAAAAGAACGCAACTCGTATTTCAGTTACATCAAGATTTTTCACACAAAACATTGTCACATTCAGACATCCAGATCTTATTCAATCTTCTTCAATCAAATCGAAACACACACCTTCATCAATCACTACCAAGAACAAAGTCACATCCATTGAATCAATTAAAAAAAAAAATCATGATACTAAACAAATATAAATTTAATGAATAAAATAACTCACCCCGTATGACAAAAGGGTTGCATAATTAGAACCTACTATTACCATTACCAGCATAAGCTCACATGAGTCTTTAACTCTCTAAAGCAATCTTTGCTTTGTCTAAATAAAATTATACACAATAAACCATTAGTCAACACTTAAATGAAAAGTTAGTGCAATTAAGAAATATCCCAAGGTAGAAATAAATTAATGATAAAAGCAAGAGAGTTAATGCAATTTAATCTAATTATATATAATTTTTTAAAACAATCATTAGTGGAGTATGTGAACCAAAGAGGTGTACATACAAATTTAAAGTGGTGCAGATATCGCCACTCGGAAAATTTCTCACTATTGGGCCCTAGCTCAATAATTGAAATCTGCCGAATAGTTAAATTAAAAGAGGTTAATCATTATAAGTGTCTGATTACATGCATGTAGTACAAAAGGAGATAAGCTTTATGCAACAAACACTAAATTTACCATGTTATTCCATTGGCTAGAGGTGAGACTCCGTACTTAGTTTGTTTAGGGCCAAAAGTTTGGATTGGATTGTAATCTGATTCATGTCAGACAAACCCAAAATGCACCTGCTTAGGCCCAATTTAAAACTCACTGTCTGTTTTATTTTGAAAACTTAAGCCTCATCACCTCATGTTACTGTTGCAGTGTTTGCTCTATTTGAACACAATTGTGGACCGATATATAATGGGTATAGTTCCAGCTACTGAAATGAAACAATAGAGTTTAATCGAAAACAAATGGATTTTGCACTGCAGCATCCATTAGCGTTGCCAAAGTCTTCGGAAGTTCAAAAACGGTTAGTGTCAGTCAGAAATTAGAGTTGATCGGTATAGGTTACCAAACCAACCCAGTGGCGAATGAAAAAGCTTCTTGTTTTGATTATTCTATAGACAAATAAATTTGGATTTGGCCAAGTAAAATGTTAAATTGGATTTAGTCCGCTGACTACTATATTCAATGAGCATGAATTTATATATATATATATATATATATATTATGTCTGGGACTAGTCCAAGGAACTATCGGGACCAACCGGGATAGGAGTTTGATGCACAGCTAGGGATGTTGCCTTTATAAAAGAGGAATCGATCAACACAAAGGTGGGAGAGCAGCTCACACAAAGGTGAGGGTAAGTGTTATTATTAGATATAAAACCATGTACAAGAAGCATGGGACTGCGACGCTTTAACCATCCACACCATCAGCCAGCTACATATTATACATATATATATATATATATATATATATAAACTTCAAACAGTAAACTTCTAAATTGTATTTGGTTAGATTTATATCCCATCACTAAAATGTAAAATGTATGGAAAAATACATTACTAATTTACCACTTATGCTAATTGCTAAGAGATGTAATGTATATCACTAATCATACAGTATTATATGACTTGATCTTAATATAGATATATAAAATTTTAAGTGTAATAATAATAGAATTTAAAATGAAAAATTTTCAATTTAGTCCCTAACATTTAGCGAAATATTACTTTTTTGTTCACTTATGCACTTCGATTTACCTGTCATCCCTAACTTTTTAAAAATTCATCAATTTAGTCTCTTTGTCAATTAATTGTTAATCAAACTTAACGACTTGAAGAGTATTTTAGTCTTTTTATTCCACTGACCATTTAAAATTAATAAGCAACAACAAAGCTTATAGAATGTATTTTTTTTTAATTATTATAATAATTCCGAGACTAAGAGAAGACGAGATGACTCGTACGCACAATGTATAAGGTGTAAATTTGAGGAACATACTATTAGATCAATCTCTTATTATCATATTTTTATTTTCAAAACCATCATTGTATTGAATATTCATTTTATATTAATAAACATTTTCTATTTCTATCTATAATTTAAGGAAAGATTTTATTTTCACCCAAAAACAAAAGAAAAAATTCATTTTCGCCCAATTCATTGAAAAATTTTGTTTTTACACCTCAAACAAACTAATTTCATTCCATACCCAACCCTTAAGTGAAATCGTCCCTTTAGCCGAAAGTTCCAAACTACTTATCTTCTTCCTACTACTATCGTTCTTCTTCTCCATTACTGTATATCATCCATTATCTTCAATTCTCTTCAATCTTCTTCATCCATTCAAGATTGTTCAGTGAAGCTTTTACATCCATTCAAGTTTTTTCATCTCCAACAAACAGACATTCAAGGGCTTTGTTCACATTTGAGTTTTGATGGTATGTATGTGTTACTGTTACTTGTTTTTTTTTTTTTTATTCACATTGTTTAGTTAAAGGTTTGTAGAGTGATTGTAGTTGTGATTTGAATGATCTTAGTCAATTCGAGCATCTGTAGATCGAGAGTTCTACTCCTTGGAGACAAGTACTCAACCGAGTTGGCCGAGTATTTGAGCCAACTCAATTCAACTCGGCTAACTCACAAATCCGTTTAACCTACAACAACAACCAAAAAAAAAAAAAAAATGAAGTAGAGCTTCAAATCACTACCACTAAACCCGCAAATGCCTCTTCACAGATCCAAAGAAGAAAAAGAAAAAAAAATCAAGAAGTGAAGGGAAAATGACAAGACCCATCGCAACTCCTTTTTCATCCATGAGGATCCAGTAAAAACTGTGATATTTCTAAATGGAATTTGGGTTTGCTTAAAACATTTTAGAAAAATGCTCGTAAATCTCATGATCACTATATGAATATAATTTGAACAAATTGAAAAATCACTTTATCAATATAAATTAAACAAATCGAAAATCTATACGTTTCTCGTGTTAAACCACTAGATCGAATAATCAAAATATTCATAAAATATCTGGAAAAGACATTTCGTCTATAAAATTATTCTGAAAGCCCATTTACGAAATCTGGTTAATTAAAATAATACGCACAAATGCAAAATGTTTATCACCATACGACCCTTTTCACGACATGCAATAATTTGTACGAAACTTGTAGCTAATGCTTGAAAAAAAAAAAGTTTTATAAAAGAGTGGGTGCTAATGCCCAATGAGTGGATATAACTTTTATAAAATTAAATAAATCATTTTCTTTCGATAATAATTAACCTAACAATAAGATGGTAATAAAAACAAAATCTCACTTGATCCATATTCAATTATATCTGAAATTAATAATTAAATCACATCTCATAGTCTGATAAACTATTAATATCTGTATAGATTATTTCTATATGTTAATCAAACTCAATCTATACCAATATAGTATCCAGGGTATCTGTTATATGTGGTGGAGATACTCAATACACACATAGAGCAAAGAATAACATATGATATACATGTATTGGGTGACTTAATGACTTCCTAGATATATGTCATACACATGTTGGATGATTGTCTAGGACTTACACATATGTGGCCTGATGACTGTTGGAGTGAAAGGTGCAGTCCTAGTGTTCTAAAATTTTCATTAAATATTAAATTTTCATTAAATATTTCTCTTAAACATACATAAATGATATTTAAAATATTCTAAAACTTTTCATGTAATAAACTCTAGCTGGAAAATAATAAATTCCAATTAAAATTTTTAATATGAAAACATATATACATATACAATTAAATTCTAATTTCAAATGTATATCAAAATTTATAATTTAGGAAATTAATTTAGTAAATATTTCAATTCTAATAATCAAAAAATAATAAAATCTTAAATATATATAACTGTAAACAATTCATTAAATTTAAATAAAACAATTCATTCACAGAACTCCAATACTCAAATCTGAATCTAAAACGGATTTTCATCTGATTCCTAATAATCTTGAAATCACCATAAAATCATATAAAACTCAATTTAGAACTTAAAGAAAAATTAACTAATTTTTTGGATTCCAAATCCTATTGAAATAAAATTACTTGTCTGAATAAATCAAACACCCAAATATTCTGTATAAGCATCCATATTTTTTCTTCATTTTCTTGCTACGGCTCACCATGATTTTTTTTTTGTTCCTTCCTTTTTCCTCCTGTTGTTCGGCTCTGAATTTCGGTTCTGTGTTTGTTGTCCAGGTTCACGGTGTTGAATTGTTTTGTTTCTAATAACTTATATAATAACTTATATAAACGTAGCCACTTAAATCAAGTGTCTTCTCTTTGTAAAAACTTGCCACTAATCCAATTTTCCTCTCTCTATGTCCTTCACGTTTCAATGGCTTACTAAGCGTGTATTTGTGACATGTGTCTTCTTTCCTTTTCATTTTAATAATCGCCCACTGTTACTCTTGGTTTCTTTGTTCTGCTTCCTTGCTTTTCACTATGTTGACTTTACAATTTCTTTTCTTTTGCTTTGTCTAGTCTCTCTCGCATTTGCATTTTTTTGGATCAATTCAAAACCCATTTTTAATTGGGCTTGTTTAGTGTCCATCGAATTGATGGACACTTGACCCACAAAATTTTAACTTTTTATTGGGCTCACTTAAAATAATTTCTACCCACTTAAAATTTAAGTTTTAATTAATTTTCTGGGTCCATTAGGATTCGAACCTTACAGAAAGATGGTAGGTCTGGCCAGCAATAATTTTGTTAAAGAGAGAGAAAAAAAGAAGATGTGGAATGAGAAAAGGAGGGGTTTTGTTTGTGTTTACACAGAGAGAGATCGGGAAATGGGTGGGTGGGTGATGAAAGTTGTTTGATAAAAGTTCAAATATTTGAAGATAATAGTTACAAGTAGAAGTCTCTCGAAACTGAATGACCTTCTTTATTTTGTACCTTTTTGCTTGTACACGTACTCATATTCTTGTAACGATCTCACAAACTATCAAACAAATGATGTGGCTTCACTTGATTGGTACTTGACTACCATTAACAGAATCCAAGATATTCAATTATAAGCAGACCTTTTGCTAGTTCAAAACCAGTTTGTGATGATCATATTCTATCAATCAATAAAAGAAAATGGCCTTCGACTGCTGGCGCCAACCCCCATGCCTCCCATTGTGTGAGGCATGGGTTTGACACCCTTCCCGTAATATCCAAACTCTATATATTATAATAATAATAATAATAATAATAATATTATTATTATTATTATAATAGTCTCATCATTTATATGAATTGATTTCTCACCCTCGTGTGGATCTACCCTTACATTCATGTGGACAGATCCCTTCCAATTGGGAGCAGTCCTCGGGGACGCACCATCAGTATCCTATCTCGATTGGTCCCGGTAGTCCTCTAGGTCCGTCCCAGTTATAGCTCTTGTTGACGTTCGGATTCAATCAACTCAGGTTCTTGAAACCTAATACTGCGATTAAAGTAAAAACAAGACAAAAAGAAGAGAAGCAAGGAGGAAGAACACAAAGTTTTTACATGGTTCGACCGGAATATGTCTACGTCCACGATTGTGCTCTGGTTTGTTTTCAGTAGAGTCACAGTTCGTTGTTATTTTGAGTGTGTAGAGAGAGTCCCTTTACAAGTAAATTTTAATCCTTCATTTACAAAGAGGGGGAGGTGCTATAGTTTGTACAATAAGAAAATTATTAATTACACTTTCCACTACTAACACCCATTAATGTAAGGTCAAATCCCATAAAATCAGGGTCTTGATTTGATAGTTGTGTGTTCTTTAAATTGTGCTGCTACCATTCTGAAAAAGGTTCAATGTGCATGTCACGCTACACCATGTCACGAGCTGGTTCTGCTCTGGGCGACCTGGAGCTCGTGTTGAGCAACTTTGATTATGACTAACGACCTGATAGCTTGTCTATGCGAGTTGAGGTCTGGTTTACTGGAAGCTCGTATTCGTGAGCTAGATGCAAGATGATGTGAGAGCTTCCTCCTACGAGCTGGAGGTCATCATAATAGGTTTTTGTATGTGAGCTGTTCATCAAGTATTCTTGCTTTTGCGATTTGGAACTTGGCAAACCGGGCTTTTATCCGCTAGGTTGGTCCATTGGCTCAGTTCATTGGGCTTTTACCAGCCTGTGTGTGTAGTACATTAGCCCCCAACTCTTAGTGTGTTATGCGGACTGGGAGCTTGAGCTTACTGGTAAAAGCTTATGCATTTGGACTTATCGCGCGGCCCTTTAAAACTCTCTGCATCACTTTGCCTTTGTGAGGAAAGCATTTATGCAGCTGCTAGGTCAGACTGCTTGAGTTCCTTGAGAGTGAAGAGGAACTGAATCAGAGTAGGGAGCGAGCTGGAGAAGGTTATGTAGTGAGCTTCGACCGGAGGTCACTCCTATGAGGACTGTGGGATGGAGAAGCATAGGAGCAGGTTGCATGTTTTACCTTATTGCGAGGTTTGTTTGGCATTTGTTTGCTTTACTTTAGCGTTTGCTTTGTGCTTTAATCCCACCATGTCCTTGAATTTCCTATGGACTGAAAAGTGAGGTTATGCATGGATTAGTGGTAATAATACCTGGTGTGAGCTGGTGAGCTCGGGAGGTGTGGTTTTTCAAGGTCAGAGCCTTCTTGTATTACATAAATCTGATCGGGCTGTGCAGTAGGTCGCACAAATGGCTTTAAAGCCAACATGGATGGACTTCAGCTAACAGCGAGATAAACCGTTCAAGCTATACCAGAGGGTCGAAACCTAAATTACATAGTGAAAGTTATGGAGGTTGAAACCTCAGCTATGCTTAAAGGTTCAAAACCTGAGCTATATAACATTATAAACCTCTCAAACTATGCCTAGAGGGTCAGAACCCAGATCATATAGCGATAGTTATAGAGGTTGGAACCTTAGTTACTCTCAAAGGGTCAAAACCTGAGCTGTATAGCATTATAAACCTTTCAAGCTATACCTAGAGGGTCGGAATCCGGTTTACATAGCGAGAGTTATAGAGGTCGGAACCTCATTTGTGCTCAATGGGTCAGAACCCGAGCTGATACAATATAAGTTTTGCCATGATGTCCAAATGAGGTAACCTTAGCTAACAACATTATCATTGGCCAGCTGTCCAGAGGGCGTAACCTTAACTGACAGCATTATCATTGGCGAGCTGTCCAGAAGGCGTAACCTCAACTGATAGCATTATCATTGGTGAGCTGTCCAGAGGGCGTAACCTCAGCTATGCTCAAAAGGTCGAGACTCGAGCTGTATAGCATAATAAACATCTCGAGCTATGACCAGAGGGTCGAAACCCAGATTACATAGTGAGAGTTTTGAAAGTAGGAACCTCAGCTATACTCAAAGGGTTGGGACCTGAGCTGTATAGCATAATAAACCTCTCGAGTTATATCTAGAGGGTCGGAACCTGAATTACATAGTGAAAGTTACTGAGGTCGGAACCTCAACTATACTCAAAGGGTCGAAACCCGAGATATATAGCATTATAAACCTCTCAAGCTATGCCTAGAGGGTAAGAACCCAGGTTACATAGTGAGAGTTGTACAGGTCGGAACCTTAACTACACTTAAATGGTCGAAACCCGAGCTGTATAACATTATAAACCTCTCAAGCTATACCCAGAGAGTTAGAACCTAGAATACATAGTGAGAGTTGTGGAGGTCGGAACCTCAGCTATGCTCAAAGGGGCCCAACGAGTAGTCATAGAATGGCCGATGTCGAGACGCCGTTTATTCTGATGGGTAGTCATCGAGTGGTCGATGCCGAGAAACTCGAATTCGATTTATGGTATCATGTCAGTGTTTACGAAAGGTGCTTAAAAAAATTTGTTAAAAGTGTGAGATTATGTTGTTGTGTAATAAAGTTTTGTAACTTTTAAATCAAGTGTACACCCATTAAGTAAAAATACTTAGCGCGTTGAAATTTTCACGTGTAGGTTGAGGCTTGGACATTGTAAATAAAGACTAAAGAGAAGATATCTATAGCAATTGTTGCGAGTCACATCTCTTCACCCTTTGGGTAATTATTCTTTTAAGCACTATGTATTTTTGTCAACGTATATTGACACGCATGTATATATGTACACAAATATGTATTAATGAGATTTTGTAATAATAATGTATATAAATAATATAAAAGATTTTGGTATTGTAAAATGATTTTGTAAATAAATTCGTTACGTTTCTTTTAATTGGCAGTTACTTTTATTAATATGATTTTTATTAAATGTTGTATTTATAAATGTTTGTGTGGTGAAGTGATTTTGGTGTCGGCCGGAGGGTCCGAAATTGGAAATTGAGAAAAAAAAAATTAGTAGTGTTATCTTGTTTCTTACAGGTTTTTAACTTCTAGGTTTTTAGAAAAACAGAGGAAACTCTGTCGAAATTTTTAAAATAATACTATATTTATGTATAACAATAATGAATAAATCGATTAAGATATCATCATTCGACTTGGTTTCTATTTTAATGGGAATCTGGTGGAGGGTGTTGCAATTTTAGTGGTATCAGAACTATGGTTTAGGCATTTCTAGACCTAGCGGTTTTTGAAAAAGGAATGGTTCCATTTGAGTGCACATGTATTGCATATAAAAATAAAATAGGAGGATGTGACTCTGATGCGCGGATTTCTCTTTTTTCCGATATAAGATAAAGAATGGAACCCTCTGATGTCGTAAGAGCCGAGGGTGATGAAGGAAGTGGGGATAATAGCCCAGCTAGTGTGGCTGGAGGAAACTCTCATGGGTCCTTGAGTCCAAGAATGGCTAGACCGGAGGGCTAAGGCTAGTAAGCACTTATGTAGCAAATGGCAGAATTTTTTTACAAAACGTGATCCGAACAGCATCACAGAAGTTCGTGCTAGAGAGGCTACTTGGGAGAGTAAGGATGTAATGTGATAACAATACCCCCAACTATTTGAATAAGGTAAATTTCAAGGACGAAATTTCTTAAGAGGGAAAGAATTGTAACGCCCCAAATTTTCTCTATTTAAGAAAAAAAACAAAAATATATATATCCGGATGAATAATATTTCAGAGTAAATAGTGATTTTGGGATGAATAGTGATAATGAATAGTAATTTTAGAGAAACGAATCCCGAAAATCATTGAAAGTGAAAATTTTGATTAATATTATTTTCGAATGAAAAATATGCTCGTGAATAGTAATTTTCGAAAAATGAACTTCGAATATCAAAAGTCTCGAAATAGGAATTAGAGTTAGTAAAAACTAAAACAGAGTAAGAACGAGTAAGTTTGAGGTAAAATGGAACAGTTTCTGGATCCGACCGAAAATTCGAAAGGATTTTCGAAAAATTAAAAAATTTAGAAAAGTTTCAAAATTAGTATGAAAATACTCAAGAAGAATTTTAGAAACTCAAATGGCACTCTTGAAGGAGATTCGGATGAAAATGGAATCAATCCAAAAATCATCAAAGGCGAACAAATTTTAAGGGTCACCGAGGTTACTAGGAGTACATAGAAAGTCCGAATATAGGTCTCGAAAAAAAAATTCGAATTAGGGTGTTACATTGTCAATTTAATGATTGGATGACCATAAAATATTTTTGAAAGTTATGTGAGCAGGAATGTGAATTAAATACATTAAAGGGCAAAGTAGACATTTCACTAAAAAATTATCACCAAGAAACACAAATTCATGCCATGCAAAATGGACCAACAAAAGAGTGACATAAGGAGGTCCAAAACGGTGATTTATGTCATGTAAAATTTGTCAATGAGAGAGTGCCACTTAAAAGTGAAAAATGTGTGATTAATTATTCATTGGTGTATATTGATTTATTATTCGTAAATTACATGAAGTATAAGAGTTATAAAGAATGATTTATTAAGTTTTGTATATTATTGGAAGTGATAAAAAGAAAAAGAATTATTATTTAGAATATTATAAATATTTATTATTCAAAATAGTTGTAGGTGTGAATTGTTATAATATAGAATATACAATCTTTTGTACGTGAAAAAATTTGAGATTTATTTAGAGTAGAATTATTATGGTTACTGATGATTAAATGAAAGTAATGACTTTAGAGTAAGATATTGTAAGTTGAGATGATTCCTAAATTTCAATGATGAAATTTCATAAGGGGAGAATAAATTGTAAGGCCCAATCTAACTGGATCTAAGAGATTATTTGAAATTTAATTTATTATTATTAATTTGATCTGGTTTCAATTTTAAAAGTATAGAAGTTTGTGGATAAATATTTTATTAGGGGATATTTTTAAAAGAAATTAAGAAAGTTGGGTTAAAAGGAAAATGATCATAGGGATATAAATAAAAATTTACATATATACCAAAAAGTCAAATGGGATTGGTGTGATTTTTTTTTATATAATAATAATATATATAAACTAGTGGTGGGATCCATTGGAAATATATATATATATATTAGTGGATGATGATGGAGAAATAATAATAATAAAATAACTAAAAAAAAAAAGGAAAGAAGAAGACATGAGGTGGTTGAGTGTTAAAGAAGATAAGGATGGTGGGTGGATATATATATATATGTGTGTGTGTGTGTGACATGAGAACAAAAGAACACACACAGAAAGAGAGAGAGAGAGAAACAGAAAGAGGCCATTCGGCGAGTAAAAAAAAAAAAAAGAGGAGAAGTTGAGAAGGAGGAAGGAAGAAGTAAAGAAAAGAAAAATATTTTGGGTCGGATTTATCCAGATAAGGTGGATCTATGATGGTGAGAAAATCAAAGAAGAACGCGTTTTAAATCCAAAAATAGACAAAGGAATTGGGTGAGTGAATAGTTTTATTTTTAATTAAATTAATTGAGTTATATTTATTTATATTTCAGATTTTATTATTTACTTCAAGTAAATAAATTGTTAAGTTAGTTGATTTTATAGGTTATAAATTTTGTTTTACAATTGAAATAAAAGTTTATATATGTTTTAGATTTTATTTATTTAAGTGTTATTAAAAGATAATTATTTAATTAGTTTATTAATTTATTGATTATGTATTATGATTTATGATTTAATTATAGAATATGTATTTTGATAATTATGTTTATATTTAAAAATCGAGTTACACAATTTCACATATAAAATGATTTAAGATTTGAAAATGAATAAAATAAAATTTTCAGTATGTTTAAGTATATTTCACTTTTAATTATGTATAAGAAATAAATTATTTATTTAATAAAGTGATTTTATAGATTATAAATTATTGCATATTTATAATTATGTTATGTTGCGAGAAATAATAACTACTTATATTTTGAGAAAAGTATTATTTAATATTATGGATCCTTTTTCAAGTTTATTATTTGTATGTTCTTATTAAATTTTTACATTCAATATTCATATGTTTTAAAGTATGTGTGAAATGAATATTAAAATTTTATTAAAGATATTAGTTATGAGTATTTTAAGTATCTATGACATTGACAATGCATTTTAAGATTAAAAGTGGTCCTTTTTAAAAATATCAGTTTATGGATATTTTATGTATTTATTTGAAAATGAAATATTTTATGCATGAAAGGTTGGTGTACACTTGCTTGAAAATTTAGTTTTTTTTTTTTTTTGTTAGTAAGGTTTTGGAATGTTTAAAATTTTGATTATTTATGTTTTTGGTTGCATGAGTTTGATTTCCATTGAAATGATTTGTGGATTATTTTGATGTGTGAAATAGGGAAAGTTTGACAAATTTTGAATTTCTTGTATATGTTGGCCGAATATGGATATAGAGAGTTTTGTGAAATTATTTTTGACAATTTGTGATTTAATATTATTTGCATGTAATTTTAATGACTTTCGAATGGAAACAGAAAAGAAACGGAAAGAAACGGATAAGTTTAGGGACTTGACCGTGTATTGTTAAAATGAAGGGCAACGTGATATTTGTCTAATTTTGACGAATAATTGAATAAAAAACAATGTTTTATAATGTATTTGTGATATTTTGATGAAATAATGAAAAAGGATAATTAAAATTTATTACGTTTCATTAATAATGAAAATTCTATTTAAAAATGAAAATTGTTAAATTTTTGGTAATAAGTGAAACTTATAAGGCTCCGAGTAAGCCTGAACATTTTTAGGTGGGGGAAAATTGACATGCGAATATGGTAGATTAGCAGTACTACGCCGTTACACCGATATATAGTTTTCGACGGATGGATTATGAGAGACACTAGGTGTCCGGTCTTGAAGTCGAAACCGATTGTGATATACTATTCGACGGGTAGTCATCGAATGACCAATGTCGGGGACGCCGTTTATTCTGGCGGGTAGCCACCAAGTGGCCCATGCCAAGAGACCGGAATCCGGTCCTAAAGTCAAAACCGATGGTGATATGCGACTTAAGCGGGTAGTTATCGAGTGGTCGATGCTGGGGATGCCATTTACTCTGGCTGGTAGCCACCGAGTAGCTGATGTTAGGAAACCCGAATCCAATCCATGGTATCATGTCAGTATTTACGAAGGGCGTTTAAAAAATAAATATTGAAAGTGTGAGATTATGTTGTTGTGTAATAAAGTTTTGTAACTTTTAAATCAAGTGTACACCCACTAAATAAAAATACTTAGCGCGTTGAAATTTTCACGCGTAGGTTGAGGCTTCGACATTGTAAATAAAGAATAAAGAGAAGATATCTATAGTAATTGTCGCGAGTCACATCTCTCCACCTTTTAGATAATTATTCTTTGAAGCACTATGTATTTTTGTCAACGTCTATTAACACGCATGTATATATGTACACAAATATGTATTAATGAAATTTTGTAATAATAATGTATATAAATAATATAAAAGATTTTGGTAGTGTGAAGTGATTTTGTAAATAAATTCATTACTTTTTTTTTAATTGATAATTACTTTTATTAATATGATTTTTATTAAATGTTGTATTTATAAATGTTTGTGTGGTGAAATGATTTTGGAGTCGGACGGAGGGTCTGTAATTGGAAGTTGAGAAAAGAAAATTTTAGTAGTGTTATCTTGTTCCGTACAAGCTTTTAACTTCTGGGTTTTCAAAAAAATAGAGGAAACTTTACCGAAATTTTTAAAATAATAGTACGTTTATGTATAACAATAATGAATAAATCAATTAAGGTAACATCCTTCGACTCGGTTTCTATTTTAATGGAAATCTAATGGAGGGTGTTACAAAAGATATTTCAACTATAAAATTATTCTCGAAACACATTCACGAAATTTGGTTAATTAAAATAATACACACTAATGCAAAATATTTATCACTATGTAATCCTTTTAACGATATACAATAATTTGCACTAACCTATAGCTGATACTTGAAAAAAAAAAGTTTTATAAAAGAGTGGGTGTTAATACCTAGTGAGTGGATATAACTTTTCTAAAATTAAATAAATCATTTTCTTTCAATAATAATTAACATAATAATAAGCTGGTAATTAAAATAAAATCTCACTTGATCCATATTCAATTATATCTGAAATTAATACTTAAATCACATCTCATACCCTGATAAACTATAAATATCTATATAGATAATTTCTACCTGCTAATCAAAACTCAATCTAAACCAATATAGTATTCAGAGGAATCCGTCATACGTGGTGGAGATAATCAATACACACATAGAATGAAGAATAATATATGTCGTACACGTGTTGGACGACTCAATGACTTCCCAGATATATGTCATACACATGTTGAATGAGTAGGAATTACACACATGTTATTTGATGACCATTGGAGGGAAGGGTGTGGTCCTGGTATTCTAAAATTTTCATTAAATATTTCCCTCAAACTTACATAAATGATATTTAAAATATTCTAAAACTTTTCATATAATAAATTCTAGCTAAAAAATAATAAATTTCGATTGAAATTTATAAGATGAAAACATATATACATATACAATTAAATTCTAATTTCAAACGTATAGCAAAATTAATAATTTAGGAAATTAATTTAGTAAATAATTCAATTCTAACAATCAAAAATAATAAAATCTTAAATATATATAACTATAAACAATTAATTCAATTTAAATAAAACAATACTCACAGAACTCCTATGTTCAAATTTGAATCTAAAACCGGTTCTCATATGATTCTTGATAATCTTGGATCCACCCTAAAATCACATAAAACTCAATTTAGAATTTAAAAGAAAATTAACTAATTTTTTGAATTTCAAATCCTATTGAAATAAAATCACTTATCTGGATAAATCAGATCCTCAAATATTTTGTACAAACATCCAGATTTTTTCTCATTTTCTTGCTTCGGCTCATCATGATTTTTTTCTTTCTTTTTCCTCCTGCTGTTCGGCTCTGAATTTCGGTTCTGTGTTTGTTGTCCAGGTTCATGGTGTTGAATTGTTTTTGTTTCTAAAAATTTATATATACGTAGCCACTTAAACCCAGTGTCTCAATTATATATTTTATAAACCAACACGGTCGCCCCAATTGGTTTCTGTATGTGAGACACTTGTCTCCTCTTTATAAAAACTTGCCACCAATCCAATTTCCCTCTCTCTATGTCTTTCACGTTTCAGTGGCTTACTAATTGTGTATTTGTGACATGTGTCTTCTTTCTTTTTCATTTTAATAATCGCCCACGGTCACTCTTGGTTTCTTTGTTCTGCTTCCTTGCTTTTCACTATGTTGACTTTACAATTTCTGTACTTTTGCTTTGTCTAGTCTCAGTCACATTTGCATTTTTTTTTTTTTAAAAATACATAAAATAACCCATTAAAAAGGTGGACCCCAAAAATAACATTTTTATATTTTATTCTTAAGAAAAGATATTAAATGAATGAAAATACCCTTAATTAATGAAAATGGGCACCATAAGCTGCATTAACCCACCAGCTTCTCAAATGTAATCATAACCCATTTGCTGAAAGTTAGTTGCTATGACCCTCCCGCCAATTGGAGCCTTCCATTTTGTCCCGTCCCACATTTCACACGGTCTTCATTCTTTCCACATCTTAGTCTTTTTCCACTTTGCATGTCCAAATTCTCTTCTCTCTTCCCATGACCGACAAAAGGAGTGAGTGAGCTTTTGGACGACAATGTACTGCGCCTTAGCTGACCGACTTCTTTTCTACAGTACCGACTTGTTCTATGCAGGTGGTAAGTTTATTTGACTAGTTTTACTTGCTTTGGATATCGAAATGTGGTAATGTGAACCGAGGTTGGGCTATTAGAAGTGGGCTTCGTATGTTTGGTGTATTTTGTGTGTAGTGTTATGGGTATTAATAGAATGAGAAAGTTAGATTGTATTGGTAGTTGTTATTGTTGAATGTGTAGTTGAAATTTTGTAAACGATTCCATTCGTGGTGTTTGATATTGGAAATGTAAACATTGGGCCGAATGTAAACATATGGGTTGGAATTACTAACCTTCTAACCTGAAGGTTGAGATTATCAACGTCAAGGTTGGGATTAAGGTTTGGATTACCAACCTCTAGGGTGGGAGACATTAACTACAGATCGAGAATTGCAACCTTCAGGTTGAGAATCCAAACGTGAAGGTTGTGAATCCAAACTTGCAGGTGAGAATCCAACCTGATGTTAAATTCAAGTTGGGATTCTCAACCTCGAAGTTGGGAATCCCTATATTGAGATTGCGAATGAGGTTGAGATTCTAAATCTTGAGGTTGCGAATCCCTACCTACAAGTTGGAAGTCAAAATTACAGTTGAGAATCCAATATGGATGTGATGTACAAGTTTAGAATCCTAACCTTGAGGTCGGGATTCTCAACTCTAAGTTGGGATTCCCAACTTCGAGGTTGAGAATCCCAACTTGAAGGTTAGGATTTGCAACCCGCAGGTTGGGCTGAAACTTAAATTTTTGGATTTTTTGATTGGGAATCCTAACATTTAAGTTGAGCATCCGAACCTGGTTAGGATTCTCAACCTTGAATGAACTTCTCAACAAGTTAGAATGTGTTTTGCATTTCATTTATGAATGTGTTTAATGTGATTTAATTTTTTGGTTTCTTGTTACATTTTCATAAACTTTGTTGTTGATTGATGGTGTTTATTCAATGTTTGGTAGTTTTGGTTTTGCGGATCGATAGACAAAGTTGTATGGCATTTGATATGAAAGAATTAAAAATTGTTATGAAATGTGTACAAATGCTTGTTTTTCTTGACGTACATGCAATTGGTTCGGAGAAAATATTAAATAATACAACCTGCACTTATTTGGGAGATTGTAAGAGTAGTAGTGCTTGTTTGTCATAAACCAAGAGAAAACAATGTTTGGATATATACTGATCAGAGTGTTGCCTTAATTTGATAGGTTGAAGGACATGGATAAAGTTCGAATTGCAGTTCAATACAATGGACAATGGATGAATAAGGGAGGAAAATTTATGTATGAAGGTGGGAAGACGAAAGGAATTTTGTTGTCGAAGAATTCAGCGTACGAAGAATTATACGATGTTGTATGTCATGCACTTGATATAAGCTCAGATGAAGTTGCAATTATGATGAAGTTCAAATATAAAATGTGTGATGGTGCCCCACCAATTGAAGTGTTGAATGATAGTGATGTTATGTTCTTTATCGCTGAAGTCAGTGATGTAATGACGAGGAATCCATTATGCATTACAATGGAATATAAAGGTGACTCGACAGCAACTGCGCTAGTGAGTGAGGAAGAATATGCTAAAAATGTTGGAGTAAAAGATACTACAGAAAAATGTTTGGGCAGTGAAGTTTCGGATATTGCAAAACAGACAATGAGAGTTAAAGACGTGATCGGGGTTGATAATAATGCAGACCACATATTTTATCATTTTGGTATCGAAGCTACAGATGTCTGTACATCTCTATTGGCACCTACTGAAGCATCACCAGTTAATAGGGTTGACTGTTCAAATGAGAAGAAGTGAAATCCGAATAAGTTGAATAGGATTGTTATGTTACAATGACATCTTCAAATCCTCAAGCAATAGATGGTAGCTACATTGATAGTATGTTCAACAGTGTTAAAGAAGTTCGGTTTGGTGATATATTTTCTAATAAGGAAGAGCTACAACTAAATATAATAATGTTAGCTATTGGTAAACAGTTCAATGCAAGAGTCAAGAAGTCCATGAAAGAGTTATTGGTTATAGCTTGTATGGAAAAAGGTTGCAAGTGGTGGCTACGTGCAACAAAACTTGTAGGGTCAGAAACTTTTCTAATGCGAAAGTACATTCTAGATCACACATGTTCTTTTGATGCACTCATTTTTCATTGTCCCCAAGTAACAAGTAAATTGATTGGGCATTGTATCAAATGGAAGTATAAGGGTGCTTCTTAATGTTACAGTCCAAATAATATAGTTAAGGACATGAAGAAAAAGTATGATTTGACTTGTAATTATAATAAAGCATGAAGGACTAAAGAGGTTGCTATGACGTTAGCAAGTGGATCATCGGAACAGTCTTATAGTGTGCTTTCGTTGTATAGTGCAATGTTGGAAATGAAAAATCCAAGGACTATAACCTATATTGAACGTGATGCTTCTAATCGATTCAAGTACCTTTTCATGGCATTAGGAGGTTCTATTGTTGGATTTAGATCTTCCATTTGGCCTATTATAGCTATTGACGGAACTTTCCTAAAATCTAAGTATAAAGATACCTTATTTATTGTAACTTCCATGGATGGAAATAACTAAGTGTACCCATTAGCTTTTGGCGTTAGAGATTCAGAAAATGATAATGCATGGATTTAATTTATAACAAAGTTGTATGGGTGTATTGGAGAAGTTATTGATCTTGTGTTCATTTTAGATCGAAACATAAGTATAGCAATGGCTATTACACATTCTTTTCCAAAGGCATTGCATGAAATATGTATGTATCACTTGGGGGCAAAACATGAAGATCAATTATAAAGGTCGCGATATGCAGCTGTTGTTTTGCAAGCTGCCAAAGCATGCCGGGTTTCAGTGTTCAATGCGCTTATATCCCAAATCACAGAGTTAATGGTTCAGTAGTTGAGTATTTGATGCTTGCGGAACCTACCAAATAGGCTAGATGTGAGTTTCATGGTAGAAGATATTTCATAATGACAACAAACATTGCAGAGTGTTTGAGTGCCATTTTGAAGGAGGCATTAGATCTACCGATCACGAAGTTAATATAGCATATATGTGGTGTACTACAAAGATTGTTTTGGAAAAGGCGTGAGGAAGCTGCAAAAAATGCCAACGCCAATGACCAGATGGGTTGAAGCTAAGCTACGACAGAGGATGAAGAAAGCCAGTAGGAATCATGTGCGTCCCATTGATGTAGATAAGTACGTTGTCATCGATGAAATTTTGAACCCAGTTGTGAACCTGCAGAATAGAACGTGTGACTGCAAAAAAATTCAGGGGGACCAACTACCATGTGCACATGCACTAGCAGCTTGTAGTAGTCACCATCTATCTTGTTACAACTACTGTGCTCCATACTATAGGACGAAAACATTAGCAGAAGCTTATGCAACTTCCATTTATCCAGTTGGGCTTGAAGATGACTAGATTTGGCCTGACCATCTTGAAGTTCATGTTGCCTACCACCTGAAGGTCGTAAGCCTCGTGGACGACCTACTACAACAAGAAAACCTTCGAAAGGTGAACATAAGAAGCAATCAAAGTGCAGTAGATGTGGTGGCATCAGACACAACAAAGAAAAGTGTAGGGCACCAATTCTGGTATGATAAGCTATTATTAGAAAACAAACTGTCGGATCTACTGTGTAAGATAGCAACTCCATTATCAACATTGTAAACTGTACTAAAATTATCCTTTTTTTTCTTTGTTTTGTTCGTTATGAAATTGATTTGTATTTTGGTCCTTATTTCATTAAATTCAATTTGGATATCATCAGGTCAGCCTAAAACTGGTATATATATGAGTTTTTACACAAGCTGAATCTTCTAGTAGTTTATCACACAGGCTGAATCTTTCCCAATATTCTTAATCTGAGGTTAAGGAAATTCAGTATGACGCATATACGACACCATTTAAAACAATTCAAATGAGAGATATAAAGCGGACTGCAACAGTTTGTAACAGATTAAAATATGTACATTCCATCAATGATGCTGCCAACTTAAAAGGTGCAATATTCTGTTGCTCAATAAAGTATATGCTTTAGTCTCACATTACAAGAGGGTTTCGACTGGTAAACTTCTTTTATATAATGTTCTTTAATTTTTTAGTATGCTATGTTCAACGTGATTTTCTACTTTTTTGTTAAAAGGGCTTTCAAATTTTGTATTGAGCATTTGCCAAGAGAGGACATGAATTGTCTCTTCGAAGATGAAAACGAGGAAAAGTACAAAAAAAACTTATTTGCAGAAAAGATTGGCCTAAGTAGTGGCTGGAGAGAATTTTCCATTGCTCACGAGATAAGGAAGGGGAATGTTGTTATTTTTCAACTAGTTAGCCCAACCAAATTTAAAGTGATTGTTTGAACTTTGTTTACATGTTTACATTTAACATGTCAACTTTTGTTTACAAAAATGCAATATCAAATTGATATTATAGTGGTGGTCAAAGTTAGTACACAATTACTAGAAGGAGAAATTCAGTGCTGTTGGGATCGATTGGATTGCTTCACAAGTGATATCTTCAAAAATTAGATAGATCATTTAGACAATATAATTTAGCCTCCTTTATACAACATAATATTGTTACATAAAGCTCTTTCATGGATAAACCTCTTTTACAGATTAGTGTTGAAAGAAATCAAATTTTCTTTTTCCTTTTGCAAGATTGTTGAATTTGATTACATACATTTAACACATGTAGCTATTACATTGTATTTTTACTAAATCTGAACTACTTGTTTGTTATATATCCTCTAATAGTATACATTGTGACATGCAATGGTTCAAATGAAGTCGATGGAGCGCTTGGCCTTCTAAAATTAGTTCCTTGCTACAGACAATTAGACTCTGGTACTTGGAAGCCCCTTATGCAGCACATCCCTTAAAGACATTTCAGCATTGTTGTCATTACTTTTTAAGTTTGCAACATAAATTGTACTATTTCAACTACAAATGTTGAATGACTAGTATACATTGTGTACATGCTTGTGTTCACTTGTAACCATTGGATCATCAGTTACTCAATGAAATCAACATAATTACTTAGACTAGATTCAAAAGTTTGTCCTTTAAACAAAATAAAGGCAGAAATGGTCATCCATATAGTTGGTTGATGAAATCCAGCATTCCAAAATCAACTCATCACGAAATGGAAATAACACCATTTATGAATCAAATGCTCACATAATGCAATTGCAAGTATAATAAGATTAACATTAGAGGGCAGAGTCATAGATGAGCATCACACGAGCTTGAACATAAAATAGTAAGTCATAATTTTCTTAAGGTTTAATACATAAGACCTTTGGCATAAGCTGGAAAGGTAGGAGCTATCAATGAGAGTGATGATACTCAATAATAGCAAAGAAAGTAGATTCTTAGCTTTATGAAAACATTCCTTTATACCAAGTTGATGTAGTCATATGTTTTACGAGCTCTTCCTCTTGTTGTTGAACAGTTTCCCTAAGCTTCTTGGCAACATATTGTATGAATTAACGACTGCACCATCCTGGCAACATCAGCCATTGCATTGCGAGAATAAGAGCTGCAGATGCTCCATAGTTAAGTGCTTATTACTTTGTGATGCAGATTCACTATCAAATTGTTGGTCTTGTCTGTATTGAAAGTACTGGAAACATTCTCAGTAACAGCTGATTGTCTAAACATCCCCAAAGCGCATAACCTTTAAAATAATGACTGACATGATAAATCCAATAAAATTTATATGTATTCAAGTTAGATTTATAAAAAATCTTAAACCCAGTTGCTCTGCTACTTTTTTGTGTCTTAAATATGGTGATAAATTGAAGATGGCAAATGCATCCATGATAAATTGGTCATTTAATATGGTGAGAGTATGAGTGAGACTAATTTTTTCCTTTGAATTTTACAAGAATGAATCAAGTGATGATGATTATCTACTACAATGGGGAGTGGAATAGTATTAACAATGTTGGGGGTGAGTCGTTCATTGTAGGGACCCCTAAGAATGTCAATTTTTCTTAGTTGGTGGACATTATTTACACAATGACTAACATTGATAGAACAAGATACGACATCAATATTAATTATTTACCAAACTACCCTCAAGTGAAAATGTCCCTTTTGCTCTTAGCCGAAATTACCAAACTACCTTTCTTCTTCCTATTACTACCATTCTTCTTATCCATACTGTATATCATCCATTATTCTCAATTCTCTTCAATCTTCTTCATCCATTCAAGATTGTTCAGTGTAGCTTCTGCATTCATTCAAGTTTCTTTGTTTCCAACAAAAACACATTTAAGGGCTTTATTCATATTTGAGGTTTGTAGGTATGTATATGTTGTTGTTGGTTGTTTTCCATTTTTTTTTTTTTTTACATTGTTTAGTTAAAGATCTATAGAGTGATTGTGATTCGAATGATATTAAGGTGTACATAAGCTAGATCTGCAGAAACTGCAGTTTCTGCATACACAACCAGGTTTAATGGTTCATTAAACCTGGTTGCCTCAAGCAACTGAGTTTAAAAAAGCCATCAAACCCGATTCCTATGGTTGAAGAGGAACCAGGTTTAATGGCCATATTAAAGTCGGTTGGCTCAGGTGACCAGATTTAATTAAGATATTAAACTTGCTTGCTTTGGTACTTTTTTGTGCCTTGAATATGGTGATAAATTGAAGATGTTAGATGCATCCATGATAAATTGGTCATTAAATATGGTGAGAGTATAAGTGAGACTAATCTTTTTCTTTGAATTTTATAGGAATGGATCAAGTGATGATGATTATCTACTGCAATGAGGAGTGGAATGGTATTAACTATGTTGGGGGTGAGTCGTTTATTATGAAGACCCCCAAGAATGTCAAATTTTCCTAGTTGATGAACATTATTTATGCAGTCACTCGCATTGATAGAACAAGGTGTGACATCAGTATTAATGATTTAGTCCAAGCTAGGACAAACGGCCCAATTAAAAAGATCCATGTCATGGATGGTTATAGCTAGTGTCCGTTTTGTGGTGATGGATGAATAACAATATATAATAATCCATAATAATGAACTGAAGACAACTATATGTGCTTGTGATATATCATAGGATTCACAAATTACATTCTATTAGTGTTAGCATGTGTAAATATTAATAGCATGAATTGCACAAAGATTAGAAAGTTAACTATGGAACACTTCACCATGAAATCCAGATTATTGCACTAGCTACTAGCTATTATGCAAAATTACATGCATTTTCCTATCTTTTCTGAAATAAAATAGAACTAACATATATACATAGGCACACTTAGAACTTTCATTGATTAAATTTGAAATAATTCAAAGAAATTAATTATATGAATATAATAATTCAACATGGTATAAATAAGAGATGAGTGCAAAAGTGGACAAAAAATAAAGGTTTTTTTTTTTTTAATTAAATTTATGATTCTTCAATAACTTTATTTTTGTTATTCTTTTAAGATAAAGTTGTCCTCTTAAAATGTGAAAAAGTGTTAGCCATCAACTATTATTTTCGCATGAACCTCACCTAATTCATCAATTATTAAGAAGAAATTGTGTGACATTTAGGCACAATATTTATTTTGCATTAATTTTATCCAAATTCATGTCAGTTTAAACGTAGAGCAATTAGAAAATGGATATAATACTCTGAGTTTAGAGATGATATAAGTAGACTGAGGTGATGGATGACGACAAAAACTTCCATTGGATCTAATGGAGGTCGTTTAACCACTATTAATGGAGCTTGTGACCTCCATTTCTACTGGGGGTTGCACGACCTCCATCAATGATTTGATGGAGGTCGTGACCTAATGCTTCATAACCGGTGAAAAGTTTGTTGGCGGTGAAGTTATATATTTATTTATTTTTATACTTTTTATGTTTTTCATTTTTAATTTTTTTTTAAAAAATAATAATATAGGGGCATGTTGATCTACTATCATTTTCATGAGTAAAAACTTAAAAACAATTGTGGGATTCTAATTTTCTTTTTTTTTTTTGAAATAGGATACTAAAAACTAAAATTCTCTTTCTTATAAACTATTTTGATAATTTTACCCTGTTTTAAAAGTATAAGAATATAGAGTAATGCTACACTACCAAAAAAATTATTCAAATTTATTGCTCAAATGATGTGTCAATTATTATATCATGAATATATCATTCCAAAATTAAGGTGGTAGTTACAAATCAGCTTGCCACATCAATTAGGCAAAATTTTTAGTTTTTTTTTTTTTTTTTTGAAGAAGAATACGATATATTAACTAGCATCAAAAGAGTCCTTGGCAATCAAACCTTCAAGAAAAGGAGTGTCGTGCCAAACAGACGGACTTACATAAGAACGAGCAGCCTTAGCAATCGCATCAGCAACACCGTTAGCTTGTTTTTTAACAAAATTAACTCTAAAATTATTATAATGTCGAAGTAAGCTCTTACAATCCTCAATGAGGCAACCAAACTCAGACCAGTCCATGCGGGTAGAATTAATGGCATCTACCACCACGTTGGCATCCAATTCCAGGACTACATTGGAAACTTGTAAGGACAGAAGCCAGAAAATTGCTTCATAAAAAGCCAAGACTTCAGCTTCTCTAGTGTCACACCAACCCTACACCAATTGAGAACGACACATAACAAACCCACCATCATCCTTTCGAATTACCATTCCCAAACCAATCCACTTCAACTGTTCCATAACCGAAGCATCAATGTTGCATTTTAACCAACCTTGCGAAGGTTTACCCCACTTAATCCCCATATTCTCCTGAGCCCGACATCTACTCTTATCTAGACACCTTAAAGACTGCCACTCTTTAATAAAATCCATACTATCTTTAACTGCCTTAGCGGGGGAGCTCAAAACGTTACGCCATAGTTTATTGTTCCTTTGACACCAAATTCCTCACATGACTGATGCTACGTAGCCTGCCTTCTCTTTGCTTAGCCCTGCCAAAACATCCAATAGCCACTTACCAAGATCGTTGTAACTTGTTAGAGAAAAAACTAGACCAACTTCCCTCCAACAACATGCAGCAAACGGGCAACTAAAAAACACATGCTTCAAAGATTCAACTTCCGTGCCACACAACATGCATATTGGATCACAAGGCATTCCACGATTCACCAGGTTCTCCCTAGTCGGAATACAGCCCCTACACACTTTCCACATCAACATTTTGACCTTAGGGGGTACATCTAAGTCCCACAATCTACTCCACTCTCCTGCAGTACTCTCCAAACCACTATCCAACAACTCCATAGCTAGTCTGTAGCCTGATTTAACCGAGTAGATGCCATCCTTACTAAAATGCCAAATCACCTTGTCCACCTTGGGCACACTCCCCAGAGATAAACTAGCAATAGCCCTTACATCCCTTTCTGAAAACAAACTCTCTAACAACTCTACATCCCATTCTCTAGTTCCAGGAATCCATAGATCTTGAATTTTCAAATCTTTCAAGCCCGCTATAACAGGGGTCGCAATCCTAAAATCACTATCCTCCTTAAGCCACGGATCTCTCCATAAATTAAAACTTCCTCCATCCCCAATCCGCCACCTGCATCCTTTCTTAAGCACAAGATTAGCATTCCAAATGCCTCTCCAAACAAAACTTGGATTATAGCCTAAACTGGCGTTAAAATAATCATTCTTTGGGAAATATTTAGCTTTGAAAACATGACTTACCAACGCATTTGGATTGGAGATAAAATTCCAAGCATGCTTGCCTAGCATAGCTAAATTAAAAGCTTGCAGATTCCTGAACCCCAGACCGCCCTTTTCCTTTCTAACACACAATCTATTCCAGCTCAACCAATTTATTCTTCGACGACATCAGTCTTTGAACCCCACCAAAACGAGTTCATCATTTTTTGTAATTCATCACAAAGGGAGACCGGAAGCAAAAAATAACTCATACAATAGACCGGTAAAGATTGAGCCACCGATTTAACTTAAACTTCCCTCCCCGCAAAAGACAAAAGCCTCCCTTGCCATCCATTAAGCCTATTCCATACTCTATCCCTCAAGAAATTAAAAATCGATCTCTTCTTCTTACCAATTAAAGAAGGAAGACCTAAATATCTTCCTGTATCCAACGGGGTAGACACACCCAACATAGAGGAAATAGAAAGCTTAGTAGCAGCAGACACATTGGAACTGAAAAATATACCTGATTTCTGAAGATTGACTGCTTGACCCGAAGCCTGTTCATAATGGTATAGAATCTGTTGGATTCGCAAACACTCAGCCTCTTGAGCTTTGAAGAACAGAAAGCTATCATCTGCAAAAAAACAAATGCGTTACACTAGGCGCTCCACGACACACTTGGTAGCCATGAATGTCACCACGCCGATCAGCTTGATTAATAAGGGCAGATAAACCTTCCGCACACATAATAAAAAGGTAAGGTGACAGGGGATCTTCTGTCTAAGACCACACTTAGGGGAAATAGGTCTAATACCTTGCCCATTAAAATTCACAGAATAAGACATCGTTGAGACACACAACATAATCCATCTGACCCAAGTGGTACTTAAAACCCATCTTAACCATAATTGCTTCAAGATACTCCCACGAAACTCTATCACACGCCTTGCTGATATCGATCTTCAAAGCCACCTCCCCTTTCTTACCTTTAGTTTTCGTTTTCATAAAATGAATAAGTTCAAAAGCAGTGAGCACATTATCCGTGATCGACCTTCCCGGAACAAAAGCCGATTGATTATCAGAGATCACTTTAGGAAGCACTAGTTTCAATCTGTTTACAAGTACCTTAGCAACAATCTTGTAGACAACATTACACAAAGCTATAGGCCGTAAATCCTTCATTCGCGTAGGAGACTCACATTTAGGAATAAGCACAATCGAAGTATCATTAAGCGAAACCGGAAACTCACACCTTTCAAGCCACCCAGTTGCTGCCTTAAAAATATCGCCCCTTACAGTCTGCCAAAAATGCTGAAAGAAACTTGGATTCAACCCATCTAGCCCAGAGGACTTATCAAGATGCATCTGAAAAATTGCCTCATGAAATTCGTCCATAGAAAACGGAGCTGTCAACTTAGCATTGTCGACACTCGAAATACAAGGCAACACATACCTTAAATCATGGGAGAAAGACCCTTCCATATTAAACAAGTGCACAAAATACTCCTTAATCACCCGCGTAAGACCTTCATGATCCTCAATCCACTCACCTGAATTATCAAACAAACCCGAGATCCTATTCGTCCGTTTACGTGTGGAAGCCATCGCATGAAAAAACTTTGTGTTCATATCACCACCTTGCAACAGTAACTCTTTGCTCGCTGCTTCCAGTACAGCTCCTCTTGCAATAGTAGCTCGTCCAATTCAATCCTCAACTTCTTCACGGCCTCCACATCCCTGCTAGCGTTTCTCTCACGAAGACAAACAATTCTCCTCTTTATACTGCCAATTCGATCCTTAACAATTGAGGTTTTTCCACGTCCCCATTTAGCAAGATCCATAGCACACCCAGTTAACCGGTCAAGCAAGTTACCATTTCATGTACTCACCCAACTAGAAACAACCACCTTCTTCAGGTCCGGCTCCCGCAACCAGCAATTTTCAAACCGAAATTTTCTGTTATGCCTCCTCCTAACTTGACGCGCTGAAACCAGTTCAATACGAGTGTGATCAGAGACTGATGCTACCAGATTTCTTAAACACACATCTGGAAATAACTGCAACCAAGCCGCATCCACCAAAGCACGATCCAAACGCTCCTCAACAAAATGATCAGACCCCCTTCCCCGTTCCCACGTAAACTGGTAACCCTGTAGAGGCACATCCTGAAGCAAGCAATCCGAGACAACTTCCCTGAAACCTCGTATGAATCTCTGAGGATGAGGCACAGAACCCCGCTTATCCTCCAACCTTAACAGATCATTAAAATCACCTATACAACACCAAGGCCTATCAGACTTTGTTTTGAGAGCTCTCAGCAGATTCCACGAATCAGTTCGCCTAGTGCTGTCAGGGAAGCCATAGAAGCCAGTTAACCGCCATTGCCCCCCTACACCCTCGTCAATATGCACATCAATATAATTATTACTATACCCAACAATAGTGCCGGGGAAAAAACTACGCCAAAGGAAAGCCAAGCCACCACCTCTACCAATTCTATCAACACAAAAAGCATAATCAAAACCTAATTTTATTTTTATTTCATCAATCTTAGAACCATGAACAATCGTTTCCATAAGAAAAACACAATCCGGCTTACGAGACTTAACAAGCTCGCAAAGAGCACGAACCGCTCGGGAGTTGCCAAGCCCCCGGCAGTTCCAACTGATACAAATCATGGCTCTCGACAAGCCTGGAATCCAGGTCCCGCCGTTACATAAAGGTTTGGTTGATTAGCATTCCCTTGAGCTAAGTTGTCTTCTTCCCTTCCATCATTGCAGCTTTCGACAGTTGCACCAGTTTGAAAGTGTCCCAAGCATGAAGAGTTCACCTGAGGATTGTCTGAGTGTTGCATGAGCTGCTTTATGTTTTCATGCAAAGTTGCTCTACGTCGCTTCCTATCATCCCCTATGACTAAGCCCAATTCTTCCTGGCCCATCACGTCAACCTGCATCCACCCCAGCCCATTTGGATTAATTGTTCCATCAACCTCCCGTTGACTTAAGCTGCTTCCCTCCATTATCCTCTTTCCCATAATATTCAAACTAGCATTAATGTCTCCAGATTGTTCGCCTATAATTATATTGTTCTCTTGCCTATTATGAGCAAATCCTGAGTTGTCAGCCCTATGTCCTCCAGTCTGTCCATGCATTACGCCAACATCCTCGGGATACTCTTTTAACTATCTCTCCCCACCTTGACCGGAATTACGCCTCACCGGAGCTCGCAACCACGATCCCCATTCTTTTTGAACTTCAGTCCCGTCCGCAGTGAACAGACGTGCACAAAACTTCTCTGAGTGTCCTAAAATACCACAAATAAACAAAAAGTACTCAATCTTTCATATTTGAAAGTGATAACTGACCAATCCCCTTCCTTCTTCCGTATCTTCTTACACCTTTTCAATGGGATGCGAACATCAACAGCAACTCTGATTCTCATATAAGTTCTCCAGTACCCCACATCATTGTTATGATCATACTCAATGAATTGACCTATAAAATTACCAATCTATTGTCCCACCGATCGAGACATATAGCCCACCGGTAACTCATAAATTTGAACCCAAAACTGCACATGATAAAGAGGAATAAGAGACGGTACCTCTCCTTTTTTAATCTGGCACAGGATAAGCAAATGGTTGTCGAAAGTCCAGGGACCCCCCTCTAAGACCCGTTTGAGATCAATTATGTGGAAAAATTTGAAAAGAAAACGATGAGAATTGATCTCCTTAATGCAGATTCCTTTACCAGGCCTCCATAGACTCGCCAATCTATGCTTCATAGCGTTGAAATTAATCGTCCTATCTGTCAAAAAACGACCAACAAGGCAGAGCTCCAACGTTTCACCACCCTCAGTATCTGCATCCAGAACAAGCTCCTCATCCTCTTATTCATTAAGAGACAAACCAGAAAGATACTCTTCCATCTGACTCGCTAACGGACCACAGTCTACAACCCTTAAAACTCTCAATACAACTGAGAGAAACTCAAACTCTCCATATGAGAGAGACTAGGCATGGCAAAATTTTTAGTTAAATTTTGAAAGATGTAACATTATTCTAAGAAGATAATAATTCACCATGGTATATAGAATTGGATAAGAGCAAAAATTGGTAAAAAAATAAAGGTACTCATTAAATTTACCGTTCTTCAATAATCTCAACATTTTTACCTCTTCTAGACAAAATTGCCCCTCTTTAAATCTTAAAATGTGTCCGACTGTCAAGTGCCTCCTATTCAATATTCTAGAAGCAGCTCAAAGTCAGCATCTTATTAGAAGTTTTAGGTGTAACACAATCACAACCACACATCAAGCTTGACTTTTGAGAAATGAACTTCACTAATTTTTGTTTTTGAGAAAGTGGAATAAATACGTACATGTATCGATTCAAATGAGTGGAATTCAATATTATGCAGATCATTGAAACTTAAAAGTATAACATAACAATAGAATTCAATAACAATACTGAGTGTTGAAAATGTACTAACTTTAGTGTTGTAGAACTTGATCAAGTTCTCATTGAGTTCTCGTTGATCGGTGTTTAGTCCATCTAAGAACCTCAAAATTGAGGGTTCTATTCGCCTCCGGCTAGTACTTACCGTACTCGACTCAACTTGGTCAAAAGAGAATATCTTCTTCTTTGGAGAGAAAAAGATCTGGTCTTCTCCAATCTCCTCCAAAATGGAGAAGACCAGATGTTTCCATGGAGATCGATGAGATCTCTTATGATGGAGATCTCAGCGATCTCCATTGTACCTAAAAATAAGGTGTGATCTCCTCTGCTCATTGGAAAAAAAAAATTAAAAAGAAAAACCACCAAGATCCTTCACCTATCACTAAGCTCCACCCGAACCCGGGTCGAAGTCATACCTCTCTCACCTTCGATCTTGCACTCTCTCTCCTCCAAGTCGATCTCTTCCACTTTCTCTCTCTAGCTTTTTTTTTTCATTCCATTTGATTTTAGGCAGTCAAAGAGAAAAGAAAGGTTTTATATCACCAACTTATAACTATATTGTCTCTCAAATTTTTCACCTTCAGACAAAACTACCTTTCAATGTTTCCCTTTACTGAAAAAATAATAATTTAGTCATAAAAAAAATATTATGATTTGATCCAGTCAAATTTCATTTTAACCCTTATATGTGTAAAATATCAATTTACACTTTTTATTATCTCTATCTAGTCATTTTCTTTCTAATATTTATAGTTTTTTTTTTTTTTTTACAGGTTTTATAATGTTTGACCGTCAGTCAACAAGTTGACCGTTGATCAATAGTCAAACTGAGTACTCGACACTCGCTACTTGCTAGTTCATTGGTAGAGTAGTGAGTACCGAGTTCTAAAACATTGACTAATCTTACTAATTTAGAATCGTATAAAAGTTTAGTTTCAAAAAAAAAAAAAATCTTATAATAATGTATGTACACAATGAAAATGTAATACTGATCATTCTATTTTATATTCTTACTTGCATCTCAACGTGTAGTATAATAATTAATAACTGAATGTATATTGATGACAATTTATCACACTTAATATCATGCCATGACCTGAGTTCAATCACCATAAAATAAATTAAATGAGTTGACGATATAAATGTGAGATATACATGATTACTTATTTACAAAAACTATAGTTTTGCTAAATGTGATAGTTAATAAATGAATACACATGAATGATAATTTATTTCATTTGTAATATATATCATCATGCCGGTCCAATAACCCCTAGATCCGTAAGTCTCAAGTCATGGAAAATAAAAATCACCAATTAGTGACCATGAGCAACAACGGTCATCGAGATCAGAGCTGTGACGATTGATGAAGAACAAAAGATACAAATTGATCAGCCATGGAAATGAAGAAGATGATTGTAGCAACAAGTTTGGCGACGGCTGGGCATGGAGATCGTAGCGGTGGTTAATGAAGAGCAAGGCATAAGGCGCTTGAAAAACATGCATAAGATGAGCTTATGTTTGTATATATATTAGGGTAAATTACGCAAACCTCTCCAGAGATTTGATGAAATTACACCAATATATGAATTTTAGCCCTTGATATTTAAAATATCAATTAGCGCCCTCAAATTTTAAAAAATAATAATTTTCCCCTCAAAACAATACTCGCTTATTAATCATCGATTACTTTCCAAGTAATAGAAAAATCGTTAACCGCTGTCTCACCGGTTGATTAATGAGTAACGATTTTTGGAACCATAGAATGCAAATAAGCTATAAAAGGTCAAATGTCTAGTATTATTGAAAGATTATAATGTGTGAAAAATTATTGCAGTGTCTTTAATTTATGAAAATAGATACTTTTGGCAGCTGGAATAAAAGAACCAAACTTTGCTCATCAGTACCACAACCACTAAGCAAGACTTAAATCCATTACAGGTACAAAATTTGCTCCACCAATTTGAAAATGAATGTCCATAGAACATATCAACTCTTCATCCCTTGTCAAACAGAGGATAGCATTGCATGTGAGCAGACAATTTCTGCATATCACACTGCTACGTCGCTGCTAGCAATTTAGAACTATCAATTATTGCAAAGAAAGTAATGTTTTACATGATAGAACTATTATGTGCTTGAACATATATAAAAACTGAAGCACGCATCATAGGTTGCAATAACAATGACTGGAATCTTTTCATCAGCTGTTACAATCACAAATTTAGATCCTCTAAATTTGTTGAATTGTCACATGCTATGCCATAAAGAAGTAGAGATTACTCAATAGCCAATAGTTTTGGAAGATCCATCTTGGATTAGCTTGAGAATTATTCTCAACTCATCCATACAAGTTGGTCACAAGCAAGAATGTGCATGTGAATTCCTGATTCTGTGTAGAGCAAGAAGTAAAAATAAGAAAGCTTTACAAGTGAAACACACAATCAATTATAGCCTCCAGTCTCAAGCTTCTACAAATTGTGCCAATTCTGATGGCTAAAGCTAGAATTGTTATCATAACAATTTAAATTGTATATAAAACCTAATATTACAATGACAATAATAATTTCACAATCATGAGAATACAAAATACTACAAGTAAGATTTTTGTTTTCTTGAAAGGTGCGGGTGACAGGAATCAGTAGGTGCACCAGGATATCCCAACTAGGTTGGCACCTCCTTAGCACCCTCATCATCTACCCATCCCTACCATAATATTAGGAAAAATAAAACAAAATGATACAAAAATGTTGAAATTAAAAATAAAAGTAGAAAACAAAAATCAACAAAACCGAAAATATGGCTTGTGATAAACATCATCATAAACTAAAGAACAACAAAAACTCAAAGTGCTCTACCACCTACGAGAAACAATACTAGGAGCTCGAGAAGCTACAAAATTTTCCACACAAATACCCTTAAGACAAATATGAGGGACAACAGACAACATATGTGAAAGCAAATCTAAGCAACCAAGTCAAACAAGCCTCCGATGTCAAGGAACCACACAAGACCGAGACGAAAAAGGGCTACCAATAAAGTAGAGTTGCCTCAAGCCAAAATCTTATCCTAATTAACCTCCCAAGCATAAAAGATAGCATGAACAGTAGCTGCCAACTCTGCCTGAAAAACAAAGGTAATAGCAAGGGGGATCACAGAACAGCCTTGAATAAAACCCCAGCAATTTTGGAAAACACCACCACAGCTAGCAAGGTCAGAAGACTCAGGACGAAAGATGTACTATCAGCATTGAACTTGACCCAACCTGGAGAAGGAGATCAAATAACTTCAACAAATAAGATTATATAAAAATGGAAACTATAACTTGGTACTTGCTATATTACTTAAAGATTGTACCAACCATGATGCACATCTATCTTTTGCATTTCTACTGCAAGTAGAATATTAACAGTTTGAAAGGATTGACTAATAAAAAATTGTTTGTCTTCTTTGTCTCCTGCATAAGATTAGCAAGAAATTTATAAGGAAAACAAATTTCAAAATCCCAAAACTTTTAAGACAAACCAACAATACATACCAAAAGACTTCTTCAAGAGATAGGTCAAGTAGCTAAAACAACATAAGAGTCTGTACCAATGCTAGTGAAAACAATACACCTGCTGCTCCTCATTGTGGCTGCCGGAGACTCTAATTGTTCATGAATTTCTTGGTTCATATACTTGCCATAATTTGGTTTGGTCAACTTCTGTGGATTATGCAAATTCCTCTGGTGCGGTTAATAAGAGAATAGCGTACTCCCATCCTAAGCAGCCATCACGTGCTATCACTAGTAAGCATAGTTAATAATTTACAAACTTTGAATAATAACATAAATTAATCTTGAACGAGCAAAGATTAAAAATTCTAACGTAAGTCCCTCAAAGAAAATCAAATCCATTTTGATAGTGGTTTTGCCTTTGTGAAGTAGAGTAACTAAATAAGGAGAATAAAAAAGTGAAAATAACCAAAATTAAAAGATTTTACCATGAAATTATACAAAGAATTACCATTGAAACTCATTGGAAAATGTTAAGAGCAATTGAAAGTCTCTATTTGCACATCGAGACTACTAAGTTTTAGTATTTCATTGCCGACTATCACCACTAGACATCCATTCCAATAGTCTCTGATCTCTTATAAAAAAATTGTAGTCAATAACCATAGTATTAGATTCATATAAATTTGAACTCATGGTTAAATGATTTTGTTCACAAATATTCCCTTTCCTCTGTTTCTTTCTGTTCAATTTCATTTGTTATTTTTATTTTCTTTTTCATTTATCTTGATAACAAAACATGAATGTTCATTTAAGATTTTTCAAAGCATATAGAAGGAATATTGATGCAATTTCATTTTGTTTAGTTTTCTTGAACAAACAATTCAAAAATAGACAAAGAAGAAAATGGCAACAGATAAATGCACAAGACTAGCACAAAGTCTTCACTAGCGAAGAAATTCAAAGGCTGATTGAAAATAAAGTTAGTTGCTTTTACAACTTTTAAATTGACATACCTAGTGAGTCATGTAGATTCCAAGTATGTAGTAATGTGTCAATATTTCGCTCCATACATTTGGCAATTTTGTGCTAGCAAGAGGGCATCCACGAATCTGTAAATGCATAAATGAAAGAGGCAGGCCCTTCTTTGGAAAGGATTTGACCCTTGGACAATATCCTGGACTTAGTTGTTCCAAGGAACTGAGGCTATGTATGACAGAGGAAAGGCATTATAGATCTAGAAAATCTCCAACCTTCAGGATGTTGAGAGAGGTGAGAAGCTTGATTCCTTTCTCTTCTGGTGGAATTTAGACATCCCCAATGTGCTGAAAATAAAAATTTTAAGTAATTGGTAATAAGATTTTTCAATAACCACCCTTACATCAAATCGAAGGGTTGTTATTGAAAAAAACTAGCTATTGAAAAAATTGATTGAGATAAACTTATCCAAACCAACAAGTTAAAAAAACCCAAATTAAAAACACGCATGGGCATATTTTTGTTAAAATAAATTAAAAAAACGGCAAATAATAGGCCTAAAAACATCTATATTTATAAATAAATACCCAAATTAACATGACTGTACTAATGAATATAAACTTAAGTACGGAATTCCACAGCATGAATTCCTAGATATTGCACTACCATCAAATATGCTAATTGCCATGCATTTTCCTGTCTTTTCGGAAAACAGAGCAAATAAACATTCATATTGAAGTACGAGGTAAGAAAAATATTTAAAAAATTGTAAACTAAAACAAAAGGTGGAAATTGCTAGAGCACAAGCATGATGTTTTTGATAACTTTCTTCTCCTCTGCTGCTAGCAATTTACAACTGCCAATACCAATCAAGTTGTTGTTTCACTTCACATGACAATTCTCCAAATTGGAGCATATATAACTAATCTGAACCAAGCATCACAGGTAGTGATAACAAATAACTGAACACTTTTCAACATGAAGCTAGAACAAGAGGGCCTTGCTACATTTTTTGAGCAAGTATTCCTTTGCTGTGCATGAGGGACATCTCCTTTACTTATGAAATATTCTCTAAAATCTCCTTTGCTGTGCATGAGGGACATCTCCTTTACAAGAAACTGGGATTGCTTTACAACCAATACTAGTTCCGGAGATCCTTCATTTCCTGGTCTAGCTTGAGAATGGCATACAAAA
The DNA here is from genome assembly GCA_022984855.1 of Dimocarpus longan. NCBI lineage: Eukaryota > Viridiplantae > Streptophyta > Magnoliopsida > Sapindales > Sapindaceae > Dimocarpus > Dimocarpus longan. The sequence continues at coordinate 25,980,825 of CM041017.1, forward strand.
CAATTGGCATTTAAAATCCAGATTCTGTGTAGAGGAACAAACCAACTTGAGAATGTTTGCATGTCAAATACAGAATGAACTATTGCTCCGATTCTGGATTCACTACAAATTGTGCCAGTTCTGAAGGTCAGAGCTAGCATTGTTGTCATGGCAATTTTACTTGTATATCTCTAATATTACTATAACAAAAATGCGACATATTATTGTACAAAGATGAAAAGTTTTTTTTACCTTACTTTATTGCTTTCCAACCATGATGAATAATTTTCTCAAGCTTATCCAATGCAAATAGAGTAACTATTGTTTCAAAACACTGACTAAAGTGAGGAAAATAAATTTCAATATTATAACTTATAATCTAAGAAAAAATACATATGAGAAAACGTATTCAAGATAAGGCTCAATTAGCTTGATAATATTATAGTTTGTACCAATGCCCATGAAAACAGTGTGCCTCACCCCGCTCATTATAATCGTCAACCTTAATTTCATTAACTAATTTGGTCAATTTCCATGAACAAAGCACATTGCTCTTACGCGGCCTAGAAAAAGCACAGTGATCAACAACCTGCAGAAAACATCACCCAATCAGCATAGTAAAACAAATAAATAGCCCACATTCACATTGCGATTGTTACATATAGAAAACCCAAAGATAAAATTAGGAGGAACACGAATAAGTGCAAATTAGGAATGCTGATATAAATTCTTCCTCTAAAAACTTATTTTATAACTAAACTTGAGAATTGGTTGAATCTTTTATAATGGTTGTGCCTCAATATTCTGAAACAAATTCTGCTCATTGACTTGGGCTAACAAAACAAAAGGACTAAGAAACAACCAACCTTAAAAGACTTTGTTATATACTTATATTGTTGATAAGTTGATAGTTTCAAACTACTAAGTTTGATTTCTTAGCAAATTAATATTTAAAGTTTACAAAATACTGCAATCAAAGAACGTCTTCTTGATACGATTTCATCACTATTGCCCACAAAATAACATACATGAATTTTGGTATTTCTATAGAAAAATGCACATGATTCATACAAATTCTTAAATAATTATGTAAAGATTTTACCTTTGTATATGTACTTGATGAGGGAGTTGGTGTTCTCTTCTTGGTTGATAACGAATGGAGTTGACCATAGATGTAGAACTGGCTGTTTGAATACATAGAAAATGAATGAAAATGTGAAGGAAATTTTGGCACTAGATTTATAATGTTGTTTGATTTTTCAATCTCAGATTTACAAATTTGAAGGTTTATGAATTATATAGATTTTCAATTGTTTTCTTCTCAATACGTTTGCCATAGCATAACACAATTTATCCAGACTGCAAGTATGTGGGCGATCATGGGCCAATGTTATCCTCTATCCTTTTGCAATTTTGATTTAGCAGGGGCAGCCATCAGCCCTTGGTACATTCCCATTGGTGACAAGGAAATATTTAAGCAATTGCAGAGGCAGACATGATCAAGTATGATATGTTGGGCTTCTTTCAATAGAAAGGGGTTTAATTTTATCTGTGGTTGTCCACTAGGAGGTATGTTTGGTTAAAAAAGTTAAATGGCACAAAGTATATAAATTTATTAAATATTTGCAGCACAAAAGGAATGCATAAAGCATATTTTGATGTCAATTATTGGTTTATTTCCATTTAAATTGGAGTTGAAAACAATAAAATGATGAACTTAAATGAAAGATACTGTGCTTCTAAAACATTTAGCTATTCTATCTACTGGCTGCTCCCCTGAAAAGAAGATGGGACATTAGATTGCTCAGTAGTGTCAACACTATCCTTTACGCAATTCTTCACATATGTCAACATCAAAACTCACCTGGCAACAATGAAAGGTATTGCAAAGAAAATCTGCTCTACCAGTTTGAATTTGAGGAACCACAACCGCTAAGCAAGATCCATCAGAACAAACCAACTCTACATGCCCTCTCAAACATGACAGCATTATATGTCTTAACAAAGTTTCTGCGTATCTCACTGCCGCATCGCTGCTAGCAATTAAGAACACCGTCAACAGTAAACAAATTGATGTTTTACATAACTCAACGTGATTAAACTTATATAACTAAACTGAAGCAAGCATGACAGGTTGCAACAACAATAGTAGAAATACTTTTAACCAACTATCAGTATAAGCAGAGAAGCATGCTAAATTTTACCTGTAAGTATTATTTTGCTATGCTTGAGAAACATCTCCTTTACTTCCAAAACAGCCTCTAAATTTGTTAAATTGTTATATGGTCTGCCATTAAGAAGGTAGGACTGATCAATGACCGATAATTTTGAAAATTTTCTTTTTCCCTAATTAAACTTAGTAGGTAAAGCATCATCTTGGGAGAAATTTAATAATAATAAGAAGAAGAAATAGGAAGCAAAGTTTCAAAAGATTCTTCATTATATTAATTTAGCTTGAGAATTACTCCCAACAGAACTATCTTTTAAGTTGGTCACAAGTAACAATGGCCTTTTCATTTCTTATTCTATATAGAGCAAGAAACCAACATAAGAATACTTGGCAAGTCAAATGCACAATCAATTACAGCCTCCAGTCTCAATCTTCAACAAATTGTGCCAACTCTGATAGGCAATGTTAGACTTGTTGTCGTAACAATTTTACTTGGGTATAGTACTTAATATTACAATGACAACAATGATATAATAATATTCATGAAAATACAAGACAGTAAAAATACGATTATATGAAGATGAAAACTATACCGTGCATACTACTCGCTATGCTTATTGAATACCGCAGCATACATTACTTGTAGAGTATTGTAGGATTGAAAGAATTGCCTAATAAAAATTGTTTGTCTCCTTTGTATCCTGCATAAAAAAAGCAAGAAGTTTATCAGAAAAACAAATTTCAAAATCCAAAAACTTTTAAGACAAACCAACAGTGCACACCAAAAAACTTCTTCAAGTTGCTAATACAATCCTAGTTTTCTTCATGCATATATTTCCCACAGGTTGGTATGGTTAAACCTCCGTTCTGAGGTAAACTAGTCCTCTGCCCTGTATTCCTAACCTACCATCACACTATACTTGTAATCATGTTTACAATTCAGGGATTTGAATAAAAATATAAATTAGAAATGAATGAGCAAAGCTCAACAAATGCAATATAAGGTCGTTACAGAAAATTAAACAAATTATTATAGTGGATTTGCTTTGAAATATTAAAATAAATTATTTTGTAAATTAAAGTTATAAAATAAAGAAAACAAAATAGTGAAAATAACCAAAAAATAAAGATTCTACAGTAACATAAAATTTTTGTATAAGAATGACCATTCGAACTTATAGAAAACTTTCAAAAACAATTAAAAATTTTTATTCACACATTGAGACCACTAAATTTTAGTAGTTTGTTGCCTACTATCACCACCTAACTTCCGTTCAAACATTCTTTGGTCTATCATACATGAAAAGTTTTAGTCAACATCATCATAGTTTTAGATATAGATAAAATTGAACTCATAGTCAACTAATTTGTTTCACAAATTTTCTCCTTAACCCAACACCAAGACATGATTAATTTAAGTATTTTCAATAATACAGAAAATGGCTAATAGTTGATATAAAATATAGAACAAATTTCAATCCCATTCTCATTTTGCTTAGCTTCAATAAACAAAAGATTCAAAAGGAGACAAAGAAGAAAAGAACAATAAAGAAATGCACATAATGTTCCAAGTCTTCACTGACTTAGAATAAATTTATAACTGACTGAATCTAAATTTAGTTGCATTTGCAACTTTTAAATTGACATACCTGGAGGATTATGAAATTGTCTTCCTCTACTTCTTCTTCAACAATAATATGATAAATTCATTAAGTCGATTCTAGGTATGTAGGCGATCATGGGCCAATATCTCCCTCCATCCTGTCTGCAGTTCTGTTCTAGCAGAGGGCAGTCAGAAATCTGTAATTGCAAAAGCGACAAAGGAAGACCCTTCTTTGGAAAGGATTTGAGCTTAGGACAAGCACCGATAAATAGTTCTGTCAAGGAATTGAGACTTTGAATCACAGAGGAAAGGCATTCTAGGTCTGCAAACTTTGTAATGTGAAGGATGGTTAGAGAGGTGGGAAGCATGATTCCTGTCTCCTCTGGCGGAAAAGACACCACATCTGGACATCCATGTATGTAGAGTTCTTTAAGTGAGCTGAGTCTGTGCAACCCCCCTTGGAACAGGGGCTGGCAGATTTTGGGTGTATCAGAAATGCTAAGTGATTCCAGATTAATTGGAAAGCCATTCTCAGGCAAGGATTCCATGGCTTGACAATTATTTATCGTTACTTCTCGAAGAGAGGAGAGATTGTGCATGCACTTGGGTAGGCCGTTTAGCTTCTCACAGTCATCTATTGCAAGCTCTGTCAAGTTTGTAGAAAGCAACCCTCCTTCTGGAAAGGAAACAAGGCTTGAGCACATCCAAATTGTAATCTTCTGAAGATGGTTGAGTTGATGCATGCTGTTGGGCAGAGCCTCTAGCTTCTCACACTTCTCTATTGTAAGCTCTGTCAGGTTTGTAGAAGGCAATCCTTCTTCTGGAAATGAAACTAGGCTTGGGCAACATGATATTTCAATCTTCCGAAGATGGTGAAGTTGATGCATGCCGTTGGGCAAAACTTCTAGCTTCTCACAGTTATATATTGTAAGCTCTACCAGGTTTGTAGAAGGCAATCCTTCTTCTGGAAATGAAACTAGGCTTGGGCAACATGATATTTCAATCTTCCGAAGATGGTGAAGTTGATGCATGCCGTTGGGCAAAACCTCTAGCTTCTCACAGTTATATATTGTAAGCTCTACCAGGTTTGTAGAAGGCAATCCTTCTTCTGGAAATGAAACTAGGCTTGGGCAACATGATATTTCAATCTTCCGAAGATGGTGAAGTTGATGCATGCCGTTGGGTAGAGCCTTTAGTTTCTCACAGAGTCCTATTTTAAGCGTTTTCAAATTTGTGGAAGGAAGACCGCCAGGTGGAAATGAAACTAGGCTTGGGCAAACACGTACTTCAATTTCTTGAAGATGCTCAAGTTGGTGCATGTTGTTAGGCAGTTCTTCTAGTTTATAACAACCAGTAATTTGGAGATTTGTTAAGTTGGTGGAAGGCAACCCTCCTACTGGAAAAGAAACAAGGCTTGAGCACGATGATATTGTAAGAACTCGAAGATGGTTGAGTTGGTGCATATTGTGAGGCAAGGCTTCTAGTTTATTGCAAAGCTCAATTTCAATGTGCTCAAGTGTGGCAGGAAACTCACATTTTGAAAATGAAGATTTGGTAGATGAGCATTCTGCAATACCAATTATTGAAGACTGTAAACTCTTGTTCTCCTCTTGCATCAAAGTCTTTAAATCATTGCATCCACAAATCACCAACTCCTTTAGATTCGGAGATAACTGATTTCTAGCAAGGTGCACAAGAGATTTACAATGAGTAACACACAAACGTTCAAGAGATGTACTTTCCATCCATAAGTCGGGAAGGCATTCCAATAAATCGCAATATTCAATATCAATGCCTCTCAACTGGGAGGGTAGACTAGCCTCTGGAATGGAAACCAGATCTGAGCAGTGTGAAATACATATCCATCTTAGGAAACCAAGGTTGAGGAGCACTTGTGGAAATGTCCTAAGGCAGACGTTGTCCAATTCTAGATAATGACATATGTAAGGCAATCCTCGCAACTGTAGCTCTTCTACATTCTCTTCCGCAATACGTTTATACACCGGAATACGTTTATTCACTCCGTACTGCGAACGGAACCTGGCATCTTGCATTGACACTATTCCACTGTACCAGAAAGACGTTGGCGCATCATATTGAACGCTCTCCACTCCTTCAACTTCTGATAGGCTCTGCTTGAAAAGTTTTTTAAGAGAAACCCAACCTCGATGAACGTCAGAAAAAATTATTGGACATAGTGTGCCGAAGTCCGTCTCAGTTCTTGGGTGCACCTGCTTGCAATTTCGAATTTCGAATCTGCAGTCTTCTGGAAAACTTGCAATTGACACCAGCAATTTATGACAATTACTAATGCCAAGCCTTTTCAATGAAGGAAAATGTTCCGGCAACCTTCCTTGCAAGTTGGGACAATTGATAATTGAAAGTTGTTGAAGGTGAGGGAACACTTCAACTTCCTGACCATTTCCGTAAGAAATCCATTCTTCCCATTCTTGCATATTCTGAAAACAAAGAGTTTCTAGAGAGGGAAAAGGCCTTGAGCAACCAATCCCATAGAACTCAGGACCTACCCTCTTTATACCATTCATAGAAAGAATATCAAGTGTCTTTAGTGAAGGAAGTTGCCCAACTGATGGCAAGGAAGTACAATTTCTACAATCTTGGATTCTTAAGAACACTAAGTTTGAGAAAAAAATATTTTCTAACCAAGAAGGCAGTGATATACCGCCATAGCTATTGATAGTAAGCTGTTCAAGCTTTGGATTAGGTCGTAGCATGTCAAGCACTAGCCTTTCCATTTCTAGATTCCCAAAATCATCTGTACTCCTTACTATTTCTAAATTCCCTAAATCATCTGTACTCCTCCATTCCAAAACTAATTCTCTAATTTTGCTCTTGCCGCTTAAATCAGCTTCCTTGGCATCTACAACATCATGTATATTCTCCAACCCTCTAATTCTCAGTGTCCCCTGTAAATGTTTCAACAACTTTAAGGCTTTTAGCCCAGACCCAGTATTGAGGCCCACAACAAAATCTGACAGTATTCTAAGACTAGTTAATTTACCCATATTGGAAGGCATTTCTTGCAACCCAGTAAGATATGTACTCAGATAACGTAGATTGATTAATTTCCTCACATCACACAACTTCCTTAAATTACAACAATCTTCTAATTTAAGAGTCAATAAATTGCACAGACTATTTATTGACTCCGGTAAACAAGAAATTGGAGTGTTAGAAAGATCAATATGTCGTAGATACTTCAAATTACCAATTGCACTTGGCAGCTCATCAATATTGCAATATCCATTCAAAGATAAAACTCTTAAGCGGCATAGTTTTAATAAAATGTTAAAAATTTCTGAGGTTATCCAACCATATCTAGTTCCACTAAAATGAAAAGGAAAAAATGTCCGTAAATATTTAAACTCATTGAAGCCCTCAAACTTTTTTATTCCATCTAACTCACCACAAACATAAGATAAATGACGATGATTTTTAGAGATACCATTTTGCTTGTCACTCTCTATTGTGTTCTCCATCTTAAAGAAAAAAACCGTTCCTGCAACCCATTGAGCAAGATCATTAATAAGGTCATGCATAACGTACCTTGAGGTGTCATTGCTTGATTGTTGAAAAAATGATCTTGATTGTAGTTCCTGAAAATATTCATCACCTATATCCTCCATATGTTTTTGGCAATTTTTTTTTATCAGAAAACCTTGAGCCATCCATAGTAAAATTATCTCATCCTTTCCAAATTCATAATCCTTTGGTAACAATGAGCAATACGCAAAACACCGTTTCAACTCTGGGGAGAGATAATGATAACTTAATCTTAGAGCTGGCATGATATCACCTGCATTTTTTGCTAAGTCCCAAATATTACTATATAACACTTTTTCCCAATCATCACGTTTAATATTATTTCGTAAGAGGCCTCCAAGAGTTTTCGCTGCTAAAGGCAATCCACTGCATTTGCTCACTATCTTCTCACCAACTTCCTTCAAGTTTTGATGCTCATCAAAATTTTTTCTACCCAAAGAAGTATGAGTAAATATAGACACACAATCATTAAAGGGCAACTCCTTTAATTGATGAGTTGGAACGGTGCCAAATCTTCTTGATATTTCATTACTTCGTGTCGTGATCAAGATTTTACTTCCATAAGAGTAGGCTCGAAATGGGCTGAGAAGTCTTGTCCACGTATTAAAATCATCATTCCATATGTCATCTAGAACAATAAAGGATTTCTTTTCGCGAAACTTCTCTTTCAATTTCACTTGTAGCTCGTTCAAATCACTATGATCACCGTGAATGCCCAGAATTGTTTTCGTTATTCTGATAACATCAAAATTATCAGAAACACAAACCCAAGCTCTGATATTAAAATGATTTTTGACTCGCGCATCATTATAGACATTTTGAGCAAGAGTAGTCTTGCCCACTCCACCAAGCCCTACAATAGGAACAACAGAGATTCCGTCTTCATTAGCCTCATCCTTCAACAACAACTTAACTATTGCCTCTTGATCCTCTTCCCTACCGTAAACATGAGTTTCAGGCACACATGTTGTTGGTAGTCTTTCGTCGGATCCTTTGACTTTGTTGGACCTCTCTTTTGGAATACCTAGCAACTGTAGCTCGTTTTTCGCTGCCACCATATCTTCCAATCTCTTAGTGATCTCCTTTATTCCAGATCCCATCTTCACATTGAATTTCAAAGACCGAGGATTGAAATTGGTGCAGCAAGTAGGAATGAGCATCCGTGCCTTACTTGTGCTGGCTTGAGATTCACGAGACAACTCCCTCTCCAAAGCTTCAGTTTCAAACTCATCCAATATATCTTCCATGTCATAAGCCAAATTTTGAAGATCAACAAGCCAATTCTTCACAGAATCGTCGGTTATCTGCTTCTCCTCTGCGTCTTCAAGCACAGTACAAATATTTCTCAACTTGCCTTGCCACTTCTCGAGATCAGCTTTGATCTGCTCTCGTCCTGCAAAACGCAGCTGTTGACATGAAACCAACTTATCCAACAGCAACTCGACAGAAGCAGTTACAACTGCCCCAGCAACGATATCCATGGTTTATTTGAACTGGAAATGAAGAAATGAGCTTTGAAAATTATCAATTAGAAATGACCTTTGAAGAAATGAGAAAGTCTGCAAAAATTACAACTCGAAACGGAAAATCTGTGGAAATTTGAAATGGAAAAAAAAAAAAATTGGCTTTCAATAGGGAAAACAAACTAGAGAAACTAAACTGGAAATGGGAAATTTTTGTTTTTATTTTTTGATGAAGTAGAGAAAAGAAAATCTAAGAGAAAGTTAACCTAGGAAATGAAGAAATATAGATCTGAAAAGGAAATAGAAATTCGAAGTGGACAATGACGATGAGAAGAGAAAATCAGAAGAATTGAACTGGAGAAAATGAACTGGAAATGAGATTTTTTTTTTTTTTTTTTCTTTTTAACGGTGATGAAGAAATAAAGTAGAGAAAAGAAAATCTAAGAGAGACTTAAACTGGGAAATGAACAGAAAATCAGAAGAGTTTAACTGGGAACGTAGAGATTTTGATTTTTGCAAGGAAATTGAAGCAATGAAAATTTGCAGAAATTGTTTGGCGATAAACCCCAATGAAACTTTGACAATCTACGCGGTATTTTGTCTCCCACTGAAGGTGACATAGAGGACAATAATGCAGTGAAAAAAAGGGGTCCTCCAATATTGACTCTTTTGTTAGCTTTAGTCTTTCACACGCAGAGTTTCCAGTTAAGACTTCAAATGAAGTGGTTAATTGACCGGATTATTTGAAATCTTTTTTGATTACATGTCTCTTAAAATTTTATTCTAAAGCAATTAAAAAAAAATTATTCTAAAGCAGAAATGAAGTTTAAGGTTGTACGTAAAATATGAAATGCTGCTAACTATAGTTTAATTATTTTCTTGATTTCAAATATTCTCAAACATGTTTTTAAATTAGTTATAAATTTTCTATTGAAGTAATTATTTTATTTATTTTAATTTTTTATATACAACACCAAACAAATTTATGTTGGATCTCAATTTACAAATCAGTAACAATAAAACTTATAGAATATATATTTTTTTAATTATTATAATAATTTCAAGATTAAGATGAGATAAGATGATGCAGACACAAGTATATTGTATAAATTTGAGAAACATACCCTTAATGAACCTTTTATTATCATATTTATTTTTAAAATTATCGTATCTTTAAATATTTATTTTGTATTAATAAATATTTTCTATTTTTATTTATAATTTTATTATTTATCCCAAAAAAAAAATCAATTTAGATGAATGATGATAATTGATAGGTGTTGAAATATTTTAATTGGTCGAATCAGAGTAGATTGACGTTATACGGTTTTAATACCTTTAAATTAAATTAAAAGTGACATAAAAGAATCAAAGGACAATAATGCAATAGAAAAAGACGAAATGGATCACTTTACAAGAGAATTCAATGAAACTTCACAATCTACACGATATTTTGTCTCCCAATGAAGGTGACATAAAGGACAATAATACAGCAAAAAATCAAAAGCAGTCCTCCAATATTGACTCTTTGTTGGTTTCACTCTTTCACATATAGAGTTTACTGTTAAGACTTCAAATGAAGTGGGTCTAATCTTTGAGGTGTTGTCCCAAATTAGATTCCTAAAATTAAGGGAATTGATTCACATCGTTACAAAAATTACCTTTTCTTTTAAGATTTTAGTTACAGAATGATCCATAAACGTCTAATTAATGGACCAAACCCAATTGATCAAGATGCCACTGCAGCCATTAACCATCTGCTTATTACCGAAATCTGTATTGATTATATATTTTTTGAAATTTTATTCTAAAACAGAAATGAAGTTTAAGATTATAATCAAAATATGAAATGCTGCTTTATTTTCTTGATTTCAAATATTCTCAAACATGTTTTGAATTAATTACAAATTTTCTGTTGAAATAATTATTTCATTTATTTTTATATACAATACCAAACAAATTCATGTTGGATTTCAATTTATAAATTAGTAACAACAAAACTTATAGAATATATTTTTTTAATTAATATAATAATTTCTAGATTAAAAGGAGACAAGATGACTTGGACGCACAACGTAGACGGAATAAATTTGAGGAACACATTACTAAATCAACCTCTTATTATCATACTTTTATTTTCAAAATGTTTTGAATATTTGTTTTACATGAGTAAACATTTTTCTATTTGTAATTTTGCTATTTCTATTTACTTTTTGTTGAATAAAATAATGATTTTTTTTTTTTTAAAAAAAAAGAAAGGTGAAAAATAATGAAAATTATTAAAAAATATCTTAAAAAATAATCTAAATTCATTTTTACCCAAAACAATTAATTATATTTTTTTACTATTATCCAATTAAATTCCATCTAACATTTCACATAAATGAAATACTACACGGAATTCGAATGGATAAAAAGGATTGAAATTTTATTTGGAGTACAAAATGATTATTTTAAAATTTTTTTCTCTATTTTAGCCAAAGTAAATTTGTCCAGAAAAAATCAATTCCGATGAATGATGGTATGTGTTTGAATATTTTGAATGGTTGAGTTATGACTTATAAGCAGATTAACTTCACGTGGTTGTAGTATCCATTAACTATATATAAAAAAGGGGAAGAGGTTTGGTAAACAGTAGCATAATTTCATACCCCTAAAATTTGTTTGAAATTAAAATGATAATTTTGGCCTTGATAAAATATAAACAGACCACTACAGCAAAAGGATAGAAATGTAAATAAATCATTAAATATTTGTGTGGCTGAGATTGTCAAGCATACAGCATGGTTGAGAATGAGTATAATTGGGAGTATGGTGATGACTACTGAGAGCATAGCGTGATGATGAGATAAGATTTAATATATGGTAAATGGATATTTTTTAAAGGCAATAAAAACAATGCAATCTTCTTAAGCACGATGACATGATACCCATCTCTAGCCAGTTAAATTAGGCCAGGAGTGGGAGACGGTTCATCTGATCTGCCATAATTAATAATTGATAGTCTGAGACAGGATAAGTAAATTGTGTATAGAAAAGAAACATAAATATTTATACATGAAAGTAGTAATATATAATTTTAATGGATGGCATGGAGTGGGAGACAGTTCATTCGAGATCTGTCACAGCTGGTGGGAGGAAGGACAATAAGTGATACAGTTTGAGATAGGTGACATAAGAGCTGAATGGATTGGGAGTCCTTTTCAATTATTGATTGTGGGGGTGACATGGTCACATGGGTCTCACAGCTAGTCTCTAAGTTAAAGCTGACATAAAAGAATGGAAGGACAATAATGCAATGAAAAAGACGAAATGATGTATTATCATTTCTGAGGTGGGATCAAATCATCATCTATGGTCAACTATTGGGACACGGCTATGATACAAACTTAAAAAACGTTTGTATCATACGAATTAAAGAAAAAAGAGAGGTGAACCGTTGGATGATGATCCAATGGTGAGAAAATAAGAAAAAATAAAAAATAGTTAAAAATGATTAGAAGTGGGGAACCGGTTAAAGAGGTAATACCCTCTGTCCCTTTTCTCTCCTCTGTCATAAGAACTAGAAGTTGAAAAACAGAAACCCTAGATCTAATTGCTAATTGAAGTCGATCCAAATGGTTTGCATCCCAAAAGTTGCGGATCCAGAGAGGCTGTAAACTGGTGGATGAGCAGTGAAGCTTGCCAGAGCATTTTGTGACAGAAACTGGTCTGTTTTTGCTTTTCTCGATTCTCATTATCCTGATATTCCTGAGCCTCCATACTCTCCTCATTGTATTATTGGAACACATGAAGCAAAGAAGGAAGAGAGGAGCCAGAGAGAGGCTGTAAATCATCATCAATATTGGAGCAATCTCATCTTCTTTGTCTCTTTTTTAGGTTTGTGGTTGTAGGTATAGAGAAAGAAGAGAGGAACCATAGAGGTTATAAATCATCATCAATATTGAAGCAGCTTGTGGTTGAAGTGGCAGAGGCCAGAGCTTCTAAAGCTTCGTTACGAAAGAGAGGATCTCATATTGATTCTCTCCAGGAGGAGTTGACTCAAACAAGGTTTTTCTTGCGGTTTTAGTCTTGTGTGTTTTTGGCTTGCTAGGTAGAGGATTTTGGTGCAGGAATGAATAGATTAGTCCATTGTCTGGTATTAGCATGTGTAACAAGTTTGTTTCAAATCATTTAGATTAGTCCATTCCAAAAATTAATAGATTTCCTTGTTGTACTCAAGTTAATATAACTTGGTCTTTGATGAAAAGTCTTTACTTTTATGAGATTAAATATTCCATTGCTCTGTTTTCAATTGATAGCACTAGGGGTGGACTTCAAACTTTGATGCATACACATGATACACAAGTTATTGATCTTGCTAACCCATAGAGTTGTCATTGCAGTTGAAGAAGATGTGTAAAGAAGGTGTATATTGGGTAAGTTAGCATAAGTCTGTGGCGTATTGCATGTAAGTACTTGTTAAAACAGGTTGTACATGAAATCTGAATTTGGCGGGCAAATAAGTTTGATGATTTCTTTTATGCTTTAACAATAACTGTAGTTGGAGTTTATGTGGGAATGGAGTACAGAGTTGAGAGGATTTGTAGCACCAGAGACTAGGTATGTTCACTGTAAGATGTTCTAGTTGGATTATATGATCTCCAAACATTATTGATTTGCTATTGTGATTCAGAAATATAGTAGCTAACATTGAAATTCTGATTCATTTTGCATCACTAAGAAATCAAGATACTATTTTAAGTCAATGTAGTATATTTAAATTTGGTTTCTATTATTATGCATGTACTGGTTCTCAGTTGAAGGCTGACTTGGAGGAGCACATTAAAACTTTGGACTTGGTTGTGAGTGAGAACCATCAAATTAGAGTGCAGTTCGAAGAGATGATTGTGAAAACTAAAAAGGTAGAGGCTGAGAATAAGATGTTAATTGATAGATGAATGTTTCAAAAGATGCAGGACGCTGAACGCCTTAACAAGGTTTTGTTATGTTTATGTTAGTTACTTCGTTTAAATGAAAATTCGGAATGTGGTATAGTTTAATTCTAACACTTAAGATGTGGTGCATTTATAGATGATATAAGTAACATTTCATGGATCTTGGCCAGTTCTCCTATTGGTTTTATATATGTGCATGTTGGGTCCTAGAGAATCATGTAGCTTCCCATATATATTTTTGGCTTTGTGGACACATTACTTGATTTTATTTATCAATCTTTATAGCAAAAACAAAGAGTTCTTTTATTATTATAGTTTGTTAAATGACAGGATGTTGTTGTTGTCACAGGCTGCGTTTGATGTGTTTACTGTTGGGTCACCTCTGAAAGATAGCAAGCTGGTAATTCGTGAGAATGTTATTGTAACTCCATCATGTGTGTTCAATGATTGTTACAAAAAGCATATGCTAAAAATTTTTTAATAGGTGTTAGAAGCTATATAATTTTGATATAATTGTTGGTTACTTGGTTTGACTTTTATGATACTTTGTGTTAATGGTTTGTTTGTTATTGTAATTAGTAGCATTATAATTCCATGTGAAGTATAGAAAGGTTACAAAATATAATTAAATGAGAAAAGAGAAAATAAATTACCCTTGGTGCCCAAACTGCAATCATTTTGCTTCAATTATAAGAAAATGATTTTTGATTCATCATTGTGAGAGTAACAATGTAGATTCTATTTGGAAAAATATTTGTATGGAAAGGTTAATTTTAGGTTTCATGTGAAGTTATTCGTTTTTTTTTTTTTTTCAGTGTTTGATACATCTTGGAGAACTTGTGAACTGAGGTGCTGAATTTGATGTTGATTGTTGTTGACATGCTAAGATCATTGATTTATATGTAAACTTGTTTTGCTCAATCCTTAAATTGGTCAAATAGCTTTTTAAATACACCAATATAGTGATTTATAAACATAGATGGACGAAGGTATATGCTATTGTGTGGCGACATTGCAAATCTTCAAAATTGTGTATGCTTGGTTTTGTTGTATATAACAAACAAGTTGAATAAGTTATCTGAATTTTATATTTTGATAAGTGTTTAAATTAAAATTTACGCATGTGATTCTTATTTTGAGGCAAGTTAATGTTGGTAAGAGTTTATATTAGTATTTTCTATATGGAGCGTTGTTTGGGGATATTTGGTGGGTTTTATTGAAATATCCATTATGATGAGTTTTATTATTTTTAGTAATTGTTTTTCACTCATTTAGATGTGAGAAATCAGTTATTAAAGAAACAATAATGTTAGAAGGCGATGAATTTGAGCTTCTGATTATTATTTTCTGAAGAAACTGGTATAAAAGGAATAGGGTTGTTCATTGTTTTCCTCTTCCAATTAAAGATGTTGTCACTAATCCGTTTCTTTTGTTGTGGATTTTCATAGTTTTAATCTAGCCTGAAAGATTTCAAGTGTTTCAGCTCTTATCTAATGGAAACTACTTAGTTAAGGATATTTTAAATTAAATATTGACACTACAATTTATGTGGAAAGAAAATTGGTTGGTTTTGGTGTGGTTATTCGAAATTTAAAGAGAACAAATACTTTCAGGTCTTAAAAATTTTAAGGCTTCTTTATCTCTAGCAATTGCAGAAGCATAGGATATATTTTTTGGTTTAAGAATGTTTAATGTGTAGATCTTGTATTATTTATGGTTATTTCAAGGATTATGAGAATGGGGTTTTGGTGTTAATGTGTGATAATCATTATTTTAATGGAAAAGTTGCTATAATCTCGAGGTTGATTTATTAACATAAAAATGGGAAAATATTATTTCTTTTATATTAATTTTTAATGGGTTGAAATTCATAACATCAATAAAATGGATGTAGGTAATGGGGTTAATAAAATTCTAGTTGGCAAATACAATTTTTATTGTGTATTTTACAAATTCTATTAAGTGATAAAAATGTGTTTAAGTTATTTCAAAAGAGAAAAAGAAATGTTTCAAGTTATGAAACATGGAGTTATGGAATAAAGGTATTCAAAACATGTAAAAAAGAATGTGGTTTTATGTATTTTTATATTTTTAGCTTTATTAAATGTTAAAATTGTAAATAAAAAAAACTTAAAGTTTTATTTAAATGGATTTGAATTTTTGTTAAACAATCAATGCATTTTCATACGATAGTTTAATTACAAAATATTGATATATTTATGAAAGAATTGAAATTTGTTTAGATGATGAGTAAATTTGATGAAAAAAAAAAGATTAAATTAAAGTGTTAATTTATTTTCGAGTTTTGAAATTTAAATGGAGTTACATGTTCATTCAAAATCATATAAAAAACTTAACTTATATTACATATTAATTTTTTTATCAGTAATAAATTTATTTATATTATTTTACTGTTTGTTAATTTTTTGTCGGCTATATTATCAACAAAATTGATATAGGGAATGATGTTGATAAAATTTTGATTGGCCTTATTATATATTTTACATATATATATATATATATATATATTTCACTATGAGTGGCAATGGTATAAAGATTCTTCTTGATTTCATGTTTGATAAGCAATATATGGTTCACTCAATTTTGGCAAAGAATTTAATTAAAAAGTGGCTATGTTAAATGTTTATGTGACTGTTTTATCAATGAAAACTAAGCGTATACCTCTGAACAATAATTTGTGGTAAGGTAATATTAGTGTTAGGAGCCTCATTGGATACAATAATTTCTTTTTGAGATTGATTTTTATAGTGCATCTTTGCTTTCTTTGAGTTTCTTTATTTCTAGTAGAATTGACTTGCAAACGTGCAAGTTAACACCTTGTAAATGCACCAAAAATAAGAATATACATCGAACTTGTTTTACAGAACTCATTGAAGTCTATGCAAGTTTCATGTTTTAATTTTAAATACAGTTGAAGCTTGCTTACAAAGTAAATAAATGAATAAACTCACCAAATTTTTCACATAAATATAGTGCCATAATCTCATAAATGTTGGTTGGAGAAATGAGATCCGATTCAGAGGAATAACTCAATCTTTTTTGTAGTGTTCGGTGAACTATATTTTAGTCTCACCATACGCTTTGTTCAAAAGTTAAATTGTAAAGGTAACTTTTTATCATTTTATTAAATATGAAAATTTTTAAATTTTATTAAAGTTTATTATAATTTTATTTTATTTTTTTTATTTTCAATACTATATAAAATATAGAATGAAAAATAATTTTAAATATTTGTAAGAAATAAATTTAATAAATTTATTTTATAAAAAATGTATTTAAATAATATTTTAATCCAATTTAATTTATTATATTTAAAATATAATTTAATTTAAGTTATTATATTTTTCTACATTTTAAAATTAAAAATTAAATTGAATTGTACTGGTATATGTACGCGGCCACACTAAAACAATGGTGCAGTCAGACACCAACTCTGGAGTAAGTATACGGCCGCACTAGGATGTGAGTACAGACGCGCACCCATGATCAATGCTTGCACCGGGATGGGTGCGCGGCCACGCTAAAACAGTAGTGCGGCCGCGTACCAACACTGGAGTAAGTACTCGGCCGAACTAAGATGTGAGTGCGATCGATGAAAAGCTTACGCTCTAGAATTTATAAAAATTTGACATTTTAGAATTTATTGATTGGATATATGAGACTAAAATTATTAAATGTAAAAAGATTAAGGGAAAATTTTAATTTAGTCTATAATGTTTGACGAAATATTAAACTTATGCATTTTGAATACCCGTCATTCATAAAGTTTTAGAAATTCATCAATTTAATCCCTCTGATCGTTTAAGTACGATCAAATGTGATAAAAACTGTAAAAAGACTAAAATACTCTAAATTAAATTTCAAAAAACTAAGTGAAGGAATAAACTCACTATATTTTCACATGAATATAGTGCGATAACCCCACAACATGATTGGATAAATAAGATATGATTGCGACGAATAACTTAATCTTTTTGTAGTGTTCCACGAACTAAATGTTTTATGTATTTATTAAATATCATAACGGTAAAGATGTAATTGCAAAATTAAATTCTAATGGAAAAAAAAAATTTCTTGAAATTATATTAAAATTACATGTAAATATTTTTACGCATTTGTAAGATATAAATTTAATGAACTTATTTTCTTCAATAATATAAATGTATAAAATTTTAGTTCAATTTATTTAATGTTTTAAAAAAAATCCCATACAATTTTTAAATATTTTACTATATATAAAAAATTAAAATTAAGTTATGGCAGTGATGGTGCGCGGCTGCACCTGGTGCGGCCGCGTAGTTTCGGCAGTAGTGGTGCACGGCTGCACCACATGATAGGTGCGGCCGCGCTGTTTTGGCAGTGATGGTGCGCGGCTGCACCTATCATGTGGTGCGGCCGCGCAATTTTGGTAGTGGTGGTGCGCGGCTGCACCACATGATAGGTGCGACCGCTCTGTTTTGGCAGTGATGGTGCGCGGCTGCACCTATCATGTGGTGCGGTCACGCAGTTTTGGCAGTGGTGGTGCACGGCTGCACCACATGATAAGTGCGGCCGCACAGTTTTGACAGTGGTGGTGCGCGGCTGCACCTATCATGTGATGCGGCCGCGCACCCATGACCATTTATCATGCCAACCACTGCCTTAGGTGCGCTGACATAGAAGTGAGGCCGCCCAACCATTTGTATTGGCTCAACATTTCTTAGTTATGGGGGCACGATTGCCTTAGAGGTTTTTTTTATGTGGGTGCGGGTAGGAGGTATATAAGGGACGAGTATTTTGCGGGTCTCCGAATACACCCATAATCTTGTCTTGGTTATGCGGGTTGTGTTGATCCGATTCTTTTAATGATTTTTTATATTACCGATTTGAGTCTACACCTGAATAATTGCATTGCGGGTATGGAGACTTATTTAGACCCTGTCCATTTTATCGTTCTTAAACCATACATTTATTTCATTGTTTGTGCATATTCTTTTTTTTACGGGTGCTATAGTTATTAATGATACACCAAAATAGCATGTATTTTATTTTTACATATTAATTTTATTAATCATATTTGAAATCATTGTATTTAAGACCATATTAATTAATTTCAGTCAGTATGATGGATATATGTTTAACTTTAGTCTAAAGTTATGTGTGAAATATTATAACTTTAGGATATTTGACTAAATTACATTTAATGGAGGTACACATATAAAAAATCTAGTTCACGTTATTTAAATAGATTTTACATAACAATGAATTGACATAAACAACGTGTTTTTTAAAATATGAAAATATTATCGTACATAACAAATTTAAAAATTATCGTATATTATTGAATTTTGTTAATAAGACCGTTAAAATTGTTGATTCAATAAGTTGGACGTTTGTTGAGGTCATACGTCCCAAGTTGTTGACTGTCAACAACTTCAGATGTTGCTTGCACATCGAACTTGTTGATCCAACAATAACTTGTTGACGTCAACAAGTTCACATTTCAAAAGTTGTTAAAATATACGTTGGAAATTGTTGATCTGTCAAGTTCGATGCACACGTGTCACTTCCCCTTGCATATTCATTAATTTTATTTATTTTTTACTTATTTCAAACATTATCATCTTAGATATTTTTTTTGTTGGATTTGAGAGTCATTACCTTATCACAAATGGTCAAAATCTCACCTATAAAGAGTATTGGGAGATGATAATGTTTTGATGGTCAAGTTTACTTAAAATGGGAGCGAAGGAATAAACTCACTACATTTTTCACATTAATATAGTGTCATAACCCCGCAAACAAGATTGGATAAGTAAGATATGATTGGGATGAAGAACTCAATCCCTTTATAGTGTTGCACGAACTAAATGTTTTATGTGTTTATTCAACATCATAACGATAAAGATATAATTGTAAAATTAAATCCTAATAGAAAAAAAAATTCCATGAAATTATATTAAAATTACGTGTAAATATTTTTACGCATTTGCAAGATATAAATTTAATAAACTTATTTTCTTCAATAATATAAATATATAAACTTTTAGTCTAATTTAAGTAATATTTTCAAAAAAAATTCCATACAATTTTAAAATATTTTATAATATTTAAAAAATTAAATTTAAGTTGAAGTTGTTAAGAGTAACGTTGGAATTGTTAAACCAACAACTCGGACGTATGCTGACGTCATACGTCGAAGTTGTTGAAAGTTAACAACTTTGGACGTTCGTTTTACGTTGAAGTTGTTAATCTAACAACTTGGACGTTGATGTCACCCAAGTTGTTAAGAGTAACGTTGGAATTGTTAAACTAACAACTCGGATGTATGCCGACATCATACATAGAAGTTGTTGAAAGTTAACAACTTCGGACGTTCGTTTTACGTCGAAGTTGTTAATCTAACAACTTGGACGTTGACGTCACTCAAGTTGTTAAGAGTAACGTTGGAATTGTTAAACCAACAACTCGAATGTATGCTAACGTCATACGTCGAAGTTGTTGAGAGTTAACAACTTCGGACGTTGGTTTAACGTCCAAGTTGTTAGATTAACAACTTCGACGTTCAAGTCAACAAGTTGACGTCACCTAAGTTGTTAAGAGCAACGTTGGAATTGTTAAACCAACAACTCGGACGTATGCTGACGTCATACGTCGAAGTTGTTGAGAGTTAACAACTTCGGACGTTGGTTTAACGTTGAAGTTGTTAATCTAACAACTTCGACGTTGATGTCAACAAGTTGACGTCACCCAAGTTGTTAAGAGCAACGTTGGAATTGTTAAACCAATAACTCCGACGTATGCTGACGTCATACGTCGAAGTTGTTAAGAGTTAACAACTTCGAACGTTCGTTTTACGTCGAAGTTGTT
This sequence comes from Dimocarpus longan, assembly GCA_022984855.1. Lineage (NCBI taxonomy): Eukaryota > Viridiplantae > Streptophyta > Magnoliopsida > Sapindales > Sapindaceae > Dimocarpus > Dimocarpus longan. The sequence goes on from CM041017.1 coordinate 26,001,411, forward strand.
AATCTAACAACTTGGACGTTGATGTGAACAAGTTGACGTCACCCAAGTTGTTAAGAGTAACGTTGAAATTGTTAAACCAACAACTCGGACGTATGCTGACGTCATACGTCGAAGTTGTTAAGAGTTAACAACTTCGAATGTTCGTTTTACGTCGAAGTTGTTAATCTAACAACTTGGACGTTGATGTGAACAAGTTGACGTCACCCAAGTTGTTAAGAGTAACGTTGAAATTGTTAAACCAACAACTCGGACGTATGCTGACGTCATACGTCGAAGTTGTTAAGAGTTAACAACTTCGAATGTTCGTTTTACGTCGAAGTTGTTAATCTAACAACTTGGACGTTGATGTGAACAAGTTGACGTCACCCAAGTTGTTAAGAGTAACGTTGAAATTGTTAAACCAACAACTCGGACGTATGCTGACGTCATACGTCGAAGTTGTTAAGAGTTAACAACTTCGAACGTTCGTTTTACGTCGAAGTTGTTAATCTTACAACTTGGACGTTGATGTGAACAAGTTGACGTCACCCAAGTTGTTAAGAGTAACGTTGAAATTGTTAAACCAACAACTCGGACGTATGCTGACGTCATACGTCGAAGTTGTTGAGAGTTAACAACTTCGGACGTTGGTTTAACGTCGAAGTTGTTAATCTAACAACTTCGACGTTAATGTCAGCAAGTTGACGTCACCCAAGTTGTTAAGAGCAACGTTGGAATTTTTAAACCAACAACTCGGACGTATGCTGACGTCATACGTCGAAGTTGTTAAGAGTTAACAATTTCGGACGTTGGTTTAACGTCCAAGTTGTTAGATTAACAACTTCGACGTTCAAGTCAACAAGTTGACGTCACCCAAGTTGTTAAGAGCAACGTTGGAATTGTTAAACCAACAACTCAGACGTATGCTGACGTCATACGTTGAAGTTGTTGAGAGTTAACAACTTCGGACGTTGGTTTAACGTCGAAGTTGTTAGATTAACAACTTCGACGTTCAAGTCAACAAGTTGACGTCACCCAAGTTGTTAACAGTAACGTTAGAATTGTTAAACCAACAACTTGGACGTATGCTGACGTCATACGTCCCAAGTTGTTGAAAGTTAACAACTTTGGACGTTGTTTTAACGTCGAAGTTGTTAATATAACATCTTTGACGTTCTGGTTAACAAGTTGACGTTTTCACACTTGTTAACTATAACGTTGAAGTTGTTATATCAACAACTTTCACGTTAAAGTTCTTTTTTAACAATAAAAAAATATTAAACTAATATAATATATTATCTTATTTTTATATTATTTTAATTATAATATTAAATATTTTATTTTTATTATAATCTAATAAATTATTATATTTATTTATTATTTTATTATGAAAATATTATTTTAATATTTTTTATTATAATATCAATTTTTTAAATTTGCAGCAACCGGTTGCAACCGGTTGCTGCAAGTTTCAAAATCTTGCTTTTGGCTGCCAGCCGGCAGCCGAATCTGTTTGTATGATACAAACAACAAAATTGTTTGTACCATAGTCATTCCCCAACTATTGTGTGCATACCGATTTGGAATTTTAGTAAGCACTTTAAAACCTAAAATCATCATTTATATTTGGGCCATAAGTTATAAAGGAACAAGTTTTAAGCCCAAGGATTTACAGCTTCAGTTTTAAACATCTAAATTCTTGGGCACCCGACTAAAAATAATGTGCTTTGGGGCCCAAAAATTAAAGGGCGTAGGGAATGGTGATATTTGTACCCCCACAAAATTGTATATGCACCCTTATTGTGTATTCACCGAATAGAATTTTTTAATGTCATAGAGACGAGGGAGAAGTGTTCAACTATTTAGCTTTTATTTCATTGAAACAAACACTTACTGGAACATCAAGGATGTATCTTCAACTTTTCTTCAAACATATATGTGTACATAGAACTTCACTAAAATTGAAACCATTAACCACCTATTATACTCTTCTTTAAGACAACTTCAAAAAATTGGTATTTTGTTAATTGATTGATCAAAGAGGCCTCTTGAGATACTTAAAATCTTCCATGGAATCAATACACTCTAACCTTCCCTTGTTAAGATTCAGCAACTTCAACAACTCGGTTGCCTTCTTCTTTGTTTTCTCAGTACAACCAACCTGCAATAGCAGCAATAGTTTCTAAAAAGCACCCATTTGAAGTGCCTCAGCCAAGCCGTTTTCTCTTCTCCCTTTTCATTCATGCACAGGTTCCACAAAATCGAGATCGAGAACTCAGTGGCCACTTCCGAAACTCGCAGTATTTTCTTGACTACAACCGGCATTGTCAAGGCATTATTATAGGCCTTTTCTCTTTCCTTTTCAGAGTTGCATATTCCATCGAGAATGCCTAGTGACTTTTCGTATATGTGTCTTTCATTTTTGTCTACCAGGATTTCCAACAGCAACAAGACCAAACTCATCTCAACAAATTTGTCTATAGTTTTCTCATTTGTGGCGGACGATGTCATAACCATTTGATAAATTGCCATCAAAGAAGCATTCATCGAAGCTGAGCAAATCGGCTATCTTATCAGCTCGAACAATGCTTCCATGGCTCCTTCAATCTCCGATAATTCATCAACTTTCGTTTGATCCGAACAAACAACCTTTTTTAACACCAAGATAGCGTTTCTTCTCCTGAACGAATGGCCAGTACTCTTCAAGAACCAAACCATGCAATGCAAAGATGAGTTTGATCCTAACCTAGACACGGCCTCTTCACTAAGTGGAAACAATAACGTCAAAGTTGACAATATTTCCTCTAAAACCACAACGTTTTCATTGAGACATGTTCCCAAAAACACATCAAATGCTGCCAACAAAACAATATCGGTCTCAGAACTCATAATGCACCTTTTGCTATCCTTACTCTCCTTAGCCAATGCCATAATCTTCGCCACCAAATTTCTACACTCAACTTGATCCTTCCTCATAGTCGTCATATCCATTAAAGAGTTTCCGAAACTTCCATCGAACTCACAAGAATCCTGGGGGTTCTTTCAATCCTTTTAGGCTTTGTTTGACATGCGAGATTGAAATGAAATGTAATGAATTAGATTGGATTGGATTGAAATGAAAAATCATTGTTTCATGTTTGGTAGAACTTAGAATTGGATTAAAAATTATACCATATCATGTTTGATGTAAATTAGAATTAAATTAGAATAAAATTAATTTTAATTTTTTATTATATAAAATTAATTTTATAAAAAATCTGAAAAAAATAGGAAACCACAATTCTTCATCTCATCATCAATCCAATACATAACATCTCCCACAATTCAACATCATCAAACACAATTCATCAATATTATCAATCCAGTTCATCAACATTATCATCTTCCACACCAACAACATCAAAACATGACCAAAAAAACCATCAGAATAGAGGTTTTGATCAAACCCAAAAATAGATGGTTATAGGTTCGACAGATCTCAATCTCAAAAGGAAAAAAAAAAAAAAAAAAAAAAGAGACGGTAGAGCTAGTTCATCTGGATGGAGGAGGAGATGAGAGAGATAAAGAGCGATTTGTGGTAGTGATGGGTTGGTGAGGTGGAGATGAGACAGAGTTTATGAGTTTATGGAGAAAGAGAGAGGATGAAATGAATAAAAGTAGGGGGGTGGGGGTCCCATGAACTTGAGATTTTGGAAAGTCATAGGTAAGCTTGAGATTCCATTTCCCAAGTTGAATGGGAATGAATATGAGCTTGGAAATGAAAAATCCATTCCTATCACTGGCTCTTAGGTGCGATGTGGGAGAATGGAAAAAAATGAATCCTAATCTCATCCCAAATCTTACGTACCAAATATAGCCTTAGAGGCAGAGTAAGCTCTCATGTGTAAAGAGTTTGATGGACTAACACGGTTACTAGCCAATGTCCCAACTAGGTCAAGCTCAATCGACTATTAAGAATCTATTGGTGAAGAACCAGTGATCTCTTGATCATCATTTTTGGAAATGAATATAATAGCAATGGTGGCAAAAGCTCATGGAAAAAGTGAGGCATCAAATTTGTTCTTCACTCTCAAACGTGCTAGAAGAAAGTGAATGAATGAAGCAATGAATTGGATGAGAGAGAAAATAATATTCACCACCTTGAGTTACCTCTCAATCGGAACTTCTATTGTTGCACTTCTTCTCTTAATATAGGCATAGAAGGTGAAAGCAAAACCAAGTGCTGATAAGACAAAAGTAGCTAGAAGAAAATCCAACTTGTCTTTTCCGAGTATGTCGAGCACAACTGACACTACCTTCATCACCCTCAAAAGCAACGTAGGTACATGTTTCTTATACGTACTAAGTAACTTACAACCCTGTACCTATTTATAGATCACCTTAACGAAGTTATTATATCGGGATATTAATTACTAATGATGCACCCTAAGGTTAGGTCTAAATAATGGTAGATACTAATCCTAGATTTAAATTTTAATGTCTAAGTACAATTGTCCTTGTTATTATATTCCAATAAGTTTGCTGTCTAACCATTCTACCAATTGCAATGATTTTTTTTTTCTTTTTTGGAAAGTTAATATCAAATGAGTTAAAGAACTCTAAAGATCTGTTGGGATCAAATACTACTTATATAGTTAGAATATTTGTTTTGGTACACAAAAGGCAATAGTAAGAAAAAAAAAAAAAAAAAACTCCACACACAATCTTTAAAAAAAAGTTTGAGAAGAATGATTGAAACACCATAACTAGTATTATTAATAACTTCAATATACAAACAAATGTTATGTTCTAAATGTGACACATACTCTACACTTACCACATAAATATATATATTGATAATATAAATAAAAACTAAACAATAACAATTAAAAGTTAAGCAAATTATACCATATACTTATACAGATACGGCCATATAAAATGTACTTAAATTTGTGTTAGGAAATTATTGAAAAACTAATGAAAAGAGAAAAGAGGACCATTGATCCTTCTTCCTAAAACTGTCAGAATCACGTATCTGAACTTTGGATCCAATCCAAACCCTATCTAAACTTCAATCCCAATCTAAGTCCAAAGCTTCAAGTCACAATTCGAAACTTGGATGTCAAATCTCCACATCTTTCTTCATTTCTAATTCAAAAACCCTTTCAACGCTAAAGCTTTCATCAACAATTAAAAAAGCAAGTGTACTTCAAAAAGAAAAAAAGAAAAAAAAAATCATATCAAGTGTGTTTTAAAGGGCAGTTAATCTTGAATGAACTAAGGCCAATTTTATTATTTTCAATTTTATTTACTTAATTATTTATTGTTTTTAAATTAATCAATCGAGATATTTGACGGAGAAACTTTTAAAATGATTAAGTGCTAATTATAGAATCTATAAACAAATTACACATAAAAAATCATCTAGTTTACTGAATTTAATGTGTTACCCTGTAGATGAATAAGTAGATTGGTAAAGTGATAAAGCCAAGGGTACTTGGATGATCATGTTGATCATGTGTCTGTCCTTCGACGTCCCTTGTCAAATTTGTCCTTTGTCGGAGATGGGTTCTGCTGTCCATGCCTTTGATTATCCTAGCGAAGTGAGGTTTTCAAAGAAGATAAGGAGTGAAGAAAAGTATATAGAATGGAGATTGGTTTCATAGATAGAATTCATGGTTTTGGTCAAGCAAGAACGTTGCAGGAAAGTTGAAGTAAACTTCTGATTCCAATAACCAGACATATTAATGCTAACTATTCAACCAATCATCACTTAATTACAAATTTCAATTACTTTTTTTTTTTTTTTTTTAAACTACAAATTTCAATTACTATGGTGATAATTTTTATATATTTTTAATAATTTTTTTTTCTATATTTAAATGTGTTAAATAATGCATTTAAAAAATTATGCTAAGATAATATAACAATTTTTTATTTCATTGTTGAATTAATTATGTATAAATCGCTTAAAAAAAATTATTTAACAAATATTATTATAATTGGGCTTGCTTCAGCCCATTGACCACCTTTTCTTTTAACTTGGGCTCACATAAAATAACTTGGGTTTTGTTGAAAAATGACCTCTTTTTTATAACCCATTTGCACACTAACCTTTTTTTTTTTTAAATCCCAACCTCAAGGTAGAGAATCTCAACCTCTAGGTTCGGAACCCCAACTTCTAAGTTGAGAATCATAATATTAATTCAAATCAATCTCAACTTCAAGGTTGAAATTTTTTTTTCACAAAAAAAAAGGGTTAGTTTTGCAACTCACCTCTACAAATGGGTCATTTTTCATAATTTCTCAAATAACTTTAGCCCATATAAAATTTGGGTTTCAAGTAAGGGTTTAATTGAAAATTGACTCTTTTTAAAGTCCTAATTGAAAAATAACCCTTTTGTTAAACGTTTGCAAGAGTAACCTTTTTTGGATAAGAATACCCTTATAGCAAAAGGGATATTACCCATGACCCACCCCAAATGTCACTCAAGGTAAAACTCTCTCTTTCAAACTTTTTTACTCTCATTCTCTCTCTAAAAATTCCTAACCCACCGATATTCTTATCCCTCCTCTATCCACCCACCGTTCAATGTTTTAGAAAGCCGACCCACCCACCTTCTAAGGTGCTCTCACTGTCGATTATCAACTTTCCTCCGCCGACTCACCATTCCATTGCTCTCTTAATTAGAAACCCGAAACTGATAGAAGAAGCAAGAAGAAGCAGACAGAAGGAGAAGCAAGACGAAGTTAAAGGAAAAAGAAGCTAGAAGTTGAAGAAAGAAGAAGGAAGAAGTTGAAGGACGAAGAACTAAAAAACAGAAGTATAATGGGAGGTGTGGCAGCCAACCACAAACTCTACAGTAAAAACATTATTCTCATACTCTTTGTGGGGGATGTTCTATTAGGACTCAAATTGCTTGTGGGATATTTTTATTCTAGTAGGTTTTGCGGTTGTTGGGTTTCGTAGCGTAAACACTTTGATGTGGTTATTCGAATTTTTTATTTGTGTTTTGAATTTTGTAAACTATTCGATTTGATGTGTGATATGGGTATTGTGAACAATGGATTTAGGGTGAGATTCCCAACCACCAGATTGGGATTCCCAACCTACAAGTTAGGAGTCCTAACCTCTTGGGGTAGAATTTTCAATTACCAGATTATGAATCTCAACCTTTAAGGTGGGATTTCCCATCATTAGGTTGGGATTCCCTATCTTCAGGGTAAGATTCTCAACCATCAGCTTGGGAATCCAAACCTTCAGGCTGAGATTCCTACCTTATAGGTTAGGAATCTCAATCTTTAGGGATGAGATTCTCAACCACCAAGTTGGGATTCCCAAACTTCAGGCTGAGATTCCTAACCACTAGGTTGGAATTTTTAACATTCAAGATAAGATTCTCAACCTTCAGTGTGAGATTATCAACCACTAGGTTGGGAATCCCAACCTCCAGGTCAAGATTCCTAACCTAGGTTGAAAATCTCAATTGGAGTCCCAACTTTTTGTTGAGAACTTCAACTTAGGTTGGGAATTGCAAACCTTTAGGTTGAGATGCCTAGTCTGGGTCCAAAGTCTCTCAAGTCTCGGGTTGATTCCCATATTTCAGGTTAGGAATCTCAACTGAGGTTGAGGTTGCATCTTAATATTAGTTTGGGACTCTGAATCTCCAAATTGAGATTTGTAATTTTATTTTTCAATCCCAACCTCAATCATGGTTGATTCCCAACTTAGAAGTTAGGATTCTCGACCTCTGTAGGTTTGGATTTCTAACCTCCAGATTTTCTGCAACTAGGCTAAGTTGCAAATCCCAACTCAAGTGGATGTTGAATCATAATTTTGTGATTGGGATTTCTAACTTAGGTTAAGAATCCAACTCTCCGGTTGAGGTTTAATCCTAACCTCCATTTTAGAGATTCTAAACTTGAATTGAGAATCTCAACCTCCAAGTTAAGAGAATGTCAACCTAGTGGTTAAGTTGAGAGTCCAAACTTTCCTATTGTGATATGTTATTCTCCATGTAGACCAAACTTGAAGGTTGACATTCTCAACCTAATAGGTGTAGAAGCCATAGGTACAGAATCCTAACCTAGGGGGTTTTTAGTTTGGTGTCTATCTTTGTTAGGATTTTGGTTATGGATATAACTTTTTTAATTGAATCCTTTATTTATGCATTGATGTGGTGTTTTTTTTTTAATTATATATTGTTTAGTGTTGTTTATCATATCTCAAATTATAGATGTTCTATTGCAGTTAATGAGGTTTAAGCTATTCTTTCGTATAAACAAAAAGTATAAAAGGGTAATACATGTTATATTTTGGTTGAATTAATAAATGTGCTATACAATTTTTCATGTGTTCCTTTCTATTTGTTTTTCGTTAATATACAAATGAATTGTCACACATCTTACGAGATCAATGACTTCGACCATTTTACTTTAAAAGTGATATGCTTCTCAAAATTGGGAGCCATAAAAGTGATAACTGCAAAGTTAAGTAAGGTGCAATTGGAGATGTTCAACACCTCATGCTTTGGGAAACTCTTTCACATGAATGATTTGCAATTTTCTGGGTAGTTAGTGCAGAATGTCATTATTCTGTCCTTTCTTTAATTGTGATCATTCATTGAACTTCTTTCTTCCAATCTTTCTAGAAATTGGTAAGAGAAAAATTTGTTGCAGAATCTTTACTTGTGTACATGGTGATCACCAAGAACTAAAAATGGTAAAAGATGGTGGGATGTTTCAGTGATAAGGGTGAAATTGAATGCTGAATATATCACAACCAACTGCTACTGGATTATTATTATTATTATTATTATTATGTTGTTGTTATTGTTATCGTTGTTGTTGTTGTTGTAATTTTAATAATTCTAATGAATTCTTGGTGTGCTATCTCAAACTCCCACCCTAAGCTAGGATCTGGAGTCCTAATAAATATTATGCCACTAATAAGAAGCAATCAAAGTTAAAAATACCTTACTATTTGCTTAAATTTCGCTGGTAGAAGTAAGCTTTGGTATCTGAGGCCTTTTTTTAAATTTCAAATATGATTCTCTTACATGTGCTTATGTCTTGCTGTCAGAATATGATATGCAAAGATATTTAAGTGTTTGCGTTGACATAAGGCTTCCTTATGCTTCGAATGCAATGCAATGCAATATCTCCAAATGTAATGATGTTTTGCTAAAGTGTAATGTTTTTGGGTGATCAAACTGGCACAAATTCTGTGGCCCTAATCATCTGATATTGTTATGATCTGCACAGAAACATATTATATGAACCTTATTTTAAAATAATAAAATATTTATTTTGTTATGTTAATTTTTTATGAAATTTTGCAAGCGACTTAGTTTTCTGTTGGGATTTATGTGATAGGCAAGGAGGTTACTGCTCGATCCAGCCATTCATGAAGAGTTTAGACGATTAAAGGTTTGTACTTAAATGTCGTTAAATGCCATTGCATGTTAGATGTCTTAAAGTGAATATATTACATGTAGATATTACCTTAATTTAATCAAGGTCGGATGGTAATGCTATAAAAATAAACTTACAAGTAAATCATCTCAAAGTTTGAGTAATTTATGGTTGTATAGCAACTTGCTATGTACCACCTAGGTTGTTCCTCTGCATATAGATAATCTATTTTAGAGTTTCTTGCCTGTTGAGGTTGTTGCATGCTCTTTATTTGCTAGTTAAATTGTTTATGGTTTGTAATGTTAAAATTTGGTGGAAGAGAAGGACAAAAAGTGAAGGAACTGGAGGAAAATATTGCCGTTGTTGCTTTCACTGCAAATAACAAGATGGGGAAAGCATTGATGGCAAAATGTAAAACCCTACAAGAGGAAAATGACGAGATTGGTTGTCAAAATGACTAAGGAGAGGTACTGCTTCTGTGTTACCTTGATATTTATGCAATGCTTTTGTACTTGTTTTCTCTTTAGCTTAAAGTTTGGTTCTTTTCATAGATTTGTTTATTTATTTATCTGGGTTTCCTTTGTGTATGGCATGCTTATTTATATGCAAAATCACAGTGCTTGTTTTGAAGGGAGAAGAAGGAGAGCGGAGGGGAAAGGGGGTTGGTTGGATGTGTGATTTATAGTGAGATTGTTGAATGTTTAAACTTGTGTTTTTCTATACTCCAGTTTCTTTATGTGGTTTTAAATATTGTTACTATGCATGTAACCCTGCTGTGTTTGTATTGTTTTTTCTTAGTTAAGATTATAGAAATTTTAAGATGCAATGGTATGAGTATGCACTCTGATTTAATCTTTACAATCATGTAGAATAGATTTCATTATACTAATTCTTTTATTTTTTCTTTTTGAAATAATTTCTTTTATTTTTTCTTAAAAATCGTTATTTCTTGAGACATTTTTCCTCGTATCAATATATGTCTTATTTATATTCTTTTCTGATTATTGGTGTGCAGAACATCAACTGCAGTTGTAACTTACTTTGCAGAAATCTCAAAATACAGAACTTAGAAATCAATTTCAAGGTTAGTGGCACATATATTGTTTGTCATATTTGTCAACATATTTTCTCAAAAAAGAGACATTTTTACTAACTTTTATGGACCTTTTTACTCGGAGGAAACTTTGGGTTACCATTTATTTTGATTATTGACTTCTCATCTGCTGTGGAGTTAACCTAATTGTTATAGTATAAATTTAAATTTTAAATCAATGTTGATCCTATTTGTGGTGTTGCATATAAGCCTGTACAAACATATGGAGGGGCTAACAGATGATGTGGACAGATCAAATGAAATTGTTTTCTTCTCATTTTTCTTATATTAATGTGTTAATTGGTCTGAAGCATAGAATCATTATGCCACCTAAAAGCTTTGTTTTTATTCTCTCAGAAAAACTTAGGATTCTCTTGGACCATTCACTGAATTTCGATCTTCAATTGCCTTCTTCGACCTCTGGATTCCAACATTCGTAGATCGTCTCCCGTTCTTACACATATGGAACATACCTCTCATGCTGTCACACTCGCATTTTTGGTTAATCTTTAGGCAAGCAAGGCAAAACTTGATGTTTAATCTAGGTCTGTAATTGGTACTGTTTTTAAGCCTTTACTATTGACTGCAGTATATAATAATTTTCGACCATCCACTATGGATTGCAATATATAAGGATGTTAGAACTGCCACTCTCAATTGCAGTTTATAAGAATTTTAGACCCTTTGCACTGGCAAATTGGGTGTGAAGAAGGAATAAAAAGTCAGGATTATATTGAAACCTTCTTCTTTTGCAGGTGCTCATCTTAAAAGATAAGCTGGAAGAGAAGGATCGTGAAATCGAAAGACTGAAGCAGGAGCTGCACCTGAAGAGCTTATTGGAAGACGAGAAACCAATTCAGTTCCTGATAAGAAAATTAATGAAGAGATAGCATTACCTGAGAAAGCTGTAAACTGAGATGTAGACTTACAAATTTTGTAGGATATTATCATTTTTAATCCTCTCTATGTTGTTGTACTGTGTACATTAATTAGGTTTTATTACTTTGTTAATAACTTGGAAGTTGTTTTGCGAACTGCGTTATTGTGGGGTCGCGCTCCACACAAAGTGAGAGGCCGCGGTTTATTTGCTTTCTACATTTTTTAGTACTTGCATTGCATTTATTCTGTGCCAATGTTTAATTCTAATACTGGAGTTGTGCATTATGGCAATTAATGTTAGTGGTTGCCTGGTGTGATTGCCTAAGTCTAGGCGCAATCTAGCATAGATAAGTCATCCAAGCAGGTGAGTTGAATTTGCATCATCAATCATCCAAATGCGATTTCAATATCAAATTATTATTCTGCCGCAAAATGTTTGATGGAATAATCTTGGCTTATGCTGGGATAGAAAGATCAACATTTGTTTTTCTGCCTTTCACGTGGATAGAGATATCAATGGTGGTTACCATTCAAACGAGCCCCAGTTGACAAATAAATGAAAACACACTAAACATAGTTTTGGTACTCATTTTAGGCCATTGTCCATTTGAGCCAACTCAAATTTTCAAAGTACCTGCATGTGCATAGATATCAAAGCTCTCGCTCTGAAAATCACTCGCTTTGTGCTCAGTTTTTATTCAAACAGAATGGGGATTTGGCAAATAATAATATTAGGCAAGCATGCTAGAGATTAAAGAAAGTTATTGATCAATCACAGATGTTTCTATATATGTACAACGTCTGGGAAAAGATCATAATTTAGAATCAGGACAGCAGCAAAAATGCATAATTCATTTGAAAGCAAAACCAGAACATTAACACTCAAACAATAACATAGGGTCATACTGACCACCACAAATTTGGACGAGATAGTTCCTGAATGATTTATTTATGCTTTGTTCTTCCCTAAGGCCATCCCAACCCAGCACTGCTAATGTTTCCAATTGCTTATATAGGTTTGATCAAGCCCTTTGTTGTATTACCAAGTGCCTCACCTTGCACGCATTTTAAAACAGAAAGGATATGAGGCTTCAAATTAACTTAAAATTCATGTTTGGCCATTGAACAACGGGACTATCTAATCCGTTAAAAATTTTCCTGACTAGTCATCACCCCCAAACCGAATAACACATAGTCACATTTTTAATTATAAGAAACATTCATAAAATCTTGGGTTACCCTGCAGAGTTAAGTCACACTTTCACCAAATCATTACATAAATTAGCCAGTGATGATCCCGCCAGACCTGGTTTCTAATAATGGGATCTTATATAATCATTTAGAAAAGGAGTGCATAAAACAAAAAAAATGTGATGTAATTTTACCTCCTTCCAGCCTATGCTTTCTAGTAGTCTTCTGGCACAGCTACCAGTTCCAAATGCAAGGCTTCAGCTGCAGCTTCCTCTGTAGTGGTGGAAACAGGAGATTGTTCTGACCATAAGTCTCTTTTGCCCTGGACCCACACCAAAACCACCATGCAAGGTTCTTCTCTCAGCAGCTCCATCCCTATATACATGGCTTTGATGCTGGCAATACAGATAATGAACAATATGTGAAATTTTGATTTCATAAACCAGTATATAATCTACACCGATTAGACAGCAAAAACAAGATATACAATAATCCTATAAGTATGTAATAGGAATTTGAGAGGTTGGTTTATTGTGATATTTTGAAGTCTAAAATCATGTAAAGCTTCAGCAACTACATACGTTAGTCCCTCTTCATCATCAAAAACCATATTCATTCAAAGTTCAATGCTACAACTATAGAAAATTCAACATTATTCAAGCATATTTTATGTGTACAATGAAACAAGATAAGAATAGTTTTCAAGACAAAAAGTTACCTTCGCAGATGCAGAGAGTTGATCTGGCAAAGTGGATGAATCACTGTACTTTGTGACTCCACCAGATGACTCTGACTTATTTTCTTGAATGAGTTCAGACTTCAGATTGTGGGAAACATTCTGGGAAGCCCCAATCTTTTGTTGGGTTAGAAGAATCATAACTTGACAGGGAAGCTAAATATTTTGCACTGAAATGGGGCAATGATCAAGCAGCCACATAAGTTTATAATTTTGCACAAACAACAGAATGTGTTTTCTTTTTTTAAAATTCTAAAACCGGAACATATTAGATAATTACTGACAACCTTATGTGTAAACTTATAATAGAGGCAATCCAAACCTGTTGTAACTTGTACCAGATCAAGATGAACTTCATGTATTGGGGCAGTTTTCAAGAGATGGCCACCAGAAGGCATGGATGGATGGAGTTTGACAGACCGACTCACCAAATGCCCAACCAGTCTTGTCACCTGATCTCTACCATCCTTTCTGCATTCCGTGACCACTGCCCAATCCCATAAATTAATAACCGGGAACGCTAAACCGGTTCTTCCTCGGATCGACTAACTTGACCGTACTGTGAACTCCAGTTTTCTTCATCCCATGTTATACCTGTATAAATAAAAGCTCAGTGTGAATGTGTTGAGGCAACCATTTCAATAAGTGAATAAATTTATGTGTTGAGGCAACCATTTCAATAAATGAATAAATTTCCTTATTTTTCCATTCATTGTAATCATTAAGTAGTTGGCTTTGACATTGAACAGTTTAAGTGTTTGATATTTTATAGAATAAATAGGAGTACTAAACAAATCTAGCCATGAATGATTTTTACAACCACAAAACGAGCTATTATGCTGTGCTCTGTGGATGAGAATAATCTCAGAGTTGTTATGCTGTGAATTAGAAGAAAATCATTACCTAAGGACTGCAAAATACAGATCGATAATCTTAGAACAAAATGAATCTCAATCAATACGTTTATGTGGCAATACAAGGGCATACCTTCTTCTAAAATTCCCACAGTTGAATGAATTAAATCCTAATGGTCCTCCGGTGGGAACCATTCCACTTCTTCTAGCTCAAGACAGTTGACGTTTCCTGTCTCCACTAACTGTCCAGAAAACTGCAAATCATTCATGTGAAAGAGTTTCCGAAAGCATGAGGTGTTGAACATCTCCAACTGCACCTTACTTAACTTTTCAGTTATTACTTTAATGGCTCTCAATTTTGAGAAGCTTGTCACTTTTGAAATAAAATGTTCGGAGTCACTGATCTTGTAAGATATGGGACAATCTATTTGTACATTAACAAAAAACAATTAGAAAGGAATGCATGAAAAATTGTATAGCACATTTATCAAGTCAACCAAAATAAAACATTTATTATTCCTCTATACTTTCTATTTATAGGAAAGAATAGCGTAAACCTTATCAATCGCAATAGAACATCTATGATTTGAGACATGATAAACAACACTAAACAATAAAAAAAAAAAGCACCAAATGAATGCACATATAAAGGAACCAATTCAAAAAGTCATATCCATAACCGTAACCCTGACAAAGATAGACACCTAACTAAAAACCCCCTAGGTTGGGATTTTGTATCTGTGGCTTCTACACCTATTGGGTTGAGAATACCAACCTCCAAGTTTGGTCTACATGGACAATAACATATCACAACAGAAAAGTTGGGATTCTTAACCTAACCACCAGGTTAACACTCACTCAACCTGAAGATTGGGATTCTCAATACAAATTTAGAATCTTAAAATGGAGATTGGAATTAAACCTCAACCCGAGAGTTGGATTCTCAGCCTAAGTTAGAAATCCCAACCACGAAATTATGACCAATGTCCACCTAAGCTAGGATTTGCAACCTAGCCTAGTTGCAGAAAACCTAGAGATTGGGAATCTAAACCTGCAGAGGTCGCGAATCACAACTTCCAAGTTGGGAATCAACCTCGACTGAGGCTGGGATTGAAAAACGAAATTACGAATCTGAACTTAAAGGTTTCAAGTCGCAAACTAAATGTTAAGATGCAACCTCAACCTTAGTTGGGATTCCTAACCTAAAAGTTGGGAATCAACCCGAGACTTGGGAGACTTTGGACCCAGACTAGGCATCTCAACCTAAAGGTTCGCAATTCCCAACCCGAGCTGAAGTTTTCATCCTAAGGTTGGGACTCCAATTCAGATTTTCAACCTAGGTTAGGAATCTTAACCTGGAGGTTAGGATTCCCAACTTAATAGTTTAGAATCTCACACTGAAGGTTGGAAAACCCAACCTCCTCCCATCTCTGGAGGTTAGGATTCGCAACCTAGTGGTTGAGAATCTCAGCTTGAAGGTTGGAAATGCTAACCTGGAGGTTGGGATTTCCAACTTGGTGGTTGAAAATCTCAGCCCTAGAGGTTGGGATTCCTAACCTGGTGGTTGGGAATCCTAACCTGGAATCTTACCTTGGAGGTTGAGATTCCCAACCTGATGATTAGAAATCTCATGATTAGAAAGCTCACCATGAAGGTTGGGAATCCCAACCTGGTGGTTGAAAATCCTGTCTTGAAGGTTTGAAATCTCACTAAAGTTTGGGAATCCTAACTTGGTGGTTGGGAATCTTCCCCTAAAGGTTGGGTTATCTAACAAAAATCCTTAAACAACCATAAAAGTGTAACTTAGATGCTTTATAGCAGTTGTGTATTCAAGGACGCTCAAAAGACAGTGTACCAACCTTAAACGAAAGTGAGGAAAAAACAATCCCGGAGCAGTTTGTCTTCTCACTATAACACATGCACATTTTAAATACATTCACCAAACACAACTACTAATACCCACAAAACGACACACAAAATATGCCAAACATCCGGAATCCACCTTCAAAACCCTAACCTCAGTTCACATTACCTTATTCGGATACCCAAAGCAAGTAAAGGTAGTCAAATAAACTTACCAGCAAGAGAGAAGAAGAGATTCAGCTCTGGTTGGATTTGCAGTTCTTCCACGGTCCAAAAAACTCCTGCTGTTAGGCGTTGAAAGAGAGCAGCAGGTTTGGCGTAGCCATCTCCAGTTCTTCCACAGTCTAAAAAACTCTTTCTGTTGTTGAGCGTCGAAAGAGAGCAGCGACTTCGATGTGGGAAGTGAGAAAGGAGTGAGACGTGGCAAGTAAGAAGAGACTGAGGTATGGGAAGTGAGAAATGGAAAGTAAAAGCTGTAGAAGTTTTGGGCAGAAGTTGCTACACAAGAAAAAGAGCTGCAGATTTGGGCAGGACATATCATTTTATTAAAGACATTTTTATCCATTAAAGATCTGTTTTTGTAAGAATTAAAAAAAAAAAATTATTTTTCAAATGGGCTCTCTAAAATGGTCAATTCGGGCATTTTCTCTAAGAATTAATCATCTCTCTATAAATTATAATTGGGCTTCTCCAGCTGTTGAGCTTCAATTCATGCTCTTAAAAACTGTATTGGGCTAGTCTGTTTAATATTTATTGTTGGCACACCATGGATTGAAAAATTAAAACAAGAAATGGAACCTTACATCCACATGACAACCACCGATATCAAATTTCAAATTATAGGGGGCTTAAATGACTAAAATTTATCAAAACACACACACCCACACTCTTTTGGTTATTAGAAATGTGAGTGTGACTCACTAGTAACTCTTAAAAAAATGAAACATTAGGGAGAACGAACAAAACATTAAGAAAAAAAGCCCAAAAGTCATGCTTCATCTATCCATTAGCCCACCATCATTTTCATACCTTGTCTTTTTTTTATACGTATTCTTCTACTGTAACAATCACTTTCATATTATATAACATTCTTGTTATCATATATCTCAACTGATAAATTAAAGATAATTCTCTTTAGCAAAACATTTTTATCATTTAAGATATTAGATTTATTCAATATTTTTCTGAGATTCTTTGTTTATATATATATAATATATATATATATATATAAGTACTATTATTCAATTGTTAAAATATGTGATCAAAATAGTTTAAAAAAATATTGTCAATATTGAATAATAAAATTAAAAGTTATAGGAGTTGCAGGGTAACTACGCCCACGTCCACCCGAACAGTTGGGTAACTTTACGCGTCTAGTATGGGAGGTGTTGAGAAGAAAAAAGATAAGAAAACTTGGCTTATACATATAATATATATATATATATATATATTCAAATGCAATGAATAAATTTGATTGGTTGGTCCTAACAATTTAATATTAAGAGACATTGACCATAGAGAACCTCTATGCCAATGCCTCATAACTCTAAAATTTTGGGACCAATCAATCAAACTTTCTATTTTCTCCTATCATAGTTTGTTGTTTTTGAAGTAATGGAATAAACTAAGATTCATTGACTATATCTTTGGTTGTCAGGTTGTAAATGCCTCCTTTGACTTTGTCGTCGATCGCAAGAGATCCTACTACTGTAGTTGAACTGAGGCCGTCACGGCCGTCTTCATTGCCATTGCAACGATTCCTATTGTCATTGCAACAATTTCCATTACCATGGCATTGAACACGACCGTTGTTGTGGCCAGCAACAGTTTCCATTATTGCCATACTAATTTCTGTTGGCGAAGGCCTATGGTGTCACCAACTTCTATAGAAATTTACCCTGTCAAGGTGCTTCATTTCTTCCTCTCCTATAGAAATTTAGGTCATAATCAGGAACATTTATTGTGAAAAGTGTGGTCAGATTTGTTTTCATAAGTGTGGGAGAAATGATAGCATGAAAACCGCCCACTGTAGATGCTAGTGGAATGAAAGTGGATGCTGCAGGAAGAATCACTCGTTGAAAATGATCTCACATAGTTTCTCAATGATAGTGTCCATTTCAATTTGTTTATACAACATATGAAAAATAAAAAAATTGTAGTATTTGATATTTTAATATGTTGATTGTTGCAATATACGGAGCCAAAGAACTTTGATGCAAACATTTGTTCTTACTAGTTTGTTGAGAATAATAAATAATCAAAAAGAGGGTTTTATGCAATCTTAGACAACAGGGCTACATAATTCAACAACTAGAAACATTATCATGTAGTTTATTCAAAGTACTTTTCACATGGTGCTGCTCTCAGAACAAGATTAAGAGCTTGTATAACTTCTTGAGGAGAATCCAACAGCCCCCCCTCTAGGAACTGTTGGAAAGCAAAAAGATCCAACTTGGACACCAATTTGATTGCAACATTAAATTTTTTATATTTCCTGCATAAAAAACAATTTAAGACAACTATACTGGGTACTACAGAACATTAAATAGCAAAAACTTCGCTGTGTAAAAAAAAAAATAGCAAAAAATTCTTGAATTAACACAAATGAGATTTGTACATTTTAACAATGTAAGTTACCAAGTGCTAGCATGGGAATCCTGCTCCAGTTCAACAGCAAATTCCTTTGAGTCAAAAGGGAATGGCTCTGTTGTGTAGAGACCATGCCTACCATCATAGGTGGGAACTTGTTTACCCAAATGTGACTCGCCATACATACGAGTCATATGACCCATTATTTCTCTGTTCATTTTCTTAGACTTCACATCAGGAGAAATCGCCACTATGCCATGAAACAACAATATTAGGTTACAAAATAATAAAATATACCCAGTTAATACTAATGCTTACAAATTCGAAATTTAAGACATATAAACTTTAAATGACAATAAATAATTAACAAAATTAAAACCTTAATAATTTGCAAAATCACTTTTGACAAGTGTGTATTTTTTTTTTTTTTTACATCAATCAAATTATTTCGAAATAAAATCAACATATTCACAAATCTCGTGCATGCATATCAAGCCAATATATAAAATCGAATCGTAAGCACATCAAATACTAATAACAAAAAACAATGATTTAGTCAAATAAACTATAATCTCTCGATAAAAAGTAAATGACAACAAGGACTCATTAAGTCGTAGAAAATGGAAATATTAAACAACTTACATGGTAGTGATGGATGTTTTCGTGTTTAACTTCAACTAAAAGTGATTACCTCTCACCAAACACTTTTCTCCAAAGGTATCATCACAAGACCCTTTCTACAATTAGTGTTTTCTAATTTTAAATTGTTAGGACCAATAATCAAATTCATCAATTACATTTTCTCTCTTATTTAATTCAAATGTAATGGATTAAATTTATTTATGGGTCTTAATAATTTAAAGTTAGAAGGCACTGACCATAAAAGTTCTAATATATAGATTTGTATGGTCAATATCTCTTAATTTTAAAGTGTTAAGAACAACCAATCAAATTCATCTATTGCATTCTCTCACCTAAAAATATTTCTCTCGCATATTCAATTTAAATGTAATATATGAATTTGATCGATTGATTCTAACAATTTAATAGAACTTCAATGGTCAACGCCTACTAACTCTAAATTATTAAGATTGACCAATTAAACTTTATATTTCTTTCCTATTATAATTTGTTGTTTTTGAAGTAATAGAGTAAACTAAGATTCATTGACTATATATATGGTTGTCAGGTTGCAAATGCCTCATTCGGCTCTACCGTTGATGGTAAGAGGTTCTGCTACTATAGTTGATGTGAGGCTATCACGACCATCTTCATTGCCATTGTAGCAATTCCCGTTGCCACCGCGACGGTTACCATTACCATGGCATTGGATAAGACTGTTGTTACGACTGCAGTAGTTTTCGTTGTCGCTGTACCAATTCCTATTGGCGAAAGCCGATGGTGCCACCACTTTTTATAAAAATTTACCCTATTAGGTTGCTTCATTTCTTCCTCTACTATAGAAATTTAAGTCATAACCAAGAATATTTATTGTGAAAAGTGTGGCCAAATTTGTTTTCATAAGCGTGGGAGAAATGATAGCATGAAAACTATCCACTGTAAATGCCATGGAATGAAAGTGGATGTTGTAGGAAGAATCACTCGATGAAAATGATCTCACATAGTTTCTCAATGGTAGCGTCCATTTCAGTGTGTTTATACAACATATGGAAAATAGAGAATTGCAGTATTTGATGTTATAATATGTTGATTGTTGCAATATATGGAACCAAAGAACTTTGATGCAAACATTTGTTCTTAGTAGTTTGTTGAGAATAATAAATAATCAAAAAGAGGGTTTTATGTAATCTCAGACAACAGGACTACATAATTCAACAACTAGAAACATTATCAATGCAATTTATTCAAAGTACTTTTCATATAGTGCTGCTCTCAGAACAAGATTAAGAGCTTGTATAACTTCCTGAGGAGAATCCAAAAGCCCCCCCTCTAGGAACTGTTGGAAAGCAAAAAGATTAAGCTTGGACACCAATTTGATTGCAACATTAAATTTTTTATATTTTTTGCATAAAAAACAATTCAAGACAGCAATATTGAGTACAACAAAATATTAAATAATTAAAACTTCGCCATAAAACAAAGTAGCAAAAATTTCTAGAAATGATATGGGGAGTTCAAGAACCTGCTTTCATAAACAAAATAAACAAGAGAATAAGAAGTGGGTATAGAACCTGTTAATATAATCCTAAGAGGTTTGTATCCAGTTGACATCCTAAATACTCCAAGTAGTTCCCTGTTAAAAATAAAATGATACACAAGTTTCTTCTTATTTATGACAAACTAAAATGCGACCATATCAACATCATACCTTATCATTCCTCCATGAACCACCCCCCTCTGATCATCTTGATGAGTTGATAATTTCCTCACAGTGAGCCTATGCAGAAACAATGCCTATGTACTTTGTCACTTCTGGTCAATCCATAGAAGCCATTACTTGTGTAAATCCAAACCATCAACACAACAAATAAAGTGTTAAAAAATATCCACAAAAGGTAACAAAAACGCACGACTGCTATTGAAGGACTAGAATCCTCTCCAGGCTCTAGATGCGTAACATCTGCGCCAATTAAAATTGTAAGATAATAAGAGACAACAGGGATTCTTCTTTGAATAGCATCATTTAGCATAGTGTTCCATCTGCCAACCTAGAAAACTTTGAAGACAAACTTAAACTTTACCACTATAGCAATTCAATTCTCATTAAGTTTTTAATCATCATACTTGTAAACATTAGGAAATAGGTTTTATCATAATTTTAAGGGTAATTCAAGGTCAATTCAATATCAAAAACCTCATCAATCACATTCACCAAACTCTCCTATGTTTCCATAATTTAAAGAGTGAATTAATGTCAATTCAATATCAAAAACCTCATCAGTCACATTCTTCAAACTCTCATCTATTTCCATATTCCTTTGTTCATTCTCTCTCTCACTTGTAACCCATCTGTTTCTGGCATAAAGTATTCTACTATCATTTAAAACAAAACCAAAGAATATCTGAGTACATTAATAAAAAGAATACTGCATATTGGGTTTTGAAGCCTTCTTAGGCTAACAACATTATGTGACAATTCCCAACTCAGTTTGATAAACACGTTTAATTCTCCCTGTAAGCATCAAGATACTATGAATTATTAAGAATAAACCAATTTACGTTCATGGATTTCTTACTCACCATAAGATCCACCAGCTTCAGCTAGAGCTATTTACTGGGCTGACCCCTCATCGCAATTTCAATCAAAAATACAAAAATGTATGCCTAGTCAGATGTAGACATCAATAGGTTGGTATCCACACAAAATCATCAAAAACCAATCACAATTATTTCAATAATCTGAACTTAATTGAAGTTGGTCTACATTGTTTTTAGAATTTTGAAGAGTGATTCCCACCTAGATTATGTGTCTAGTATAATGTTTACAATTAAACAATATCACATCAAACAAATTGACCTTTACTACATTTGTCATATCATAAATCAATCACAAATAAAATAAAAGTATATGCTCAGTCATACGAAGATATGATATAAATTTAAAAGAGTATAAAGTGACCAAGAAATACCTTTACACGATCTTGATCTGACGAAGCATTTGATAAATTTTCATTGTCAAAATCCTTCTGAACAAATTCCGTAATTGAATGCGTTCATACATATGTACATACTACTAGAAGATCTGCCCGAGGTATAATGAACCAATAAAAGTTACAGAATTTGTTCAGAATAATACATTAATAAGTATGTATGATAGGCTGCATTTAAAAACTTTAATCGGGTGCAAAGAATCACTACTTGTACATATGAAATAATATGAGGAGTTCAAGAATCTGCTTAAAAACTGGTATTTTAATCAAAGATACTATTATTCTTTTACTCATTTTTAAGTTACTAATTAAACTACATCCGATAGCAAGAGGTCCTACTACTACAGTTGAAGTTAGGGCACCGCGATCATCTTCATTGTCGTTGCAGCAGTTCCCATGATTCCTATTACCACGACATTGGAAATGGCCTTTGTTGCCACCACAGCAATTCTCGTTGCCGCCGTAGCAGTTCCTGTTGGCAGGGGCCTATGGTTTCAACATCTTCTATAGAAATTTACACTGTCTAGAAAAACAATGTGCTTTATTTCTTCCTCACCTATAGAAATTTAGGACATAATATGGAATATTAATTGTGAAAAGTGCAGTCAAATTTATTTTCATAACATGGCGAGATTTCTCCTACAAGGTCAATGTTGCCTTGTGATTGTTTGGTAAATGACTTTATGTACAAGATAGGGGTTTTATATAATCTCAAACAATAGGAGTACATAATTTTCAACAACTAGAAACATTATCAATGCAATTTATTCAAAATACTTTTTACATGGTGCTAGTCTCATAACCAAGGTTTAAAAACTCGACGAGTTTCGTCGAGTTCTAAGAACCTTCAAATCGGATGTGCTGCTCGTCGGAGGTGGGCTCTCGACCCAACTCGATTGAACTCGGATGAACTTGGCCCAACTCGGACGAACTCAATCGAACTCGAACAAATTCACCTAAAATCATCGTAAAAACCACAAAAAATGGGCTAAAATCCACTCATAACAAAACAAATCACAGTCATACTAATGAAAATCTAATCAAACAAGTGAAAACGTAAAACTCTCACTCACGGAGTTCGATGACGATGACGGCTTAAAAATAGAGACAGCTGCGATGACGGCGACTTAAGGAGATAGTGTTGAAGACATGGAAGGGAAGAGAAACAGACTTGAACGAAGGAGAAAGAGACTTAAACCACCATGCAGATGAGAGAAAGAGAGGGTCGATGACGATGAAGATGGATAGGCTTTGGTCGCAATGACGGCAATAGCTCACTGGAACAGCGATGACTCATTAGAACGATGTCAGCGACAATAATGCTAGAGAGAGAAGACTGACAAGAGAGGAGATAGGAGAAAGAGAAGAAGGGAGAAAGAGAGAAAATGAGGGTTTGGACCTGGTATGTGTTATACATATAATAAGGATAATTTCGTCATGACCCTTAATATTTAAAGAAACTTTAGTTTACGCTTTTAAATTTTAAAAATTATAATTTAGTCCCTAAACAGTAGTTTTCGAGTACTCGCCGATTACTCGTTGAGTTACCGATTATTCGCTGCTCACTAGGTCACCAGTCGAGTGGCGAGCAACGAGTTTTGAAACACTGCTCACAACAATATTAAGAGCATGTATAACTTCCTGAGGAGAATCCAAAAGCCCCTCATTCTAGGAAATGTTGGAAAGCAAAAAGTTCAGCTCAAATATCAATTTGATTGCAACATTAAATTTTTGATATTTTCTACATAAAAAACGATTCAAGACAACACTGTTGAGTACAACAAAACATTAAATAGCAAAAATTTCCCTAAAAAAAATAGCAAAAAATTATTGAATTAACACAAACGGGATTTGTACATTGGAAATATGTAAATTAACTGGTGCTAGCTTGGGAATCCTTCTCCAATTCAATAGCAAATTCCTTTCAGTCAAAAGGAACAGCTATGTTGTGTAGAGACCATGTCTGCCATGATTGGTGAGAACTGGTTTACTCAAATGTGACTCGCTATACATACTAGTCATTTGACCTATAACTTCTCTGGTCATTTTCTTAGACTTCACTTCAGGAGAAATTGTCACCTATGCCATGAAATAACAATGTCAGGTTGCAAAATAATAAAATGCACCAAATTAACAACAATGCTTAGAAATTCGAAATTTAAAACATATAAACCTCAAATGATAATAAATATTTATCAAAATTAAAACCCTAATAATTTCAAAAATCACTTTCACTATTTTTTTTCCTGACATCAATCATATTATTTCGAAATAAAATCAATTGATTCACGAATCAAGTGCATGCAATATCAAGCCAACATACAAAATCGAATTGCAAGCACATCAAATACCAATAACAAAAAACAATGATTTAGGCAAATGAACTATAATCTCTCAAAAAAAAAAAAAAAGGAAACAACAATAATGACTCATTCAGTCATTGAAAATGGAATTACTAAATGACTTACATGGTAGTGATGGATGTCTCCATGTTTAAGTTCAACTAAAAAGTGTTGACTCTCACCAAACACTTTTCTCCAAAGGTACAGTCAATGGGCCTTTTTATAGTCAGTGTCTTCTAATTTTAAATTGTTAAGACCAACAATCAAATTTATTTTTGTATTCTTTTTTCTGTTCAATTTAAATGTAATGGATAAATTTGATTGGTTGGTCATAACAATTTAAAGTTATGAGACACTGATCATAGAAGTTCTGATATATACAACTACTATGGTCAGTACCTCCTAACTTTAAATTGTTATGACAAACCAATCAAATTCATCCATTGTATTCTCTCCTCTTAAAAATTTTTCTCTTCTATTTAATTCAAATGCAATGGATGAATTTGATTATTTGATCCTAACAATTTAAAGTTAGGAGGCATTGACCATAGAAATTCTATATATCAGAACTTTTATAGCCACTGTCTTGTAATTTTAAATTGTTAGAACCAACCAATCAAACTATATATTTTTTCCTATAATAGTTTGTTGTTTTTGAAGTAATGAAATAAACTAAGATTCATTGACTATATATGTGGTTTTTTAAGTTGCAAATGCCTCTTTCGACTTGCCATCAATGGGAAGAGGTCCTACTGCTACAATTGAAGTGAGGCCACTGTGATAGTCTTCATTACTACTGCAGCGGTTCCCGTTGCCACTGTAATAATTCTCATTACCGCAGCATTGGAGACTGCCTCTGTTGCCACCAGTAGTTCCCATTACTGTTATAACAGTTTCTGTTGGGAGAGGCTTATAGTTCCACCACCTCCTATAGAAATTTACGTTGTCCAGAAGAACAACGTGCTTCATTTCTTCCTCATCTATAGAAATTTAGGAAATAATCTAGAACATCAATTGTGAAAAGCGTGGCTAGATTTATTTTTATAATGTGGTGAGGTTTCTCCTACAAGGTTAATGTTGTCTTCTGATTGTTTGGTAAATGTCTTTATGTACAAGATAGGGGTTTTATGCAAACTCAGACAGCAGGAGTACATAATTCAACAACTAGGAACATTATCAATGTAATTTATTCAAAATGCTTTTCACATGGTGATGCTCTTACAACAACATTAAAAGCTTGTATAACCTCCTAAGGAGAATTCAAAAGCTCGCCTTCTAGGAGCTGTTGGAAAGCAAAAAATCTGACTCGAATGTCAATTTGATTGCAACATTCAATTTTCGATCTTTTCTACATAAAAAAAAAAAAACAATTCAAGACAATAATACTAAGTACAACAAAACATTAAATAACGAAAACTTCACCAAAAAAAATAGCAAAAAATTCTTGAATTAACACAAATGAGATTTGTACATTTGAAAAATGTAAACTATCTGGTGCTAGCTTAGGAATCCTGCTCCAGCTCAACATCATATTCTTTTGAGTCAAAAGGGAACGACCCTATTGTGTAGAGACTATGTCAGCCATTATGGGTGGGAACTCGTTTACTCAAATGTGACTCGTCATACATACGAGTCATTTAGCCTTTTACTTCTCCATTCTTTTCTTAAACTTCACTTTAGGAGAATTCATCACTTGCGTCATAAAACAACAATGTCAGGCTACAAAACCATTATATCAATTTAACTGGTGCATCGTACTGTGATTTCGATAAAACAAATTTATGAAAACACTTGAAAATTTTGAAATCATATGCATGACAATAATGAAAATTGTTTGGGTTGCTCTATTCATACAATAAAATATGAAAACATATAATTTTATTTCAAAACTTCGACTATGATACCAACTTGACAGGCCCCCTTTCTATACATTTATTTTTATACTATCGGTAGCCCGCCGGTAATCTCACGGTGGCTCTTTAGTGGGTATCTAATTCCGTTGAAGGTTCCTGTGAAGTTAAGCTATTTTACTTTGTCGAAAATCTTTTTAGAAATCTCTTTTGAAAATGGAAACGGGTGGTAAATTTTTCTTTTTATTATACATTTACAAAAATAGATTTAATAAAAATCAGGTAGTATAACATATGTTTTTCTAAATATGTCATCCTGTAACAAATCATAGACGATTTTGCACACTTCTAAAAGCAAACATTTTCCCCAAACTTCTAGACCTCAGACCCTCATTTCAAAGCCACAAGCAACCACAAACATATATTTAAATTCAAAGAC
Source organism: Dimocarpus longan (assembly GCA_022984855.1). Taxonomy (NCBI): domain Eukaryota; kingdom Viridiplantae; phylum Streptophyta; class Magnoliopsida; order Sapindales; family Sapindaceae; genus Dimocarpus; species Dimocarpus longan. The sequence goes on from CM041017.1 coordinate 26,028,230, forward strand.
AATTTGAAAATTAATTATATGTCATGCATATATATACACATTTATACATTTTCCAAAATATACATACAATTGAATGAATATATATATAACTTTACAAGCATTCAGATTTTCTAAAACATTAATAACAATTATATATAAATACAACAGCATGCACGACTCAGTCCATCTACTCTTGGCTCGAAGTCCCTGCTACGGATGCACTAGTACCTGTATCTGTCTTGTCCCTGTTCTTGGAGAGGTTTTGTTTATAAAACATAAAATATAGGATGAGCTAAACAAACTCAGTGAGTATCATAAAATTTATCATGGTTTTTCTTTCTAAAAATAAACCTCCCTAAAATTCATTAAAACACATTTATAAACATTTCAATATTATGGAAGTAAAATTGGTTTTCCTGAAAATCAATCTTTGAGTTTAAATACTTTAATAAACTTTCATTGCAATTATAAATCATATTTTATAAATCTGATTTTGAAAAACTATTTTGAAATACTTTTAAATTTTTTGCTGTAAAACGTAAACAATAGCGGCAATAGAACTTTCGAAAAATCTCTATATAAAGATAGGTCAACCACTGTTAATTTGTGTAATGGTACCTTATGTATGAGCAAAATGTATCAGCGCTCAGGCCTCCACAAAAGTTACCTTTGCTTCGACCTCTTGTCCAGTAAAGCGCTAACTATAATATACCCTAATTCGTATATGAATGACAAACTAATTAGACTAAATGACTCAGTCCTTCCCACTGTTAATGACAGACACTCCTAACACTGCCATGCGTAGATTCGAGTACTCTGACTGGATTACTCTGTGTGTCTCAGGGTGGGATAACCCTTTTATGTAATAGGTCAGTCCATCCCCACTCTTGGGCCTCGACCTCGACGCTAATGGATTGGGATGCAACCACCCGACTACCCCCTCTCTTGGGCCTCGGCCCTCAGGGATTCGAGTAGCAGGTATTGTCTCCTGATCTATCTTTAACTTTATCATATTCTGGAATACCTATCAAGCGTACCATAGATTTATACAACATTTCTATTTCAATTGCTTTACAAATATTACATTTCACATTTCTTTAAAATTTTAATAATTCATTCAGGAGGTTTCAATAACTTTATTTACTTTAAAATCATTTCTAAGCATTTCAACAAATAAGCTTTAAGCATAAAACGTAACATCAATGGATAGAAATAAAATCATTTCATGATGTTTCGAAAGGACACTCACTTATTTCTTTAACTCGCCTTACTCAAGCGTGCAATTTAGACTTTCCTTCATTTCCCATCACCTACATGATTTCGTATTCTATATTTAGGCAACTTTACAACTAAATTCATTCATTTACAAACATTTCTATAAAACATTAAACTTTTGCAATTATAAAAAGTTTGGCCGCAAAGTGACCATTTAATATTCTAATGACTTTCCTTTCAATTTTATGTCAATCCTATCATCCATATAACTCATAAAATTATCCATATTATTCAAAACAACTTTCCATCACAATAAACACACTAAAGCTGAAACATGGCAGCTTATTACACTAAGTTTTCACTTCTCATTTCAACACCAATTCTCAACGTTTTATCATATAAACATGCATGAAAATCATTCAAACAACTTAAACTCAAAATGAAGTATTAAGGGATTGCTTTGGCCAAATATTTCATGTATCAAAACTCCAACATTTCCTCAATCTTCACACTTAAATTTACATTACAAATTCATTACATCTCATGACAAAACAATTAACCCCAATTTGAACCATCTTGGCCGAATGTATGCCATCACTCATATCATCAATTCAAACCAATTTTTCTCATTATAATCTCATTCAAATACATATATTATGATGTAAATCCAAATTAAACTCATGAAATATTATACTTGGACAACAATGTTAGTTTTGGCCGAGAACTGTACCCTTTATCACCTAATCCATTTCTTTTCAATTTCATACCAATTTCATCATCAAAACAGCCCATAAATCATGTCAAACAATTAAAAACAATCATCCATCACATTGAATCTCAATTGACAGAATACATAGCATTTACATCTATCATGTTTCTAGTTTTCATTTCAACAATTCAACTTAATATTCTAACTCATTTTCATGCATAAATTCTATTCAAACTAATCAAACACACTTGAATCACACATATTCTTCCTTAGCCATGTACCATACTCAACATAACATCAAAACTTCTTCAAGTTTCTCACTTGAAATTCAATCAAAATCACACTAACCATCATGACAACAAACTAACATATTAAACATCATTAATTCAACTCTAAATCAAAAGATCACTTTGATTACTTTGCTTACCTATTTGTCCTTGATCACTTGTTTTGCTTTCCCTCAAGTTTAAGGCTTCAAAACTCTAAATCCATGCATAAAAATTTCATCAACATCACATGCAGTAAATTGACAGCTTTGAATCAAATTTTTCACACAATAACATCATAAAAACTCAAATTTTTTCACTTGAAAATCACTTACCCTTATTGAATATCACTCCTAGGCTTGTTTACAACCTTTTGGGGGCTTGAAATCCACTCAAAAATAGTGTGAAAACCATCCAGAACAGCTGTTGTTTCTGGGTTCTGCAGCTTGGCCGAATTCACCCCTGCAGTTTGCTTTACTTCCTTCTCAATTTTTTTGGTGTCTTCCATCTTATATATATATATATATATATATATATATATATATATATATATAGAGCCTTAACAATTTGCCCCTCAAGTTTAACTTTTAATTACAAACATGCCATTTGTTTTTATTAACCATTTTTGCCTCAATTTTCCTACACTTTATGCACTCCAAATTTCAATTTCAAAAGTGCCCTTGTATAATCTCTAATTAATTCATTTAATCATGTCATTTCATGAGAATTTCATTAACACTAATTTCATCATATACTTTAATTATTCACCACATTATTTTTCGGATTCGAATTTATTTCCAATCCATTCAAAAATTCTACTAGAATTCAATTATACATCTGAAATATTTAAATGATTTTATTATTCCATAAATGAGGGCGTATTAGTACGATACATTTATAATGCTTATACAATTTATTTACAGTACTGGATTCGGAAAGGGATATCACAATGTAGGATAGCTGAGGTGTTACATTGTCTCTCATGTTCGTGTGTATCCAAAGCTTGTAATAGCTCACACTTTAGCTTCCCTCGCAGTCTTCTCTAAAGATGAAAGATCATGCAAAACCATGTATATTGGTAAAACCATGCAAATAAAATGTTTTATACAAATATGTGTTGAAAACACTTTATTTACTAATAATAATGTATGTTGTTATCTATAACAAAATGCATTCACATAGTTTTAGCAATATGCATGATGGTATTGCATGGTTTTGCATGTTGCCATAAATCTCTTCCACAACATGCATTCTTTGCACATTTCTATAGGTGACCTACGACAGCATACACCTTATGCATATTATCTTTTAAATGTTGTCATAGGCAAAATTTCTTGTAGTGGTTAGTACATTCCTTGTGTACTAATTGTCTTGCTAGTTGCTAGTGTTTTGATATTGCTAGGAAATTTATACAAATTCCATGTTTCTTATGGCAAGGGTTTTGCTAGTGTTTCGGTTGCAATGCAAAAGAAAGATAAAAGTAGGACTCAAAAGGCACTATGTAGGGTAGTTGGGGTGTTACATTGTCTCCTCGTGTCTATGTGTGTCCAGAGCTTGTAACAACTCACACTCTAAAGACGAAAGATCATGCAAAACCATATGATAACATGCAAAAAAACCAATTGTTTTTCAAATAACTAAATAAATTGCTCTGACTTATACCATAGACCAATTCCTGGACTTGATGTGAAGATAGTTCCTTGCTTCATCATGTGATGCAAATGTGATTTAAAATTTTGTTTATTCTTGGTTGGTTGGTTGTTAACGTTTTTGCGTTATACATTTATCTTATTTTGTTTGACCAATGCTTGGCATAAGGTAATTTTCTTATTACTCCAGTTATTCGTATGTTGCCCTAAATTTGTTATTTTTGTTTGATTGAATGATAGGTGTTGACGTCAAGAAGAACGTCATTGTGGCTATTTCTTCGGGCAAAGGTCCGTGTGGTGGAATTAACTCCACTTCAGTCAATATAAGCAAAGCTCTCCACAAGTTGGATTCTAGTATGTGTGCAAGCGAATGCATTCTTTCTATACACACAACTTAGTTATGGATCATTGTGTGTGTTTGCATTCCATGGTGTTTTGATACCTGTGTTTATTAGTCCATGCATTAGTTGGTGGCAGGCTTCCATTTAAAATATGAGTACATATACATTATTTATTTTTATTTTGATTGATCTTTAGACAGTTTTTTTTTTTTTTTTTCCCTTCCGGGAAGTCTCCCTTCTTTGGAAGATGACATTTCTAACAGGCAGGCACGTACATCTTCATAGTTGCATGCCTTTGATTTATTAAACTTTGTTCAAATAATTAAATAATACGTACATGGATAGTGCATGCAAGTGATTACAAAATTCATGCTGACATATACCTTATATTATGGTTCCAATGTACCTTTTGGTTTAATACATTCAATTAGATCCATCAACATTATTTAAATGGCGCGCCTTTACATATATATATACGAATGGTTTCTAAACCTTGGTTGAAAAGCCCATTGATTTCATATTAATTAAGACATATAGCCTATAAAAGGTTAGTCAGACTCTATTTCCTCTACAGGGCAGAGAAAAACAAACCCCCTCTTGGTCTGGATGAGTACAAATAACACTGCACTCAAACCAGCCTACTTGTCCACATAGAGACGATCATGACCCAATGTTGTTTACTCCTGGCCAGCATGCCCTTACTGGACTGTCTAGGGAGAAATTGAATCCATTTGTTGATTTTAAAATTATGTAAAAGAACAAATATGCCCTGCATAGCCACTAAAAAGAAGAAAAAGATAAAAATGAACTTCGATCAAATTACAGCTTTGCCCCCTGCAAGTTACAATCTGAAAATGGTAAGTTATGTGATTCTCACAATTATTGAATGTGCCATGTGTTTGCTGCAATTGATTTATGCCTATGAGCACAGACATGGAAAGAATATTTAAAGTAAAAAATATTTGGTAATTTTTACATTCAAAGCAGATATTTATAGTTTGGGGTAGGTATAAACTCTGCAGTATCATCTATTTTTTTTGTATATTAAAAAAAAAAAAAAAAAAAACTCTGCACTATCATATATAAATGCATTTACAAATAAATGCATTTATTCCTCAAAAAAAAAAAAAAAAGCATTTATATATTAGTAGAAATACATACATATATATATATATACACACACACATGCAGTATACATAAACAAAGTCTCTGAGTGCAGTTCATTCAAACTAAACTGTAGTCCTGATTTTAACAAGAATCAGTTCTCTCTTGATTGCCTTTCTTTGATTTTATCGATCAAGCCAAAACTGATTTTTCAAAATTGTGACATCCTAACTGGATAGTTCCTAATATCTCAACACCCAAATAAAATTTAGATGACAAGAAGAAATGATTAAATGATAAAGAACCATCTAATTCATTATCAAAAGCTGTCCCGGTACTATGGACCAACTTCAACATTAACAGAATTGAGAAAAACTTATGCATGACAGTATCTTCCAGTTCACAGAGCAACAGTTAAGGTTTCTAATATACAAGATTACAAATAGTCAGTATCATTTAATAATGAAGTAAGAAACTTGCAATGTAAAATGAGAACAAATTTCGCACTTTGCCCATTCAATATACTGCTGTTCTGCTGGGAAACTGACAACAGCACAAACATATACAATTTAAAAGTTTCAAGCACTTTGCCCATTCAATATACTGCTATTCTGCTGGGCAACTGATAACAGCACGAACATATATTATATGTAATTTAAAAGTTTCAATAGAATTGAGTGAAAACACACAAAGTCACTAAGTCATATTTCCGTAAACTGAACCAAGTCATTTTTCCGTAGAATAATGTTGAGAGGCATAATTACCATTGTTCAAGCCAAGCGCAGTGCGGATCAGTGCACTCTGCACCAGCAGATGTGGATGATGAATGACGAGTAATGTCTGACCTGAAAAATCAAAAACAAGAGAAATCACAACCTGTCAAAGAAAGCTTCTAACCAATTGATATTCATCCCCAGCTTCCAAAACAATCCATGTTTTTTGAATTCTCTCTAAAATTTCCTTAGACAGTATATAGACTTTATGCTTTTTGAGATGAAAATAATTTCTAATCAATCATCTTACAATGATAATTTCAACAATGTTATACAATACATCATCTAACAAGCCAACAGTTGAATGAAAAATACAACAAAGAAAGTGCAACCATATAACATATTTTCAAAATATACCTTTAGAAGTATCATGTCGCTATTGTTAATGTATCCATGCCAATTCTCATCAGATGGATAACCATCTGCAAACTCTTCACTTACTGGAGTCCTGTGAAACAAAAACCGGCTGATCAGCTTCAAAAATTCTTAAAAGAATCAATAATAAGAGACACTGCAACAGACCTCATCTTGAGATAAAACATAGAAGGAAACAGGTGTAAATCTTCTCCGTCCTAGCCGACACCCAATCCACCAAAACCTAATCCATCACCACTCAACATACTACCTGTCACCACCGCCACCGTCACACATCGCCATTGTCATGAACCCTTGGTCTCTGACCTTGAAATTCGGTCGCTAAGTTGGACCGACCGAGATGAGGAGGCAAACAGGTGGGAATCTGCGGTTGACGAGTTTGAAACGAAGAGGCGATTGTCTACGGTGGCGTCCACGGTGGAGCCGCAATCGACGAGGTAGTAATCGATTGGAAAGAAGGGGAGAGAGAAGACATGGAGGGATAGAAGATGGTGATAGAGGTTTTTCACAGAGAGAGAACTGGATAGGCTTTTCACAAAGACATAACTGCAGAGTTAACCAGCTGTACCAAGGTGGTCTCATTTCTGCCCAAAATGGCAATCGTAATTATCGCCTGATGTAGCTCAAGTGTTCACCATGAGATTGTGGACCTCGTTGATTAATTGTTTTCCCCTCGTTACCACTCTATGGTTGATTTAAATGTAATTATCAAATTTGAGAAAACGTTTATTATTTAAATGTTTCTGGTTATCTAGGACTGCAAAAACTACACTAAGTTGTTAAGGTTAATCACAATTATTTCAATGATCTAAACAAAGTTGGTCTACATCATTGTTTTTAGATTTTTGAAGAGTGGTTGATTGCCACCTAAATTATGTGTCTAGCCTAATGGTTACAATTGAACAATATCATTTTAAACAAATTGACCTTTACTACATTTGTCATATTATAAATTAAAAGAGTATATGCCCAATCACACGAAGAAATGATATAAATTTAAAAGAGTATAAAGTGAGTAAGAAATGTCTTTACACGATCTTGATCTGACGAAGCATTTGATAAGTTTCTGTCAAAATACTTCTGAACAAATTTCGTAATTGGGCTCATACATATATACATACTGCTAGAAGATCTACCTGAGGTTGTATAAACCAATATTAGTTATAGAACTTGTTCAGAAGAACGCATTAATTTGTATGTATGATAGTGTTGACGTCTAAATTCGGTTAACCTAAGTTCTTGACCAAATACTACAAATAAGGTGAAACAAAACCAAAAATAAAAGAAAGAGAAGAGGAAGAATAGGAACGCTAAGAGAGTTTTTATATGGTTCGGCTCAAAAAGATGCTTACGTCCACGACTGTTTCTTTAGTTATTTTATCAAAGTTACAGTATATTATTAATTATGTGTGTTACAATGAGTTTTCAACCTCTATTTATAGTGTGGGGTGTTACAATTTGAGTACAATAAGAATGAGAAAGAATTCTATATTAATTACATTTTCAAAACTGATGTCCATTAATTTAGGGATTGATTCCACTGAAATAGGAGTTTGATTTTACTTTCAATTATGACAATTGACTCTTCCTCAACTTAGGCAGTTGTCTTTCTGAAAAAATTCCTTTAGTGCGCACTGCGAACTGCAAGTTGGACCTCGCTCTAGACAACCTGGAGCTAAGCATTAGGCAGTCTTGACCATGGTTGACCAATGACCTGAGAACTGCAACAGGGAACTGAGAGCTCGTTTCTACGAGCTGGACGACCTAAGAACTGCAACAGTGAATTGATAGCTCGTTCATACGAGCTAGATGTTGGTGAACTTGCTTTTATCTATAGGGTCGATCCACTGAATCGGTTCGTTGGGTTTTTACTAACCCACTTATGCAGCCCCAAATATACCCACAATAGATAGGCTACATTTAAAAACTTTAATCGGGTGCAAAGAATCACAACTTGCTCATCTGAAATGATATGAGGAGTTTAAGAACCTACTTTCATAAACAAAACAAAAGATTAGTTCTCTCGTTAAAAGATCAACAAGTTGGTGTATAACCCAGAAACAGCAACCATGAAAAGAGAGAAAGCTAGTAGCTTTACATAAACCAATAACTTTTTCTCTCTTTTCGCCTTTCTGCATGTAGGCGTTGGTCGATAAAGACACAAAATTGATAAAAGAGAAGAAAGTTGAGAGTGGTATTGTGTTTGTCAGCTAGGGTTGTGTTGTGTGTGTGTTTGTGTATATATATACATATATTAATATTTTAAATTGGTTTTGGGTCGGATTATTTTTATTGATCCAAAACCAACTCGAAACCAATTAGTTGTTCCATATATATTTATTATGAAAAGCATTAAAAAAAAAAAAAAGAAAGAAAGAAAACATTGAAATAATTACTTATATAATGGTTGGAACTTATTTTACATTCTCTTTAAAAGTAATTAAGCAATTTTTTAACCTCCTATTTTCAAGAAATTAAATCTTTAGAAAATTACTTTTAAATTATGTATTAGGCATTGTTCAATGCAGTATTGGAGAATGCTTGCAGTGTCATTGCTGACTCATTATCGGGATTATTATATTTTGATCTGTAATTTAGTCACTCTTATATTGTGGATTTAGAGCTAAGACACTTGGAGTGTGGCATCTCTATAATTGTACAAGTTAGCATAAAGCTGTTGAGCCAACTTGATAAAATGTTTTTGTTTGCTGCATCAGTCTTTCTATCTATAACTTGGTCTCTTGTGCATATGGATAGCTTCCATATTATTATTTGATATTTTGGTATTTTTGTAACAACTTGTTGAGCATCTATCACTACCGAATTGATTAAGATTATATCCGGAGCAGCAGCACTGGAGGAGGGCCAATTGCAGAAAATCCTACTACATCATTGGGTCAGAGGGACACATGCCCCTTTGGGATTTTAAAAGAAAATACCCCTCTATTTATAAAATCCAATCTCACCCTTCTCTTTCTCTCTTTTCTTTTTCTTCTCATTCTTCTCTGCTTTTTCTCCGTCTTCTTCATTGAACCCAGATCGTCGTCTAGAAACCTAGATGCTAGGTCTCTCTCTCTCTCTCGCTTCTCATTCTTCGTTGCTTTTTCTCCGTCTTCTTTATCGGATCCAGATCGCCGTCTAGAAACCTAAATGTCAGGTCTCTCTCTCTCTCTCTCTCTCTCTTTTCATTCTTCTCCTTTTTCTCTTTGTCTTCTTCACCAATCAGTCTGGGTTTCAGGTTTTGTAACCCAGACTTGCGTCCATCTGGGTTTCCGAAGTCATCCGGGTTGGTTCGATGATGAATCCAGATGGGTTCATACCAAAAGACGATATGGGTTTTGTGGGTTAATTTGATTCGATTTTATGGAATATTTATGTTGATTTTGTGGGTTTTAATTTTGATTGGAGTTGGTTAAAGATGAAGGGTTAAGATAATGGGGTTAATTTTGATTTGCGTTGATTTTGTTGATTTTTTATTTTGATTTGGTAAGACAGTGGTTGAGTGATGAACTACATGCTGTTAGGTGTTGAGATGTTGAATTTTTGTTTTAATTTTTTTTGGAAATATTATTATTATTTTTTTAAATTGATCTAGACCATCCATCTTTGAGATGAACGGTTTAGATCCATTTGATAAATTTTTAAATTATTTTATATTAATTAATATAATTTTTTTTAAAAAAATAAAAATCGAAGAAATTAACCAAAATACTCTTACTATAGTTAATTCTTACTGTCAACTATAGTTAAACCGTTAGTCCAAGGGAGATCGTTGTTACAAAATATAAAAGTGATTTTCGATTGTAATAAGTGATATGTTTGGAGGCTTCTGAGTAATTCTCTCTAAAAGAAACTATTTTTATTATATTGTAAATAAGGATAAACATCAATTAATTATAGTGGATAAATACAAAATTTAATAATAATATTATACACTTGTAAGTGATGAGGCGGTGGATAGATAATTTTTTATCTATAAATAGGATGCTTGGTCTTTTACTTTGGTGTGTAAGATCTCTCTCTCAAGTTTTAATTAAAGAATATTTCATTCTCTCTCGTTGATTCCAGTAAAACTTTAAGTAAATATCATGTCTCTTTATTTCTCTCTATCTCATTTATATTTGTTTATTTATTTGTTATTACTTATTGTATCCTTATTTCAATTCCCTTTTAATATTATATTTTAATTTTACAACACGCTATCAATATGATCTAAAACCTAAAGTTTTAAACAAATTTATTAGAACTTGAAGTTCTTGATACTCTAACTGAGAAAGTTTGGCTATGTCAACCCAATCAATATACGGCCCTGCCGACTCAATCAATATACGGCCCTACTGACTCAATTATTATTTTAATTTCATTTATCATTCATTATTAATTAGATTTTATTTATTTATTATTATGTACTATATGTGCGGCTCTGCCACCATTATTTACTGTTTTTATTACATATTACATGCACAGGTATGCTAGCTCAATATATCATTCACATTAATTGATTACCTTGTTTTTTATATCTTTATATTTTGTGTTTTTATTCTCTTTAATTTAAAATGTACCAGAACCTGAAGTTCTGGATTTCAATTAATGAAACTTGAAGTTTTAAATATATATTGTTAAAACCTGAAGTTATCATTTTTGACCTGAAGTTTTAAAAATATATAAGAAATTTTTGACAACATGAAGTTTCATATATATTCATAAAGAAATTTATCATATATAAATTTCTTTTGAATATAATGTTAATATTACTTATCATTTTAATTATGTCACTAATTGTGGTATTTTATGCATATAGCTATGTCAAATATTGTAAAACCAAAATTTGCTCTATTGGATATTTCAGGAAAAAACTATCTTTCATGGATCCTTGATATAGAGTTGTACCTACAGTCCAATGACATAACTAATACTATTAGAGATAATAATGAAACATCTCTACAAGATAAAGCAAGTGCAATGATCTTTATCCGCTATCATTTATATGAGAGCCTGAGAAGTCAATACCTTACAATTAAAGATCTACTGACTTTGTGGAAAAATTTGAAAAACAAGTATGACCATCAGAAAACTGTCGTCCTCCCCAGAGCCCGACATGAGTGGAGTAATTTAAGACTCCAATATTTCAAATCAATTGCTAACTATAATTCTACCATATTTAAGATAACCGCACAGCTGAACTTGTGTGGTGAAACACTGACTGATGCAGATCTGTTGGAAAAGATATATACTACTTTCCATGCATTTAATGTACTCCTACAACAGCAATATAGAGAATGCAGGTTTACAAAATATTTTGAACTAATTTCATGTCTTTTAATGGCCGAACAAAACAATGAGCTTCTGATGAAAAATCATGAACTCCGCCCAATTGGCACAGTTGCATTTCCAGAAGCAAATGCTAGTGCAAGCAAAGGTCGTGGATGTGGACATGGACGTGGATGTGGTTATCATGGTTGTGGTGGGTATAAATTTTCAGGTCAGCGAAACCAATCAAATATCCCTCAAAAGTGGAATGTTTATAATATTAAACATAACAAGGGCAAAAATGTAGAGAAAAATACCCCTAAAAATTATGAAAATGTTTGTTTCAGGTGTGGCATGTCTAGGCACTGGTCTCATACCTGTCATACAACCAAGCATTTGGTTTATTTGTATCAGGCCCCTGTAAAGGGGAAAAAAAAATTGATACAAATTTTGCATTTCAAAATGATGATCCCATAGACATCACATGCTTGGACATCAAATTTCCTTGATAATGCGGATGAAAAAATGGATTCCATACCAATTAGAAGATTGTCTAGTTAATATTGTCATGTTTACTTTTGTGTGTTTTTTTCTCTCTTATAATTTATGTTAGTACACATTTTTTTACCCTTCTAGAAGCAAGATAATTCCTTTTGCTTTGTATTTTGTTATCAATGATGTACTAATATATGGTTTCTTAAATAAAAGACGGATATGGATGAATTATCTATTTTCAAAAAAGAAGATGCAGACATATGTATTGTCGACAGTGCAACAACACACACTATTCTTCATAATAAGAAATATTTCTCAAATTTATCAACAGTCAAAGTTAAGGTAAATACTATATCAGATCCTACAGACTTAATAGAAGGTTCTGGAAGAGCCATGATTTTGTTAACAAATGATGCTAAATTACATATAAATGATGCATTATACTTAAGTAAATCTAGAAGAAATCTACTTGGTTTCAAAAATATATGTAGTAATGGATAGCATATTGAAACTATAAATGAGAAGAATGTTGAATATTTATGCATCACTAGAGATATCTCAAGTTAGAAGCATATTTTAGAAAAGCTCAAAGCTTTCTCATCTCGGTTGTACTATACAATTATAAGATTAATTGAAACTTATATAGTTTTGAGCCAAAAGCTCTCAAAACCAATAACATTTTGACTTTGGTATAACCGTCTTAGTTATCCAGGATATACAATGATGTGTAGGATCATTGAAAATTCTCATGGACACCTATTAAAAAACCTGAAAATTCCATCATCCAATGAGAATATATACACTATTTGTTTATTGAAAATTTGTAGTTAAACCATTCATCTCTAAGGTTGGTTTTGAGTCTCCGTCTTTTCTACAAAGAATACAAGGAGACATATGTGGACCTATTCATCTATCTAGCGGACCATTTCGTTATTTTATGGTATTAATTAATGCGTCTGTAAGATGATCACATGTATGTTTGTTGTCTAGTCGTAACATTGCTTTTACTGGATTGCTTGCTCAGATTATTAGACTTCGAGTACAATTTTCAAATAATCAAATTAAGAGCATACAATTAGATAATACTGGTGAATTTATATCAAAAACATGTTATGATTATTATGCATCGGTTGGAATTGATGTTCAACACTCAATCCCATATGTACATACCCAAAATGGTCTAGCAAAATCATTTATCAAGCGCATTCAGGTAATTGCAAGAAATTTTATAAACAAAATTACCATTTTCAGTCTGGGGACATGCTATTTTACATGCAGCAATATTGATTCGTCTTAGGCCGGTAGCCTATCATCAATACTCTCCATTACAATTTGTGCTTAGACGCCAACCTAATATTTCTCATTTACGCATTTTTGGTTGTGTCATACAAGTCCCCGTTGCTTCCCCTCAACGAACTAAAATGGGACCCCAATGTCGTTTGGGAATATATGTTGGTTTTAATTCACCTTTAATTATTAGATATTTTGAACCATTGATAAGTGATATTTTTACTATCCATTTTGTGGATTCTCATTTTAATGAGACAACTTTCCCACCATTAGGCGGAGGAAAAATTTCTCCTGAAGAAAAGCATAAGAAAATGGTCATTATTGGACAGAAAAATGAGATATCATGGAATGTGATAACAATATCTCATCTACATCCTCGTACCACCTAATGTGAAAATGAAATACGAATGATAGTTAATCTCTAGATGATTGCGAATAAGTTGTCAGATACATTTACTGATATTACTAAAGTAACAAAATCATACATATCAACTGCCAATGCACCAGCTAGAATAATTGTTTATATAGAACAATGTAATCATAATATAGCAAATGAATCATCTACTGTACGCCAGAAGCGTGGTAGACCAATTGGCTCAAAAGATAGTATTCCTCGGAAACGGTGAATGAAAAATCCTGATTCTATTAAAAATATTACTCAAGATACAAAATCCATTTTCCTAGAAAAATCAACTACAGAAGAGTTACCAATTTTGAAGGAGACTAAAACCCTTAAAGAGGCACAAACACTTGATGGGCTACAAAATTCTAAAAATCAAGAAATTTCAATCAATTGTGCAAAAGGTATATAGAATCATAATGAAACAATCATCAATGATATATTTTCATATGTAGCTTTTAAAATTATGAACGAGGATTATGAGTCGCATACTGTTGATGAATGTAGACAAAGATATGATTGGCCTAAATGAAAATATGCAATTTAAGTAGAATTAAGTTCTTTAGCCAAATATAAAGTATTTGGACCTGTAGTCCAAATACTTGAAAATGTCAAACCCGTTGGATACAAATGAGTATTTGTACAAAAATGCAATGAAAAAAAATGATATTATAAGATATAAAGTAAGACTTGTTGCATAAGGTTTCTCATAGAGATCAGAAATTGATTATGATGAGACATATTCACCTGTAATGGATACAATTACTTTAAGATTCTTGACCAATTTAATAGTTTCACAAGGACTCAAAATGCGTCTTATAGATAAAGTGACAGCATATTTATATGGGTCATTTAATATTGATATCTACATGAAAATTCTTGAAGGATTTAAAATGCCTAAAGCATGCAAATCAAAAGCCAATAATGTTTGTTCAATTAAATTGCAACGATCCTTATATGGATTAAAACAATCTGGGCGAATGTAGTATAATCGTTTTAGTAAATATCTGACAAATGAAGGATATATTAATAATCCTATCTGACCATATATATTCATAAAGAAAACAGAATCTGGATTTGCCATTGTTACAGTTTATGTTGATGATATAAATTTAATCGGAACATTTGAAGAACTCCGAAAAACTATTAATTATTTAAAAAAAGAATTTGAGATGAAAGATTTGAGACAAATAAAATTTTGTCTCGGCTTGGAAATTGAACACAAATCACATGGAATACTTATCCATCTATCAGTATATATTGAACAAAATCCTAAAACGATTCAATATGGATAAAGCTCACCCCTTGCGTACTCTTATGGTTGTTCGATCTCTTAATCCTAAAAATGATCCATTTCAACCTAAAAAAGACTATGAACAGATACTTGGTCTAGAAGTACCACATCTAAGTGCAATTGGTGCTTTATTATATTTAACATAATGTACTAAACCCGATATTGCTTTTTCAGTAAATCCGTTGATCAGGTTCAGTTATGAACTAACACGACGTTATTGAAATGATATCAAACATATTTTTCGTTATCTTCGTGGAACAATTGATTTAGGGTTATTTTATTCATAAATTGATAGTGGTACATGTTCGATTGGTTATGTTGATGCTGAATATCTTTCAGATCCTCACAAGGCTCATTCACAAACTGAATATGTTTTTACTTATAATGATACAACAATTTCATGGTGATCAACAAAACAAACTTTTGTTGTCACATCCTCCAACCATTTTTAAATTCTTGCACTTCATGGAACGAGCCGAGAATTTATATGGTTGAGATTTGTCATTCATCATATCCAGAGTACATGTAAACTATCTAATGCTTCAAATTCCTCCACAATCACATATAAAGATAATGTTGCATGTATCGTTCAAATCAGATGAGGATACATCAAAAGAGATAGAACCAAACATATCTCATCAAAGTTCTTTTATACTCATGAGCTCCAACAAAATCAGCAGATTGATGTTAAACAAGTCCACTCCTTAGATAACCTCGCAGATTTATTCACCAAAACATTACCAACATCAACATTCGAGAAATTGACTTTATGATATTGGAATGTATCGAGTATGTAAACTACATGATTAATTATGAAGCATTTTTCAGGAAGAGCATATTAAATTAATATGGACATATGTGCACTGCACTCTTTTTTCCTTCAATCAGATTTTATCCCACTGAGTTTTTTTGACAAGATTTTTAACGAGGTAGACCCTTTAAGTACGTCCGAATGCTAGTAAATCTAGAAGATTATAATATGTTTGATCCTGTAGATTATGAAATATCTTTTGTTTAGATTTTTATCCCATTGGGTTTTGTATTGATAAATCTTAAATTAATGTATATCTAAATGGGAGTATTTGACAGACCCCGTTTCTGCACTTCTATTTCCGTACAGACGGCAGCCTGCCGGCAACCCCACGGTAACCCTCCAGCCTATATTTAATCCGACTGAAAGATTCCCGTGAAGCTAAGCCGTTTTTCCCTATTGAAAACTTTTTTTTTTACACATTTATATAATAGACTTAGTAAAAATTTGGGCAGCATAACGACTATTTTTCTAAGATTACCACCCTGCGAATTTAGTAAAAACTTTAAACACTTCTAAAATCAATTGGTTTTTCCCAAACTTCTGGGCCTCAGGCCTTCAATTTATCAATTCACAAGCAACCACAAGCATGTCATCAATTTTCAAAATAATTTAAAACACAAAACAGTACGTCATGCATTTATATTTATTTATACATGTTCAAAAATAAGAAAAACTTATATATTATGTCATATACAATTAAGTATTTCCCAAAATAAGATATATACAATCACAGCAGTACAAAGCACTTTCGACTCAATCTGCCTAATCCTGGGCTGGAGTCTCTGATCCTGATGTACCTGTACCTGTACCTGCATCTGCCCCTGGGGAGGTTTTGTTTGTAAAACATAAAACAGTATAAGCTAAACGAGCTCAGTGAATGTTGTAAGTTTTTATTTTCATTTTATCTTTATAAAAATTCCTCCCAAATACTTTATAAACCTCTCATCGCTGTAATATGAAAAATCAATTTTTCTCTCAAAACCATTTTTCAGATAAATGCATGGATAACTTATTTATGTAAATATCATTCAATTCCATTATAAAACTAAAAGATACGATAAATTATCATATAATTTCAGTTTTCTGTATAAAATATAAATAGTGGTGGCATTATTATTTTTGAAAAGTCTCTGAATAAAACGAGCCAACCACTAATGGTCCGTACCATATGGTATCCTAGGTATGGAGCGGAATTTTGCCTCGCTCCGACCTTCCCGGAATTTTTCCTCGTTCAGGCCATCTATCCGGTATTACGTAGCGGAATTTTTCCCTCGCTACGGAGCGGCATTTTTCCTCGCTCAGGTGGAAGCTAGCTAATAATATACCCTATACGTGCATTAGGCGACACACTAAACTGAACAATTAACTCGATACAATCCCCCCTGCGGGTTTCCTCCCGCTGTTAGTGACAGACACTCCCAACACTGCCAATGCACGCTTCGGGTACTCAACCTCAACCGGAAATAACTGTAAGATCTACCAAGCATACCATATGTTCAATATATATTTCCATCAAATAATTTTTCACCATAAATACTTATCTCGTATAAACTTTTCAAATTTAGGAAATCCACATCTCATATAATCATTTATAGTCCATGCAAAATATTTTTCATATAATTTCATTTATTTCAAAATCAAACTATAACATATCATAACATAAACTTTAAAACATTATATCCAAAATATTTTGAATAACACTCACCGATTACCGATTCACAAAATCACACGCTTTCGGGTTCCCTCGATTCCAAATATAATTATCGCCGTCCTAAATTAAATCTACAAAGTAATATAATATATAAAATTTTTAGTACGGCTGCCATATTGGAAAAATAGCCCTAAAAATGAATTCTACACTTAAAAACGAGTCCGTAGACACGTTGGGAGCTAAATTTCGAGTTCGGGAGGTCGGAAATCTTACCTCCGCCGTACGTGGTGGCCGACGGCGACTTTCCGGTGGCGGATTCCGGCGACCTCAGTGGTGGGAGGTATGGTTAGATGGGTTTTGTTGTCCTCGACACACTAATCACGAAAACGAGGTCGATCGGCGTCGAAATCGCTTTGTTTCGCCGGAATCTAGAAAAATAAAAGTTGGTTAACCGTCTTACTTCATCTACTGAAACGAAGACCCAAACGGTGATAAAAATTGACAAAATTGGTACCTATAGAATCTACGTCGCACGAGCTTTCCAACGGTACCAAGATCAGCCAAAACGGAGCTCGGATGAGGTCGGAACGAGAGATTGAAGTTGGACTCGCGGAGAGAAAAGCTGCTAGAAATTCTGAGGAGAGAGAGAGGAATGGCTCGGCTGGAGGAAGAAGATGACGATATAATTCGGTCGAATTGCGATTTGCCCCCTCAACTTTTTAAAAATTATGATTTCAACCTAAACTTTTAAAAACATAACTTTTTAGTCCTTACACTATTGCCCAATTTTTATAACATTTTTCAATTTCACCATTTTCTTCAATATTTCTTTTTATACTCTTTTCATACCTCTAAATCAATTATTTTACCATTTCTTGAGCTCGAAATCGCATCCGTAAATTTCATCATAATCCAATTTTATATTGGGACACTCTAAATTATTATTTTATTCCATAAATGAGACATACGTATACAATACGTATATAATACTAAAATAGGGATGGCATATTACAGTATTGTAAATATGGATAAACATCAATTAATAATAGTGGATAAACACAAAATTTAACAATATTATTATATACATATAAGTGATGAGGCGGTGGATAGATAATTTTTTTGTCTATAAATAGGATGCTTGGTCTTTTACTTTGGTGTGTAAGATTTCTCTCTCAAGTTTTAATTAAAGAAAATTTCATTCTCTCTCAAAGTAAAACTCTTAAGTAAATATCATTTCTCTTTATTCCTCTCTATCTCATTTATATTTGTTTATTTATTTGTTATTACTTATTGTATCCTTATTTCAATTCCCTTTCAATATTATATTTTAATTTTACAACATATTAATTATTATTATTTTATTTTAAAAACGGTTTATATTATTAAGAGACTGCTAGAAGGTTTTTTTAGCTGGAGCCGTGGCATCTCTGCTTCTTTCCTTTTGTTGGTTGTTTATTATTATTTTATTAACTCTGTTATTTATTCTTATTATTTTTAACATAATTAACTTCTCATAGATAAACCTTGAAATCTTAAAATTTAAGTTATGGTATGGAAATTGTTTTTATATTATCATGATTCAATTTATTATATATATTTTTATTTAGTTTTACTTTATTTAGAATCAATAATAATTAAAAGTTCAAGAAATTCATAATATAATTTATAATATGTATCAATCAATTTTCATTGTATACAGTTATTGTTATTCATTATAAATATTATATATCTAGTTTTTATAAAATTAGATTGAAATTATGTTTTTTAATGAATATATATGATTTGTGTCTTATTTAAATTATTAAATTTTAAGTAAATAATACCAAACTATATCAACTTGAGTATTAATAAATTTTCGATGTAAAAATATTTATATTTAATATATTCTTAATTTTTTATATTTTTATTACTTTATTTATATATCCCGAACAAATTTTCTGTATACGTTGACGTCTCTATTAGACAGTGACAGAAATAGTTTTTTGGTGGAGGCTTTGTTGGATCTTCACTTTGGTACTTTTTGTTGCTTTTGTTGAGCTACTCCAATAATCTCCCCAAGCGTTGGATTTGCCATCTCCCGAGTGCAGAAGTGGAACTGACAACAATACATTGCTATTAGAGAACATGTCTAATAATTTTCCTTATGAAACACAAATCTAGTACTGGTTTTGGTGGAGAATTTGGTGCACAATCGCTCCAACTCTCTAGCCGATGCTGACGGAAATACAAATTTTTTAATGGATGACACTGTCAACTATAATCTGATGACGCAAGTGCACATGAGTGAATGGGGTTCCTTTCCAACTTATGTTTATAGAAGAGTGGATTCATATTCATCCAGGGAAACAGAGTGCGTTCATTTTCAGTTATTGTTGAGCATCCCTCATTGAGTGTGGGTGGAGGGATTCAATCTCGGTTATTAGGACAGGACGATAGTACTTATGGTTGCAAGTTTATAATACATCTGTATCTCCTAGCGGCTTCTGTTTCACTTGTTAATAATCATTGCTTAGGTGGTACGAGTGGGATAAATTTGTAAGGTGTAACTAGTTAATTTAAGAATTCATATGTTAAATCAGTTGATGAATTAGATGTTTAGTTGGTTCTTTAATGCCCTTTTTTCTATTCATAACCATTGTAGAGTTTTGCCATAATGGAGGTTGGATCTTTTTGTTTTTGTTTCTCTTGTATAGTTGTAATTAATGGATTTTTTTTTTTTTTTTATTCACAATGCCTCTCTATTATTTTACTTCTTTGCCCGTCTATATTATGTTTGTTTCCAATCAAATGGAGAATTCATGGTCATTACTATCTTTGACACAATAGTAAAGTGGTTTCTAAGTTGCTCTGTAATAATCAGTGAACCTTTTAAATCTTAGTTTTGGCAGATATGGTCTTCAATGCAGTTACCTTTTATGTCAACCTTGGAGAAGTGCTGTAATACCTAGTTAGTCATAAACTTTGCAATTGAGCATTTGAAATGCTGAAAATGGCTAGCTTTAATTGTGAGTGTGACCATCTTTGCTTAATTTTATGACAAATATGTTGATATCATCATCTCTTAGTGTGAGAAATTATTTATAACTTCGGTGTTAAAAGAAGAACTTTGTAATTGTTGTTGAACAGCTTTTCATAGACTTCATTGCATCAAAGGTGATTTCTATTCAGAATCAAATAAATGCTTTTAATTTGAGTTCAATGTGATAGATACCATGGGACAGAGAATGAGAGAGACAATGAAAGAGAGAACTAGGATAATGCTCGTGCTGTATGGTATTATCCAAAACATCCTTAAGATTTTGAACTACCTTGAGGGTTGAGAGTGTGAATGTTCCCTCCTTCTCAAGAAGATATTTGTAAGCTCACAAGCATCATGGCAGAGTTGAAAAGTGAAACAGATCTTGAGAATATTTAAATATCCTATTTTCGAGAAAAGATAATATCTTATTGTTTGCCCTGTTTTAAGTCTGTATTGAATGCTGATAAGATACTGTATGGTCATCCTTAGAACGGTTTTTACTATTCAATAGAATTGTTAAGTTTCACTTGATGGTTGATGCAGAAATCAGTTTGATGAGAATGTGTGTTGACTAAGCTAATACTTCAGCCGATTATGTGATAAGATCAATTTAGTGCTGAATTAGTTGTCTTCTAACTTTTACTTATGTTATCTTAGGCAATGAATAGTTTCATAGAGTATGCTGGTTGCTGAAAGATTGTTATTTTGGTTCGATTTCTTGGTGAGTTTATTCATATTACATTGTTAGAGTTCTTTATTATTGTCTAGTCGTATTTGCATTGTTATATGTTATTGGCCTATTACGCTTTGTGGGCGTTATCCTTTTTATCTCTTTATGAGTTTTTAATATGCTTATAAATACATGTTATAGAGTTGGTAGTGTAGTTACTTTCTCTTTCTCAGAATTTTCTTCTCTACACCATCTCTTCGCCGTGCACTTTCTTTGTTATATTTTTAAACTTCAACTCATATAATTCTTTGAAGTTCATAAATTGAAATATTGCATTCCTTGTTTTACTTGAAAGAGCTAGAGTAAATGAGATTGCTGTGCCTCCTGCTTGATCATCATTTTACTTTTTTTGCTTGATTTAGTGCTATATCTGAATAGCAACAGTAAGGTGTTACATTGTACTACGTAGGTTGTGCAAATTTCTTAGCAAAACATTTTCGATATTCCAAATGCTATATCAAATACTAATTATACATGTACTCCCCATATTCTGTAAAGTTTTGAAGCTTTCGATAACAACGTGTTCTTTACAAGGGATCTCCAACTTCATATTTTCAAGAGCTTCCACTAGACTCTTTTTCACTTGAGTCATAGCACTCATTCTTGCATCACGTTCTATTTGGTGGAACATTATCTACTCTTGAATAAGTGCTGACTCTACAGAATTCTAATGAAAGCTCGTAAAGACTTATTTGGAGATCCCTAGTAAAGAAAACATTGCTACCAAAGATTCAAAAGCTCTGCACAGTTCGAGTGCATATATGATGACTGCTTTAACTGACATGAACTTTGAAATATGGAATATGTTATTTTAGAAACTTTCACAATCTAGGCAAGTCAACATAAACCTTAATAAATAAGGATAAAAGGGAAGTCTAAGCTAAAGACTACTATTGAAAAACGTTGAATGAAGAGCACTGATCCACTGGGAAGGCCAATATATATGTAGTGTTTCTTTGCACTTTATTATATATGTAGTACATGCACAGATTTTAGTGCACTGTTCATGGAGTGTTGCTTAAGCAGAGTTTTATTCTTTTTGGTATCCTCTTCTCCATTTGGTTGCTCAACACTGAAACAACATGCAGGAAGAAGCAACTTCACATGGTGCATAATATTAAGAAGGTTTAAGTGAAAAATAATTACTACAGTATCAAAAAACTGTGACATGTAAACATTTAAAAAGAATTATTTCTTTTAACATTTCTGATGTGATGTACAATAATACACATTAACCAATACATACAAATGATGTTATGAGGCTACTCTCTACCATATTCTCTGTAGCTATATCTATAGGGTTATGAATTTGAGTCATATTTCTTTTCTATAGGTGTTGGCAAGGGTTTGGGTTTCGGTTGGACCATACCCAAACCAAGTTATAATCTAATCGGTTTAGGTAATTTACAATTATAACCAAACTTACAAAAATTAATTTGGTTCGATTTAGGATTAAACTAAGGCAATTTAAGCTTTCAATTTGTTTCATATAGCACTCATTTTCCCTCTTTTTTGGAGGTTGTGATTCAATCAATTATTTGAATTGTAATAGCACCTAAACGTGAAGATTGTGCATTTTACACTTAATAAATGAAGATAAAACTCAATCTCTCTTCTTCCTTCTTCTCCCTCTCTTTCTCATTCATTTTCATAAACGTCTATATCAAGCTGTCATTCAATTTCAGAAGCACTCATCTCATCTTCTTTATTCTCTCTATCTTTGTCTCTCATTGTTGAAGTTGGTCAACCATTCCTTTCACTTTAAAGGTATGTTACTTGTTGAAAAAATATTCGTTTTCTTGTGATGTAACATCTAACATGTAATATCATTGAATTGGACCCAAAAGGATCCAAACGAGTAAAATATAAATAGGTTGAAATGAGTCTAATAGCTATGAATTTTGGCAAGCCCAAATATGCATTAATAGAGAAGATGGGTTTAAATAAGGCAATTTAGAATTCCAAAGCCCATTATTATTTTTATTATTTTAGGGCCGTAAGATTTGTTTTTTTGAAAGTGGGACACACCCCTTGACTTTGTTAAATGCACTCCTTTGGTTTAAAAAGACAAAAAAATAAATGAATAATTTGTGGTGGTTATGAAACCCACCACTTATTAAGTCAAACAAAGAGAGAGTGAGAAAAATAGCTATCGATTAAGTATACATATCTTATATAGTAATAAATCTAAAAGTAAAAGCTAAGAGACACATATATATTAAGCAGAAGATAATGTTCAATTTACAACATTCATGAAAAAAATTATTCAAAAAAAAAAAATCATAAATACAAAAATTTGCCTCTTCATTTTGAAAGTTAGATCTTATAATTTCGACTAACTTAATTTGATTTTGGATTTTAAAATATGTTATCTAATAAAAATTCCTCTCTTAACATTAAGTTTTACAAAGAATGACCCCTTTTGACTTAAGGCCTTAGGCTTCTACATTAGTTGCCTAGGGCCTTAGGGTGCGTGATGACCTTGTCGAACAACTTTGTATGTACATTATCTTCTTCTATTTTCAAAGTTAAATACAAAAACACTTGGATAAAATTGTGTAAATTTAAAAAATTAATTTCATTTTGATCGTTTATATACTAGTCTCCATAGAGGACCCTGACGTAAACAATTAGGATGAAATAGATATATATATATATATATATATATATATATATGTTTAATGTCTCTATATCTTTTAACTTAATGCTTGGCTGCTTGCATACTTTATTTATCAATTGGAATATTGTATCCCACAAATAGACATGACAAATGAAGTAAATAATTAATTAATTTGTGTATTTTTCAATATAAATAATCAATTTATTTTTTTTAAGAGAATAATCAATTATTTAGAAGGGAAAATAAAGGTAAATAGACAAAGGAAATTTATGTGCTCTTGTTATGTAAGCAGCAACTTTGCCTCATTATGCATATTCCAATAGCAAATTACTTAACATATATATATATATATATATATATATTAACATTTAAGTATTATTTGCAACAACACTTGATTGTATACACAACTTCAAGAAAGATGAATAGAAAGATCTAAGATATGATTCAAATCCACAACCATGATTCAATAAAGATGAACCAAAAGCTCTTAGACATGATTTAAATCCTCCTTCTTGTGAGGAATAAGACGGACAGGAAGGCCTTTTGCAGGAATTGGTCCTGGTTTTACAATCATCTTTTCGTTTGGCAATAGTTTCTCCCAGTTGAACCTCTTGATCACATTATGCATAAACACAAGTATCTCTAAACGTGCATACTCTTGTCCAGGACACATTCTAGGTCCTCCTCCGAATAGAACGAATGTGTAAGGAGCTGGTCCATTGCCTTCAAATCTTGTCGGATCAAATTTTTCAGGTTCTGGGAAGCACTCAGGATTCAAGTGTGTTGAATACATACTCCAATATAACTATGAAAACCATCAAGCAAAGAAAAAAAATTGTTTTAATGAAGACTTATATAAAAAATTCAACCTGAAAAGATTTTAAGGTACGGATATCTGCATCAAAGAATGATTGTCAGGTAATAAGATATTGCGTGAACTGACTAACCTTCCAACCCTTGGGAATTGAGAAGCCTAAAAAGACAAAGTCCTTTATGGCTTCCCTATAAGCACCCAAAACTGGAGGAGCAACTCTCATGGCTTCGCATGCAACATTCCATGAGTACTTCATTTTCTTAATATCATCCCAGTTCAGCAACTCTCCTGCCTTTTTGGACTTCGCAATTTTCATGTGTTCTGTAATTGGACAAAAGAAATATCAGAGTATGATATGTATTTAAGAGCAAAAAATATCTTATAGATATTAAAATCAAAGAACAAAGAAAGTTATTGTTCCATATTTAAACAAATAAATAAATAAATAAAAGAATTCTTGATTTTTTTTGAGATAACAGAAGTTCTTGATCTACATATACCACCAATCCTACATACAAAAATTTTCTATATGTGTAAGTGTATCTAGTAAACAAATATAAAAGAGAGTGACACAATAAATAAGTAACAGAACTTGTAATTGAGAATCTAAAATCTAAAACCTGAAACCAGAAGTCCAATCAAAACTACTAGTTTATGAGTTTAATTATTATTTCACAAAAATATGAAATTTACCCTTTAAAACTTGATTGTAGATGTGAGGAAGCTCGGAGAGATGTTTGACAATTGAAGTGATAGCAGAGGTGAGAGTCTCATGACCAGCAACCAACAAACCAAGAATTCTTTCAGCTATATATGACTCAGTCATGCGTTGTCCATTCTCATCAGTGTCTAGCACCAAATGTGACAATAGATCCTGAGCAGGAGATGCTTTGTTTTCTTCAAGATCAAGTTTTCTTTGTTCGATGATAGCAATCAATTCCTTTCTGATCTCTTTTGCAGCCTTGATGGCACTGTTGAATGTTGTTCCTGGAAAGTTTATAGGAATTGAAAACAATCCTGAAGCTAATGTACCGAAAGTATAGGCGAGTTTCGCGATATGTTGAGGATCTTCAATGCTCAAAAACACTTTGCAGGCTACCCCAAAAGTGAATTTCTTTGCAAGTGGAAAAACTTTCACTTGTTGTTTCCCTTCCCAATCAGACTCAAAATGTTTTTGAGCAATGGAATCCATCATCCTTATGTACCTCATCAGGGATTCAGTTTTGAGGAAATTCGACAGCATCATTTTCTGCTTCTTGGATTCTTTGTCAGGAGATGACTCTTCTGTTGCAGGGAAGATCTTCTTGAGTGAGTCAGGAAACCAAATGTCAACAAGCTTGTTGTCATTGGAGAACAAGAACTTGTTGGCAGCCGCACCACAGACGAACACAGTAGGTGCTGCAAGGATTGAAGTCTTGAACAACTGAGAAGAGTATTTGGTTATTCTGTCAATATGAACTTTTCAGGATGACCTTTTCGAGCTGTGTTGAGATATTCTAGGCTTTCGCCGATATATGGCAAACCCAACTTGCCTGGAGGAAGATTTTTTGAAGAAGATTCAGGTAATTTGCTGCGGAGAAGGCATGCAAGAGTTATAGAAATGAAGAGAGTGAAGAGAATCAGACCACAGAAAATGAACAACTCCATTTTTGTAAATGATCAGAACAGAAATTGAAGTTGTTTTAATGTTTATTAGGGGTGACTATATAGAGGATATATAGTACATAGGCAAGCAAGAACTATAAAAATACTTCTATGGCTATCCTAATAACTATGACTAAATGCATATTCTAGTAAAATATTTTGATATCTAGTACATCTATCTTCTTTTGATCAAATAATATAGATCTTTGTCTAATTAGTTTATGTTATTTAGGCATCCTCAAAAGTTATACAAGTCACATCAAGTCACATTCATAATCTATAGAATACGAACAATAATGATATGACTATATTAAACCATACTTGTGACAACCATTTAATGTTTCTTTATTAAGAGCAGATGACATCAACATGATAATTACTAAAATTATATATTCTTGTGACAAGCAGAAAAAGAGAAAACCAAAAAATAAACAAAAAACTATTCCCTTGTCTTTTATTTTAAAGAAACTGACTTAAGAATTAATTTTACTTAAAATCTATAATTTTATAAACAGATAATGATGTATTTCATTACATATTAAAGATTATGACTTCTGTTTAATTTACATGTGGGGTTGAATCATGAATTGGATTATTATTTGCTTGCTTACAATTATGAGTATCCCATATCTCTTCCTTTAAACTTCAGTGCATGTTCAAACTACTCTTCCTTGGCTAGTTAGAGATCATGAGTACAGTATCCCACAGAACCAGTTCGTGAAAGTTGGGTTGGTAAACGCAACTGGAGGCAGTTTTGCAGACATCTACATGGTGCTTTTTGAAGCATACTTCATATGTTTTCAAACACAAGAAAACAGCTTCAAGAAACATTCTCAAGTGTTATTTTCTTTCCCAAAACTGTTTCATCCCTCGTCAACAAAGTAATACCATATAATGGATGCAAAGTATGTTTGGACAGTAGTTAAATACAGTAGCAATATCGTATCACTCACTAAACATTTAACACATGCATATCCTCTAAGTAGCTTAAATGATCTTATGGCTAATTAATATGAAACTAAGGTCAAAGAACAGCAAGTTTCTTTGGATCATAGACTATGACATACACAATTTATTGAAATCAGTGTTATTATATATAAGATGTAGTAAAAGCTTCAAGAATATCATACAGTAACAAGATTCTTACATCTAAGTCACACTCAGAAATGTTTATGCAATAACAGTGTGTTATGTCAAGATTAATTACGTGGTTGACAGTATACATTGGAATGATCAAAACAAATAAATTTCCGATAGTACAAGATCATGAAACAAATAAATTTCCTTATCGATGGTATTTATTCAGATAAGTCAAAACAATACAAAAGTTACTATAAACACCACAATCAATACAAATGAAAAAAATACACACGATTCATATGACTTAAAAAATTTTGATATGCAGAATACAGGCTATGAGTATATTCATCTGCAACAGAACTATAGATCAGTGCTTTAAAAGACTACAACCAGGCAGCATTCTCATCAACATCTTGTCAAAACTAAGGCTCAGCAGATAATGTAATTTTGTCTCTTCCCAATCTCAACTAAATAGAACATTTAATGTCTCTTATTCTTTATAAAATTTTACCAGATACTATGTTAAATTTAATCTAGCAGACTCTCATAGACTCTGCACTTGGTGATTCCTATGAAACATTGCTGAACTGCTTAAGGTGATAACATTTTATGACGTGATTCTAGGTCAGTAGATTTGATAAACAACAATGACAATTATCATAGTAGAAACAATTAAATTCCACATTTTATTATTGGAGAGGGTACAAATTTATCTCTTAGGAAGAAAGAAAGATTTTAAATTACACCAACTTCTTGTCACAACAGTGTCCCTAGTGTGTTTGCATGGCTTACAAGGAGAGTCATTAAACATTTTTACCACTGCCAGGAGATATTTTATTAACACTCGCTTGGATGGCTTGAAGCTTGGGATTGATACAATTATCAGAGGAACTGCCCCTCAACAGATTAGGGATTCCTGCGGCTTTCAATGCTTCAGTATAATCCACAACCATAGAATTCTAGTTCCTACTGAATCCAAAAGCTGCAATGATCTCTTCCCTTTAGCAGTTCTTGTAAAGTGATACCAGAATCTAATCACTGCCCATACCAGAAATACATTTGCATTGTTTGACTTTAATTTACACTCATATTCCCTTTATATATATATATATATAAAGCATATGAGTGTAAATAAAATCTCCTACTATTAGTTGTATATAACCAATATGTTCATATATATATATATGAACCTATTGCTCACATATCTTATTTACACTCATATGTCATATATATATGTGACATATGAGTATAAAAAAGATCCTCGAGTAATAGGTTCGCATATATATTGCTCACATATCTTATTTACACTCATATGTCATACATATATATGTGACATATGAGTATAATATTGGTTACATACGATCCTATTACTGAGAATCTTATTTACACTCATATTCCCTTTGTATACATATATGAATCTATTGTCAGGATCTTATTTACACTCATATGCTATTTATATATATATAATCCCTGTCAATAGGTTCATATATATATATATATATATATGAACCTATTGGCTATATGCGAACATATTATTGGGATCTTATTTACACTCATATGTCATTTACATAGAAATTGTAATCGATATTGATTTTTCACTATGCAATTTCAGGCAGCTTAGGATGGGGTTGACATTATAAGCTTATAAATTACTCCTAACTGGCGTCCTCCTAGTATTGCAACCTTTTTTAATCCCATTGACATGGCCCTGCCATCAACTATAAGGTTGGTATCTTTGTTGTGCAAGTAGTAGGAAATACTGGACCGTCACTTAAGAGCATGTCTTCTTTCTGTCCACAGATATTCACTGACAGTCACCATTCTTGGTGTTGAACTTGCATGTAAGTTTGTCTTTCTAAGTTATTGTGCCTAGTTTTTGTTTCCTTTGTATTGGAATGCGTTAGAAATTTTGTTATTTTGATTCATTATGTCCAATGGAAGTACAAAGAACCCAAAAAAAAAAAAACTGGAAATTTAGTTGAATGAATTCAAGCCCATTGTTTCACCTAATATGTTACACGGTTTCTTTCTTTTTCCTTGTGGTGCTATTTCTTGGATGGTTGATAGATATTGTTTACCACTTACCAGTTAACGTGTTCCATTTGGTGATCTGTTTTAGGGTCCATGATGTAGACTTAGTATTTTGCTTTTACCCTTGATTATGTCATTAATGATCTAAAATTACATCACTAATTTTATGGAAAAACTCCTTGTTCACAATTATTTATTTTAAGCTATGCATAGGGCTCATTATCATGAAAGCTAATTGGTATATTATGTTCTGTTTCAGCAGGGATTGGCAAATTAAGTACACCGATTTTAGTAGTTCATACTTTGAATAATGACAAAACGATTACCAATTATATGCATGTTGGTGGATGCATACTGATATGCATAGGGCTCATTTGGGTATTTATATTACCTTCTCTGTTTTATTCATTATTTGATGCTCAATCAGGAGTTTGAAGACATGCTTAGATACATAGCAAAGATATACTCAATAGCAGAATCATTTGGATTGTTCCTATGTCTTTCTAGATTCTACCATGCCCTCTGAAAGCAAAAGATGTATGGGGAAATGCTAAGTTTTCTCATTGTTTAAAAACTCGGCCGAGTCGGCCGAGTACTCGCTGAGTACTCGCCGCTCAGCCGGGTGCCGAGCGGAGAACCTCCAGATCGGGGGGTTCGACTCGGATACTGTTGAAAATCGGCCCTACTCGGGCCCAACTCGGCCCAACTCGGGCTGACTCGGGCCGACTCGGCCCAGCTCGGGCCAACTCGGCCCAGCTCAGATCGGCCGAGTCGGCCTTTTTTTTTAATTTTTTTTTTTGCCAAAACGGCGTCGTTTTGGCACACCAAAACGACGCCGTTTTGGCGTAGTATTTCAGATCTGAGCGAAAGCTCAGATCTGAAGACTGAAATTCTACTTCTGCGTTCTGCTCTGCTTCTCCGTTCAACCCGCTGTTGCTTCTGTCTGCCGTGCTGCCTCTGAGTTTTGCTACCGCCGGTTGGAGTATTGGGTGCATATCTTCTGCTGCGTTGCTGCCATTGTCGTTCGTCGATCCAACGTGTGCAACGTCTGCTGCCGTGCTGCGTTGCTGCCGCTTTCGCCGACGCCGAGTGGGGTGCGACTTCTGCTGCCGGTGTCGTCCGTCACTCCTCCTACTGCAGTCGCCGACTCGCCGTCGCTGGTCGTTCGTTGATGCAACGTGTGCGACGTCTGCTGTAGTGCTGCGTTGCTGCCGCCTTCGCCGACGCCGAGTGAGGTGCGACTTCTGCTGCTGGTGTCTTTCGTCGCTTCTCCTACTGCAGTCGCCGACTCACCGTCACTGTGAGTCCTGTGATTTTGTTTGTTTTCAATTTTTTTTTTGTTTTTTCATTCTGTTTTTTACTTTCACAGATTCGCCGCTTCATTTTGTTTAGGATTGATGATTGATAGATTTGTGATTTATTTGTTGCATTGATGGAAATGAGATTGGTTGAATATGATTGGAAATATATTGATCGGAAATATATTGTGTGATTTATGTTATGTTATCAATTTAGAAGCAATACATTGTTTGATAATTGATGGAAATGAGATTGGCTGAATATGATTGGAAATATATTGTGTGATTTATGTTATATTATCAATTTAGAAGCAATATATTGTTTGATAATTGATGGTTGTTGTATAAAAATTTTTATGCTAAAAGCTATATTTGATGATGAGGTTGTTATATATTCATCACTTTAGAAGTTTGACCTGGTTTGACCATGGGTCAACGGTTTGACCGTTGACCGATGGTCAAACCGAGTACTCCCCGAGTACTCGCCGAGTTGTCGAGTACTCCCAGCTCGCTGCCTCGCCGAGTCAGGTCCGAGCAGCGAGTTTTGGAACACTGAGTTTTCTACTCGAAGTCAACAAGTCGAATTACTTCAAAATAAGGAGCCCATGAAAAGGAAAAACAAAAGCCAAAAGAGGAAATGAATAAGGCAGTCAAGAATGGGATCTACTAGGAGACGTGCTGGTTCTGGTTCACAAGCTAACACTGCTTCTAAGACTGATGAGAAGTTTGGGTTCCTTTCTGGCCCAGACTTTACACTTGAGGAGTTTCAGAAACATGCTGATAATTTTAAAGAATGTTACTTCATAATGAATGATTGTAAGGAGTATTTAAAGTTTGATGGGTTTAAGCATAAGAGCCTGTGGAGGATATTGAAGGTGAATATTGATGGACAGTGGAACAATCAACAAACATGGTTGAGGTATATATATATATATATGTTAACAACAAATAGGTGCCTAAAGAATAAATAGGGTTGCATTTAAACTATTGGCTTCTTAAAAAGGGCTTTGGATATGAATTCAAAAGTCTAATTACTGATTTAATCTCATACTCGAGCTTCAAGTAAAATTGGACTGTCGATATTCTAAAACTGTTTATACACCCCTTGGAATGTTCACCCCATGTAATAAGTCTAAATTACAAGGACAAATTGCATTAACTTCCTTTCATTATATCACTAATTGCACTCCACCCTAAGACATTGAATTAATTACACTAAATTCTCATTTAACCATTGACTACTATCAATGACTAAAAGTAAAGTGTAATTACATTATTAGTGTTAATTTTATTTTATTAATTTTGAAAAATTTATTATTTGATAATAATTAATTAAAAAAAATCTTGAAACCTAGGTCATCAAAACTAATTTGAAGCTCGAGTGTTCTTCTTTAACACCTACCCAGATCAACCAGATGGAATATAGATTGGCTTCTGTTGACACTTATTTTTGGTCAACCCTGTTCTTCAAGCCCAATACCTGTGACACAACAAACCTCATACAATGCAAACAATATAGAATCAAAACACACAGGACACAGCAAGACTTTTACGTGGTTCGGCAAAAAACGATGGCCTACATCCACGACAATTACCCTCTCTCGGTGTAATTGTATTTTTTATTTCACTCTGTCCTTTACCCTAAATTATATCTCCTATTTATAATGGAGATGTTATAATCAGAATAGGCTTGAGAATCTTACAGATAAGGCAAAAAAAATAATATACATTAATTAAGATAATATCTTCTGAGATTATCTCTCGTATATAGCAATTTCCTAGAATGTAGAGATTCGATTTGCATGCAAATAGGTAATTCGACTCCTTTCCCGTTTCGGATTGATTCTTCTTCCAGAAGGTCTCGGATTGATTCTTCTTCCAGAAGGTCAACTGGTCAATTTAAGTGTTTTGCCTGTTCAACGATCAGACAGCAAATTGAGCGAGCAGATATCTCCGAGCAAACGAGCAGACTTATTTATTCTTTTGGCCGCCGAGCAGACGAACATATCTCCAGTCAGTAGGAATGTTCGAGCAGGTTATCTTTGTGCTTTTAACTTTCCTTTGACTATTTGACCAAGTGTCTTCTTGGCTCTTAATGGGCCTCCATTTTTGGGCCTTTTCTTATTGCACCAAAAAATACCCATAACACAAGCCCCCTTGTTTCTGGTACACTTTTTGTACTGGAAACAATGTTCTTGCGCCTAGACTTGCGCCCAGAAAACTTTTAGTGAGATGTGAACCGTTGCTTTTCTTCCTTTTTGCCCTGTGTCAGTCCCCCAGGCGCTGACTACTTGTCACTCAACTGTCGCGCTCCTTACTGCATGTATTAAATGCGCGTCTTTTCAATAATTGCTCATGATGGCTCTTTCGGTTTTTTGCGCCTATTGCCAAACTTTGGCGACGATTGAAATGTCTTGATTTGCCGATTGGGATTCCGAAGCGTCAGCTATATATTACCCTTTGTCGTTCTCTTTTCGTCTTCTCTCTTCTGCCTTTGCAAACCCTGACATTTTTGTCTGCTACCATTCTCCTGCATCCTCAAGGTTCTTTGTCAACGCCATCTTCAAGGTAACTCCTATTCTTTTCTTCTGCGATTATTTTCTTCCATGATTACTATTTGCGTATCTGGGGCATGATTTCTTCTTTTTTCTTTTTTTTTTTTTTTAAAATAGATACTTGTATTGTTGCTTTGAGTTGCTGTCTGTTTGTAATATCTCTTGCCCATCCAACTTTTCGCTCCAATAGCCCCCCTTGTGTTCATAGGAGTATCGTATCCGTATGTACTGAGTTCTGGTCTGCTTTCTGCGACCTGACACCCCTGTTGATTTTGTAGATGTCTGGTCGTAGTCGTCGCAGTCATAAGGTGGGATCCACTGATGTTGCCTCCGAGGAGGATCTTAGTGCTACCTCTCAAGGTGGTGGGGCTACTTCAGTCCCTTCTGAACACCATTCCTCCTCTGCTCGCGCACCCTTTTTTCATTATGAATCTTCCCTTGGCCTCAGCGACCTTGAAACCATCGCTGAGGGCTTCTCCTTACCTAAGGGCTGCCGAGCTATGGTGCCTAAGGCTTCTGACCATGCAGCTTTTCCTCCCAAGGGTTTCTTTGCCATTAGTCATCAACACATAGAAGCCGGTTTCAGGTTTCCGGTTCATCCTTACCTGGTCGCTCTTTTAAACGACCTTAACTTAGCCCCTTTTCAACTTACCCCCAACTCTTATGCTCATCTCACCGCTTTGGCTTCCATCTTTCTTAAAAACGACCTTCCTCCTCCTACCCCCGCGATGATCCATCACCTCTTTTTGTTTAGAAGTACTACGGGTCCGAAGGCTAATAAGAAGGATGGGTTTTATTATACTTCAGCCCGAAAATCTCCTTACAAAGTGAACCTTCCTCAAGGGATTGGAAAATCCAACGTAGGAGATTACAAGTCACGATGGTTCTACGCGTCGTGCTTATCATTGTCGGATTTAAAGAATTTTTCTTTTTGCCTTTCGCCCAGTAAGTATATTTGTCTCAGTTTTCCATCTTGTATTTCTGCTCGTTGCTAACATTTTTCTTTGTGCAGATGTCTCTAGGGGCGAGATTCCTCTATCCGATCAGGAGCTCTCTCTGTTAGATAAATTTTCGGATGTAAAGACACCATCCGACGATCAGACACCTTCCGAGCACCTGCTTCAATTTCATGGTCTCGCTCCTCCTGCCGACCAAGAATTATTGGACCCCGCTTCTGATTTAGGCTCTCGTGAGGAGAAAGAAATTCCTTCTGCTTTCGAAGCTTCCGGACAGGAAATTCCACATCCAGCGAATACTTCAGTTTCGGAAATGGTGAGGCTTCATTTCGAGCAGCCTT
Source organism: Dimocarpus longan (assembly GCA_022984855.1). Classification (NCBI taxonomy): domain Eukaryota; kingdom Viridiplantae; phylum Streptophyta; class Magnoliopsida; order Sapindales; family Sapindaceae; genus Dimocarpus; species Dimocarpus longan. The sequence continues at coordinate 26,062,923 of CM041017.1, forward strand.
TACCCAGCCAGGCTCCTGCTCAGTCTTCTGCTCCCAAAGAGCCTGTTCAAGCGGCCGGAGGTTCTGGCTCTCCCCCTGCTGCTGAAGTCTCTCCAGAATCGCCTCCTCAACAGGGTTCTGTCGGTTCTCCTGCTCGCTCGATAAGGCATAAATCAGTGGCGAGGAAATCTTCGAACAAGAGTGCTCGTCGAGGGGATATATCTCAGCCTGCTCCGCCCAGCAGTTCCCCATCCGCCTCTACTCAAAATGTCGACAAGGGCAAAGGGATCGCCGATTCAGAAACTGCGGAACCGCCTCATAAACGCCAGAAAACAGCCGCGGCCGGTTCTGGTGCTGAGGAGCAGTCCCAAGAGTTTGATGCCGGGGAATATTATAGCGATCTTTTAGATCGCGCGCCCCAATTCCTTGGAGCGAGGAAGCCTGCCCTGTACAAGAAAGAAATAACGGGCGAACGGCTCATCAACTATTTGGGCTTCCACAGTACGCTTGTAAGTTTTACTTTTTTGCTGCTATAGTATCTCTTTCCATTTTTTCTGTACTAACAAATGCTTTGTCTCAGGCGTCCATGGCGTACATGAAGCTTTTGCGGGAGATTGGGGACTGGCCCGAGGAGAAGGCCGCCATGGCAACTACCATCAATTCTCTGGAGGAAGAGAAGGCTAAACTGCAGGATGATCATGAACTAGAGCTGGAAAAAGCGCAGGGGGCACATCGTGAGCTGGAGCAGGAAATTGAGAAACTGAACAATCAGAAGAACGAACAGCGGGAGTCCTTGGAGAGGCAGGAAATACAGATTGCCTTTAGGGATAAAAAGATCGAGACATTGACGCATGATCTCCACTTTGCTCGGGAATCGGAGGAGAAGTTGAAAACTGAGAATAAGGAACTAAAGGGAGAACTGTCCTCGCATAAGCATAAAGCCGCGGAGGCCAAGATTGTTATGGAAGCAATGAGGCAGGAAACAGTTTCTCTCAAGGAACACATTGCTTCGGAGAAGGGACGTATCGAAGCCGCGGTTCGAGAGGCAGAAGAGAGGACAGGAAGTTTATTCCTGTATAATCTGTGGCTCAAGCGACCAGATGTGGACGTTTCGTTCTTTGGTCCAGACGCCGTGGCTGAAGTAAAGCTGTACGCTCAGCAGGATAAACTTAAAGCCGGTCCTTCAGCTTCTTCTGCTGGTGCTGCCTCTGCTGATATTCCCAGCTCAGAATCTCCCAGCTCTCCTCGTCCAATCAACATTGATGACAGCGACCAGAGGAATTTTCCTGTTCGATGATATTTTGTTTTGTACTTATTACATTTTTTAACAATTTTTAAATAAATCTTTATTTTCTTGTTTGTATTTATGTTCGTTATTTTTATTTAGTCGTGACTTGGATTTTCGACTAGTACTTATTTGAGCAGAGTAGGTGTGGGGACGGCCAACTTGCCGAAATTACCCTTTCAGGCCCCTTTCCTCTGCTTGATTAAAACAAATTCCCAGCTTTCTTGAATGGCCAATTTCTCCCAGCTTTTAAATTTTGTTCGAGCAGAGTAAGTGTGGGGACAGCTAGTCATGCTGAAATTACCCATTTTTGAGGCCCCTTACCTCTGCTCGTTTGAACCTACAGACCCAATGTTCCTTCAAGATACTATTCGTTCTTAAGTTACATGGATCTTCCAAGGTTTACTAAGTCCACAGGCCATAAGCATCCCTTCCAGAGTCCTTGTACTCACAGGTTATGCTAAGGTCTTCCAGGACATTTTTTTTTTTTTTTTTTTTTTATAGCTCACAGATAATGATTACACCTTCCAGAGCCCGGCTACTCACAGGTGGTAATCACATCTTCCAGAGCATTTGCTTCAATCGAAACGCGAGTAGATCATCAGTAACAACAAAAAACGATCAAGCATTGCCATTCAAGGAGAATCTGATTCAATTTTACTGCACTGAAACAAAATTGACAAATTATCAAAGCGAATTAAAACAAAAACTTAAACCAATTAAATAAAATATGGTCGAAGGTTTTCAGCATTCCATGCTCTGGGAACTAGCGCCCCTTCCATGCTAGTCAAGTGGTAGGCTCCGTTCTGCAAACTTTCCTTCACAATGTAAGGCCCTTCCCAATTTGGACCAAGTGTTCCCTCACCAGCTTTCCGAGCAGCAGGTAGAATAAGGCGCAGAACTAAATCCCCCGTCTTAAACCTTCGGGTACGGACTTTTCTATTGTAAAATCTGGCCACTCGCCTCTGATAGACAGCAATCCTTATTTGAGCATCATCCCTCATCTCTTCCACCAGGTCCAGGCTAGCAACGAGCAAACTGCTATTATCTTCTGGGTTGAAGGTTGTTCGGCGCTGACTGGCAACTTCATATTCTGCTGGAATCATCGCCTCCGAGCCGTAGACCAATGAAAAGGGAGTTTCCCCGGTAGTGTTGCGAGCAGTAGTTCTGTATGCCCACAACACTTTTTGCAGCTCGTCTACCCAAGCCCCCTTTCTCGCTTCCAGCTTAGTCTTCAGGTTTTGCTTGATGATTTTATTAATGGCCTCTACTTGTCCATTGGCCTGAGGGTGGTCCACCGCTGAGAAGCTCTTTTTAATTCCCAGATCCGTGCAAAATCTTTGAAACTGTTCGCTACTGAACTGGGTTCCATTATCTGTTACGATTTGTTGGGGGACTCCAAACCTGCAGATAATATTTTCCCAAACAAATTTTTCGACCTTGGTGGTAGATATTTCAGCTAACTCCTTTGCTTCTGCCCATTTTGTGAAATAGTCAACTGCTACAATAGCGTGCCTACACCTTCCTCGGGCTGTAGGAAGAGGTCCAATCAGGTCCATTCCCCATATGGCAAATGGCCACGGACTGATCATTTGTTGCAAAAAAGTTGGAGGGGCTCGAGGTATCTTGGCAAATCTCTGACACTTGTCACACCTCTTGACCATTTCAATTGAATCTTTTTTCATAGTTGGCCAATAGTACCCCTGTCGGAGGGCTTTCTGGGCCAACGATAGCCCCCCGGCGTGATTACCACAATGCCCAGCATGTATCTCATTTAACACGACTTGACAATCTAGACCGTCAATGCACCTAAGCAACGGAGCTGAGAATCCCCTCTTGTATAATTTATCATCATAGATGCAGTACCGAGCAGCTCGCGTCCGAAGGCGGCGAGATTCTAGCTTTCCTTCAGGTAGCTTCCCATCTTGAAAATATTCTACCAAAGGATTCATCCAGGAGTCCTGTGCTACCACAATTGCCATTATCTCATCTTGCGATTCAGTGCTAGGAATGGGCAATACCTCTATTGGCACAACTCCCATGAAATCTGCATGTTTTGCAGTGGCTAAACGAGCCAAAGCATCCGCGTGAGAATTTTGCGATCGAGGGACATGCTGCAGCTCACATTTCTCAAACTTTGTCAAGAGTTCCCTTACTTTCTGTAGATAAAGGGTCATTTTTGATCCTTTGGCCTGATATTCTCCCCGGACTTGACCTACAACAAGCTGGGAATCACTGTAAATCCTTATTCGTTCTGCTCGCACTTCTAAGGCCAGTCGCAATCCTGCCAGCAACGCTTCATACTCAGCTTCATTATTAGTGGCTTTGAACTCGAATCTTAAAGCAGACAAGATTTTGTGTCCTTCCGGGCTGATCAACATTATTCCAGCCCCTACTTTCTGCTCGCTGGAAGAACCATCGACATATAATTCCCAAAATGGACCTTCAGAAGACTCGGGCTCATCATTACTCGACCCCGTGAACTCAGCAACAAAATCGGCCAATACCTGCCCCTTGATCGCCGTTCGAGGCTTAAATTCTATTTCAAACTGGGCGAGCTCAATAGCCCATTTCAGCAAACGACCAGAGGCATCAGGTTTTTGCAAAACCTGTTTCAGAGGATATTTGGTCGGGATTTCAATTGCGTGGGCTTGAAAATAAGGACGAAGCTTCCTGGAAGCTACCACCAGGCTGTATGCGAGCTTCTCCATAGGTGTGTATCTGGTTTCTGCATCAATCAACCTTTTGCTTACATAATACACAGGAAGCTGCCTTCCGTCTTCCTCGCGAACCAAGGCCCCACTGAGAGCGTGCTGGGAAACACCAAAATAAACGACCAGTTTCTCCCCTTCTACTGGTTTGGATAACAGTGGAGCTCGGCCCATATATTCCTTTAGTTGCTGAAAGGCTACTTCACATTCTGCAGTCCATTGAAAGTTCCTAGCCTTCTTCAACGCATCAAAAAATGGAATGCATTTATCTGTCGACCTGGATATAAACCTGCTCAGGGCAGCGACTTGGCCGTTCAAGCTCTGCACTTCCTTGATCTTAGTAGGCGACTTTAAGTCAATAAGAGCCCTGACTTTTTCGGGGTTTGCCTCAATCCCTCTGCTGTTGACCATGAACCCCAAAAACTTGCCCGAAGCAACTCCAAACGCGCATTTCAGAGGATTTAACTTCATTTGGAATTTACGCAAGATTCGGAACATCTCTCCTAAATCTTGCACATGCCCACACGCCTGTTTTGACTTTACCAACATGTCATCAACATACACTTCCATTATCCCCCCGATGAGATGTTCGAACATCATGTTCACCAACCGTTGGTAAGTAGCTCCTGCATTCTTTAATCCGAATGGCATCACCTTGTAACAATAAAGTCCCCGATCAGTAATGAAAGACGTGTGTTCCTCATCACTCGGTTCCATTGGGATCTGATTATACCCTGAGTAGGCGTCCATGAAGCTAAGGAGCTGATGCCCAGCAGTTCCGTCAACGAGTTGATCGATCCGAGGCAAAGGAAAACTGTCTTTTGGACAGGCCTTGTTCAAATCGGTGAAGTCAATACATGTCCTCCATTTTCCGTTTTTCTTTTTCACCAGAACAGGATTTGCTACCCACACAGGGTAGTGAACCTCCCTGATAAATTTATTTGCTAGCAGTTTTTCCACTTCTTCCTTGAGCGCCTCATATCGCTCTTCTGTCATAGGCCTCCTCTTTTGACGAACCGGCCTATGGAGGGGATCAATATTTAGCCTATGCGACATTACTTCGGGACTGATCCCCACCATATCCTCATGAGTCCACGCAAAGACATCCAGATTTTCTTTTAAGAACTGAACGAGCTGCTCTCTGATGTCTGAGGGTAACTCTCTCCCTATCTTCAGGCACCGTCTGGTATCCTGCTCGCTAACTTGTACTTCTTCCAATTCTTCTACAGGGCCTGCCGTTCGATCTTCATCCACTTCTCTTGGATCCAGATCTTGACTAACTCCTATACTACTGGCAGATTGTTTCTTCTCCTCGGTCACCATACTGATATTTTTTCCTTTAACCCCAGCCTTTACGGCGTTTTTATAGCACTTCCTTGCCACTTCTTGCTCGCCCCTAACACACCCTACCCCATTGGGAGTGGGAAATTTAATGGTGAGTGTTCGGGTGGATATTGCTATATCAAGATCATTCATAGCTGGTCTCCCGAGGATGGCATTGTATGCCGATGGACAATCAATAACTAGGAAGTCGGCCATTGCAAGAGCTTGTCTGTTCACGTCTCCTATGGCGAGGGGAAGTTTAATCTGCCCCAGCGGTACAATTGCATCCCCAGTGAAGCCAAAAAGAGGTTCTGGGGATGGAGTTAACTGCCCAATTGTTAAACCCATGTGCTCGAGACAGCCCTTGTACATCACATTTACTGAACTGCCTGTATCCATCATTATCCTTCTTACCTCAGCACCGCCAATCCTTGCTCTGATGACCAGTGCGTCATTATGGGGCCAATGCAAGCCTTGAGCGTCATCTTCATTAAACAACATCCCGCCTCCAGCAACTCTGGCCTTCTTACATGGCCCTTCTCTTCCATTTTGACCTGTCAACAAGACTCGGCCAGCCTCCCGCACATAGCGCTCCTGTGATCGGTTGGATGTCCCTGCGATGTGCGGTCCTCCATGAATAGTAAAGATAGTCCTCACAGCGGGCTGGTGACCTTGATCAATCAGGCGTTGTGGCTGTTGTTGAGGAAGTTGCTGAGGTATATTAGGATGTTCTTGTACAGGCTGATTTCCCTGCAGAGGATGATGACTTTCAGGTTGCGCCACATATTCCCTCAAACGACCCCGTCTGATCAACTCTTCAATTGCATCCCTAAGTTCTCTGCATTGAGAAGTATAATGCCCGTTTTCTCTATGGTAAGCACAATACTTCCTTGGGTCTTGAAACCTCCTCGGGATGTTTGTGGGACTTGGCTTTCCGAAGTTCTCCCGTCTTTTTTCTGTTTCAAAGATCCTATCTTGTCTGTCCGTCAGGACGCTGTAATTCTGGTAACGATCTCTGGGTGGAGATGCCTTCCTCCGAGACTCATTTTTTGACCGCTTCGCTACCTGATTACTGGAGCGATGTTTGTGACCGCTCTCTTCATTTTCGCGCTGGTCCCTCTTTTTTCCTGGTCGCGAACTGTTCGCTCCTTTTTCTTGTTTGCTAGGCTTTTTCTGTCCGAATGTGTCTTCCCAGCACATCTCTTTTGCTGCACGGTCATAGAACTCTCCCAAACTCTTCACAGGATTACGATAAATGCTTTTGTAAAGCTTTCCATCTTTTCGCAGTCCTGCAGAAATTGCAGTTAAGACACTTTCATCAGAGGGATTTTGCACATTGTTTACCTCGCGCCTAAATCTGGCGATGTAATCTCTTAAAGTTTCCTCCCGCTTCTGAAAGATAGTCGCTAAGTGACAAGTCGGCGCGAGCTTCTTTCTCAGCGCTTTGTACTGGTCCTCGAACTTTCTCTGGCACTCATCCCAGCTGTTTATACTTCGGGCCGGAAGACTCCTTAGCCACGTCCTTGGAGTATTCCCCAGTGTTGCTGGGAATACCCTACACTTGACCAGAGGATTAGAGGTCTGCAGGTCCATTTGAACGTTGAAAATGTCCAGATGATCATACGGGTCACTATCTCCATCATAAATTGGGATGTTCGGGAGTTTAAATCTTGGAGGCAGCAGTTGCGTTTCAATCTCTCTTGAAAACGGGGTTCTGTCTTGCTCTCTACCCTGGTCACGGTGTCCGGGTCTAGTCTCTAACTGCCGCACCCTCTGCATTAGTTCCTGTACCATGGGATCTTGCCGCTCAATCCCGTTCGCAGGGACTTGTCGATTCCCCCGGCTTTCTCCTGCTGCTGAGAGACGGGTTTGTGACCTTCCCCGGTCCAACGACATCCTTTCACGTGATCCACTCCTCCTGCGAGAACTTCCTGCATGGGGTGTCCCTTGTCTATGTGAACGTTCCCTTTCACGCTGTCGACCCCTTCCATGATCAGAGTTATTTTCCCCTCGGCGATTATTACCCTGACTTGTTCTAATCCTCTGATTGGAAGGATGCGGAGCCACTTCTTGATGAGCCGGATGCCTCTCCCCTTGTGGGCGCAGATTTGAGGAACGAACAGAAACTGCTGGTTGCTGTCTGTCCCTGCCAGCCTCTCCTCTCCTAACTGGAACGGCACTCACAGAACGGGGCTGGTGGTCTGCGTTCCCTGGAACTTCCTGAACTCGGGCCTGTGTCAAGGCTCTGATGGTTTCTGCCAATTGTGCTACCGTATTTTCTAAAGCCTCCTGACGTGCTTCCTGACGACGCTGCCAAGCTGGCATAACACCTCCGCCACCATCAGTTGGTTGAGGAAGCAATGGTGGCAAAGCGGCAGAAGACGTCCCTGCTGCCTGACCTTGACCTTGGTGCTCCTCCAATTGATCGGTTTCCGATGCTACAACCCTGGTTGTCTTGACCCTAGCCATGTCAGCCGTATCACAACCAAAACAAGTTTGTTAAATCATAGTCTGGGCCCTTCCTCTAGCGCCAAAAGATGTTGACACTTATTTTTGGTCAACCCTGTTCTTCAAGCCCAATACCTGTGACACAACAAACCTCATACAATGCAAACAATATAGGATCAAAACACACAGGACACAGCAAGACTTTTACGTGGTTCGGCAAAAAACGATGGCCTACATCCACGACAATTACCCTCTCTCGGTGTAATTGTATTTTTTATTTCACTCTGTCCTTTACCCTAAATTATATCTCCTATTTATAATGGAGATGTTATAATCAGAATAGGCTTGAGAATCTTACAGATAAGGCAAAAAAAATAATATACATTAATTAAGATAATATCTTCTGAGATTATCTCTCGTATATAGCAATTTCCTAGAATGTAGAGATTCGATTTGCATGCAAATAGGTAATTCGACTCCTTTCCCGTTTCGGATTGATTCTTCTTCCAGAAGGTCTCGGATTGATTCTTCTTCCAGAAGGTCAACTGGTCAATTTAAGTGTTTTGCCTGTTCAACGATCAGACAGCAAATTGAGCGAGCAGATATCTCCGAGCAAACGAGCAGACTTATTTATTCTTTTGGCCGCCGAGCAGACGAACATATCTCCAGTCAGTAGGAATGTTCGAGCAGGTTATCTTTGTGCTTTTAACTTTCCTTTGACTATTTGACCAAGTGTCTTCTTGGCTCTTAATGGGCCTCTATTTTTGGGCCTTTTCTTATTGCACCAAAAAATACCCATAAGAGCTTCCATCTTCAACAACACAAATTCAAGAAAACATTAACTAAAAGAAAGTGAAAAAAAAATTGTTTCTTCCAAGTCAAATACAATTTTTTTAGATAAAAAATTTCATCACATCCAAAAGAACACGACCCATATTTCAGCTACATCAAGATTTTCACACAAAACATTATCACATTCAAACATCCAGCTCTTATTCCATTTTCTTCAATCAAAATTGAAACACACACCTTCATGAATCAATTCCAAGAACAAAGCCATATCCATTGAATCAATTAAAAAGGTCATGATACTAAACAAATATAAATTTAATGATAAAATAACTCACCCAGTATGACAAAAGGGTTACAGAATTAGAACCTAGTATTACCATTACTAGCATAAGCTCACATGGGTCTTTAATTCTCTAAAGCAATCTTTGCTTTGTCTAAATAAAATTATACATAATAAACCATTAGTCAACGCTTAAATGAAAAGTTAGTGCAATTAAGAAATATCCCAAGGTAGAAATAAATTAGTGATAAAATCAGGAGAGTTAATGCAATTTAATCTAATTATATATAATTTTTTAAAACAATTATATATAATTGTTTTAGAGCAGTGCAAATATCACAACTCGTAAACTTTCTCACTGTTGGGCCCTAGCTTAATAATTGAAATCTGACCAATAGTTAAATTAAAAGAGGTTAATCATTATAAGTATCTGAAAAGGAGATAAGCTTTATGCAACAAACACTAAATTTACCATGTTATTCCATCAGCTAGAGGTGAGATTCCATACTTGATTTGTTTAGGGCCAAAAGTTTGGATTGAATTGTAATCTAATTCATGTCAAACAAACCCAAAATGTGCCTACTTAGGCAATTTAACTCACTGTCTGTTTTATTTTGAAAGCTTAATCCTTATCACCTCATATTATTGTTGCAGTGTTTGCTCTGTCTAAACACAATTGTGGACCAATATATAATGGGTATATGCTAGTTCCAGCTACTGAAATGAAACAATAGAGTTTAATCGAAAGCAAATGGATTTTGCACTACAGCATCCATTAGCATTGCCAAAGTCTTCGGAAGTTCAAAAACGGTTAGTGTCAGTCAGAAATTAGAGTGGATTGGTATAGGTTAGCAAACCAACCCAGTGGCAAATGAAAAAGCTTCTTGTTTTGATTATTATGCAGACAGATAAATTTGGATTTGGCCAAGTAAAATGTTAAATTGGATTTAGTTCGCTGACTACTATATTCAATGAGCATGAATTTATATATATATATATTATGTATGGGACTGGTCCAAGGGACTATCAGGACCAATCGGGATGAGACTTTGATAGCACAGCCAGGGATGCTGCTCTTATAAAAGAGGGATTGACTTACGCAGAGGTGGAAAAGTGACCTATACAAATGTGATGGTGAGTGTTATTATAGGGTATAAAACCATATACAAGAAGCATGGGGCTACGACGCTTTAGTCATCCATGACACTAGCCAGCTACAAATTATACATACATATATATATATATATATATGAGTCAGGATCAAGGGGCATAAGTTTTAACATAAATTTTAATACAATTTATTGACTATTAGATTATGAAAATTTCAATGGCTTAGATCTACTCATATATTTATATACAACTTAATTTTACACTCTACATAAATGTGTTTTTTTATCTCTCTTTATCATTAATTACATCATGTCTTCTGTCTCTCATTAATATTAAATTAATAAGTCATCAATTAATATTCTTCTCACTCAATCAATGATTTTACATATTTTCTTTTATTCATTTTTAAATTATATATTTTTTGAAGTATATTTTTAAATTATATTATTTTTATCTTTTTTTATTAGACATCATGCTTGTACCCAAAATATTTTTTTTTTAATTAATTTTTAATTTTGGACTATTGTAATCAATATGTTTATTTAAATATATGCAATATGTATCTTGTTTGAAAGTTTATATTAACAGTTTAAAATTCATATATTATTTCTATGATTTGATTAACTGAATAAAGAGAAAAAATTAAATAAAGATTTGATTTATAATCTTTTTATTTTGTATGATGAATGATAATGATAGAAAACAGATATATAAAAAAAAAATGTTTTCTTTTTTTTTCTTTCTTTGTGCGTTTATGAACAATGGGAAGGAGAAAAAAATAATAATTCTTTTCGAGTACTTTATGGACTATACGGAAAAGAAATTATATATATATATATATATATATGTGAGTCTTTTCTGATATACAATCAAATGTATATATGTTTAAAAATAACATAATTCAAAAATAAATAAATAAAATAAACATGCAAAGAATTCTATTAAGTGAAAAATAATATTAATTGATTGGTTTTTAATATTAGTTGGAGAAGTTTTAAAATATATATATATAAATAATATTAGGAAAAATTTTAATTTAGTCCCTAACATTTGGCAAAATATTATTTTTTTTTACTAACGTTTGCATTTCGAATTCGCATCATCTCTAACGTTTCGAAAATATATCAATTTAATCATTCTATTAGTTAAATTATATTCAAGTTAAAATATATTAATTTAGTCATTCAAGATTGTTCAATGAAGCTTCTGCATCCATTCAAGTTTTCTCGTCTCCAACAAATAGACATTCAAGGGCTTTGTTCACATTTGAGTTTTGAAGATATGTATACATTATTGTTGCTTGTTTTTCTTTTTGTTCACATTGTTTAGTTAAAGGTTTGTAGAGTGATTGTAGTTGTGATTCGAATGATCTTAGTCAATTTGAGCACCTTCAGATCAAGGGTTCTGCTCGCTGGAGATGAGTACTTAACCGAGTTGGCCGAGTATTCGGGCCAACTTAATTCAACTCGGCTAACTTACAAATCCAAACTTCAAGCCTGCAACATAAAAAATAAAATAAAATAAAATAAAAAAGGAAGCAGAGGTTCAAATTATTACCACTAAACCTGCAAATGCCTCTTCATAGATCCAAGGATGAAAAAGAAAAAAATGAAGAAGTGAAGGGAAAATGACAAGACCCATCGCAACTCCTTTTTCATGCATGAGGATCTAGTAAAAACTGTGATCTTTCTAAATGAAATCTGGGTTTGCTTAAAACATTTTAGAAAAATGCTCGTGAATCTCATGATCATTTTATGAATATAATTTGAAAAAACTAAAAAATCACTTTATCAATATAAATTAAATAAATCAAAAATTGGTACGTTTCTCGTGTTGAACCATTAGATTGAATAATCAAAATATTCATAAAATATCTGAAAAAGATATTTCATCTATAAAATTATTCTGGAAACACATTTACGAAATCTGGTTAATTAAAATAATACACATTAATGCAAAATAGTTATCACCATGTGGCTCTTTTTATAATATGTAATAATTTGTACGAAACCTGCAGTTGATATTTGAAAAAAAAAAAAGAGTTTTATGAAAGAGTAGGTGCTAATGCCCAGTAAGTAGATATAACCTTTCTAAAATTAAATAAATCATTTTCTTTCAATAATAATTAACATAACAATAAGCTGGTAATAAAAATAAAATCTCACTTGATCCATATTCAATTATATCTGAAATTAATACTTAAATCACATCTCATAGCCTGATAAACTATAAATATCTATATAGATCATTTCTATCTATTAATCAAAACTCAATTTACACCAATATATTATCCAAGAAGTCTGTTATACGTGGTGGAGACACTTAATACACATATAGAACTAAGGATAACTTATGTTGTACACGTATTGGACGACTCAATGACTTCCCAGATATATGTTATACACATGTTGGATGATTGTTTAGGACTTATACACGTGTTGCATGATGACCATTGGAGGGAAGGGTGCAGTCCTGATGTTCTAAAATTTTCATTAAATATTTCTCTCAAACATACATAAATGATATTTAAAATATTCTAAAACTTTTCCTATAACAAACTCTAGTTGGAAAATAATAAAATCCGATTGAAATTTCTAATATAAAAACATATATACATATACAATTAAATTCTAATTTCAAATGTGTAGTAAAATTAATAATTTAGGAAATTAATTTAGTAAATAATTTAATTCTAATAATAAAAAAATAATAAAATCTTAAATATATATAATTGTAAACAATTAATTCAATTTAAATAAAACAATTTGATAAACATAATTTATATATATTTAATACCCTTAAATATAGATTTATTAGTCTAATTTTGTGTTGAATTTATTTTAATTAATTGTGTTTTTGGTGAAACAGGAATAAAAGAATATTTGTGTGATGAAAGAGGAAAAATTCCAATTTTGATTAAGTCAAAATCCAAGTCAATCAAGAATTCAATTCTTGCCTAAAATTATTTGTCAAACAATTAGGAAATTAGTTGAGACAAGGAAATTGATCAATGAAGGAAAAATCAAATTTGGAAGCAAATCAAGAAAAGAAGAAAAAGGTAGTAGATTTTTAGAAAAAAAATCAAAGCTCATTATATAGTTTATGGAAAGACCAAAAACGGTGTCTTACTATTGAGGCAATTTTCAATTTACAAATTGAGACTAGTGACATAGTATAAAAAGGAGAGCTTTGAGAAAAGAAGAGAGTTTTTGAGACGGCTGAGGAGAAAGAAGATAGCAGCTTTGGTGGAGAAAACGAAGAACAAGAGTGCAGTAGAGAGACAAGACAGTAGCCAAAGTTCATATACATCATGCCGGGTTTTAATTTATTCTTTGTTCTTGAATTTTTAATGATTGCTTAATTTTCTTTTCTGAGGTGTAAGATGAAACCTTATTAACTTTGTAATATTTTTGCTATTCAAGTATTATTCTCAATTGTTTTGATATTTAATATTTACATAATTCTTAGTTTCATTAATTGATAGAGTAAAATTGTTTCACCTTTAATATCATGTATTTCAGGTAGTTACGAAATTATTTTATTAATTTGACTTTGGATTGGAAAGGTTTATACATAAGATTTTTGATTATATGTTTTTCATATATCGGATACATGTAATGCTTAGATCTTATTAATTTTAAGTCTTGAAGTAAGAATTTACATAAGATTTATTTTATAAGCTTAATTGATAAATCCTGAGAAAACAACAGATTGATTTCTAAGTTGTTTCTTTAATAATTGAGAATAATATTTTGAATAGCGAAATATTATAAGTTGATAATGGTGGATTCTAAACCTCAGATTTCTTGTCTATTTGTTGAATTTTGCAATTTAATATTGTTTTGTTAATTTAGAATTCTATTTGCTTTAGTTTTAATTAATTCTCAATTTTCAAACATTGTTAACTAGATTAGAATTAAATTTAATTTAGATTTAGATTAATATTTTCTCAATATCTGTGGAATCGACCTCGTACTTGCATAATCTATCTTACAATAGATTCGTGCGCTTGCGAGTATTTAAAATTTTGCACAACACAATTCATTAACGAAACTTCTATGCTCAAATTTGAATCTAAAACAGATTCTCATCTGATTCCTAATAATCTTGAATCCACCCTAAAATCACATAAAACTCAATTTAGAACTTTAAAGAAAATTAACTAATTTTCTTAATTCTATATCCTATTGAAATAAAATCACTTATCTGAATAAATCAAATACCCAAATATTCTGTATAAGCATCCAGATTTTTTCTTCATTTTCTTGCTTCAGCTCACCGTGATTTTTATTTTTCTTTCTTTTTCCTCCTGTTGTTTGGCTCTAATTTCGATTCTGTGTTTGTTGTCCGGGTTCATGGTGTTGAATTGTTTTGTTTCTAATAACTTATATATACGTAGCCACTTAAACCCAGTGTCTCAATCATATATTTTATACACCAACACAGCCGCTCCAATTGGTTTCTGTATGTGAGACACTTATCTCCTCTTTATAAAAACTTGCCAGTATTCCAATTTCCCTCTCTCTATGTCCTACACGTTTCAATGGCTTACTAATCGTGTATTTGTGACATGTGTCTTCTTTCTTTTTCATTTTAATACTCGCCCACTATCACTCTTGGTTTGTTTGTGAAAAAGCATCACAATTTCTTTACTTTTGCTTTGTCTAGTCTCTCTCGCATTTGTATTTTTTTTTAATCAATTCAAAGCCCATTTTTAATTGGGTTTGATTAGTGTCCACCGCATTGGTGGACACTTGGCCCACAAAACTTTAACTTTTTATTGGACTCAGTTAAAATAATTTTAGTCTACTTAAAATTTAAGTTTCAATTAATCTTCTAGATCCATTAGGATTAGGACCTTATACGAAGGTAACAAGTCTGGCCATCTATAATTTTGTGAGAGAGAGAGAGAAAAAGAAGATGTGGAATGAGAAAAAAAGAAGGGTTTTGTTTGTGTTTACACAGAGAGAGATCGGGAAATGGGTGGGTGGGTGATGAAAGTTGTCTGATAAAAGTTCAAATACTTGAAGATAATAGTTACAAGTAGAAGTCTCTCGAAACTGAATGATTTTCTTTATTTTGTACCTTTTTCCTTGTACACATACTCACATTATTGTAACTATCTCACGAACTATCAAACAAATGATGTGGCTTCACTTGATTGGTACTTGACTACCATTAACAGAATCCAAAATATTCAACTATAAACAGATCTTTTAATGGTTCAAAACTAGTTTGCGATGATCATATTCTATCAATAAATAAAAAAAATAGTTTTTGATTGCTGGCGTTAGCAACCCCCAGGCCTCCCATTGTGTGAGGCATGGGTTCAACACCCATAATAATAATATTTCTTATGTTTTTCATTTTAGATTTTTTTAAAAAAAAAAATAATAATACAAGGGCATGTTGATCTACCATCATTTTCAAGAGTAAAAACTTAAAAACAATTGTGAGATTCAAATTTTCGTTTTCTTTTTTTTTTTTTTTTTAAATAGGATACTAAAAACTAAAATTCTCTTTCTTATAAGCCGTTTTGATAATTTTACCCTATTTTAAAAGTATAAGAATATAGAGTAATACTACACTACCAAAAAATTTACTCAAATTTATTACTCAAATGATGTACCAATTACCATATCATCAGTACATCATTCAAAAATTAAGATGGTAGTTATAAATTAGCCTGCCACATCGACGAGGCAAAATTTTTAGGTACATTGTGGAAAGTGTAGCATTATTCTATGAAGATAATAATTCACCATGGCATAGAGAATTGGATAAGAGTAAAAATTGGTAAAAAAATAAATAAGGGAACTCATTAAATTTATCGTTTTTCAATAATCTTAATGTTTTTACCTCTTCTAAACAAAATTGCTCCTCTTTAAATCTTAAAAAGTGTTCAGCTATCAAGTGCTTACTATTCAACCTTCTAGAAGCAGCCTAAAGTCAGTATCTCATTAGAAGTTTTAGGTGCAGAATAATCACAACCATACATCAAGCTTGACTTTTGAGAAATGAACTTCACTAATTTTTGTTTTTGAGAAAGTGGAATAAGTGCATGCATGCATCGATTCAAATGGGTGGAATTTAATATTATGCAGATTATTGAAACTTAAAAGTATAACATACAACATAATTCAATAACAGTACTAGGTGTTGAAAATGTACTAACCTTAGTGTTGTAGAACTTGATCGAGTTCTCATTGAGTTTTTGTTGATTGGTGTTTAGTCGATTCATGAACCCCCGAATTGAGGGTTCAACTCGCCTTCAGCTAGTACTTATCGTACTCGACCCAACTTGGGCAAATGAGAATATGTTCTTCTTTGGAGAGAAAAAGAGCTGGTCTTCTCTAATCTCCTCCAAAATGGAGGAGACTAAATATCTCTATGGAGATCATGAGATCTCCTATGATGGAGATCTTAGCAATCTCCATTGTACCTATAAATCAGGTGCGATATCCTCTGCTCATAAAAAAAAAAAAGATTAATAAAAAAAACCACCAAGATCCCTTCACCTATCATTGAGCTCCACCCGTACCCAACGTCATCCAATCGAAGTCATACTTCTCTCACCCTCGATCTTGCACTCTCTCTCCTCCAAGCCAATCTCTTCCACCTTCTCTCCCTAGTTTTTTTTTTTTTTTCCATTTCATTTTATTATGGGCAGTCAAAGAGAAAAGAAAGGTTTTATATCACCAACTTATAACCATACTATCCCTCAAATTTTTCACCTTTGAACAAAACTACCTTTCATTGTTTTCTTTTATTTAAAAAAAAAAAAAATCAATGGCTTTTTATAATTTAGTCATAAAAAATATTACGATTTGATCCAATCAAATTTCATTTAACCCTTACATGTGTAAAATATCAACTTAGACTTTTTATTGTCTCTATCTAGTCATTTTCTTTCTAATATTTATAATTTTTTTTTTACAAGCTTTATAATGTTTGATCGTCATTCAACAAGTTGACGTTGACCAACGGTCAAACTGAGTAGTCAACACTCGCTACTCACTAGGTCACCGATCGAGTAGCGAGTACTGAGTTCTAAAATATTGACTAATCTTAACAATTTAGAATTGTATAAAAGTTTAGTAAAAAAAAAAAAAAATCTTATAATAATGTATGCACATAATGAAAATGTAATATTGATCATCCTATTTTGTATTCTTACTTGCATCTCAATGTGTAGTATAACAATTAGTAACCAAGTGTATATTGATGACATTTTGTCACACTTAATATCATGCCATGACTTGAGTTCAATCACCATAAAATAAATTAAATGAGTTGACGATATAAAGGTGAGATGTATATGATTACTTATTTACAAAAATTATAGTTTTGTTAAATATTCTACATTGATGTGATAGTTGATAAATGAATACACATTAATGATAATTTATTTCATTTGTAATATATATCAACTTATCTATTATCACATGATTTGTAATATATAATCAATGTTCCAAAAATCTATCGATTTTTCATTGGTTAAACGGTGACTGGCACCATGTCTGTCTAGGAACTCCTAGATCTGCAAATCTCAAGTCATGGAAAATAAAAATCACCAATCAATGACCATGAGCGGCAGCGGTCATGGAGAACAAAGCTGCAACGGTTGATGAAGAACAAGAGATACGAATTAATTAACCATGGAAATGAAGAAGATGATTGCAACAACGGGTTTAACGACCACTGGGCATGGAGATTGCAACGGTGGTTGATGAAGAGCAAGGCATAAGGCGCTTGAAGAACATGCATAAGGTGAGTTTATGTTTGTATATATATTAGGGCAAATTATGCAAACTTCTCCGGAGGTTTGATGAAATTACACCAGTATATGAATTTTAGCCCCTGATATTTAAAATATCAATTAGCACCCTCAAATTTTAAAAAATAATAATTTTTCCCTCAAAACAGTACTCGCTAATTAATCATCGATTACTTGCTAAATAATAGATAAATCGTTAACCGTTGTCTCATCGGTTAATTAATGAGTAGCGATTTTTGAAACCATAGTTGGAATATAAGTAAGTTATAAAAGGTCAAATGTCTAGTACTATTGAAAGATTATAATATGTGAAAAATTACTGCAGTGTCTTTAATTTATGAAAATAGATACATTTTGGCAGCAGGAATGAAAGAACCAAACTTTGCTCATCAGTACCATAGCCACTAAGCAAGACTTAAATCCATTACAGGTACAAAATTTGTTCCACCAATTTGAAAATGAAGGACCATAGAACATATCAACTCTTCATCCCCTGTCAAATAGAGGATAGCATTGCATGTGAGTAGACAATTTCTGCATCACACTGCTACGTCGCTGCTAGCAATTTAGAGCTATCAATAATTGCAAAGAAAGTAATGTTTTACATGATAGAACTGTTATGTGCTTGAACATAATAGTTAAATTGAAGCAAGCATCATAGGTTGCAATAACAATAATTGGAATCTTTTCATCAGCTGCTACAATCACAAATTTAGATCCTCTAAATTTGTTGAATTGTCACATGCTATGCCATAAAGAAGTAGAGATTACTCAATAACCAATAGTTTTGGAAGATCCTTCTTGGATTAGCTTGAGAATTATATTCAACTCATCCATACAAGTTGGTCACAAGCAAGAATATCCATGTGAATTCCTGATTCTGTGTAGAGCAAGAAGCAAAAATAAGAAAGCTTTCCAAGTGAAACACATAATCAATTATAGCCTTCAATCTCAATCTTCTATAAATTGTGCCAATTCTAATGGCTAAAACTAGAATTGTTATCATAACGATTTAAATTCTATATAAAGCCTAATATTACAATGACAATAATAATTTCACAATCATGAGAATACAAAATACTATAATTAAGATTTTTGTTTTCTTAAAAGGTGCAAGTGATAGGAATCAGTAGGTGCACCAGGACATCCCAACTAGGTTGGCACCTCCTTAGCACCCTCATCATCTACCCATCCCTACCATAATATTAGGAAAATTAAAACAAAATGATACAAAAATGTTGAAATTAAAAATAAAAGAAGAAAACAAAAATCAACAAAACCAAAAATATGGCTTATGATAAACATCATCATAAACTAAAGAAGAACAAAAACTCGAAGTGCTCTACCACCTACGAGAAACAATACTAGGAGCTCGAGAAACTACAAAATTTTCCACACAATTACTCTTGACGACAAATATGAGTGACAACAAACAACATATGTGAAAGTAAATCTAAGCAACCAAGCCAAACAGGCCTCCGATGTCAAGGAACCACACAAGACCAAGACCAAAAAGGGCTACCAATAAAGTAGCTTTGCCTCAAGCCAAAATCTTGTTCCAATTAAACTCCCAAGCATAAAAGATAGCATGAGTAGTAGCTGCCAACTCTACCTGAAAAACAAAGGTAATACCAAGGGGGATCATAGAACAGCCTTGAATAAAACCCCAGCAATTTTGGAAAATACCACCACAGCTAGCAAGGTCAGGAGACTCAGGACTACTGAAAGCTATACTATCAGCAGTGAACTTGACCCAACTTGGAGAAGGAGACCAAATAACTTCAACAAATAAGATTATATAAAAATGAAAACTATAACTTGGTACTTGCTATATTACTTGAAGACTATACCAACCAAGATGTACATCTATCTTTTCCATTTTTACTGCAAGTAGAATATTAACTGTTTGAAAGGATTGACTAATAAAAAATTATTTGTCTTCTTTGTCTCCTGCATAAGATTACCAAGAAATTTATAAGGAAAACAAATTTGAAAATCCTAAAACTTTTAAGGCAAACCAACAATACATACCAAAAGACTTCTTCAAGAGATAGGCCAAATAGCTAAAACAACATAAGAGTCTATACCAATGCTAGTGAAAACAATACACCTGCTGCTCCTCACTATGGCTGCTAGAGACTCTAATTATTTGTGAATTTCTTGGTTCATATATTTGCCATAATTTGGTTTGGTCAACCTCTGTGGATCATGCAAATTCCTGTGGTGCGGTTAATAAGAGAACAGCGTACTCCCATCCTAAGCAGCCATCACGTGCCATCACTAGTAAGCACAGTTAATAATTTACGAACTTGAATAATAACATAAATTAATCTTGAACGAGCTAAGATTAAAACTTTTAACATAAGTTCCTCAAAGAAAATCAAATCCATTTTGATAGTGGTTCTGCCTTTGTGAAGTAGAGTAACTAAATATAGAGAATAAAAAAGTGAAAACAACCAAAAATTAAAAGATTTTACCATGAAATTGTACAAAGAATTACCATTGAAACTCATTGGAACACATTAAGAGCAATGGAAAGTCTCTATTTGCACATCGAGACTACTAAGTTTTAGTATTTCATTGCCGACTATCACCACTAGACATCCGTTCAGATAGTCTCTGGTCTCTTATATTCAAAACATTGTAGTCAATAATCATAGTATTAGATTCATATAAATTTGAACTTATGGTCAAATGATTTCGTTCACAAATATTTCCTTTCCTCTGTTTCTTTCTGTTCAATTTCATTTATTATTTTTATTTTCTTTTTCATTTATCTTGATAACCAAACATGAATGTTCATTTAAGATTTTTCAAAGCATACAGAAGGAATATCGATGCAATTTCATTTTGTTTAGGTTTCTTAAACAAATAATTCAAAAACAGACAAAGAAGAAAATAGCAACAGAGAAATGCGCAAGACTAGCACAAAGTCTTCACTAGCGAAGAGATTAAAGGCTGATTGAAAATAAAGTTAGCTGCTTTTACAACTTTTAAATTGACATACCTAGAGAGTCATGTAGATTCTAAGTATGTAGCAACTCCATACATTTGGCAATTTTGTGCTAGTAGAAGGCATCAACGAATCTGTAAATTCATAGATGAAAAGGGCACGCCATTCTTTGGAAAGGATTTGAACCTTGGACAATATCTTAGACTTAGTTGTTCCAAGGAACTAAGGCTATGTATGATAGAGGAAAGGCATTATAGATCTAGAAAACCTCCAACTTTCAGGATGTTGAGAGAGGTGAGAAGCTTGATTCCTTTCTCCTTTGGTGGAATCTAGACATCCCCAATGTGCAGAAAATAACAACCAGTAATTAAGATTCTTTAATTACTACCCTTACATCTAATTAAAGGATTGTTATTAAAAAAAATTTGTTACTGAAAAAACTGGTTGAAATAAACTTACCTAAACCAACAAGTTAAAAAAACCAGAATTAAAAACACACATGGGTATATTTTTGTTAAAATAAATTAATAGACGGCAAATAATAGGCCTAAAAACATCTATATTAATAAATAAATACCCAAATTAACATGACTGTACTAATGAATATAAACTTGTTTCTTTTGAGAATGCTAATGAATATAAACTTAAGTACGGAATTTCACAGCATGAATTCCTAGATATTGCACTACCATCAAATATGCTAATTGCCCTGCATTTTCTTGTCTTTTCAGAAAACAGGGCAAATAAGCATTCATATTGAAGTAAGAGGTAATAAAAATATTTTAAAAATTGTAAACTACTGTGTCTATAAATAGAGATGCATCGGAAAAATAAAGGGACAAAACTAAAGGCGGGAATTGCTAGAGCACGAGCATGATGTTTTTGACAACTTTCTGCTCCTTTGCTGTTAGCAATTTACAACTGCCAATACCAATCAAATTGTTGTTTCACTTCACTTTCTGAACCACGCATCACAGGCAGTGATAACAAATAACCGAACACTTTTTAACAAGAAGTTAGAATCAGAGGGCCTTGCTACATTTTTTGTACCTTGCTTTATTGCTTTCCAACCATGATGAATAATTTTCTCAAGCTTATCCAATGCAAATAGAGTAACTATTGTTTCAAAACATTGACTAAAGAAAATAAGGTTGTCTTCTCTGTAATCTGCATACGAAAAATATGAGAGAAATAAATTTCAATATTATAACTTATAATTTAAAAGAACAGTACATATGAGAAAACGTGTTCAAGATAAGGCTCAATTAGTTTGATAATATTATAGTTTCTACCAATGCCCATGAAAGCAGTGTGCCTCACCCTGCTCATTGTAATTGTCAACCTTAATTTCATCAACTAATTTGGTCAATTTCCATGAACGAAGCACATTGCTCTTACGCGGCCTAGAAAAAGCACAGTGATCAACAACCTGCAGAAAACATCACCCAATCAGCATGGTAACACAAATAAGTAGCCCACGTTTACATTGTAATTGTTACATATAGAAAACCCAAAGATAAAATTAGGAGGAACACGAATAAGTGCAAATTAGCAATGCTAGTATAAATTCTTCCTCTGAAAACTTATTTTATAACTAAACTTGAGAATTTGTTGAATCTTTTATAATGGTTGTGCCTCAATATTCTAAAACAAATTCTACTCATTGACTTAGGCTAACAAAACAAAGAGAACAAGAAACAACCAACCTTAAAAGACTTTGTTATATACTTATATTGTCGATAAGTTGATAGTTTCAAACTAATAAGTTTGATTTCTAAGCAACTTAATATTTAAAATTAACAAAATACTGCACTGAAAGAATGTCTTCTTGATACGATTTCATCACTATTGCCCACAAAATAACATACATGAATTTTGGTATTTCTATAGAAAAATGGACATGATTCATACAAATTCTTAAATAATTATATAAAGATTTTACCTTTTTATATGTTCTTGATGAGGGAGTTGGTGTTCTCTTCTTGGTGAATAATGAATGGAGTTGACCATACATGTAAAACTGGCTGTTTGAATACATAGAAAATGAATGAAAAGGTGAAGGAGATTTTGGCACTAGATTTATAATGTTGATCGATTTTTCAATCTTAGATTTACAACTCTGAAGGTTTATGAATCATATAGATTTTCAATTGTTTTCTTCTCAATACGTCTAACATAGCATAACATGATTTATCTAGATTGTAGGTATGTGGGCGATCATGGGCCAATGTAATCCTCTATCCTCTTTGCAGTTTTGATTTAGCAGGGGCAACCATCAGCCCTTGGTACATTCCCATTGGTGACAAGGAAATATTTAAGCAATTGCAGAGGCAGACATGATCAAGAATGATCTGTTTGGCTTCTTGCAATAGAAAGGGGTTTAATTTTATCTGTGGTTGTCCACCGGGAGGTATGTTTGGTTAAAAAGTTTAATGGCACAAAGTATATAAATTTATTGAATATTTGCAGCGCAAAAGGAATGCATAAAGCATATTTTGATGTCAATTATTAGTTTATTTCCATTTAAATTAGAGTTGAAAACAATAAAATGATGAACTTAAATGAAAGATACTGTGCTTCTAAAACATTTGGCTATTCTATCTACTGGCTGCTCACCTGAAAAGAAGATGGGACATTCGATAGCTCAGTAGTGTCAACCGTATCCTTTATGCAATTCTTCACATATGTCAACATCAAAACTCACCTGACAATAATGAATGGTATTGCAAAGAAAATATCTAAGTGCTTGATACGTAATAACACTACATAATAAACAATAATTATGAACTGAAAACAACCATATGTGCCTGTGATATATGATCGGATTTACAAAGTAGATCTACATTTTGTTAGCATTGGCATATGTAAATATTAATAGCATAAATTGATTAGAAACTTACCTATGGAACACTACATCATGAACTCCAGGTTATTGCATTAGCCACTGGCCATCATGCGAATTTATATGCATTTTCCTATCTTTTCTGAAATAAAATAGAATTAATATGTATACAGAGGCATGCTTAGAAATTTCACTAATTAAGGTTGAAATACTTAAAAGAAAATGGATGTTGAAACTAGGATACATCAAAACGAGAAAGGATATGCAAATAAAGTTGAGAATTCAACAGCTACAATACCAGCAGAAAAATCACAAACGAAAGGTTGAACACTGAACAAGATTGACCAGAATGCACTAACTCCGCATCACCTTGGAAAAGAGCAACATCAAGTAGGTATGGCAATTTGTGGTAGGGTGCTTACAGATCTAGTACCAAAGTATCGCTCAAAGCCTCTGACAGGCAGTGACACAGGTAATGACTTAATACCATTGCAGGTACAAAATCTGCTCTACCAATTTGAATCTGAGGAACCACAACCGCTAAGCAAGATCCATCAGAACGCACCAAGTCTACATGCCCTCTCAAACGTGACAGCATTATATGTCTTAACAAAGTCTCTAGGGTATCTCACTGCTGCATCGCTGCTAGCAATTAAGAACACCGTCAATAGTAAACAAATTGATGTTTTACATAACTCTACGTGATTAAACTTATATAAACTAAACTGAAGCAAGGATGACAGGTTGCAACAACAATAGTAGAAAAACTTTTAATGAACTATCAGTATAAGCAGAGTAGCATGCTAAATTTTACCTGTAAGTATTATTTTGCTATGCTTGAGAAAACATCTCCTTTACTTCCAAAACACCCTCTAAATTTGTTAAATAGTTATATGGTCTGCCATTAAGAAGGCAGGACTGATCAATGACCAATAGTTTTGAAAATTTTATTTTTCCCTAATTAAACTTAGTAGGTAAAGCATCATCTTGGGAGAAATTTAGTAATAATAATAAGAAGAACTAGGGAGCAAAGTTTCAAAAGATTCTTCATTATATTAATTTAGCTTGAGAATTACTCCCAACAGAACTATCTTTTAAGTTGGTCACAAGTAACAATGGCCTTTTCATTTCTTATTCTATGTAGAGCAAGAAACCAACATAAGAATACTTGGCAAGTCAAATACACAATCAATTACAGAATCCAGTCTCAATCTTCAACAAATTGTGCCAACTCTGATAGGCAATGTTAGACTTCTTGTTGTAACAATTTTACTTGGGTATAGTACTTAATATTACAATGACAACAATGATATAATAATATTCATGAAAATACAAGACAGTAAAAATACGATTATCTGAAGATGAAAACTATACCATGCATACTACTCGCTACACTTATTGAATACCGCAGCATGCATTACTTGAAGACTACCAATCATGATGCACGCTTTGTTTTAGCATTTCTACAGCAAGTGGAGTATTTACAGATTGAAAGAATTGCCTAATGAAAATCGTTTGTCTCCTTTGTATCCTGCATAAGAAAAGCAAGAAGTCTATCAAAAAAACAAATTTCAAAATCCTAAAAAGTTTTTAAGACAAACCAATAGTGCACACCAAAAAACTTCTTCAAGTTGCTAATACAACCTTAGTTTTCTTCAAGCATATTCTTCCCACAGGTTGGTATGGTTAAACCTTCGTTCTGAGGTAAACTAGTCCTCTGCCCTGTATTCCTAAACTACCATCACACTACACTTGTAAGCATGTTTACAATGCAGGGATTTGAATAAAAATATAAATTAGAAATGAATGAGCAAAGCTCAATAAATACAATATAAGGTCGTTAAAGAAATTAAACAAATTATTATAGTGGATTTGCTTTGAAATATTAAAATAAATTATTTTGTAAATTAAAGTTACAAAATAAAGAAAACAAAATAGTGAAACCAACCAAAAAATAAAGATTTTACACTAACATAAAATTTTATATAAAAATGACCATTTGAACTTATAGAAAAGTTTCAAAAACACTTGAAAATTTTTATTCACACATTGAGACCACTAAATTTTAGTAGTTTGTTGCCTACCATCACCACCTAACTTCCGTCAAAACATTCTTTGGTCTATCATACATGAAAAATTTTAGTCAATATCATTATGGTTTTAGATATAGATAAATATGAACTCATAGTCAACTAATTTGTTTCACAAATTTTCTCCTTAACCCAACACCAAGACATGATTCATTTCAGTATTTTCAATAATACAGAAAATAACTAATAGTTGATATAAAATATAGAACAAATTTCAATGTCATTCTCATTTTGCTTAGCTTCAATAAACAAAAGATTCAAAAGGAGACAAAGAAGAAAAGAACAATAAGAAATGCACATAATGTTCCAAGTCTTCACTGACTTAGAATAAATTTATAGCTGACTGAATATAAAGTTAGTCGCATTTGCAACTTTTAAATTGACATACCTGGAGGATTATGAAATTGTCTTCCTCTTCTTCTTCTTCAACAATAATATGATAAATTCATAAGTTGATTCTAGGTATGTAGGCGATCATGGGCCAATATCTCCCTCCATCCTTTTTGCATTTCTGTTCTAGCAGACGGCAGTTAGAAATTTGTAATTGCAAAAGCGACAAAGGAAGACCCTTCTTTGGAAAGGATTTGAGCTTAGGACAACCATCGATAAATAGTTCTGTCAAGGAATTGAGACTTTGAATCACAGAGGAAAGGCATTCTAGGTCTACAAACTTTGTAATGTGAAGGATGGTTAGAGAGGTGGGAAGCATGATTCCTGTCTCCTGTGGCGGAAAAGACACCACATCTGGACATCCATGTATGTAGAGTTCTTTAAGTGAGCTGAGTCTGTGCAACCCCGATTGGAATAGCGGCTGGTAGATTTTGGGTGTATCAGAAATACTAAGTGATTCCAGATTAATTGGAAAGCCATTCTCGGGCAAGGATTCCATGGCTTGACAATTATTTATCCTTACTCTTCGAAGAGAGGAGAGATTGTGCATGCACTTAGGGAGGTTGTTTAGCTTCTCACAGTCATCTATTGCAAGCTCTGTCAAGTTCGTAGAAAGCAACCCTCCTTCTGGAAAGGAAACCAAGCTTGAGCACATCCAAATTGTAATCTTCTGAAGATGGTTGAGTTGATGCATGTTGTTGGGCAGAGCCTCTAGCTTCTCACACTTCTGTATTGTAAGCTCTGTCAGATTTGTAGAAGGCAATCCTTCTTCTGGAAATGAAACTAGGCTTGGGCAACATGATATTTCAATCTTCTGAAGATGGTGAAGTGTATGCATGCCGTTGGGCAAAGCCTCTAGCTTCTCACAGTTATCTATTGTAAGCTCTATCAGGTTTGTAGAAGGCAATCCTTCTTCTGGAAATGAAACTAGGCTTGGGCAATATGATATTCCAATCTTCTGAAGATGGTGAAGTTGATGCATGTCGTTGGGCAGAGCCTCTAGCTTCTCACAGTTATCTATTGTAAGCTTTGTCAAGTTTGTAGAAGGTAATCCTTCCTCTAGAAATGAAACTAGGCTTGAGCAAAATGATATTCTAATCTCCAAAAGATGGTGGAGTTTATGCATGCCGTTGGGCAGAGCCTTTAGTTTCTCACAGCCTCCTATTTTAAGCGTTTTCAAATTTGTGGAAGGAAGACCGCCAGGTGGAAAAGAAACAAGGCTTGGGCAAAAAAGTACTTCAATTTCTTGAAGATACTCGAGTTGGTACATGTTGTTGGGCAGTTCTTCTAGTTTATAACAACAGGTAATTTGGAGATTTGTTAAGTTGGTGGAAGGCAACCCTCCTGCTGGAAAAGAAACAAGGCTTGAGCACGATGATATTGTAAGAACTCGAAGATGGTTGAGTTGGTGCATATTGTGAGGCAAGGCTTCTAGTTTATTGCAAAGCTCAATTACAATGTGCTCAAGTGTGGCAGGAAACTCACATTTTGAAATTGAAGATTTGGTAGATGAGCATTCTGCAATACCAATTGAGGACTGTAAACTCTTGTCCTCCTCTTGCACCAAAGTCTTTAAATCAATGCATTTACAAATCACCAACTCCTTTACATTCGGAGATAGCTGATTTCTAGCAAGGTGCACAAGAGATTTACAATCACTAACATACAAACGTTCAAGAGATGTACTTTCCATCCATGAGTCGGGAAGGCATTCCAATAAATCGCAATTTTGAATATCAATGCCTCTCAACTGGGAGGGTAGACTAGCCTCTGGAAAGGAAACCAGATCTGAGCAGTGTGAAATACGTATCCATCTTAGGAAACCAAGGTTGAGGAGCACTTGTGGAAGTGTCCTAAGGCAGACGTTGTTCAATTCTAGATAGTGACATATGTAAGGCAATCCTCGCAACTGTAGCTCTTCTACATTCTCTTCCGCAATACGTTTATACGTTACCAACTGGCAACAGAACCTGGCATCTTGGATGGACACTATTCCACTGTAGTTGAAAGCCTTTGGCTCATGATAACAAAAGTTCTCCACTCCTTCAACTTCTGATAGGCTCTGCTTGAAACGTTTAGTAAGAGAAACCCAACCTCGATGAACGTCAGAAAAAATTATTGGACATAGTGTGCCGAAGTCCGTCTCAGTTCTTGGGTGCACCCGCTTGCATCCATCAATTTTGAATCTGCAGCCTTCTGGAAAACTTGCAATTGACACCAGCAATTTACGACAATTACAAATGTCAAGGCTTTTCAATGAAGGAAAATGTTCTGGCAACCTTCCTTGCAAGTTGGGACAGTTGGAAATTGAGAGTTGTTGAAGGTGAGGGAACCCTTGAACTTCCTGACCGTTTCCGTAAGAAATCCATTCTTCCCATTCTTGCATATTCTCAAAACGAAGAGTTTCTAGAGAGGGAAAAGGCCTTGAGCAACCATTCCCATAGAACTCAGGACCTACCCTCTTTATACCATTCATAGAAAGAATATCAAGTGTCTTTAGTGAAGGAAGTTGCCCAACTGAAGGCAAGGAAGTACAATTTGTACAATCTTGGATTCTTAAGAACACCAAGTTTGAGAAAAAAGTATTTCCTAACCAAGGAGGCAGTGATATACCGTCATAGCTATTGATAGTAAGCTGTTCAAGCTTTGGATTAGGTCGTAGCATGTCAAGCACTAGCCTTTCCATTTCTAAATTCCCAAAATCATCTATACTCCACCAGTTCAAAACTAACTCTCTAATATTGCTCTTGCCGCTTAAATCAGCTTCCTTGGCATCTACAACATCACGTATATTCCGCAACCCTCCAATTCTAAGTGTCCCCTGTAAATGCTTCAACAACTTTAAGGCTTTCAGCCCAGACCCAGTATTGTGGCCCACAACAAAATCTGACAGTATTCTAAGACTAGTTAATTTACCCATATTGGAAGGCATTTCTTGCAACCCAGTCCGTTTAGTATTCAGATAACGCAGATTGATTAATTTTCCCACATCACACAACTTCCTTAAATTATGACAACCTTCTAATTTAAGAGTCAATAAATTGCACAGACTATTTATTGACTCTGGTAAACAAGAAATTGCAGTGTTAGAAAGATCAATATGTCGTAGATGCTTCAAATCACCGATTGCACTTGACAGCTCATCAATATTACGATATCCATTCAAAGATAGAACTCTTAAGCCGTATAGTTTTGATAAAATGTTAAAAATTTCTGAGGTTATCCAACCCCTTGCAGTTCTACTAAAACGTAACGGCAAAAATGTCCGTAAATGTTTAAACTCATTGAAGCCCTTAAACTTTTTTATTCCATCTAACTCACCACAAACATAAGATAAATGGCGATAATTTTGGGAGATACTATTTTGCTTGTCACTCTCTATTGTGTTCTCCATCTTAAAGAAAAAAAATGTTCCTGCAACCCATTGAGCAAGATCATTAATAAGGTCATGCATAACGTACCTTGAGGTGTTATTGCTTGATTGTTGAAAAAATGATCTTGATTGTAGTTCCTGAAAATATTCGTCACCTAAATCCTCCATCTGTTTTACGCTATTTGTTTTCATCAGAAAACCTTGAGCCATCCATAGTAAAATTATCTCATCCTTTTCAAATTCATAATCCTTTGCTAATAATGAGCAATACGCAAAACACCGTTTCAACTCTGGGGAGAGATAATGATAACTTAATCTTAGAGCTGGCATGATATCATCTGCATTTTTTGCCAAGTCCCAAATATTACTACATAACACTTGATCCCAATAATCACGTTTAATATTATTTCGTAAGAGGCCTCCAAGAGTCTTCACTGCTAAAGGCAATCCATTGCATTTGCTCACCAACTTCCTTCAAGTTTTGATGCTCGTCAAAATTTTTGCTACCCAAAGAATGATGAGTAAATATAGACACACAATCATTAAAGGGCAACTCCTTTAATTGATGAGTTGGAACGGTGCCAAATCTTGATGATATTTCATTACTTCGCGTCGTGATCAAGATTTTACTTTCTGAAGAGCGGGCTCGAAATGGGCGGAGAAGGCTTGTCCACATATTATAATCATCATTCCATATGTCATCTAGAACAATAAAGGATTTCTTTCCGCGAAGCTTCTTTTCCAATTCCACGTGCAGCTCGTTCAAATCACTATGGTCACCATGAATTCCCAGAATTGCTTTCGTTATTCTGATAACATCAAAATTATCAGAAACACAAACCCAAGCTCTGATATCAAAATGACTTTTGACTCTCGCATCATTGTAGACATTTTGAGCAAGAGTAGTCTTGCCCACTCCACCAATCCCTACAATAGGAATAACAGAGATTCCATCTTCCTTAGCCTCATCCTTCAACAACAACTTAACTATTGTCTCTTGATCCTCTTCCCTACCGTAAACATGAGTTTCAGGCATACATGTTGTTTGTTGTCTTTGGTCGGATCCTTTAACTTTGTTGGACCTCTCTTTTGGAATACCTAGCACCTGTAGCTCGTTCTTCGCTGCGACCATATCATCCAATCTCTTAGTGATCTCCTTTATTCTAGATCCCATCTTCACATTGAATTTCAGAGACCGAGGATTGACATTGGTGCAGCAAGTAGGAATGAGCATCCTTGCCTTGCTTGTGCTGGCTTGAGATTCACGAGACAACTCCCTCTCCAAAGCTTCAGTTTCAAACTCATCCAATATATCTTCCACGTCATAAGCCAAATTTTGAAGGTCAACAAGCCAATTCTTCACAGAATCGTCGGTTATCTGCTTCTCCTCTGCGTCTTCAAGTACTGTAGAAATATTACTCAACTTGCTATGCCACTTCTGGAGATCAGCTTTGATCTGCTCAAACACAGCCGTTGACATGAAACCAACTTATTCAACAGCAACTCGACAGAAGCAGTTAGAACTGCCCCAGCAACGATATCCATGGTTTATTTGAACTGGAAATGAAGAAATGAGCTTTGAAAATTATCAACTAGAAATGACCTTTGAAGAAATGAGAAAGTCTGCAAAAATTACAACTCGAAACGGAAAATCTGTAGAAATTTGAAATGAAAAAAAAAAAAAAAAAAAATTGGCTTTCAATAGGGAAAACAAACTAGAGAAAATAAACTTGAAATGGGAAATTTTTGTTTTTATTTTTTGATGAAGCAGAGAAAAGAAAATCTAAGAGAAAGTTAACCTAGGAAATGAAGAAATATAGATCTGAAAAGGAAATAGAAATTCGAAGTGGACAACGACGAAGAGAAGAGAAAGTCAGAAGAATTGAACTGGAGAAAATGAACTGGAAATGGGATTTTTTTTTTTTTTTTTTTTAACGGTGATGAAGAAATAAAGTAGAGAAAAGAAAGTCTAACAGAGACTTAAACTGGGAAATGAACAGAAAATCAGAAGAGTTGAACTAGGAACGTAGAGAATTAGATTTTTGCAAGGAAATTGAAGCAATGACAATTTTTTTATCAAGAAAGAACGAGGGAATATGATGACTCTCTTGACTCACAATGAAACTTCACAACTTACACGGTATTTTGTCTCCCACTCAAGGCGACATAAAGGACAATAATGCAGCAAAAAAAGCTGTCCTCCAATATTGACTCTTCGTTAGCTTTAGTCTTTCACACGCAGAATTTACTGTTAAGACTTCAAATGAAGTGGTTAATTGATCGGATTCTTGAATTTTTCTTTTGTTTTCGAAATCTTTTTCGATTACATGTCTCTTAAACTTTTATTCTAAAGCTATTTGAAAAAAAAAATTATTCTAAAGCAAAAATGAAATTTAAGATTGTAAGTAAAATATGAAATGCTGCTAACTATAGTTTAATTATTTCCTTGATTTCAAATATTCTCAAACATGTTTTTAAATTAGTTATAAATTTTCTATTGAAGTAATTATTTTATTTATTTTAATTTTTTATATACAATATCAAATAAATTTATGTTAGTCTCAACTTATGTTGACGTGAGAAACCAGTCAATCAGATTCTTGAGCCCAATGCCGCAAAAATAAGAAGGCCTGCAATAGCAAAACCAAATAACGACAAAAGAGAAGAGAAGGAGGAGTAGAAAGGCAACACAATTTTTAAAGTGGTTCGGCCCTTATAAGCTGCCTACGTCCACTGTTTTTTGTTATTTCCGGCAGTGAGTCTCTCTCCAAGTGTTTCGCTCTCTACTTTACAATAAATGCCTCCCTCTATTTATAGAGGAGAGGAAGCTACAAAGAGAATAATCAGACAAAAAGGTTAGAGTCCATCACAATTAATACTGCTGGAATGCATTTAATGTCTCTGACTTTCGTCAGGTTAATTCTGGCAACACGTGGGCTGGATGCTAACTCATACTGGTTTGGTGAGACTTCCTGAAATTACGTTGTCATTAGGTGGAGTAACCTTACTTATCGTGTAAGATACGCCATCTTACTGGCACTGAGCGACCTGAGCTAAGAACGGGCTGAAGCTACGGAATGAGTGACCTTATCGTCGCAAGATCTCAGCGGGCTTTACGTCATCATAAAAGCAATAGTAGAATAGCGATGTTGGCTTCGCCAATGCTTCCGCGGTCTTGACTTCGATAGCATTTCAATCGAGCTCATGAGCTTCCATGCTGGGCTTCGTATATCGGTCTTGGTGGTTTTGGGCCATTATCTTCATGGGCTTCTGCCAGCCCATTTGAGCAGTTCGAAAAACACCCATAACATCAACCCCCCAGTTCTTAGGTCGTTTCTAGCGGCCTGAGAACTTTGAATTACAATGGGTAAGCAATTTTTCCCATTTTTTCTTGGACACGTGGGGACTCCCCTGGTGACGGTTCAGCGCCTATAATGGGCATTTAATGCGCGTCCCTTCGATTGATGGCGTCTGTTGGCCACGTCCCGAGGATCGCACTGTATCGTTGGATCTGAGGCGATTGGTAAGCCACCAAATCCAACGGAGGGGACGCAACTTTGGGACTATATATATAAGGTGAAAATCTCGCCTTTTCACTTTCAGCTTGTCATTTTCTCGCTCCAGTCAGTCTTCCTCTTCATTTCTCTTTCGTCTACCACTGAGGTCTGGGTTTTAGTTTTTTAGTGCATAACTCAGGCACCTTTTCCAACTCCGATCAACGGTGAGTTTATCTTTGTCACTCTTCTTTCTTTAGCATTTTGTTGCTTTTTTCCTGGTGATGATTTTCTTGCATGTTGCTTGATTCTCTGGTGCTTTCTTTCTTCTGTTTGTGTGTTTGAATGTCTGCATCTTTTCGTATTCCATTGGTTTGATCCGTTAGGCTGCCACAGAATTACTTGATTGATTGTTTGAGTCTAAGCGACCTTGAGATCGCGTATAGGAAATAGAAAATACGTTCTTAAGGTCATTAGTGGCCTTGCGTGGCGTTTGTGACCTATTGATTTTAGGAAACAACCGAGTAACAAACTTGGAGTTTTAGTTTTGGTAGGAACGGTCTGCATATAGCGGCCTAATTGCTCCTTTTTGTTTGTAGATGTCTTCAGGTCGCACACGTCCACAACACATAATGGGAGAGGATGATTCCTCCAGCTCTGAGGATCAAGTGAGAGAAGTTCCTCAAGCGTCCTTACAGAGCGGGGAGACCGCTGAGGGGTTCTCAACTAGGATGAGCCCTGGAGGGGACCAGCCTTCAGAGGCCGGGGATCTCGACCCCGCAGAGGTCAAGCGAGATCGCGAAATGTTTAAGCATTATCCCTCGCGATTGTCGCATCAGGACCTCGTTGGTCTGGGGTTGGAGTACCACTTTCCTTGGGGTTGTCGTCTTATGGAGCCCTCTCCCCTGGACCATGCGGCTACTCCTCCCAAGGGTTTCGTGGCCATTAACATTCAGCATTTGGAGGCCGGGTTGCGATTCCCGGTTCTTTCATATCTAATCGAGCTCCTTAACGACTTGAAGCTTGCTCCTTTTCAGCTGACCCCGAACTCATACACCCAGCTGTCTTCTTTAGCTGTCTTTTTTAGGAAATACGGTCTTCCTCTTCCTTCTTCTGGAATTATAAGGCACTTGTATGCCTTCAAAGCCACCAGCAAGGAGCGTCCTCGAGATGGTTTTTATTACACCTTTCCCCGTACGTCGTCTTTGTATAGGGAGATTTTGCCAAAGGGTGAAGCTAAGGGCAAATCCAACGTAGGCAATTATAAAACCAATTGGTTCTATGCGTCTTGCCCTTCCTTGTTAAATCTTCCAAACTTCAGCTTCCGGGCTGAGCCAGGTAGGAAATTCTTTGAACTCTCTCAGCTTACTTGTGACTAGCGATCTTGTTCTGAACGAACTAACCATCTTCTTTTGCAGATCTTAGAGCGCCATTGCGTGATTTATCCCCAGGTGAGACAACGGACCTCGAGGTTCTTGGGGCTCAGAAGTATTATGAGGACGATGTCAAGCTAACAAACGAGCTGCTTCGTTGATATCTGCTCGCCCCCGTTCCCGAGGAGAGATTGATCAGTTCCAAGCATATCGGATCGCGGCGCACTCAACCCGTAAGGTCTGTTTTTGACGAAGCCGACGTCGAGATGAGCTCAAGTTCGGAAGAGCCATCACCTATCGGTGTTGAAGTTGAAGTCGAACAGAGAGAAGCTGTCGAGATGGCACCTTTGAAGGTAATTCCACCTCTAAAGAGAAGGGTTCGCCAATCTGGGGGTCCGGCCACGACGTCGTCAGTTGCTCCGGATTCGTCTCGGGCAATGGCGAAAGAAGGGCATCAGGCCGCGAGCACGGCTGAATCTCCAGCTTCTAAGGCCGCTCCGTCCATATCTTAGAAGGCTTCTGCGGGTAAGGAGGTCGCCACCACGGGGAAGGATAAACAGACCGCGGTTCAACAGGGGACGAAGAGGAAAGATCATGACGTCCCTAGCGAACTTCCTCCTGCCAAGAAGACTTCGAAGGAGAAGGGGAAGCAAGTCGTCTCCGCCGCTCAGGGGCCTCCACCCGAGGAAACTGCAGAATAACCTTCTGGGGACATTCTTAGGCTATCGTACTTCGATCTGTTGGTCGAACAGGCTTCCGACTTTTTGGGCAAATCAGCCAAATACCTTGATAGCGAGTCTTGCCACGGGGTGAATCTGTTCTCTTGGGCAGCCCACGAGTCACTTAAGGTCGAATCTTCTTTACTCCTTATTCCTTACCATTTTTTGATCTTGCTCCCCTCATTATTTTGTTATGCAGGCTGCGATGGCAATGGCGAAGGCGTTCGATGAGGAGCTGGCGAAGGAAGAACAGGGGGACGAGCTTAAGATCGCCAAACAAAAGCTTGAGGAGATCTTGGCGGAGCGCGATAACGAGCTTGCGGTGGCAAAGGGCGAGGCGAAGGATCTCCGAGGAAAATTGAACGTAGCTGAGGCTGCCCGGTTCGAGGTCGAGACCGCCATGGCCAAAGAGAAAAGCATTCACGAAAAGATTTCCACCAAGCTGTATCATCAGCTTGAAAGTACTCAAACTCTCTTGGATGACCAAGAGCGGGAGCTCGAGATCGCTGTGAAACGTCATGAGCAGGAGTCCGCCGAGGCTAATCAGGAGATCGCCAGATTTAAGGAAGCGTTGGCTGCTACTGAAGCTCACGCCGAACAGATAAGGGCGGACACGGAGCAGAACATTATGTATACCCTGTGGGTAAATCATCTCGAGATAGATTATTCTATCTTTGGCGAGGAGGCGGTGAAGGACGTTGAGTTCTACGCTGAGGAAGCTCGGGCCTCAGCGAAAGCAGAACAAGGTCAGCCTCAGGAAGCTTCGTCAATGTTTACGGAGAACGTCCCCCAGGAGGTCGCTGGTGATCAAGCGCCTGTAAGCTCAACCCCCCAGGACCCTCAAGATCCTTCAGGCCAAAGAGCATAGGCCGTTTTACTTTATATAAACTTTTGTTAATTTACCTCTTTTCGAGGGCTTTATCTGTAATATTCTGACTTGGATAATTCATCTCTGGTTTGTTTCAGTTCAATGCATGCTTCCTTTTACTTCGTTTTTTATTTATACGATCTTTAGGATTTGTTGAATGATATCAAATAATGATTGATAGTGCAATCCTGTGTTGCGTTTTTTATTCCGGAGACAGGGGAGCCAACAGCGGAGATAAATAATTTTGAGAAGCGGAGTAGATCTGTCTGAAAATATATATATAAAATGCCAAAAGATTGTTACATTTAAGGCAAATGACTCAAACTGAATAAATTACATGAAATATGGTCGAAACTTCTCAGCGTTCCATGCCCTTGGTACTTCAATTCAATCCATGCTGCTCAAGTGGTAGGCTCCATTCCCTAAATCCTTTTGAACGATGTAAGGCCCTTCCCAACTTGGCCCTAGAGTGCCTTCGCTTGGATTCCGTGTGGCGGGCAGAATGAGTCTTAGCACTAGATCCCCGACATTGTATTGGCGAGCATAGACTTTCTTGTTGTAGTATTTGGCAACCCGCTGCTGATAAACTGCTAATTTCAGTTGAGCTTCATCTCGCACTTCGTTTACGAGGTCAAGGCTGCAAGCGAGGAGTTGGTGATTATCTTCAGCGTTGAAGGTGGCTCTTCGATGCATCATTACCTCGAATTTTGCCGGGATCATGGCCTCGCAACCATAAACCATTGAAAAAGGGGTCTCCTGGGTCGTGCTGCGAGCTGTAGTTCGGTAGGCCTACAATACTTTTGGGAGTTCGTCTACCCATGCCCCTTTCCTTGCCTCTAGTTTCGTTTTTAGGATCTGCTTTATAATCTTATTCACGGCTTCAACCTGTCCGTTGGCTTGAGGATGATCTACCGCTGAGAAACTTTTTGTGATTCCGAGATCATTACAAAAATCTACGAACTGTTCGCTGCTGAACTGAGTTCCATTATCTGTTATCACCTGTTGTGGAACTCCGAACCTACTAATGATGTTACCCCACATAGATTTAATAATCTTCGAAGTGGAGATCTCATCTAACTCCTTTGATTCTACCCATTTCGTAAAATAATCCACCGCGACCACGGTGTGCTTGCAGTTCCCTCGGGCCGCTGGAAGGGGCCCGATTAGGTCCATTCCCCAGATCGCAAAGGGCCATGGACTCACCATCTGCTGCAGAAGTGCTGGAGGAGCTTGGGGTATTTTTACGAACCGTTGACACTTATCGCATTTTCTTACCAGGGCGATGACGTCCTTCTTCATCGTAGGCCAGTAGAATCCTTGCCTCAACACTCTCTGAGCCAGAGCGAGTCCTCCGGAGTGGTTTCCATAATGGCCCGAGTGCATGTCGTTTAGCACTTTCTCGCAGTCTACCCCATCTATACATCGCAAGAGTGGGGCTGAGAATCCTCTTTTGTACAGCATGTCATCATAAATGCAATAGCGCGCAGATCGCGCCTTCAGCTGGCGAGCTTCATTCCTATCTTTATGGAGTTTCCCGTTCTGTAGGTAGTCAGTCAGCGGTCTCATCCATGAGTCTTCTGCTACCACTAGAGCCATTATTGATTCTCCTTTCTGGATGCTTGGTACTGGTAAGAGCTCAACTGGTACAGGCTTCAGGTCTTCCGCTGCTTGGGTAGTTACTAAGCGAGCTAGGGCATCAGCATGTGCATTTTGAGCTCGCGGAATTCGAGTCACCTCGTACTTCTGAAATGCTTTGAGCAACCCCTGCACCTTCTCGCGATACGCAACCATCTTTGGTCCTCGAGTCTGATATTCCCCTTCTACTTAGCATACGATGAGCTGCGAGTCACTGAATATTCTCACCTGGTCCGCTCGCATTGCTCTGGCGAGCTTTAGCCCTGTTATAAGTGCCTCGTACTCAGCCTCGTTATTGGTTGCCTTGAATCCAAACTTCAAAGAGTAGAAGATCTTGTGCCCCTCCGGACTGATAAGAAGTATGCCTGCCCCAGCTCTCCGCTCGCTTGATGAACTATCGACATATAACTCCCACATCGGCTTCTTTGATGGTTCAGCCCCTTCCTCCTGGGTTCCAGTGAATTCTACAATAAAGTCTGCCAGGGCCTGAGCCTTAATGGCCGGTCTGAGAACGTAGTCGATGTCGAACTGCTCCAGCTCGACTGCCCATTTTAATAAGCGACCTGAGGTGTCCGATGTTTGAAAAATCTGCCTTAGGGGATATCGAGTAAGGACTTCAATTCTGTGAGCCTAGAAATAAGGTCGAAGTTTTCTAGACACAGTTACCAAACAATCAGCGAGCTTCTCTATCTAGGAATACCTTGTCTCTGCATCAGATAGCCTTTTACTTATATAATACACCGGGAGCTGCGTCCTGCCTTCTTCTCGTACTAGGGCTGCACTGAGGGAACTTTCGGATACTCCCAAGTAAAGGATAAGCTTCTCTCCGTCTATCGGTTTCGATAAAAGCGGAGCTCGGCCTAGATACTCTTTTAGCTGCTGGAAGGCCTGCTCGCACTGCTCGGTCCATTTGAAGTCTTTCACCTTTTTAAGTACGTCAAAGAAGGGGATGCATTTGTCCGTCGCTTTCGAGATGAACCTGCTCAATGCTGCGACCTGACCCGTGAGACACTAGACTTCTTTGACCTTTCTAGGCTACTTCATATTAATCAAAGCCTAGATCTTCTCTGGGTTGACTTCGATGCCTCTTTCATTTACCATGAATCCCAGAAACTTCCCAGATGCCACTCCAAATGCACACTTCAATGGGTTGAGCTTCATTCGATAGTTCCTCAGGATTTGAAACATTTCTACCAGATCGCACACATGAGATTCTTCTTGCCTTGATTTGACCAGCATGTCGTCTACATATACCTCCATCGTCCTGTCGATCTGTTCCTCAAACATTTTGTTGACAAGCCTTTGGTAGGTCACACCTGTTTTTTGAGTCCGAAAGGCATCACCTTATAACAATAAAGACCTCTGTCTGTGATGAACGAGGTGTGCTCTTCGTCCTGAGGGCTCATGGGGATTTGATTGTAACCTGAATATGCATCTATGAAGCTCAATAGTTGGTGACCAGCAATCGCATCCACCAGTTGATCGATTCTTGGAAGGGGAAAACTGTCTTTTGGGCATGCTTTGTTGAGATCTGTGAAGTCGATGCACGTCCTCCACTTTCCATTTTTCTTCTTCACGAGCACTGGGTTGGCGAGCCAAACTGGGTACTGGACGGCTTTGATGAAACCATTAGCCAACAGCTTGTCTACTTCTTCCTTAATGGCCTCAGATCGCTCCTTGATCATCGACCTCCTCTTCTGGCGAACTAGTCTATAGCGGGGGTCAATATTCAGCTTGCGCGACATAACTTCCGGATCGATTCCAACCATGTCCTTATGATTCCATGCGAAGACATCTATGTTCTTTCTGAGGAATTCGACGAGCTGGCTCTTCACGCTTGGTGCTAGACCCCGTCCCACATTTAGACATCTGCTAGGGTCCTCCTCGCTGACCTGGATTGACTCAAGCTCGTCAACTGGACCCGATGTCCTGTCTTCGTCCATCTCGCGGGGATCAAGATCGCGATCGAACCCTTCTTTGCTAACCTCAAACGGCTTCCCTATTGCAACCATGTCGATTCTTTTGTATGTCACCCCTATTTTTACGGCCTTCACATAGCAGCGTCTTGTCGTATACTGCTCGCCTAGCATTACTCCCACTCTGCTGGTCGTTGGGAACTTGATCATAAGAGCTTTGGTTGAGACGACCATATTCAGATCGTTCATGGCAGGTCTCCCCAAGACCACATTGTAAGCAGATGGTCCGTTGACGATAAGGAAATCCGCCAATGTAGTCGCTTGACGAGCTAAGTCCCCCATCGAGAGTGGAAGTCTAACCTGGCCTAGTGGGATGACGGCGTCCCCGGTGAAGCCGTAGAGAGGCTCTGAAGATGGTTTCAACTGATTGGCTCCCAGCCCGAGCTGATCGTAGCATTCTTTATACATGACATTGACCGAGCTACCCGTATCCACCATGATCCTCAGAACTTCTGCGTTGCCCTGATGACAAGGGCGTCATTAGGAGGCCATCGCACCTCGCTTGCGTCCTCCTTGGTAAAAATAATGTCTTCCGAGGTCATTCTAGCCTTCTTTGCCGGCCCTTCCTGGTCACTTCGCCCTGCGATTAGGACATGATTGGTTTCCCGCACGTATCGCTCGTGAGATTTGTTGGAGGATCCGGCGATGTGAGGTCCGCCATGAATGGTAAAGATGGTTTTTACTGTCAAGTCGACCTCCTGCTCCTGGCTTTACTGACTCTTCTGTGCGGGCTGGTGATTCTGCCGAGGTCGATGATTTTGAGACTTCTCATGGGCGGGCTACACCACGCACTCTTTCAAACGGCCATTCCTTATCAAATCTTTTATGGCGTCCTTGAGGTCCCAACAGTCAGATGTATTGTGCCCTAACTCCTGATGATAGGCACAATACTTGCGAGGGTTCTTGAACTTACCTGGAAAACCGGTAGGGCTCAGTCTTCCAAAATTTACCCTGTGCTTCTCGGTCTGAAAGATCTTGTCCTGTCTATCCGACAAGGTGCTATAATGATGGAAGCGACTTCGAGGTGGAGAACGGTTTCTTCTGGGCTCTTTTCTAGCTCGTTTTGCCACCTGATTATTAGACCGATTCCTTCTCTCTTCATTGCCACCCTGATCTCTTTTCTTGCCCTGATGGGGACCATTTACTTCACCCTTTGGGTGACCAGCTTTCCTCGAACTGAAAAATTCTTCCCACCTGATCTCTCTGTTAGCTCGTTCATAGAATTCACCCAGGTTTTTCACGGGTGATTTGTAGATGCTTTTGTAGAGCTTGCCATCCTTTCGAAGTCCGGCAGATATTGCAGTTAGGATCCCTTCATCAGACGGGCTCTCCACGT
Organism: Dimocarpus longan; assembly: GCA_022984855.1. Classification (NCBI taxonomy): domain Eukaryota; kingdom Viridiplantae; phylum Streptophyta; class Magnoliopsida; order Sapindales; family Sapindaceae; genus Dimocarpus; species Dimocarpus longan. The sequence continues at coordinate 26,103,677 of CM041017.1, forward strand.
TGTTGATCTCGCTTCTAAATCGACCGATGTACTCCTTTAGCGATTCTCCTGATCGCTGAAAGATTGTAGCGAGGTGACAGGCCGAGGCAAGCTGCTTTTTTAGTGCCTTTTATTGATCAAGAAACTTCTGCTGACACTCCTCCCAGCTGTTGATGCTACGGGATGGGAGGCTTCTGAGTTAGGTCCGCGGAATGTCTCCGAACGTCGCAGGAAAAACGCGGCACTTCACCAACGAGCTGGAAGTTTACAGGTTCATCTGAACGTTGAAATCATCCAGGTGATCGTACGAGTCTGAATTTTCATTGTATTGCGGGATATTTGGAATTTTGAACCTGACAGGGAGCGGCTCCTGGTCTATTTCTGCTGTGAAAGGGCTTTTATCTTCACTTTGTCCCCCTATCTCCTAAGTCCTAGGCCGCGCTTCTAGCTGCTGCATTCTCTCTAGGAGCTGCTAAATGATTGGATCTTGAGCTCCGTGTTGTCTCACAGGGGATCCCCCGCTTCTCTGGCTTACCCTAGTGAGAGAGCGCTGATCATACCTCCTACGTCTTTGGCCCATCTCGTGGTTCTCACCCTCCCGACGCAGACCCCCCTGTCTTCGTTGCAGCTCGTTTTCGCTTATATGAACTGAAACTCGTGGATAGCCGTTACTCACCTTGACCCGTCTTTGTTCGTTCTGGCTAATCCTCCCTCTCAACTCTGAAGGTCGAGGTGCGTCTCCATTTTCCCGAGCTCCCTGACTCCGAACCTCAAGCCGTCTATTCGACGAGTGGATGGATCCTTCCAAGATAGGTACCTCTCTCGCGACCTCCGCTCCAAGCGGCGGGACTACAGTCGTTCTTGGCACGTTCTGACCACGATCTCGCGTCAAAGTTTTCAACGCATCGGCTATCTGCGCCATAGTGGTTTCTAACATCTCCTGACGTCGGGCCAGGGCGTGCACGACGTCTCTACCCCCATGAGAAGGTCCTGCACCCGTATCTGTCACCTGAGCGTGACGCCGCTGCTTAGCTTCTTCAGTTCTGTCGTTTATCGCATCAAAATTCCTTGTAGTCCTCCCTTTTGCCATGGCGATTACAGACCTCCACTTGTAGTTGGACCCTCCTTCTAGCACCAAAATGTTGACGTAGGAAACCAGTCAACCAGATTCTTGAGCCCAATGCCTCAAAGATAAGAAGGCTTGCAACAGAAAAATCAGATAACGGCGAAAGAGAGGAGAAGGATGAGTAGAAAGGCAACATAATTTTTAAAGTGGTTCGGCCCTTATAAGCTGTCTACGTCCACTGTTTTTGTTATTTCCGGTAGTGAGTCTCTCTCTAAGTGTTTCGCTCTCTACTTTACAATAAATGTCTCTCTCTATTTATAGAGGAGAGGAAGCTACAAAGAGAATAATCAGACAAAAAAGTCAGAGTCCATCACAATTAATGTTGTTGGAATGCATTTAATGTCTCTGACTTTCGCCAGGTCAACTCTGGCAACACGTGGGCTGGATGTTAACCCATGCTGGTTTAGTGAGACTTCCTGGAATTACGCTGTCCTTAGGTGGAGTAACCTTACTTATCGTATAAGATACACCATCTTACTGGCACTGAGCGACCTGAGCTGAGAACGGGCTGAAGCTACGGAATGAGCGACCTTATCGTCGCAAGATCTCAGCGGGCTTTACGTCGTCATAAAAGCAATAGTAGCATAGCGATGTTGGCTTCGCCAATGCTCCCGCGGTCTTGACTTCGATAGCATTTCAACCGGGCTCGCGAGCTTCCATGCTGGGCTTCATATATCGGTCTTGGTGGTTTTGGGCCATTATCTTCATGGGCTTTTGTCAGCCCATTTGAGCAGTTTGAAAAACACCCACAACAACTTATAAATTAGTAACAATAAAACTTATAGAATATATTTCTTTTTAATTATTATAATAATTTTAAAATTAAAAAGAGACAAGATGACTCAGACACAATCTATATGGTATAAATTTGAGGAACATACTATTAAATGAACCTTTTATTATCATATTTATTTTTAAAATCATCATAGCTTTGAATATTCATTTTGTATTAATAAATATTTTCTATTTTTGTTTATAATTTTTCTATTTCTATTTATTTTTTGTTGAATAGAATAATTAATGTTTCAAAAAAAAAAGAATGAAATGGTGAAAAAGAATGAAAATTATTAAAAATATCTTAAAAAGAATCTAAATTCATTTTTTTATACAAAACGGAACCATTGTGTTTTTATTCTTTCTCCAATTAAATTTAATCTAACTCTTTATCCCACTAGACTTCATCTAACATTTTATATAAATGAAATACTGTACAGAATTCTAATGGCCTAAAAACAATTGAAATTTTAATTGAAGTATAAAATGATTATTTTAATATATTTTTTTTATTTTAGTAAAAATAAATTTGTCCAGAAAAAAAATCAATTTAGGTGAATGATGTAATTGGTAGGTGTTGAAATATTTTAATAGGTCGAATCAGAGTACATTGACGTTATACGGTTTTAATACTTTTAAATTAAATTAAAAGAATAAAAGACAATAGTGCAATGGAAAAAGACGAAATGATGCATTGTCATTTCCGTGGTGGGATCAAGTCGTCATGTATGGTCAACTGTTGTACCACAGTGATCTTCACTGCATGCGCCAGTGATAATGCCAAAGAGAGAATCTTTTAAGTAAGAAAACAGCTCGCTTTACTCCAACAGATGTTGAAGTAGAGTTGATAAACAATGACAACCTGCAGTGATTACTAAAATGTGAGCCATCATAATTCATAAAAAGTCATTCTATATATTATAAAATGAAAAATGAAAAAGCAAAAGCTCCGTGGACCCGAAATGGATCACTTTACAAGAGAATTCAATGAAACTTCATAATCTATACGGTATTTTGTCTCCGAATAAAGATAACTTAAAGCACAATAATATAGTGAAAAAAAAAAAAGCAGTCCTCCAGTATTGACTCTTTGGTAGTTTCACTCTTTCACATACAGAGGTTTTTGTTAAGACTTTAAATGAAGTGGATCCGGTCCTTGAGGTGTTGTTCGAAGTTAGATTCCTAAAATTGAGAGAATAAACTCACACGGTATAAAAAAAAATTACCCTCGCTTTTAAGATCTTAGATACATAATGATTTATAAATGTCTTATTGATAGGCCAAACCTCATGGGTCAGGATGCCACTGCAGCTACTAGCCACTTGCTTGTTACCGAATCTGTTTTGATTATATATTTCTTGAAATTTTATTCTAAAATAGAAATGAAGTTTAAGATTAAAATTAAAATATGAAATGCTGCTTTATTCGAACATCAAGGAGGCCAAAAAAACAAGATGTAGCTTCAAGTTTTCTTCAAATATATATTTGTACATTGTACTTCACTAAAATCAAAACCATTAACCGCCTATACATTATACTCTTCTTTAAGACAACTAAAAAAACAAAAAGTTGGTATTTTGTTAATTGATTGACCAAAAAGGCCTCGTGAGATACTTGAAATCCTCCATGGAATCAATACACTCCAACCTTCCCCTGTTAAGATTCAGCAACTTCAACAACTCAGTTGCCTTCTCCTTTGATTTCTCAGCACAATCAAGCTGCAACACCAGCAACAGTCTCTGAAAAGCACCCACTTGAAGTACCTCACCCACTTGCATAACAATTAGACATATCTATTTCTTTGTCCTTTATAAACTTAAGAAAATCCACCATGCTTATAAGAGTTTGTCTTAGAAATTGTCGCAAAATATCTTAATTTATGTTATTCCATAGCTTTTAATTATTTCCTACCATGGTGGAGGGGGCCTATAGAGACCATCCTCAGAGTGTAATGACCTTCATTTGACATTCTAATTTTTGGAGGAACTTCATAATTGCAACACTCTTTGGACAAGGGATATGTTGATTATATGACTCATATTCTTATATATGTAACATAGGGGGCTAGTTAATTGAGCAAAGAGAACAGATCATGTCTATTGACCCGACTTGATCTGTCCCCTTCGCTACATCAACTAGCTCATTGGGTGGGGAGATACAAATAAGTTAATTGTATGGGAACGATACGGTAAGTTATTTAATTTGTAAGGGTACTTTTAAGATTAAAGTTTGATATAAATAACTATTATAATTTTATTTAAAATTTATTGAAATTTTTTAACTATACGAGAGTGGACGTAGATATATACATATTATCGAATCACTATAATTTATCATGTTGTTTCTTTTTTTTTTATACTTTATTATTTATCTCTAAGTTGCTGAAAAATAAAATGCAGTAGATACTAGATTAGAAATAGTAATGGAAACGAAAACTATGGAAATCAAAATATTTAAAAGAAATAAAAAGAGGTGGGTACCTCAACTTGGTGGAGATATTCCTCCATGTCGGGCCCACATCCAACTTTCATTTAAGATTCAAGGGATTTTTTGAATAGCCCCTCCCTTATTAATATAAAATGTACTATAGTGATCTGCACTGCATGCGCATGTGATAATGCTAAAAGGAGAATCTTTTAAGTAAGAAAACAGCTTGTTTTACTCCAACATATCATTAAAATAGAGTTGATAGATAATGACAACCTGTAGTGGTTATTAAAATATAAGCTCATCATACTCCATAAGAAGTCATTTTATATATTATAAAATGGAAAATGAAAAAGCAAAAGCTCCATGGACCCGAAATGAATCACTTTACACGGGAATTGAGGAATGTATGATGAGTCACAGTGAAACTTCACAATCTACTCGGTATTTTATCTCCCAATGAAGGCGACATAGAGGACAATAATACAGCGACAAAAAAGCAGTCCTCCCGTATTGACTCTTTGTTAGTTTCACGCTTTCACATACAGAGTTTACTGTTAAGACTCAAAATAAAGCGGTTTTGATCCCTGATGTGTGGTCCAACGTTAGACTCCAAAAATCAAGGGAATAGACCCATATCAAAAAATTACCCTTATTTTTAAGATATCGAACCATAAACGTCTACTTTTTTTTTTTGAAAGAAGGAATTTCATTAAGCAACGAAACACGGAAAAATACAAGAAACATCGACGTAATGCCAGTATATAATAAAGTCAGAAGCCAAGGTCAAGGAAGCTAGATTGTGCGCCAGACGATTCCCACTCCTAGGAATGGCCTGACACTCGCTAACACCAACTTCAACACTTAGCGCCTTGATATCGTCAAGGAGGGTACCAATATCACCAATAGAGAGAGAGCTGGATCTAAGATCATTAACCAAACCCTCAGCATCTACCTCCACAGAGGCTACAACCAGATTCAGAGCCTGAGCCAGAAGCAAACCTTCACGCAAAGCAAGCAGTTCACCGACCTCAGCAGAAAAACAACCCTGAAAGGGCTTTGACACAGCTGCAACGACCAAGCCCAGATGGTTCCTAATAGCAGCGCCAATACCAGCCAGAGGTCCACCAGGCTTGATAGCCACATCCGAATTTAGTTTCAAAGAACCAGCGATGGGAGGATTCCACTGGACAAGAGGGACAGAAGGCTTACGAGGGCTAGTCTGAGGAACAGCTACTCCAAACATTTGAAACTCTTTTAGGCGAAAGAAAGCCCAGGAGAAGACCTCTTCAGAACATCTGACCCGCTTAGTAAAAACCTTAGCATTCCGATTTGTCCAGATCGCCCAAAGGATCATACAGGCCTCCTCCACAAACGACTTCTCCACCTTCCCTGAGACATCAAAAAAGAAATCCAAAACAGAAGAGAGACAAAAGGCTGGCAGTTTAGGACTAAGAGACCAACAATTCCACACAGGTTGCACTTCGGGACAGACAAAAAGAGCATGAGAAGAAGTTTCCGTTTCCATGTTACAAGCCGGACAGATGTCATCCAACAGAATCTTCCTCTTGACCAAAGCAGCCTTAACAGGGAGGGCATTATAACACGCCCTCCAGATGAAATGCTTCACTTTTGGGGGGATGTTGAGATGCCAAAGCAACTTCCACCAACTGCGAATGGGGGAGCTGGAGGATGCTGACAGAGAGCTGCGGGCACAGAGAGCTACTTTATGTCCACTCTTCACTGAGAAGACCCCTGACTTAACAAAATGCCATCTCCATCTGTCACAGATAGCGCGACAGCTAAGCGGGATAGAAAGAATTAACTCTTTATCAGCAGGAAAAAAGTAGAGATCAAGCTTGCTGACATCCCATTGAAAGGTCGAAGGGTTGATGAGGTCAACCACTTTAAGATTTTCATTAGGAGTAGGGGAGATAGGCTTAAAAGAGCACGGGCGAGGAATCCAAGGGTCCTTAAAGGCGTTAATATTACAGCCGTTGCCAACTTGAATCCGGATCCCTTTAGAAAGGAGCTCTCTTCCCCAAAGAATGCTGCGCCAGACATGGGAGCAACCAGACTTAGCTTTAGCCTCTAGGAATGGGCCGTTAGGGAAGTATTTAGCCTTGAGAATTTTAGCTGCCAGAGAGTCAGGGGCCACCAGAATTTTCCAAGCCTGTTTCGCAAGAAGTGATTGGTTGAAGAGTTCCAGGTCTCTAAATCCAAGACCTCCTTCTGATTTTGGCTGACACATTTTTGACCAGCTCACCCAACTTATCCTCCTCTTGCCTTCTCTTTCACCCCACCAGAACCTAGAAGTCAGAGACCCCAGCTCGAGACAAAGGCTTGAAGGAACTTTAAAGATACTCATTAGATAGGTAGGGATAGCTTGGGAGACAGCTTTAATCAGTATTTCCTTACCACCCTGAGAGAACAATGAGCTTTTCCAGCTTTTGAGCTTGTGCCTAACCTTATCTTTTAACAGACTGAATGTGCTCCTTTTGTTCCTGCCAACCAAAGAAGGAAGCCCAAGGTATTTGTCGTGAGCATTGCTGTGGCAGACATTAAGTAGACTAAGTAGAGAGCTTCTCAGGTTACTATCCACATTGGGGCTAAAGGAAATGGAAGACTTTTCCAGGTTTATTTGTTGACCCGAGCCCAAGCTATATTTTCGAACGACCTCCAGAATGTTGAGACAGTTGGCGATAGAGGCTTTACAAAAGAGGATAGAGTCATCTGCAAAGAAAAGATGACTTACCAGGGGACCTTTTCTGCCGCACCGAAGACCCAGGCCTCGTCCGCCACACTCGGCTTTCTTTAAACAACTGGAGAGAGCCTCTGCACAAAAAAGAAACAAATACGGAGATAATGGGCACCCTTGTCTAATACCCCTTGTGGGAACAATGCTGCCCACAGATCGCCCATTGAGGATAAAATTCAGTTTAGAAGTTGATATACAATCCATGATCACCCTTATCCAAGCCTCAGGGAATTCCATTTTCTGCATAACAGCTTTCAGGAAGCTCTATTCGACGCGGTCAAAGGCCTTGCTGAGGTCTAATTTTACTGCCATAGCACCCCGATGACCCTGCTTTTTCTTGCTAATAGAGTGAAGTAATTCAAATGAAGTAATGACATTGTCAAGGATATGACGTCTAAGGATGAAAGCAGATTGATTAGAGGAAATGAGACTTGGCAGAACTTGCTTCAGTCTGTTTGCTAGCGTTTTGGTAATCGCTTTGTAAATAACATTGAGAAGGCTGATTGGGCAGAAGTCTTTTAGGCTCTCAAGACTTTTCTTTTTTGGAAGAAGCACAACGTTAGTAGCATTAAAGTAGCACAAAGACCTTTCACCTCTCAGGATTCCCAAGCAAGTCGATGTGACATCCTGACCAATAACACCCCACATCCTCTGAAAGAAACAAGCATGGAATCCGTCCGGGCCTGGGGCTTTATTGGGGCCAAGGTTAAAGACAGCCTGCTTGACTTCTTCAGCCGTGAAAGGCCTGCTAAGGATTCTCAGCATGTCTTCATTTAGTCTGGAAGTAATGTGGTTGCACGCTGCAGCAATCTCAGACGACGAAGGCCGAGAGGATTGAAAAAGATCTTGGAAATAGTCACAAATCAGCTTGGAGATGTCTTCGGAAGAATCAGCCACAGAACCATCCTCTCTGACAAGCTTTTCGATCCTATTATTTTTTCTCCTAGCTGAAGCCCGAGCATGAAAAAAGCGGGTATTACGGTCCCCACTGGCTAGCCAATCCACTCTAGCCCTCTGCCTCCAAAAAACTTCCTCCAAAGACAAAAGGTATTCCAGTTCTTCTTCGACAACCTTTACTTCCTCCATGACTCTTGGAAGATCCATCCTTTTTAGAAGAGTTTCCAATAACTGGTTCTTAGCCTCAATCTTTCGTTTAAGAGACCCAAATCTTTCTCTACTCCATTGATCCAGTCTCGAGGCACAACGAAGAAGTTTAAGGTTGATATCAGACATATGAGTCCGGTTCGTATCCTTTTCCCAGCATCCTTTGATGATATCGAAGCAATCAGTCTCCTTGAACCAAAGAGGTTCAAATTTGAAGCTACTGCAATGAAAGAGATCAGACCTGGAGACCGACTCAAGACTCAAAAGGAGAGGCCGATGATCCGAGCCGTAGTAGCCCAAGTTCTGAACATTAGCATGAGGAAAGATGTCCCGCCATTGGTGAGTGGCTACCACACGGTCAAGTCTTTCTTGAACATTTGCAGACCCTTCTCTTCTATTGTTCCATGTAAATTTGGGCCCTAGCCATCCTATATCCGACAACTCACAGTCAGCAAGAGCACATCTGAAGTTTAACATCTTGTAAGACGGTTTAGTCACCCCTCCCTTTTTTTCACTGTCATTTAAAATTTCATTGAAATCGCCAACAACTGCCCAAGGTCTGGAGTTCACATTGCTCAACCTTCGAAGGAGCTGCCACGATTCGGTTCTATGAGACGGATTTGGGTTGCCATAAAAGCCGGTGAGCCTCCACTGAGAAGAACCTTCAAAACACACATTCGCATCTATGTGCCCAATTGAAAACGACAGGATTGTAACACCTACAGAGCTTTTCCAAAGCAGACCTAACCCCCTACCCTTTCCTGACGAATCCACAAAAAATCCAAAATCAAAACCCAACTTTTGTTTCAGCCTAGAACAAGAGCCTCCATGCAGCTTCGTTTCCATTAAGAAGACTAGGCTAGGGGAATATTTGTGAATTGCCCTCTTGAGGGCTAGGAATGTACGTGGATTCCCCAAACCACGCACATTCCAGGCTAGGCACTTCATGGCTCCCGGCGGGCCTGAGACTCAAGACCCGTCGATTCAACAATAACATCCATAACACTTGATGAAGTATTTGAACCGTCATTTACAATTTGTTCACACCCCTTCTCAAACACTAGCTTCTTCCTTTTGATCCCCCTATCCCCATCCAACAAGCACTTCTCCGCAACTCTCTTATTTCTCATAGCTGGGGAGGAGTACACCTTCTCATTCAAACTCGTTCCCTTTCTTTTGGGTGAGGCACTATTGCACTTCTTCCCCAGTCCTGCTGCTGAGATGAGACAGCCAAGGCTTTTGAATGGGGCTGTGGAGTTTGCCCAAAGGAAATTTCCCCCTAGCAGCCCTTTTCCATTTACGAGTGAGTTTTTTGCATGGACTCACATTCAGGTCCTCTCGGACTGGGGACCCTGTGGGACCCATACTCTGGTTAATCTCTATATTCCCTTCTCTCGGACTGGGACTTTTATTCCTTTTGACTAACCGTTGACCATAAATCTTTCCCTTTGGAGTTTTGCTTGTTATTACATCCCCTTCCGTTAAAGCACCCCCAAGATCTGTTTTGTTTTCACTGTTAGCACCGTCTATTATGGAGATGGGAGCCACTCTTTCTATAACTTTCAATTGTGGTCCTACAGGGTCCCTAAAGTTGGATGAGGGTTCTATAATATTCCTACCCGCTAAAGGACTCTGACTATTATGTCCTTCCGCATCCAAATGCTCTCCTATAATAAGACAAAATCAGATCTCCTTTCCTGCCTTTCTCCAAGAACCATATTTGCCCCCTTTCTCCCCCGATTTGGCTCTCCCGAGCTCGTTCTGTTAGACCTCTGCTTACTCCTTTCGATGTGGCTGGCCCTCAGCCACGGACCATAAGGTAGGTTCGCTCCCCCTTGAATCATTTTTTTGACCTTCTCCTCCCTACAATCTTTGCTTTCATGTCCAACGATTCCACACCCATAACAGAACTCGGGTAGTCTCTCATATTTCAAATCCACCAACATTACTTTTGATTCACCTCCCATATTCATTTTTAAGACTCTTTTGAGAGGTTTACTGATGTCTAAACTTACCTTAGCTCTGATAAACTTACCCCAATACTCCTTAGGATCATCCATAAGTGTGACAACTTCTCCAATCTAGCTAGCCATAATGCTGGTTACACGCCGGTTCATACACATCAACGGGGCATTATGGATCTGAACCCAAACAGGGAGTCTATTGAAGGCTAGTTTTGAAACATCCCCGATCCCTTGGGGAATCTCTAACACAATCAGATTGTTGTTAAAATGCCATGGTCCACGATTCCATACCAGGTCCCTATCCTCTTTCCTTACAAAGTAAAACATAAAGATATTATTTCCAATCACCTCCACTTCTACCTTACCAATCGAACTCCAGAGTTGCTCTATGACTGCCTTGAAAGCATCTCTGTTTACCTTCTTTGGCCCCAGGACCTTACCCATTAAACAATGCTCCACTACCTCCACTCTCGAAGCACTCGCCTCACCATCTATCCTACACACCACATTCTCCTCTTCAGATAGCGTTAGGGTTTTACATAACTTTGACAGCTCCTCCTCATCCATGGAAAGAGAAGAGAAGGAGAAAGCATACGCAAAGAGAGGAATAAATATTAGACGGAAAAGAGATCCTCACCGGAGGAACAACTACTCTCGCGAGACAGTCTGCCCTAAGGACAAGAACTACCCCTATTCTGATTTCGCTCGCCGAGGAAACAAAAAGGGGACTTCACTCCAGAAAGAGCTTAGTTTCAAGCCATTATATAAACGTCTACTTCATAGACGAAACTCCATAGGTCAAGATATCACTGTAGCCCACCAGCCATCTGCTTGTTACCAAAATTTTTTTTGATTATATGTTTCTTGAAATTAAGTTTAAGATTATAATTAAAATATGAAATGCTACTTTATTTTCTTGATTTTAAATATTCTCAAATATGTTTTAAATTAATTACAAATTTTCTATTGAAATAATTATTTCATTTATTTTTATATACAATACCAAATAAATTCATGTTGGGTTTCAATTTATAAATTAGTAACAACAAAACTTATAGAATGTATTTTTTAATTAATATAATAATTTCTAGATTAAAAGAAGACGAGATGACTCGGACTCACAACGTAGAGGGCATAAATTTCATTGAAATAAAAATTACTTATTTGGATAAATTGAACATCAAAATATTTAGATTACTCATACGAAATTTCTTCTATCTTTTCTTGCACACGACCTTTTTCTTCTTTGGTTTGTTATTTTCTTCTCCTGCTTGTTTTACTATGTGATTTGGTTTTGTGTGTTTGATTTGCTTAAGACACACACACATATATATATACACACGCTAGCTCCTTAATTATTAATCACATATATATTAAAAAAAAAAAAAAACAACATAGTGCAATACCTACCCCTTTTTTCTAAAACGAAAAAAAAAATTGTCTTCATTTGCTTTCTCGCAACCACTCCACATTTTTTATTATTGCTTTTATTACTTTCAATTTCCCATGATAAGGTTCACCACATTTATCAACTTATAAATTTATATTTTATACTATGACTTTTTTCCTTTTACACCCAACTTTTTTTTATTTCTTTTAAAAATATCTCCCAAGAGAATATTTATCCATAAACTTCTTTATTTTTAAAATTTGAACTGGATCAAATTAATAATAATAAATTGAATTTCAATTAATTTCTTGGGTTCGTTAGGATTCGAGCTTTACAACAAGATCAATCCCGACTCTTTTTTTGAGTTCAGGAGAATCCCGTGAAAACTGATGAAACCCATCCTGACTCTAATCTTGAGTTTAGAAGGATACTGTGAAACTTTGATATTTCTAACTTGAATATGAAGTTTCTAAAAACATATCTAGAAAAATTTTCATAAATCTCATGATTTCCTTATAAATTCAATAATTAACAAACAAAAAATTTTATATTTCTCATGTTGAACCCATGTACTGAATATATAAAATATTCATAAAATATCTGAAAAAGATATTTCATTTGCAAAAGTATTATTGAAACACATTTGAAAATTTTAGTTAATTAAAAATAATATATACTAATGCAAAATATTTATCATCATGTGACCCTTCTCACAATATGTAATAATCTGCACGAGTCTGTGACTAATACCTGAAAAAAATAGGTTTTATAAAAGAGTGAGCACTAATGTCCAGTGAATGGATATAATTTGAAACTAAATAATTCATTTTTTTCAATAATAATTAATATAATATAAAACTGATAATAAAAATAAAATTTCAATTATCTACATTCAATCATATTTTAAATAATATTGAAATCACATTTATAATGATTTCATATCGTATTAATATGTAAACATTTATATAGATAATTTATACATATTCGTAATCGCAATCTACACTAATCTAGTACCTAGGAAAATTATCATACGTAGTGGAGATACTCAACATATACGTAGAGCGAGGTATAACTGCTATAATAAACATATAGGCCGACTCAATGATTTTCTCGACAACCTAATAACTCTTTCAACACTTGCCATATACGTGTTGGAGTAGATATGATTACTGTTCGATTCGGTTTCGGTTCCGGTTTCAAATCGACGGTTTTGGTTCTGAAAAAGTTAGAACTGGAACCTTAATCAAGATAAAACGGTTCCGATTCGATTCTGGAATCGACGATTCTGTAACGGTTCTGGTTTCGATTTCGATTCTGGTTCTATTAAGGTTTCGGTTTCGGTTTCGGTTCCGAAACCTTTTTTATAAATAGAAATTTTGAAATTTATAAATATTATAAATTGACAATTTGAAATGTAAAAATAATAAAATAAGATTTTGAAATTTAAAAATAATAAATTAAGAATTTAAAACTTCAAACAGTAAATTGAAAATTATAATTTATAGATATAATTAAAAAAAATTAAAGAAAATTAAGATTGAGAATTAAGAGAATATTGAAACTAAGAGTTAAAATTGAGAGAGAGTTAAGATTAATGAAAAGAGAGAGAGTTGAGATTGAGAGAGATAGGTGTGAGAAGAAATTAAGAATGAGAGGGGTATTTATAGAGGAAATAGAGGGGTTAAAAGAGAAATTAAGGGAAGGGGGTGAAATGTAAAAAAAAAAAAAAGTGACATTGTTGATTTGGTTTTTTTTTTTTTTTCTGTTAGAACTGAAACTGAATCGGAACAGCCCGTTTAAAGCGGTTCCAATTCCACCAGTTCTTTGAACCGACGGTTCCGGTTCCATTAATAAAAGAATCGGAACCAGAACCTTTGTTCTGGTTCCGATTCCATTGACTCGAACCGTGGTCATGTCTATGTTGGAGGAATCTAAGACTCACATATGTAATTTGTTTGACTGTTAGAAGTGAGGGTACAACCTTTATGTTCTGAAAACATTTTTATTTTAATTCTTGAATCTTAAAAAATTCTCGTATACAAATATGTTTAATTTTAAATAATATTTTTCTCAAAACATAGATAAATATTCTTTCTCAAAACATAACATAATGTCAGTTAAAAAGTTTTGAATATTTCTTATAATATACTCAAAGATTGGAATTTATGGTACACATATATGTATCACAAGAATAACTCAAAAGCATATTATATAAATCAATCGTAAAACATAATCAATAATATGTAAAATCAATTAACAAATTAAATCATTTACTTTCTTTAATTAAAATAATATTATCTACTCATAGAACTCCTATGCTCATATATGGATGTAATATGAGTTCCCATCTAATTCTTCGTAATCTTGAATCCATGTTAAAATAAAATAAAACTCAATTAAAACTTATGAAAATATTAACTAATTTTTTTAAATTTAAATTTTATTAAAATAAATTTACTTATCTAGATAAATTATATATCCAAATATTTCATACGATCATTCGATTTTTTTTTTTTCTTTTCATTTCTTCCTCACAATCCTCTTTCTTTTCTATTTGTTATATATAATGAGAGTTGATCAATGACATGGTGATTTGTCATTGACTTGGTACCTTCTAGTTCTATGTTTCGACTCTCATTAAAATAATATTTTTTTATTATATAAAAATATATAGATTATCCTCTTATTTTATATTGATTTCTTTTTAATCTATACGTTAATTGATCCTTATATAAGAGTTGATCTCTTAATCATATATAAAAGTCAAATTTCAGCCGTCGATAAATATATATATATTGAATAAAAAAAAAAGGAAATATATATATATACGGCCGCATCAATTCATGTCTCTGTCGTGCTTCTACATTGCTTTCGCTCTTCACGAGACACGAGTCTCTATTATTAATATATATATATTAATCGCTACTAACCTGTCTTTGATTTTGTCTTTATCAAATTGGCTTGTTTTGCTTCATGTCTGTACTTTCTGCCTGTTTACTGGCTCTTTCCTTAAATTGACTATTGCTTTCGTTTGTTTTTCTTGCTTTTGACCGCCTGACATTACAACTCAATCTCATTGCATTTCATTTGCTTCATAACAGCCCATTTAATCGGGCTTGTTTGGTGTCCACCAAATTGGTGGACACTCGGCCCAATAACTTTAAATCCCCTTTCTTTGACTCTTTAATTGGACTCTCTAATTGTAGGGGTGGCAATTTGGAATCTGACACGATGGATCGATACGAAACTGATACGATAATTACGAGTTAGGGTTGAGCGTAAACGGGTTGGGTAAATTAACGGGTCAATCCGTCTAACCCGTTAACTAATCATGTCGGGTTAATCGTGTTACGGGTTGACCCGTTAAATGAGAATAAAAATGTAATTTGTTATGTAGAAGGGCATTTATGTAATTTGAACGAGAGCTATATATACTCTTCAATTTTCAGATTCCAAACCCTACCCATTTGTTACAGCCACCGCACCCATCACTCCACGTCTCCACTAGTCCACTGTCCACCTCCACAACCGCTGCGCAACTCCTTCCGTCCAGCGTCTCGTTCAGTCGCCGCCACGCCGATCTCCTTCGGTTGTCGCCATCGTCTTCTTTGGTAGCCCGTCGCATCTCCTTCGTCACCCAACGTCTCATTCTGTTGCTGCCACGCGTCTCCTTCTGTCGCCGCTGCATCTTCGTCCGTCAATTGTCTCCTTGGGGTCGTCGCCAAGCCTATCTCCTTCAGTAGCTACGCCGCATCTCATTCGCACGTCAATCTCCTTCAGGTCGCTGCCATCACTCTCCTTTGGTCACCGTGCCGTATCCCGTTTGTCACCCATCGTCTCCTTCGTCACCCAGCCTCGTCGATCTGCTTCGTCACCCAGCCACGCAGCACCCTACACCATTTCTTCATCTCGGGCGCAGTTCATCAACTTCTAATATGTAGTCATGTAGATTTGTTTTAGTTTTGATTTTTGATTTTTGATATTGAAACTGCTTAGTGGAGATGTGTGAAATGCAATACTGTGATTGTATTAGTAAATAAGTGTTTCTCCTTGCAGAATACAAAAATTTTAAGAGACTCTTGCATATTGATGTCCGCGTTGGTATGCAGAATGCAGTCAGGAACTCCATCGAGACTCCTGCATATTAATGTAAATGAGAATATAAGAGAGAAATTTATTCTGTAATATTTTAGTCTGTAATTATAATTTATTTTGTAATCCTCAAAATACGAAAAAATTTGATATTGAAACTGTATACTATTTTCTAACAATAGATCAACAATAGTAAGTGTTAAAGATGTTTGTTTTTAGATATTGAAACTGTTACTAACGGGTAGATAACGAGTTGATAACGGGTTGATAACGTGTCGATTAAACGTGTTGGTTAAACGAGTTATTGATTGGGTCATTAATGGGTTGATAAACAACCCGTAAATGAACGGGTTAATCGGGTCGTTTTTGTATTGACCAGTTATAAATCGTGTCGTGTTCGTGTTGGAGGGGTTCAACTCGTTTACTTATCGTGTCGTGTCCAACCCGACCCGTCAACCCGAATTACCACCCCTATCTAATTGGGTCATTTTTTATTATTTTAAAACTCTGCTTGAGTCTATTTGAATTCCGACCTTATGTGTGGGTTGTGTCTCAAGCCCCACCATTAATGTGCGCCCCCAATCCATGTGCAACAATGGATGTGTTCGTGGAGTTAGGATCGCCTCCCAATCATGGCTTGTTTTTGGAAACAGCGTCTAGTCTTTATCCAACTAGTCTGGCTTTAGACACATTTGGAATAGAATAACAGTGTCTTCTCAGGTGTTTAACAGTGTCTTCTCAGTTAACATCTACACTTCCTCGTTTAAAAAAAAAAAAAGGGCTCATATACTTCCTTCTTTGGATGATGCTGACATGCACTTGATAAAAGTGAATCCAAGTTTTTCGGCAATGCTATTTTACTCAAATGATATGGTATTTAGAAGTATGATTATTCAATCAAATTTCAATTTATTAATTTTAATCAGGTTAGTTCTCTATTTTTTTAATATGTCACATCATTTGATATCAAATTTGAACAAAACAATATTATTCTATTTCTTTATGCCTGTTGTGTCTCTACTATAATAAAACAAATATTTTATCAATATATGTATATAATGAAACAAATATAAATTAAACAAATAAATATAGTTTACATGTAGAATACTCTAACAAAACTCATTGTCATTTACTTTTTCTTTAATTTGATAGTTAAACAAAATTAGGGTATAACAATCTATATTATTTGATCAAAAGAAGATAGGTGTGCTCGATATCAAAAATTTCTACTAGAATATACAATTAGTCATAATTATTAGGATAGCCCTAGTAATATTTTTATAGTTCTTGCTTGCCTATGTACTATATATGCTCTATATGGTAACCCCTAATAAACATTAAAACAACTTTAGTTCTGTTCTGATCATTCACAAAAATGGAGTTGTTCATTTTCTATGGTCTGATTCTCTTCACTCTCTTCGTTTCCGTCACTCTTGCTAGCTTCTCCACAGCAAATTACCTGAATCTTCTTCGAAAAATCTTCCTCCAGGCAAGTTGGGTTTGCCATGTATGGGGAAAACTTGGAATATCTCAATTTATTGATTAATATTATTTTGAAGGGGAATAAGAACAAGAAGGCATGTATTTTATGCAACAAAAGGGATAGCCAGAAGCCAATAATAAATCAATTGCAGTGTTGATACAGTGACGTTAATGACAAAAGAAATCAATTGCAGTGTCGCATAATAAGTATACTGTAAAACTTTTAGAAAACTATTTTAAAAACGGAAACTGACGGGAATTTTTTTTTCATACATTTATAAAATCGATTTAATAAAAACTTGGACAGCATAACGTCTGTTTTTTTGACAATGCCACCTACAATATTTATAGAAAATTTTATACACTTCTGAAATTAAGCAAATCTCAACTTCTGGACCTCAGACCCCTCTCAATTTAAATCACAAGCAACCCCAAACATGTAATTTAAATTCAGAAACAAGTTAAAAATCAATCACATGTCATGCATATATTTTCATTTATACAATTTCCAAAATATATGCAAATGAATACATATATATATTTAACTTTATAATGCATTCAATTATTTTTAAAACATCTATAACAATAATATATAAATACATGGCACGCATGACCCAATTTCTCTACTTCTATGCCGGAGTCCCTATCTCGGACACACCAGTAACTGTACCTATCCCTGGAGAGGTTTATTTATTAAAACATAAAATAAAAAGTGAACTAAAAAGCTCATTGAGTATCCTAAAAATTCTATTATGTTTTTGCTTTGTACAATGAACCTCCCGAAAGTTTCTTTAAAACGTATTTATAAATTTTCTTTAAAGTAGTGTTTTATGCTTTATAAACTTTTCTTTTAAACTGTACTTTATGCTTTATAAAACTTATTTCTAAAAATTACCTTAAAATACTTTTCAATATTTTACTGTAAAATATAAACAATGGTAGTAATAAACTTTCGAAAAATCTCTGTAAATATATATAAAACAATAATTAGCCATTGTTAATATCTGTAAAATATGATACCTTAGGTACGAGCGAAAAGATCCATCGCTCAGGCCTTTACGATCCCTTGTCCGGTATGGAGCTAGCTATGGTATACCTCGAATTCGTGCATAGATGACAAACTAACAGGATTCACTGACTTAATCCCTCCCATTGTTAGTTACAGATTCTCCCTGACACTACCATGCACTGATTCGGGTGCTTCGATCGGAAATCTCTGTAACTCTGTAAATCTTTAGGCGGGACGAAACCACCATCCCCAGAGTATCTGATGAGACGACCTTTTTATATAACGAGTTTGATCCATCCACACTCTTAGGCCACGACCTCAATTCTTATGGATTCAGATGCGACCGACCCGGCTACCCCCTCTCTTAGACTTTGGTGGGCCTACCCTCAAGGATTTGGATAGCAGGTATGTCCCCTGTAACTGTGTCATGTTTAGAATACATGTAAGGTGTACCATATGCTTATAAAACATTTTTATTTTAATTTCTTTTCCTTCACATTACATTTCACATTTACTTTAAAACTTTACTAAAATCATTGAGAGGTTTCGAAAACTTTATTTACTTTAAAATCATTTTAAACATTTCAATATATATAATGTTTAACATAAAACTTTAAAATCAATTTCAATCATTTCAATAAATGATCTTCAATCATAGAGCATAAAATCACATAGATAGTAATAAAATTACTTTATATCATTTTTGAAAAGACACTGACCTAATTCCTTAATTTGGCTCACTATGGCGCGTAAGTTTTCAGACTCTCTTTAGTTTTCGTCACCTACATATTTTCATATTCTAATTTTAGAGAGAGTCACAATTAAAATTAATCATTTAGATTTACTTACAATGATACATTAATATTTAATCAACCACTAAATTATACAATAATTCCAAATGTCTAATTTTATTTCGTAACTTTTTCGTTTATTCGTGTTTACTTTCCGTCTGAATTTCTAAACATTTCTATCATCCATATAATTTTTAAACTCATCCAATTCACACAAAAATAACTTTTACTTACAACAAACACATTAAAACCAAAACATGGCAGCTTGAGAACCATGATTTCATATTTCATTTCATCCTTATTTCTAACCCTTTAACACATTTAAAACATTACCATAAGTTATCCATTATTTTCTAACTCATTTCTTCACCCATAAACTTCACAAAAATTCATTAAACCACTACATAATTTTATCAACATCATCTTCCCTATTTAGGTTGAACCTAGCATGCATTCTAATTAAAATTCATGCATCTCATTTTTCACACAATCACATCACACTTGCAGCCTCTTATTCATCTAAATAAATAAAGCAATTCATCCATTCATTTAACATGAATTTATACCATATTCTAACTCAACTTCTCTTATCTCAGTTCCACATTAATTTCAACATTTAGGTAGCCATTAACTAGCCCCTATAACAGCTCCTAAGTTGTCACAAAACTTATGGACAACTTACACCCCTTTTTGAACTTTTTTGGCCGAGTGCTTCTCATCATCATCACCATGTTTCATTTTATATTTTAACACCATAAACTATCATTCTAACATAAATTCAAGCATGAAACATCATCAAAATAATTCAAAAAAAGTTGACACATAAAATTATCATATTAGCCAAATACACAAGCACATAATCAAAAACCTTAACTTCATTTCACCTCATACTTTTTGCACATCAAAACAGCCCCTATATCTCACCAAATCATCCATATTTTCTTTACATCATCTCACCCTAACATAACCAATATGCATAGCAATATATATCTCAACATTTCATCAAACTTCTCACACAAACTTCAATCACAATCACAATAAAAAAATTCCAACAATTTTCATCTTTACTAATCACTATCAAAACTTATTCAAATTACAATAATTTTTAATCAAATCACTTACCAAGTGTTCCTTGATATCTTGCCTTACTTCTCCACTTGATTAGTGCCTCAAAATCTTGAACTAAATCATCAAAAACTTAAGAGCTGTCAACGGATTATTTTCTTGACAGCTTTTCATCAAAATTTTCAATCCAAAACTCAATCTTACCTCAAGTTTTTGGCTTGATTTTGCTTAATGACCTTCCTAGATTTGTTTAGAATCTTTTTGGGGCTTGAAATCATTTGAAATTGGGGTGAGCCTTGGGACTAGTTTCTTTCCCCTGCAGTTTATTTTCTGTTTTGGTTTCTATCACACTTCTCTAGCAGCTTTTTCACCTTTTTATAGCTGTCAAAGACTTGAATAATTATCCTTGAATTTTGTTATAAAATTACATGCCATGCCACTCTTTTATTTTAACAAAATAGCCCTCAAATTTTTATGTAATCACATTAGTTTTTCAAAATTTTTACATACAATGCAACTAATTTTATTCCTTCAATCCATGCTCTTTTTGAATATCTCTTGATCATGAATTTCATCTCATATCATTGATAAATCATCATATCACTTATCGGATTTAAATCTATTTCCGATTGGATCGAAAATTCTACTAAAATCCGATTTTACGATTTGAAAAATTCAATAACTTTATTGATTCTCTAATAAGGGTATTTTTGTACATTAAATTTACATCGTCTATACAAATCTCCACTACAGTATGAAAATTCGAAAAAGGGTATTATAGTAACAGACCTTATATTTTGAATTGCATAATAAATAAATTATATTTCGTCGTTCAGTCTCTCCTTATGTGTAAAATTATCAAAACCAGGTGTGTCGTCAATAACACTTGGTGTGATACCATTGAATCGAAACCAGGTGTGTCGTCAATAACACTTGGTGTGATACCATTGACTTTAATGTCATCATCTATCCCCCATGCCACGACCAAGCTTGTTGTGATACTATCAACAACAGCTTAGTAAAATAGTAAAAGTATAGATTACAGATCAATACATTATTACCACAATTTGAAACAATATGCGTCGACCTTGGTGCAAATATATGGATTTGATACTAGTCTGTTGTATAATGCAAAGTTATGGCAAATTTGGGATTATATATTAACTTACGAAATTAAATCACAAATTAGTCAAATTCCTTTTTAGTGTTTTTTCTAGGGATATTATTATATTACCTTTGGATTTGAAAATAATGTCTGACTACCCCTAGTATTAAAACTATTATTTAAAATGATCTAGTCATTAGAGAGATGATAATTTCAGTCAATAAATTGACAGTTTCGTTAAATTTAAGGGTATAAATGTAAATGCATGTATTAAGGACAGCTCGATGGAATAATGATTTTTTAATTATAAAATAAAACCAAAATAATTAATTTTTTTTTCCATTATCTCACTAGTCCCCCTCTCTCTCTCAACCGATCAAACCTCTCTCTCTCTCTTTCTCTATTAGAGTCTTTCACCTTCTCTCTTTCATTCTCTCTCTCATAATCTCTTACCATTACTAGCTTCTTCAAATGAGACAACAACAACTTTCTTGAAGTGAGTTGGCAGCTACTTTTACTTCTCTTTCAGAGTCATAATCGCATCCTTGATCATCTGTAACCAATTTGTTGACGTTGGATTTCAATCAACCCAAGTTCTTTAGCCCAATACTACAAATTTGACTAAACAAAGCAAGAAACAGGAGAAAAGGAAAAGGAAGAACAGAAGACAATAGTTTTTACCTGGTTTGATCAGAATGTGCCTACGTCTACGACTGCCTTCTCTAGTTACTATGGAGTAGAGAGACAGTATATCATTTCTTGTCAGCTATTATTGGTATCTTCTTTACAATGAGTTTCCAACCTCTATTTATAGAGTAAGAGGCTACAATAATATTACAATTAAAATAAGAAATCATGATTAATTACATTTTTAAGACTAATATTTGTCAGAGGTATGGTCAACTTCTATCAAAGTATGGCTCGAACGTTATCCCTATACTGGGTAGGTGAGATTTTTTTTTAAATTAGGTTGCTGCCATTCTGGAAAGACTCAACGTGCATGCCACACCACAAGCTAGATCTTGTTTTAGGCGAGCTAAAGCTAGGTGTTAGGCAGGTCGGGCTATGACTGAATATCGACCTAAAAGAGAGCTCTTTTCCACGAGCTGGATGACCTGAGGTTAGTGAATTGGAAGCTTTTTTATGCGAGCTAAGTGTCCTGGGGACTGAAACCTTATCTGTGAGCTGGACATCTTATGATCTGAGGGTTTGCTTATGTGAGCTGGATGCTGGCAAGCTAGGCCTCTGTCCATTAGGTTGATCCATTGAGCCAAATTATTGAGCTTTTTTTACCAGTCCATTTGTGTAGCCTTAAATTTACCCACAACATCAGCCCCTAGCTCTCAGTGCGTTTTGCGGACTGGGAGTGACAGGCCTCGTTTCTACACTCATATTTTCATATAGACGGCAGCCAGTCGGCAACTCTACGGTGGCCCTCTAGCCTATATCTAATCTAACTGAAAGGTTCTCGTGAAACTAAGCCATTTTTTCCTACTGAAACCTTTTTCAAAAATCTCTTTTCTGACGAAACAAATGAGAAATTTTTGTTTTTATTACACATCTATATAATAGATTTAGTAAACATTTAGGCAGCATAACGACTATTTTTCTAAGATTGTCATCCTACGAATTTAATATAAAAATTTAACATTTCTAAAATAAATCGATTTTTCTCAAACTTCTCGACCTCAGGCCCTCAATTCATCAATTCACAAACAACCACAAACATTTCATCAAATTTTAAAATAATTTAAAACACAAAACAGTAAGTCATGTATATATATATATTTATACATTTTCAAAAATAAGGAAAACTTATATATTATGTCATATACAATTATTTTAAGTTTTTCCCAAAATAAAATACGTTTATATAGTCACAGCAACACAAAGCACTCACAACTCGATTTGCCTAGTCCTGAGCTGGAATCCCTGATCTTGGTGTACCTGTACCTGCATCTGCCCTTGGGGAGGTTTTGGTTGTAAAACATAAAACAGTGTGAGCTACACAAGCTCAGTAGTGTTGTAATTTTTTATTTCCGTTTTATCTTTATAAAAATCTCTCCCTTAGTTTTAAAACATTTTATAAACTTTTCATCACTGTAATACGAAAAATGAGTTTTTATCTGAAAACCATTTTTCAGATAAATGCATGGATAAATTATTTACATAAATATCATTTAATTTTATTATAACACTAAATGATAAAATGAAATATCATATATTTTCAGTTCTCTGCATAAAATGTAAATAATGGTGGCATTATTGTTTTTGAAAAAATTTCTGAATAAAACAGGCCAACCACTAACGGTCCGTATCACATGGTATCCTAGGTATGGAGCGAAATTTTACCTCGCTCCGATCTTCTCGAAATTTTTTCTTGTTCAGGCCATCTATCCAGTATTACTTAGTGGAATTTTTTCCTCGCTCAAGTGGAAGCTAGCTAATAATATACCTTATATGTGCATTAGGCGACACACTAAACTGAACCAATGACTCAACACAATCCCCCCTTGTGGTTTCCTTTCGCCGTTAGTGACAGACACTCCCAATACTGTCAATACACGTTTCGGGTACTCAACCTCAACCGGAAATAACTGTAGTATCTACCAAGCATACCATATGTTCAATATATATTTCCATCAAACAGGTTTTCACCATAAATACTCATTTTGTATAAGCTTTTCAAATTTAGAAAATCCACATCTCATATAACCGTTCATAATCCATGCAAAATATTTTTCATTCAATTTCATTTATTTTAAAATCAAACTATAATATATCATAGCATAAATTTTAAAACATCATATCCAAAATATTTTGAATGACACTCAGCAATTATTGATTCATGAAATCACACACTTTAGGGTTTCCTAGATTTCCAATATAATTATCGTCATTCTAAATCGAATCGACAATGTAAGGAAATCTAGAAAAATTTTAATACGGTTGCCGTATAGAGAAAATAACCCTAAAAATGGATTTTACACTTCAAAATGAGTCCGTAGACGCGTCCAGAACTAAATTTTGAGTTAGGAAGGTCAAAAATCTTACCTCCGCCGTACATGATGGCTGACGATGACCTTCTGACGTCGGATTTTGGCGACTTCGGTGGTGGGAGGTATGGCTAGGTGGGTTTTGTTGTTCTCAACACGCTTGTCATGAAAATGAGGTTGATCGGAGTCGAAATCGCTTAATTTCATCGGAATCTAGAAAAATCAAAGTTGGTTAATGGTCTAACTTCCTCTATTGAAACGAAGATCCAAATGGTGATAAAATTAACAAAATTGGTACTTATAGAATCTACGTCGCATGAGCTTTCCAACGGTATCAAGTTTGGCCAAAACGGAGCTTGGATGAGGTCGGAACGAGAGGTTAAAATTGTGTTCGGAGGAATAAGTCGGCTAGAAAATCAGAGGAGAGAGAGAGAGAGAGAATGAGTCGACTGGAGGAAGAAGATGATGATATAACCCAGTTGAATTATGATTTGTCCCCTCAATTTTTTAAAAATTACGATTTTAACCTAAACTTTTAAAAATCTAACTTTTTAGCCCTTACACTTTTACAAAATTTTCATAAAGTTTTTCAATTTTTCCTTTTCTTAAATATTACTTTTAATACCATTTTTATACATCTAAATCAATTATTTTACCACTTTTTTATTTCGAAATCGTTTCCAATTTACCAAAAAATTTCACTGGAATTAAATTTCACATTTGAAAATTCTACGGAATTTTAACTACACCTCTAATTATTTTAAATCATTTCCTTATTCTATTAATGAAGCATACGTGTATAGTGCATATACAATACTAAAATGGGAAGATTATATTACAGGGAGCTTGAGCTCGTTGGTAAAAGCTGACTTCTCGTGCCATTTTTTCAAATTCTGCTTTATCACTTTGACTTGTGAGGGAAGCGTTCATGCAGTTGAAAGACCAAACTTCAAGCTCTTTAGGAGTGAGGAGGAATTGAATAGAGCAAAGAGCGATCTGGTTGAAATCAGCAACCTAAAGTTGTTAAGAAAGGAGTCACTTTTTCCAAAAAGAAGGTTGAGGTGCATGTTGTCGGGGTTAAAGAGGAAGACGAAGTGGAGAAGCATTGGGAGCAGATTGCCTAATTCTCCTCGTTGCGAGGCTCATTTGGCATTTGCCTAATTTACTTCAATATTGCTTTTATTCCATTAAGTTCTTGACTTCCCTGCGGATTGAAAAATAACGTTATCTGTGTGTGAATCAGAGGTAATAGTACCTTATGCGAGCTCGGGAGGTGATGCCTTTTGAGGTCGGAGCCTTCACTTTTATTGCATAAGCTTGATTGAGCTGTCTAGTGGGTCGCACAAATGACATTTAAGTCAACATGAATGGACCTCAACTAACAGTAAGATCAACCTTTCGAGCTATGCCCAAAGGGTCGGTGTAACGCCTTGAATTTTCTCCAATTAAGAAAACAAAATATATATATTCGGATAAATAGTGCTTCGGACTGAATAATGATTTTTAGATGAATAGTGATTTATGGAGGAATAGTGATTTTTGATAAATGAATTCTGAAAATCATTGAAAGTGAAATTTTTGATAAATAGTATTTCAGAGTGAATAGTATTTTCGAACGAAAAGTGTCAGTGTGAATAGTAATTTTCAAAAAATAGGTCTTGCATATTAAAATTTCTGAAAATTATATTAGAATTAACGGAAACTGAAATGGGTTAGAAACGAGTCAGTTTGAGGTAAAACGGAGTAGTTTCCGGATTCGACCAGAAATTCGTAAGGATTTCCTAAAAATTCGAAAATTTTAAGAAATGTCAAAATAAGTATTATAATGCTCAAGAAGTATTTTAGAAACTCAAATGACACTTTCGAAAAATATTCGGATTGAAATGGAATTAATCCCGAGATTGTCAAAGACGAATTAGTGAATTACGGAGAACCGAAGATGGGCATATAATGACTTTTAAGGAACTTGGAGGTTAGTAAAAGTATGTAAGAAATTCAAATATAGGTCTTGGTAAATTTTGAAAGGATTTCAAAAAAGTCTCAAAAAAACAGAATCTGAACGTCCGAGAAAAATCAAAATCAGAAAGAGATAATAGTGGATAAGCATGAGGGGTGATCAAGCAATGGATGAGTGATATGTGGCATAATGGATAACGATGAGGACACGTGTCATAATTCTATGGATGACATTTTTGTGATTTGAGTGAATTTTAAAGGCAAAATGGTCTTTTGAGGATAATATGTAAAGTTGAAGCATGAAATGAAATTGAAGAAGTGTGTGTCGGCTACCAAGGAAAGGAGAGGGAGAAGTCTTAGGCTTCAATTGAAGTGGTGGAGAAGCTAAAATCTTGCCCAAAAAGGTTGGTATACATTTCCTTTGAAAATCTAATTTTTATTAGTAAAGTTTAGTATTTACAAGTTTTTAAAATAATATGAATTCGATTAAATTAACGTAGTAATTATGTTTGAATATTGATTTAATGTAAATTGGATATGTTTTGAATGATGTTGGAGTAAAATTTAAATTGAAAATAAATTTTTAAAGAAAAAAGGGTGTTTAACCGAATATGTTCATAAAAAGAAAAGAATGATTTTGCTAAATTTTTATGCCAAAACTAAGGGTAAAATAATCATTTGAAATGACCAAGATTGACGTTTTGAAAGATTTCGAAAAATTGTTACAAATATGTGATCAAAAATTTATGCGATTTAAAATTTTGTTTGATTTTAAAATACGTCAAATTATTCCGATAAATTATAACAAAGAATATTTAAATATGATTTTAATGAATTTCGAATGGAAACGAAAAAGAAATGAAATGAAATAGAAAGAAATGGACAAGTTCAGTGCCTTGACCGAGTGTTTATCGAAAGAAAGGCACGAACGTTTTGGAAAAGATTTGGTAAGTTAATTAAATGTCAAATAGAGTTTTACGATATTCATATTGATAAATTGAATATATGAGAAAAATTGTGACTGAAATTATGTTCACCGCTTTCTGAATGAAACTTTTATTTAAAAATAAAAGTTATAAAAAATATGAAATTTTTGGTAATTAATAAAATTGAGAAGGGCTGAGTAAACTTGAACATTGGTAGGTGGAGATTGGAAATTGGGTAGCCAATAGGGTGATATTAGCAGTACTATGTTGTGATACCGATATTCAATGTTTGGCGGATGGATTATGAGAGGCACTAGGTGTCCGGTCCTAAAGTCGAAATCGATTGTGATATGCGATCCGACGGGTAGTTACCGAGTGACCGTTGCCAGGAGACCGAAATTCTGTCCATGGTATCATGTCAGAGTTTATGAAGGGCGCCGAAAATTATTAAATGAAATAGTGTTATTATGTTTAAGAAAATAATAATAAAAATATAAATGCTTGTATAAATACATGGAAAATGATTATTATGTATTTGATATGTGTAATCATTAGTAAAGTGCTTTTATAGGGATTTGTAATAAAATTTTTTACAAATTGGATTGATATGCTTAATCATAAATTATATGTATTTTGTATGTGCATTTATTAGTAAATTAATTTAATTGTGAATTTTAGTAAAAGTTGAGAATTTTAGTTATTTTATTTTATAATACAGTATTTTGAATAAATAATGAATGTAAAGTTGTATACACCAACTCAGTAAAATTACTTAGCGCGTTGGTTTTATCGCTCGTAGGTTCTAGTCATGAGTAAGGTTGATAGAGATTGAAGAAGAAGATATTTTGTCGCTATCAGGAGAGTCGGTATACATAAATATTTTTGTAAATTTATGGGTTCATGTATATTTTGTATATTTTGTACACTAGTATAAAGATATTGTAATTCGTAATGCCTACTACGATGCATATGATGAAGTTATGCATTTTAAATTAAATTTTGCGACTTGAAATGCTTCCAAGAACTTTTAGTACACAACTTTTCATTAATTGATAAAGTTTAGTGATAATACTATTTTGAAAAATATTGTGTGTTGAAGTGTTGGTGGAGTTGGATGGAAGATCCGAAATGGAAGTTGAGAAAATGAATGTATTTTATAAGTGTTTCGTTTGAAATCTGCAGGTTTTTATAAAGTTGGGTTTTCAGAAAAATAGAGAAAACTCTGTCAGATTTTCTATAAAATAAAAATAAATTAAAAGTTTTAAATGAATTTTTAGTAAACGAATTGTTAATAAAAAAGGTAATATTCTTCATCTTGATTCCTAACCCATTGGGGATTAAGGGAAGGGTATTACAGTCGAAACCCAGATTATATAGCGAAAGTTGCGGAGATCGGAATCTCAACTGTGCTCAAATGGTCGAAACCCAACCTGACATAGCATAATAAATCTTTCGAGCTATACCTAGAGGGTTGGAACTTGGATTACATAGCAAAAGTTGTAGAGATGGGCACCTCGACTGCACTTAAAGGGTCGGAACCCGAGCTGATATAGCATAATAAATCTTTCGAGCTATGCCTAAGGATCAGAACCCGGATTATATAGCGAAAGTTGCAGAGGTGGGAACCTCGGCTGTGCTCAAAGGGTTGGAACCCGAGCTAATACAGCATAATAAACATTTCGAGCTATATCTAAGGGTCGGAACCCAAATTATATAGCGAAAGTTACGGAGGTGGGAACCTCGGTTGTGCTCAAACGGTTGGAACCCGAGCTGATACAACATATAAACCTTTCGAGCTATGCCTAAAGGGTCGGAACCCGAATTACATAACAAAAGTTGAGGAGGTGGGAATCTCAGCTGTACTCAAAGGATCAGAACCCGAGCTTATACAACATAATAAACTTTTCGAACTATATTAAGAGCATAATAAATCTTTCGAGCTATACACAGAGGGTCGGAACTCGAATTATATAGTGAAAGTTTAGGAGGTGGGAACTTCTGTTATGCTCAAAGGGTTGGAGCCCGAGTAATACAACATGATAAACCTTTTGAGTTATGCCCAGAGGGTCGTAACCCCAATTACATAGTGAAAGTTGAGGAGGTAGGAATCTTAGTTGTACTCAAAGAGTTGGAACCCAAGCTGATACAACGTAATAAGTTGAGTTATCCAAAGGATCGTCACCCGGTATTAGTATAATAGATTTCGAGCTATATCCAGAGGGTCATCAGCCGGCAACATAACTCGAGTTATTCCATTTTCAACCAAAGTAAAAACATTTAATAAAAGGAATCAGTAGGGATATTAGAAGTATGTACTAAAAAAGGGTTACTGAGTATAGGGATGCACCCATGAGGTGACGGTCACCATAAGTTGTGAAGATGGTCCCCACTACGGGTTCATGCTCTTGATCGGGAACTTGTTGGGCTACCGCTATGCTGGCTGTTGAAGCTATTGAGGTCATTAGTTCGTTGGTTACACAACGTAGTCTCTCAAGCAACCTTGTTTTATTAATTCTCCAATAGCATCCTTTAATTCTCTGCAGTTTGAGGTATTGTGCCCGATCTCATTATGGTAGGCACAAAACTCGTTTTGCTTTCTGTAGTGAATGAGGGTCCTCAAGGGAGTGGGCTTCCCAAAGTCTTCCCTGTCTTTCTCTGTCGTGAAGATTTTATCTTGCGTATTTGACAGGGTTCTATAGCCATCATGGCGACCTTGATGCTGAACTCGCTCATTTTTAAGCTCAATCATGGCTTTCTTAGCAACTTGACTGTTTTGGCCATTATTTTGACCTCCGTCTTCGTTCTTACCATTATTTCTTTTCTTCGATTGGTGTGAACTGCTAGCTTCGTTTTTCTAGTTAGACTTCGCAGGGCCGAAGGCTTCTTTCCATCTGATCTCTTTTACAGCTTACTCGTAGAACTCACCCAGGTCTTTCACTGGGGATTTGTAAATGCTTTCATACAGCTTCATCTTTTTGTAAAGCCCAATTGAGATCGCAGTTAGGATGCTCTCATCTGAGGGGCTCTCCATATTGTTGATTTCACCTTTGAACCTAACAATATAGTCTTTCAAGGATTCATTTCGTCGCTAGAAAACTGTTGCGAGCTGGTAAGATGGCGTGAGCTGCCTTTTGAGGGCCTTATATTGGCTAGTGAACTTTTGCAAACATTCCTCCCAACTATTTATGTTATGAGCTGGGAGACTTCTGAACCAAGCTCGTGGGATGTCCCTTAGGGTGATAGGGAAAACACGACACTTGACCAAAAGATTGATGGTTTGAAGGTCCATTTGGATATTGAATGCATCAAGGTGGTCGTGAGGGTCATTATTCCCATTGTATTGAGGGATATTAGGGACCCCGAATTTGCGGGGGAGAGGTCGCATCACAGTCTCCCTGATGAGAGGGGTCCTTTCCCCATATTGATCACGCTGATTAGTAGTACCAGGGTATGTTTCCTTATATTGACACCTCTCTAATGGGTCTTTCACGAGCTGATATTTGTTTTCATCGTTACTAGTAGATTTCTTTGGGAGTAGCAGTTTTAAGTCTGGGTGCGTTCAGTGGTTCGACTTATGCCAGCACCCTAACTGCCTCTACGAGCTGTTGCACTGTGTTTTCCAGTATCTCCTGTCACTGGTGCCACTTCTGTAGCCCCCCAGCTATAGGGACTGTCGACGACGGTTGACGAGGAGCTAGTGGAGGCATACCCACAGTAGCACTGTTTGTAGAAACATAAGACGCGTCATGTTGTTGTTGATCTGCGCATCTTTTTGGTCGATCAACCATCGCTACATCTGAACTTCTGGTTGTTCTTCCTCTTGTCATAGTAGTCTGAAAATCTAGGAAAATTTGTAGTTTGAACCCTTCCTCTAGTGCCAAAATATTGATATTGGATTTCAATCAACCTAGGTTCTTCAGTCCAATACTACAAATTTGGCTAAACAAAACAAGAAACAGGAGAAAAGAAAGAGGAAGAACAGAAGAGAAAGGTTTTTACCTGGTTCGGCTAGAATGTGCCTACGTCCATGACTATCTCTTCTGGTTATTTTTTAGTAGAGAGACAGTGTATTATTACTTATGTGTTGTTTTGTTTTTTACAATGAGTTTGATCTTCCATTTACAGAAAGAGGGGAGTTACAGTTTGTATGTAATGCAAATAGGAAATAATTTAGTATTAATTACATTTTCCCATCAGGGTAAAATCAAATCCCGTAAAATCAGGATCTTGACATTATCTCTAGATTTGGGTAGTTGAGTTTTCTTTAATTTATGCTACTGCCATTCTGAAAAGATGTACATGACAAAAGTGTGAGCTATACAATGAAAAATAGTCGTCCGTCACTCGATTTGCACGGACTGATTTATTGCACAGCCTGATTTGCAATGGAGAACACAATGAGAAAGACTCTACCTGATTTGTTCGAGGAACAGCCTGATTTATTGCATCAATTGTTAAGTGGTTTGTTTTTAACGTTGTCCTTATTTTTCCATCTTTCTTTATTATGTTTGGACAACACTTCTAATTTTGTTTAGTATGCGTACATGATTTAATATGAAATAAGTTTTAGAAAACATAAATAATCTGTAGCTGACTGCAATTTGCTGGTCGTAGGTATTTTTTCAAGATTATAAATTAACAAATAGAAATATCAATTACTGACATTATGCTCTGCACAAATTTATCATGTACTAGGGAGAGCCTATAGGTTTTATTTCTCTGTTTTTTCTGTTTTACAAGAAATGAAGCAAAGTGAAGGACTCAGGTAAAAGATGTATGAGAATGCACTTGTGTCTGTGGGTACTTGTTATGTATATGTATATGTATGTATGTAATATATATATATATGTATTTATACTAGTTCAGATTATGTGTGCCTTGTCATATACTCATATTAATACCATTTGACACATTGAACAATCCATCATTATTTGAAGAGATTCTCTTGCTTGGGCTTCAGCCTCACTTAAAGTTCATATGTATGGCTTGTTTTCCTATATTTTTCCCTTCTTTGTTTGTTTATTTTCTCATCTGTCTTTTACCGCTGCTTGTTCCACAGTTAAGTCACATTGGTCTCAGTTGCAGCTGTCCTCAGGTTCCAAAACGGTGTTATAAATTTTGGCATCCTATTCCTGTCTAAGCTGCTTTTTAGTGATGCGCATAATTCAGGCGTAAAATTTATAATGGTTCTCTTGGAACAGGTCACTTGACTATCTCCTTCAGTTCTAAAGGCAGAGGGTGTACCAGTATACCGTGCTGTTCGGCATTCTGGGGAGTTTGTTCTGTGGCTTTCCTAGGACATACCATTCTGGATTCAACTGTGGCTTTGATTGTGCTGAAGCAGTGAATGTGGCCCCTGTCGATTGGTTTGCACATGGGCAACAAGGAGTTGAGCTCTGTAGCGAGCAGCATTGCAAGATATCTCTGTCCCATGACAAGCCACTATTTGGGTCAGCTCAGGCAGCTGTGTTGGCTCTTTGGGAGCTATTGATGTTTCGAAAGGAAACTCCAGGAAATTTAAGTTGGAAAATGTCTGCGGAAATGATGGATTGCTTACCAAGGCATTAAAGGTTTGATTTTCTATCTTCCCTACACACACATTCACACACACAGACTTGTGAATGCTGCTGTTCTCTGTAGTCAGGGTGGTACACTAACTGTTTGTCTCTTCGCAATTTTGGACTCTAGACAAGGGTACAGATGAAGAAGGAAAGAATAGGGCAACTACCCTCTGGTTTGAAATTGCAAAAGATGGAGGACTTCAATTCGAATTGTGAGAGAGAATGTTTCTCATTCTTCTATGATTTACACTCAGCTGCTGCTGGTTGCAAGTGCACTCCTGACCGGTTTGCGTGCCTTAAACATGCAAATGATTTTTGTTCATGTGAAATAGACAATAAATTTGTCCTTCTCTGTTACACTATGGATGAATTAAACACACTAATTGAAGCGTTCGAAGGAGGGGTAGAGGCTTTAAGAATTTGTGTATATGAAAACTTTGGTTTTTCTCAGTGTAGTAAAACTTATTGTAGTGGGGCTAAAGTGGATCTAGAGAGTGAACTATCCCCAATGGATTGTGGTCAACAGAAGAGAAGTTTATATTCTTCTCCAAGAAGAAAAGAAATTGTGGATGTTAATGATCCTTCCTGTTCACATAGCCATGTTTCTTCAGAAGTTGTGTTAGATTCCCAGCGTGGAACACTTAGTTTAAGTGGATCTCATGCAAGTATAGAAAGTCATAATGATTTCAATGATGAAACTTATGTTATGATCAAAGAAGCTAAGGTGGACTGGAGGGGTTGCATTGATTTAAATATTTATGTTATCTCTGATGACCGAGAATGCAAGTCGCAACATGTACCCGATGCCTGTAATAAAGAAGCCATTGCAGATTTGAAGATTCCTATGTCAATGAGCACTCAAGAGAAAGTCTATAGCTTAGGTGCAGTGAAAGAACCTGATAAAAAGAGACTCCGTAGCGATTGTAATTCTCCTGAATTTCTAAACAAAGGTCAGCCTTCATGTGAAGGGCTTATAGAGGATACTGGTTTCTTTGGCAGTAAAAAATTGTTTGGGGTTGATCTTATATTGCCGCTTTCACGTGCAAAAGCACCGTCGGACCATTTTCTGAAAACTGAAATGATGAAATGGGGGTTCCTGCGACTGATCAAACCTATCAGGGGGAACAGCTGGATCATTGTGTTGAAGCTGTAAATTATGGATCTGTTGTCTTTGGAAAGCTGTGGTGCAGCAAACAAGCCATATTTCCAAAAGGTATCGATGCTGTGTTTCGATGCAGTTATTTAAAATTGTTGTTGTTGTATGACTCTATTTATAGAATAATTAATTTATATTGTTTGCAATTTACAGTCAATTCTGCAGGTTTTAGAAGCTGTGTTAATTTCTATTGCCTGCTCAATCCAGAAAAAGTTTGCAGCTATATTTCTGAAGTTCTGGATGCAGGGCTCCTTGGACCTCTTTTTAAGGTGAGGTTTTCTCTTTTAATGTGTTGGGATTTCACTTTAAGCTTTGAGATAAGACCTTCACGCACTGGTTGAAATGCTTCGTGCATCAATATATATTTGATTTCTTGGATACCACAGGTTACAGCTATATTCCTCTGTGCTATGTTATTTATGGAGGTAGCTCTAGATATATTAGATTATTGAAGGAATTGTAACTTTGTCACAAAAAAAGAAAAAGGAAAAACAAAAAAAAAAAAAAAGAACACTGGCAGCATTGTGATGCTATACCAAAGTGTGTTTGATAATTGTGTTTCCATTTAACAGTAAGATGTGTACAGTTGAACTCAGGTGTTTATCAGGAACTTGCTTTTCATCTTGACAGCAAGATGCATCGTCAAACAAATAAGAATATATTTTTTTCTGTCTGGACTTGTAGCAATTTGTAAAATCATGAGTTCTTAGTATATGCCTTTTCTGGTAGATAGAACACGTTCAGTGAAATAGTTTCTTTGGCATTTAGTTTGATGACAAGGCCCATCCTACAAGCTTGCCATAATGTTGGAGAATAAAAACAGAACCATGAAAAGCTTTGATGCTCATGATAAATGCAAATGCATGAAATTGTTCAGCACTGTTTTTTCCTCTCAAATATATAAATATTTTTGAATTATTCTCAAATATTTTTCTTACTAACTCTCTCTCTCTCAGATTAATTCTTAATCTTTGAATTAGTCAGACATTGTTACACTGAATATTGTTGTTTCCAATTACCCTCAGATTGCATCTGTAACCTAAAGCCTTTTTCTTTTTACTTCTTGAAGAAAGCCTGTCAAATTATGTTTTAAGCATGATGATGCATGTACTAGTGTTTGATGCGTTTGGTAATCATGATATCATCCGCACATACTCAACAAGGCATGCATTCATGAAATGTCAATACATGTTCTAAAGAGGATTCTTCAAAATTTAAAGGAAAATGGTTGAAGCTGCATACATTACTGCTGCTTATATACATATTATCTGTGCTATATGTGTAGTAGGCATTATGATGCTTTTTAATCAGAATGGTTAGTTTATACAAAAAGTGAACCACGTCTATGCATTCAACTTAAAATTTCTTTTTGTGTTGCCCCATGCATTTCGTGTGTAGTTTTTCTATTTGAATCTTATATTGCTTCTTTGAAATTACTCGCGGGCTATTGAGGCTTTTGACCTGAATCATCAATGCATAAAATATTGGAATCACAAGCATAATACCGGTGAAATCAATAAGGACGAGAATAATCCATATGTAGGAGGAACCAAGATGAGAGGTTGTGGTATTACTGTGACAGAGCAGGACGAGAATAATCCATATGTAGGAGGCAATAATTCACTCGCTGAAGAGGTGGAGGTGGTGCTACGAGGACTCATTAAGAAGGCAAGTCCCAAAGAGTTGAAAATACATGGAATACTATGCAGTGAGGCACAAAGTGCTTAGCGGAGAGTGGCATTGAGAACAATAGAGGAGATGCATAAAACATGTAGGTAAATAAAAGATTAAGAGAAGGAAAAATTAGGTCCCATCATTCTTTCTCATTCAACATAGGTTCTTGTTCATTTTGTCATTCACTAGGTCCATTCTTTTGAAAATCCATGAAAGTTAAGAGAGAGCTCTTGGGGTTGATTTGTGCACAACTTTTTGCCACTCATGACTTAGACGAAATGTGCATGTCCATTTTAGTTTTCAATGTAGCAATGCTTGACTCCATGTTTGTAGCTCCTCTGTGAATGCCAATGAACATAAAACCCACAAGACTTCAATTTATCATCCACAAAATCTGCCCTTTTCAATTCTATGTGGCGCCTTTCAAGGTTTCCATAGTTTTTACACATGTCCACCGTTGAATATGTAACACTTAAACTATGAGATGAGAATCATGCCATGCACAATTCATATGGTTAGCTATTTAGCTAAATGAAAGAATTGAAATGAAAATTTTGGCGAAATATAGAAGCAGAAACAATCAGGTACAACTTCATTATAACCATAAAAAGAAACAAAGAGTGAATGAGTATACAAAGTGTGATATATTAGATTATTGAAGGAATTGTAACTCTATCATAAAAAGTAAAAAGGAGAAAAAAAAAAACAGTGATTGGCAGCATTGTGATGCTATACCATAGTGTGTGTGTGTAAACACTAGCAAGACCCCAGCCACCCTGCATAGTGCCTATTGAGTCCCACTTATATCTTTCTTTTGCATTACAACCAAAACATTAGCAAGGCCCTTGTCATAAGAAACATGGAATGTGTATAACTTTCCAATTTTCTTGTCTTTTATGGTTGAAACACTTACTGTCATTGTCTTTACGTGAGTTATGCAATCAGAATTTGATGCCAAAGTGAATTTCCTACGAAAGATCTAAAGCTTTGATCCAGCAAGTTTGATGCATGATGGCATTTCTCATGCGTGATTCTCAAGAAGCTGAGGTGTTATGTCCAGAATTTCCAATTTCCTAGTGTAGTATGGGAGGTGTTGGTAAATATGTATATATACATACATGGAGGACATTTATAAATAAGTATATCTGATTTTAAAAAATAAGGATTAACTAAATCCATTGTATTCTATCTCTTAAAACAAATTCTCTCTTTTACTTAATTTAAATACAATGAATTAAGAGCATCTCCAATGGGCATGTTGATTATTTTTTACAATCCATTGCCATGTCATCAATGTCTAAAGTATTGTTTCCTACATGGCATTGAATAGCAATTGATAGACAATGACATTACAAAATGTTCTCCAATGCTTCCATTCAAAATTCATATTTTGATGACATGTTATTTTCTTTTTCTTTTTTTTTTTTAAAATCACAAACTTAACCAAAAAAAAAAAAAAAACAGAAAATAAACCAATTAAACTCCATACATCACTTTATACAAAGCCTTCTTTCTCACTAGATGCCTGTTCATATCCTCAGCTTTTGATCCAATTAAACTCATCTTGTAAGTCTTATGTTATGTTTCATTATTTTAATTTCATTATTAAACCCTTATTTGCATGGTGTTTCTCTATTTTTTTTTTCTCAAATATGTGTTAATGAAATCGATATTGTTATTTGATTATATTTAATTAGATTGATTTTTGTTCTTATATTTTCATCAAATTCTTTGTCATTGTATTGAGTTATTTTTCACGAATCATATAAATATAATGCCAGTCAATATATATGAATGAAACTGCATGCCACCTGTTTGACAAAATTACTCATTTGTTGATAGAATTTTTTTGCCACCATGTGCTTGTTATAAAATTAATGTTTTTCATTTAAATTGCATTGCGCCCCAACTTTTAAATGTTAAACTTAACAGTACAGGTTTTTACCTTTTTTTTTTGTTCCGTGTAATCCACATACTTTAGTTATCGTAATTTCAGATGCTTAAACTATATACTTAAAGTCAAGTATTCCGAAGTACGAAATTGTTGAAATAAATAACTATAATTTGTTTAAACGGAATGGTGAAAAATGTCAGAATGTGTAACATTTCCCCCGCAATACTTATACTTGTAAGGAGATACATGTCCAACATCAAGTCATCACTTAGTTGTGGGGCAGTAGATATGATAGAGCCATTGCTTACTTTGAAAAGTTCTTCATCTAACGTTGTCTAATAGTTCACATATAGTTGTTCATAAGCTGGAACATATATTTAGTCTAATAATTAACAAATATTTAGTCTTGAGCATATATACTTAAAGATTGTTCAGAAGCTGGAGCTTGTCGATAAATATATTTGTATGCAAAGTTATGCCAAAATATATTTGTATGCAAAGTTATGCCAAAATATATTTGTATGCAAAGATTGTTCAAAAGCTGGAGCATGTCGATAAATATATTTTTATGCATTACTTTATTATGATTTTGTTTCATTTTTAGTTAAGTTCATATCTAGTTATTGTATCTATATAAAAGATTATATTTTTCATAATATTTTTTTATAGGTGCCAAAACAATGTCTTCATCAAATTTTGAATCTGACTCTGATAGTTCGTCATCGAGCAATGATTCACTTTCAATGACCAAACGGATATTCGATGAGTCTGTAGAAGAGGATAGCTTAATATGTACAAAGATGACTCATGACATCGTTCAAACCATTACAATTCATGTTCCAGTAATAGTTTCAACAATGTTGATTGGTAAAAAGCGCCCTCATGGGGGCTCGACACCCGGTAGACGTTATATTCATCGTGATAGGAAGGAGCGTCATGATTTAATTATTAATGACTACTTCAAAGGTGAGCAATCAAAGTATACGAGGGAGCACTTTCGTCGTCGATTTCGAATGGACATTGAATTATTCAAACGCATTTTGCAAGCAATTGAAAATTATGATGTTTATTTCACACATAAGGTAGATGCAGTTGGAAAAGATGGGTTGAGTCCTTTACAAAAAATGATAGCAGGTGTGCGAATGCTTGCATACAGTTGTACGGCCGATCTTCTAGATGAATATGTTCAAATTGGAGAAAGCACTGCAATCGAAAGTCTAAAGCGCTTCTGTGATGCTATGATAGGAGTTTTTGAAGAACAATATTTAAGAAAACCAAATGAAGATGATATTGCAAGGTTGCTACAAGAAGGAGAGGATCGAGGATTTCCCGGTATGCTTGGGAGCCTTGATTGCATGCATTGGCATTGGAAGAACTGCCCCACAGCATGGCATGGTACGCATACTAATGGTTTAAAAGAGTTCCTACTCTTATTCTAGAGATTGTAGCTTCAAAAAATTTGTGGATTTGGCATGCATTCTTTGGCATGGCTGGTACTAATAATGATATTACTGTTTTAGATAGATCTCCATTATTTGATGATCTAATCAATGATGTTGCACCACCATGTAATTTTGTAGTACAAGGTCATCACTACAATATGGGGTATTATCTCTCTGATGGAATTTACCCTCAATATGCCACTCTAATTCAAACAATATCTGAACCGTCTTCTATTAAAGAAAAAATATTTGCCAAGCACCAAGAAGCTGTGAGAAAGGATGTAGAGCGAGCATTTGGAGTGTTGCAAAGTAGGTGGCATATTGTTAAAGGTCCAGCGCGTATGTGGAATGCAAAAGATCTTGGAAAGATAATGAAGACTTGCATCATCTTGCATAATATGATCATTGAGAGTGAGCATAATCAAGGAATTAACCCTGAAAGTTGGCAACCTCATGGAGAGGAAATGGTTGAAGATGTTCATCTAGAGCACGATTATACTTTTATTGTATCTAGAATGATAGATAGAATGAAACAAGTTCGAGATAAAAGGGTGCACAAGGATTTAAAGATCGATCTCATCAATCATTTGTGGGATATATATGGCGGTCAACAAACAACTTGATGGTCTTTTAAGTTTGATGGTAATGATAGTAGTTTGGATTTCTTTGGTGTGACTTTACCTTATGGATTTCTTTTGTAGTAGCTTGGATATATATATATTGTCTCATATCTTTTAACTATGCTTATTCAGCTAGTATTGCTTTAATGTCAGTTTATTATACTCATGTATGAATTGTTTTTGGCAGTTTGGTGTATCAACTATCAATTACCTTTAAAATATGTCACTTTGTAGTTAATTGTCATCACTTATGTGTACTATTCTAGTTTATGTAGCTGAATTTGCAATTTTTTTTATTATTTTAATGTTGTACTTGTATCCCACTCTCTTCAATTTGATGTTTGTAAAAGTCCATAAGATAAATTGAACTTACTTCGAAAATCTAAAACAAAAGTAGACAAGAAAAATCAAATGTATAAAAACTTTAGCTATTCGAATTAATAAAATGTTAATAGATAAACAAAGCCTGTCAAAAGCAACATTAATAAAGAAAATCAAATATCTGTCCAACAAACAATAAAACAAGTTACTCACTACTTGCAAAATTTATTCCGAACAAACCATCATTTTCCCATTCTTTTAGTATTTGAGCCTGATAAATCTCAATAGTCTTTCGTAATGCTGGTGGAAGTTTGTTGACGTCTTGATACAAAATGCGTTCTTGTTCTATTCTCTTTTGCGCTTTCTACCTCAATTGTTGATCTTTCTCTTTCAGCTGTTGATCTTTTTCCTTCAATTTTTGAGCATTCTCTTTCAATTCTATCTCTTTCTTCATTGCTTGTTCTCGTAACTCAAACTCTTTCTTATCCTTTTCCCTTTTCAACTCCAACTCTTCTTGATTAATAGTAATTTGTTTCTCTAAAGTACATTGCAATTTATTCAATGCATCAACCACACCATTTTCATTGTTCAACTTCCTCCTTTTCTCTTTAGTACCTTTTCTTCCTTGTGGACGCTCAATTCCATTAGAAGTAATACATTCAGTTTCGGGAGCATCCAAATTGATAAAGTCATCTCCTTCACTGTTGGTGGTTCTTGGTGTTGATGGAGGCGGATTATCGTTGTCACTGACTCCCTTTTGTTTGTTGAAATCATTTGTTTTGGTAAGTCCTTTTGAACACCATTTTGGATTTTTTTTCAAAATCTCCCAAC
The DNA here is from genome assembly GCA_022984855.1 of Dimocarpus longan. Classification (NCBI taxonomy): domain Eukaryota; kingdom Viridiplantae; phylum Streptophyta; class Magnoliopsida; order Sapindales; family Sapindaceae; genus Dimocarpus; species Dimocarpus longan. The sequence continues at coordinate 26,144,120 of CM041017.1, forward strand.
AATGCTCATATTTGAATGCCTTGTCATTAGTAAGATCCTCATACATATGCATTGCTTCCCTTTTCTGCAAAAAAATTTAAAAAAAAAGAAACAAAAAACAAAACAAAACAAAAAACCAATATAGATAACATAAATAATCATGAACAAGTACATGAATATTATAAATTATAAATTACTATATTACATAATAGAGGTTACCATATCTTCTGGGGTTGTTCCACTTTGAGGATTTCTTTCTAATCGTTCATATAATGCGTGGAATTTGTTTACCGCAGCTACTATTTTTCCCCAACGACATGCTAATTTATTGGTAGTTCGAGCCTCATCATATGCTCCCATATTCTCTCTCCAAATTTGTAAAATACGATTCCACATTGCTGGATTTTTCTGATTATTATCAATATCAGAATCAACAGAAACATAAAGCCATGCCTTTGTTAAAGCTACATCTTCAACTTTACTCCAGTTTTTGTTGGAATTTGAAGTTTGAGAGGTACTTGACAATTTAATGGCCTTGCCTTTTTTCGTAGATCCCTTGCATGTATTAGTGGTTTTCGTGTCAAATGAAAAATTAGAACCATTCAATAGATCTTGAAATGAGAATCCAGATCCAAATTGTTTGTGAACATGAGAAGGATATGAAGCGTTCATTGGACTAAAGGAAAAATTGGGTTGGAACGGTAGGTTCAATGGACCAAATTGGTTAGCTTGTGACATAGACATTTGTGGGTGAAATTGAGGATTAACTGGGCCATTAGCATTTGTATGTTCAGTACCATTGGCGAGGTGTTGAGAGTGTGACAATTGTTGAGAGTGTTGTGAATTCATTTAATAATGCCTACACAAAAATAATCCATTGATGAAATAAAAAAATATATATATAATCTAATTTTATTTACTCAATACATAATAAATCATCCCAAAATAAATTGTGTTATCATCAACAGTATATGGAAAACTACACACTTAGTATGGAAAATCCTGTCTTGGGATACATCTATATGATTATAGATAACAGCTGAGCCTACAAAAAATTTAATATGGACATATCTCTTCCTTAGCTAATCCTGAGGATTATGCATGAAATAGCTTGCACATAGAACAGATAATTTATCACTATCATTACAATGCTTTGCCTCCAAACAGAGAGACTTCATAACTTCTAGGGAGATTGTAATACAGAGGCAAAATAATTAACAAGTACAGTCAGAATAACCAGTCAAATTCACCATGAGAGCAACACACAAGTGTTACAATTCAACAAGAACAACCGATATGATATCAGCAGGTTTACACAGTAGCATCAAATGAAGAAACAGTGAATATTAAAAGACATTAATTACATAGGTGGTAAGCAAACAAATGAAGGATTTTGTCCATAATCGTGAAATTAACAAAAAGATATGTTGACAATGACTCTACTTTGTCATATATTAATAATATTTTCAATGTTTAAACAATTAATTCACAAACTGATATTTCAGAATACGACAAATCCATCAAAACAAAACAGCAACATGATAATCTAATTCAATGTTTAAACAATATAATACTGCTAAGCATATATTCGAAAATTTTCCTAAGCAATCAAAAGAGAGCATAGAAAGTCAATTAAAAATTAACACAGTGGAGTTTTCTATTCTTCAATTGCTAATTTGGAACATGCTCATTGAGTGTACAGCAAGCAGCTGATTTCAATGCTTATAAAGCACATGGAGTTTCAAAGAGCAAAAATGGATATTTGGATCATTCACAATCAACAAATTAGAGCAAGGAGTGTACAGCAAGCAGCTGTCTACTTCCTCTGCCTCACCATGACAAATTATTCTTGCCAAACTACATGGCCAACAATGAGTCATAAGGATGCCACATGCAGCTAAGCAACCTCTTTGCAATATGAAAAATCTTACAATAAAAAATAATCTTAACACTCCATTACTAATACAAATCCCCCAAGTTGCTTTGGCTTCTCATAAAGTCAAATCTAGCATTTATGTCAAGTCCCGAAACCAAATGGCTTACCACTTAAATATGCATAGAATAGAAGTGGTTGGAGCAAAATATGCCTAATTGCCAGCCTAGCTAGACAATTTTATGCTTTCTAGTTTCTTGTCAGAAGTCAACTGATCAGCTGACAGAAAGATAAATGTGATATACAGCTCTAATATATAACGCAAGAAACAAAAGGGTACGAGTACTGAGTGGAAAATGGGAAGAGTTCCAGTGCAAACTCAGTTTACGTGCCCATCTCCCCAGCCACATCCCCAACCATACCAGCCAACACAGCAGCCACAGCCCCAGTCACAAGCAATTTCTCATAGAGCACATCAATAACAACCACAGCAGCAGTTTGACGAGTGCCAGCCTAAGTATGTTGTACCAGTCAAAGATAACAATAATATGCAGCTAGTTACTAATAATGGTGTGTATGTTCAAGAGTACCAACAGCAATGCAGTTCAATGCAGATGCCACCAAGCTTCAGATTTCCCTCCAACGCCACGTTTCAGAACACTCCAGCCACGGGAATTACCCTACAAGGGCGCCCTACGTCTCCATTGCAAGTCAGCAATAATAATACTACTAATAACATGGGCATGGTACCATCACAACCTTGAACCACGGGTCTCTTCGATTGCATGGAAAAGAAAATCAAAACTGATACAACTTTCCAATATATATAACAACTAAATAATCATTCGGCATTTTCAATTAGTTGCTCTAAAATCAATCCACATAAGCATGTGAGATGAATAGATGAATGTTTATGAAAGCTGTGTATATGTAATGTATGCACACATTATACTTTTCGTTTACATCGATTAAAAAATTTTCCTAAACAAGCAAAACAGGGCATAGAAAGTCAATTAAAGACAGAAGGGCATAGAAAATCAGAAATCCAATAGCATGAATAAGAAAAAAACAGGCCAATGACAGTACCATAGCATAAATAAGAAAAATAAATCTTTAACTCATTGAGGCATTTCATCGATCACAAGGCAGACCCAACAACAAAACTTTCGAAAATCACTACTTCATTAACAAATTGGATGAACATAACAAATAAAAACATGTTCGATTCTTCAAACCTTAAAAAAAAAAAAAAAAAAAAAAGAAGATACAGTTCTTTTTGGGAACAAAATACGTACCAGTAAATACATACAAAATGGAAACAAGAGCCAGAAGATCCCGTGTTTTTTCGAACCAGAGAAACAAGAAGACTGTAGCAGAGCCAGAAATACTTCCTCTCTGTTTTTTGCAGCTCAAGTTTTCATCTTTTTTTTTTTATTCTCGCGCCATAATAAATTTTCATCTGCTGAGATGGCTGTGCAAGACACCCTCTAGAAATAGAGAGTCATGTTGACAGTGTTGATTTTTTTTTTTTGCCAGCTCAGCTTCACAATGAATCCACCTAATTGCATTGGAGAAGCATATTTTGAGTCCATGTCTATCTATCCTATGTGGACTTCAATTTTTTTACAATCCATTGACCCATTGGAGATGCTCTAAGTAAAGACAAAGTAAATCCATTGTATTCTCTCTTTTAAAATAAATTCTCTCTCTTATTTAATTCAAATATAATGAATGAATTTGATTAGTTGGTTCTCATTTTTTAAAATCAAGTATACCTAATTATAAAAACATTCTATACATACATACTTATATATGTATGTATGCATGTATATACATATATATATACACAAAGGGTTTTATAATCAGAAATACTTGATTTTTAAAAAGTGAGAACCAACCAATCAAATTCATCAATTACATTCTCTCTCCTAAATCCAATTATCTCTCTTATTTAATTAAAATACAATACATGAATTTAATTGGTTGACTCACACTTTTTCAAATCAAGTATATTTGATTATATATATATATGTACATATATGTGTATATATATATACATACATACACATATACACACACATACACGCATACACACATATACACATATACACACACACACAAAGACACACACACATATATTTATATATATATATATATATATATATATATAGCCTACAAAAGATTTGTCGTCATCGTTGTGCTCTCTACATTGTCGAATCTACTTTGCTCGATTTGTCCGATCCATTACTTGATTTGCTTGTCTAGTATACCACTTCGCTGATGATATTTTTGGTTAGTTTTGTGGTGCTTGGGCTTGTCGAGTTAGTCTAGTTGGGCCGAGTTGGCTTAGTTAGACTGATTACTTAGTCGAGTACTCACCTTCAAAAAGTAGGGCCCCCTATCTAGGTTTAATCATGCCAACACTGTGCCAGTCATCGATTAATAGGCGAAACATTGGGCAAATCGGTTGAAGTTTGAAATACTCAAATAAACATAATTCAATCAATTAATTAAAATAAAATTATTTGCTCACATAACTCATTTGGTGAGCTCATTTGCTCAAATTTAGATTTAAAATGAGTTCTCATTTGATTGTCATAATTTTGGATCCATCCTAAAATCACATAAACTCAATCAGAACTTATAAAATTAACTAATTTTCTAGGTTCTAAATCTTATTAAAATAAAATTACTTATATAGATATTTCCGACACCCACATATTTTGTTCATCCATTTGGATTTCTTCTTATTCTTTTTTTCCTTCTTTTCTTTTTTCTCTCATGATCCTCCTTTGTATTCATTATTATTATTTTATTATTATAATTATATATTTTTTAATATACTAGTTCATCATGCAAAATGCATGATGGACATTTGTTTGCTTCATGAGAGTCCATTGAAGTTGGGGGGGGCTTGTTCGGTAATTTTACACACACACACATACATATATATATATATATATATGTATATATAGTATTTCTATTATCAATACCTTATAACTTAAAAGTTAGGACGAACCAATCAAATTTATTCATTGCATTTGAATTAAACAATAGAGATAATTTATTTTAGGGGAGAGAATGCAATAGATGAATTTGATTGGTTCATTTTAATTTTTTAAAGTTATGAAACATTGATTGTAGAAGTACTATATATATGTATTTATGTATATATATATCAACAATAAATGGGATAGAGCCACCTTTTGTAATAGTGAGGTGAATAGTCTCAACATCAGTTGTTTGTTGATTGAGACATGTGAGTCTGTGTCAAGCTTCTGCTTCATTTTTACTCTTTGCTTAAGTTTTGGTCAAGGAAAATCTTCATTTGATTTTTTTTTAATTAAATTTAAATTAAGGATAAATGCTCTGCTGCATGTGTTAGTGATGGGCCCCGATCCTACACACTTTTTCGTACACTTGGCAGCTCGCCGATAATTCCACGGTGGCCCTCCAATTGATATCTAAATCCGATTGAAAGGTTTCTGTGAAATTAAAATGTTTTTATTTACTAAAAATCTTTTTAGAAATCTCTTTCCTAACAAAAATAGATGAAAATTTTTTCTTTTTATCATATAATTACAAAACAGGTTTATAAAAATTTCGGCAGCGTGACAGTTGTTTTTTTGAAAATGTCACTCTGTAAACATTTACAGAAAATTTATACACTTCTAAAATAAATAATTTCTCAACTTTTGAGTCTCATACCCTCGCTTTTTCTCAATCCACAAATAATCACAAATATGCCATCAAATTTAAAGATAAATTGAAGTTTATTTATATGTTATGCATATATCCATTTATATATTTTTTAAAACTATAGGAAAATTTATACGATTATTAATATACAAACTTTCAAAGACATTCAAAAATAAATTCATAGAATCACAACAGTACACGCAACTCGATTTGTCTAATCTAGAGTTGGAGTTCGAGCTACTGACGCACCTATCCCGGTACCTACCCCTAAGGAGGTTTTGTTTATAAAATATAAAATAATGTGTGAGCTATACGAGCTCAGTGAGTGTCATAGGATTTCATTACAAACTTAACTTTATAAAATAAACTTCCTTAAAGTTTTGAAACAATTTGTAAACAATTAATCATTATAATATTAAAATCGATTTTCTGAAAACCTTATCTTAATTTCGTGTATGGATAAACATTTATTATAAATAAAGTTTCATGCATTGTAAAACTGAATTATAAAGATAACATGCTGTATGATTTCAGTTTTCTGTTGTAAAATATAAATAGTGGTAACGATAAAGTTTTCAAAATTTTCTAAGAAGAAATAAGCTAACCACTGACAGTCTGTACCATATAGTATCCTAGGTATAGAGCAAAATTTTCCCTTGCTCAGGCCTTTTTAGAATTTTCCCTCGTTCAGGCCATCTATAAGGTTTCGAGTAGCGGAATTTTTCCCTTGCTATGGAACGACATTTTTCCTTGCTTGCTTAGGTGGAAACTAGCTAATAATATGCCCCGTACATATATGGGCGACACACATAACTAAATTGACTACATATTCCCTTTCGTTGTTAGTGATAGACACCCTCGACATTACCAATGCACGCTTAGGGTACTTAATTTCAATTGGAGATATCTGATATACATATAAGGCATACATAGTCTCACAAATACATTTCCAACAACTGCTTTTCATCATAAAATCACTTTTCATATTAACTTTTCAATCCATGCAAAACATTTAATATAGAATTCATTTATTTCAAAATCAATCTTTAACATATCATGACATAAAATTTTAATGTATCATATCAAAACATTTTAAAGGACACTCACCGATTATTAACTCATGATAACACGCGATTTAGAATTCCCTCGATTTCGAGTTACCTATATATTTTTGCATTCCACGTTTAGGTGACGTTACAGCCTGATTTAATCATACATATACACAACCATCGGTGCATTAACATACAAGCAACAGTTTAACTATACGGGGATTCCGAACATCCTTCATTCAAGTCGTAATGACTTCATTTATTCACATATACTTTCCGTTTGAATTTCTCAATATTTATGCATGCAAAAAGTCTCAATTGGATTTCAATTTTCACATTATTGACGTGGGAAACCAGTCAACCAGATTCTCGAGCCCAATGCCGCAATCGTAAGAAGATCTGAAACAATAAACCAGGTAATAACAAAAGAAAAGAGACAAGGAAGAACAAATGAACACAGGGTTTTTAAAGTGGTTCGGCCTTTTAGAATTGCCTACATCCACTGTCTCTTTATTTCTGCTGAGTGGAAGAAATATTTTCTCTCAAAGTGTTTTGCTCTCTCCCTTTTACAATGAAAGTCTCCTTCTATTTATAGAGAAGAAGAGCTACAGAAGAGAATAATCAGAAAAAATATCTCAATAAACTATAATTAATGCTACTGAAACATATTAAATGCTTCTGACTTTTGTCAGGTCAACTCTAGCTACACGTGGGCTTGGATGCTAACCCATGCTGGTTAGGTGAGATTACCCGGAGTTAAGCTGTCGTTAGGTGAAGTAACCTTACTTATCATGCAAGATACGTTAGCTTATGGTTCTGGGCTGGCACTGGGTGAACTGAGTCGAAATCGGACTAAAACTACGGAGTGAATGAGTTTGACCTTGCTCGGACCCAGCGGACACAACGTCGCTACAACGGGGATGTTTATTTAGCCGATCTTGACTTCGTTATAATAGGGTAACGGACTCGACTTCGCAGAGGGCTCCAATGACTGACCTGTGGACTTCTGTACATTGGGTCTTGCTTAATGGGCCTAATGGCTTGGGCCATCAATCTCATAAGCTTCTGTTAGTCCATTTAGGTAATCCGAAAATCACCCACAACATCAGCCCCCCAGCTCTTAGGTCGTTCCACAGCCTGAGAGCTTCGAACTGTACTGGTAACAACTGTTTGGCGGGATATGTCTTTTGATCTCTCCTCTATTTTTCAAATTCCTTTCTTTTCGGACACGTGGCGACTCTTTACGCGAGAACTCAGCGCATGCAGCGGGTATTTAATGCGCGTATCTTCAACTGACAGCACCTGCTGGCCACATCCCGAGGATCGTGCTCCACCGTTAGATTTGAGGCGGTTGGTAAGCCACAAGATCCAACAGCCAGGGATGTGACTTCGATTTCGTATATAAGGAGGAAACGTTGTCTTTTCACATCCCGTTTGTCATTTTCATGCTTCAGTCTTCTTCTTCATTTCTTCGCTTCTGCTTGTCGTTAGGCTCTGGGTTTCAACTTCGCAGTGCACAATTCAATCACCGTTTCTGACTCCGATTAACAGTGAGTTCATATCCGTCGCTCTTTTTTCTTTGGTGTTTTATTGCTTTTTCGGGTGACTTTCTGGTCATTGCTTGAACGTTTGGTGCTTTTATTGTCTTGAATGCTGTTTGGTTTCTACTTGAATGTTTGACTGAATGCCTGCATCTTTTCGTATTCCACTGGTTGGATCTGTGAGTTTGTCGTCCAGTCACTTGTTTGTTGTTTGTGAGTCGAGCGATCTTGAGGTCGCGCATAGGCGATCGGTAGGTTGCAAGGAATCACCTTGAGGTCGTTAGAACGGTAGCTTTATGCAGCGTTTGTGACCTACTGATTAGGAAATAGCCATTAGCGGACTTGGAGCTTCAGACTTCGTAGGTACGGTATGTATACTGCGACTTAACTGCTCCTTTTTATTTGTAGATGTCAGGTCGCAGATGCCAAACGCACATAATAGGAGAGGACGATTCCTCCAGCTCCAAGGAGCAAGTGAGAGAGATTCCTCAAGCGTCCTCACAAAGCGGAGATACCGCTAAGGAGCCCGCAGAAATTAGGGGGGGTCATGATATGTTCAATCATTATTCTTCACATTTGTCCTACCCAGACCTCATCGGTCTAGGGCTAGAATATCACTTCCCTAGGGGCTGCCGCCTCATGGAAGCTTCCCCACGGGACCACGTAGCTATTCCTCCCAAGGCTTTGTGGCTGTCAGCGTACAACACCTAGAAGCTGGGTTAAGGTTCCCAGTTCCTACCTACCTAGTCGAGCTTCTCAACGATATAAGGCTCGCTCCGTTTCAACTAACCCCCAACTTATACACCCAGCTGTCTTCATTGGCCATATTTTTCAGGAAATATGGCCTTTCCCTTCCATCTCCTAGGATCATTAAACATTTGTATACCTTCAAAGCCACCGGTAAGGGGTGTCCACTAAATGGATATTACTATGTTTCTCCTCGGATGTCGTCTTTATACAGAGATGTCCTTCCAAAGGGTGAGGCCAAAGGCAAGTCCAACGTAGGTAATTATAAAGTAAATTGGTTCTTCACGTCTTGCCCCTCTCTAGTAAATCTTGAGAACTTCAGCTTTCGGGCTGAGCCAGGTAAAGTAGCATTCTAATTTGCTCACCATTGGGGGTCACGTAACCAAACCTGACTCATTTTACGCCTTCTTTTGTAGATTTTAGGGCGAAACCGTTTGACTTAACTCAGGGGGAGACAACGGATCTCAAGTTTTTGTCCGCTTAGAAGTCTTACGAGGACAACGTCAAACTGACAATCGAGCTTCTTCGTCATTACCAGCTCGCCTCTAGCCCTAGAGATAGTTTGATTCGTTCTAAGCATATAGGGTCTCGAATCGATCGTTTTGTAAGATCTGCATTTGACGAAGTTGATGTCGCGACAAGTTCGAGCTCGTCAGGATTGTCTTTACCATCGGGTGACGCTGAGCTTACGGTTACATCGGAAGAAGCTGTTGGGATGTCGCCCCTGAAAGTAGTTGATCCTCCGAGGAGAAGAAGCTGCCGGTCTGGAGATCCTACTGCAATGTCGTCGACTGCCCCAAGCTCATCTCAAGCGACGGCAAAAGAAGGTGCCCACGCTAGCAGCACAGTGGAGTCACCAATTCTCGAGATCCCACCAATAGGCGCTCCGCAGGCTGTGCGTCCTGCGACTCGATAGAAGGTTTTCGTGGTTAAGGAAACCGCTGCTGTGGGGAGATATAAGCAAGCTGCAGCTCGTCAGGGGGCAAAGAGGAAAGAATATGATTCATCTAGCAAGCCCTCTCCTGCCAAGAAGACTTCGAAGGAGAAGGGGAAACAAATTGTACCCGTAGCTCGGGAGTCTTCACCCAAGGTCGCCGTAGAGGAACCCTCAGGAGACATTCTTAGGGCATCGTATTTTGATCTTCTGGCTGAGCAGGTTCCTAATCTTTTGGACAAGTCAGCCAGATATCTGGACCAGCCGTCTTGTCACGGGGTGAACCTACTTTCTTGGGCAGCTCGTCAATCAGTCAAGGTCGAGTCCTCCCTTCCCACTTTTCGCTTCGTTCTTGATCTCGTTCTTTTTATCATTTTTCTTGTTACGCAGGCTACTATGGCAATGGCAAAGGCGCTGAAGGAAGAGTTGGCGAAGGAAGAGCAGGAAGATGACCTCAAGGCTACCTACGAAAAACTCAAGGTCGCCTATGAAAAGCTTGAGGGGGATTTGAAGGAACGCGACAACGAACTCCTCCCCGTGAAAGAAGGGCTTGCTATAGCTAAAGATAAAGCGAGGAGTCTTCAATCCAGGTTGGACATTGCTGAGGCAGCTCGGTTCAAAGCGGAGACTGTTTTAGCCAAAGAGAGGAGCATGCATGAGGATATCTCTGTCAGGCTGTACTCTCAGCTTATAACTGTCCAGACCTTCTTGGACGATCAGGAGAGGGAGTTGGAGACCGCTACAAAGCAGCGCGAGCAGCAGTCCGTCGAGGCCGGTCAGGAGATTGCTAAGCTCAAGGAGGCGTTAGCCGCAGCGGAAGCTAAGGCTGAACAAATAAGGGTGGATACGGAACAGAAGATTTTGTACACCCTGTGGCTGAACTTTCCTGAGCTGAATTATTTCGTCCTTGGTGAAGAGGAGGTTAAGGACGTCGAATTCTATGTCGAGGACGCCCGGGCTGCTAAGGACGGAGACCAGAGCCAGACTTAGGAAGCCTCTCCTATGGTTGCTGAGAATGTTCCTCACGAGAAAGTGGGCGACCAAGTCCCTTCAAGTTTAACCCCCCAAGACCCTTAGGATCCTCCAGGCTGGGATGCATAAGCCTTTGCTGTGGAAACTTCTTATTTTTGTGTTCACCTCTTTCTAGAGGTTTTAACAATTCTGTTTGTAATTCTGATTTCATTAACCTCGTTGAGGATTTGTGAACGCCATTTTATTTCAACATTATGCATGTATATATTTTTGTGCAGTCTTCAGAGAATTATTAGGATGCTCCATAACTTGTAAAAACAATCCCACGTTAAGTCACATATGGGCAGTCTCGAGGTCGTTCAACAAATATTTATAAATTGCATGACTCCGCAAATTCCTCTATGAGTTCGCAGGATACGATTGTTCCTTCCAAAGCGTTGCGAACTCAAAGGAGACGATTGTTCATTCTAGAACTTTATCGTTGAGTTCACAGGAGACCATCACTCCTTCCAGAGCATTGCGAGCTCACAAGACGCGATGGTTCCTTCCAGAACTTTGTTGTTGAGTTCACAGGAGACCATCGCTCTTTCCAGAGAGTTGCAAGCTTACAGGACGCGATGGTTCCTTTCAGAACTTTATTGTTGAGTTCACAGGAGACCATCGCTCCTTCCAGAGCGTTGTGAGCTTACAAGACGCGATGGTTCATTTCAGAACTTTATCGTTAAGTTCACAGGAGACCATCGCTCCTTCCAGAGCTTTGCGAGCTCACATGACGTGATGGTTCCTTCCAGAACTTTGTTGGGCTTGATCACCAATGTAAGCGAGATAAAGCGGAGATCAATAATTTTGAGATATGAAGCAAATCTGCTTGAATTATATATATATACCTGCCAGAATTACATTTGAGATAGACACCACATCAGAAGATAGTTACATTTGAAACAGAATGCTAATCAAACGAATTAAATGAAGTAAGGGAGTAGCTTCTCGGCATTCCACGCCCTTGGGACCTCAGCTCCATTCATGTTGGTCAAGTGGTAGGCTCAATTTCCCAGGTTTTCTTTAACGATGTAGGGGCCTTCCCAATTTGGTCCCAAAGTGCCTTCTTCGGGATTTCGCGCTGCAGCTAGGACTTGCCGTAGTACCAGATCTCCAACTTTATAATGACGGGAATGGACTTTCTTGTTGTAATATCTGGCAACTCACTGTTGGTAAACCGCCAACCTCAGTTGAGCTTCATCTCATACTTTATCGATGAGGTCAAGATTGGAGGCGAGAAGCAGATGATTATCTTCAGGGTTGAACGTAGTTCTCCGGTGTGTCGTTACTTCGAACTCGGCTGGGATCATAGCTTCACAACCATAAACCATTGAGAAAGGTGTTTCCTGTGTCGTGCTGCGAGCTATAGTCCGATAGGCCCATAAGACTTTTGGGAGCTCATCCACCCATGCTCCTTTTCTGACTTCTAGCTTCGTCTTCAGAACCTGCTTTATAATCTTGTTTACTGCTTCGACTTGGCTGTTGGTTTGAGGATGATCTACCGCTGAGAAACTTTTCGCGATCCCGAGGTCGCTGTAAAAATTGAGGAATTGATCGCTGCTGAATTAAGTCCCATTATCTGTTATGACCTGCTGCGGTACCCCAAACCTGCAAATAATGTTACTCCATATAAATTTAATAATCTTTGCGGTGGAGATTTCTATCAGTTCCTTCACTTTTGCCCATTTGGTGAAGTAGTCTACAGCGACCACAGCGTGCTTACAATTTCCTCGAGCAGTGGGCAGAGGCCCGATAAGGTTCATTCCCCAGATCGCGAAAGGCCATGAGCTTACCATTTGTTGTAGGAGCTTGTGGAATCTTCGCGAACTTCTTACACTTATCACACTTCTTTACCAAGGTAATGGCATCTTTCTTCATCGTAGGCTAATAGAATCCCTGCCTCAACGCTTTCTGAGCTAGGGAGAGCCCCCCAAAATGATTCCCACAATGACCCGAGTGCATGTCGTTCAAAACCTTCTCACAATCTATCCCATCAATGCATCGTAGGAGCGGAGTTGAAAATCCCTTTTTGTATAGCATGTCATCATATATGCAGTACCGCGCAACTCGTGCTTTCAACTGGCGAGCTTCGTTCTTGTCTTCAGGGAGCTTCCCGTTTTGCAGATATTCTGTCAGCGATTTCATCCATGAATCTTCTGCTACTACCAGGGTCATCATTGATTCTCCTTTCTAGATGTTTGGCGCTGGTAAGAGTTCAACGGGCATGGGTTTCAGATCTTTTGCTGCTTTCGTAGTTGCCAAGCGAGCTAAGGCGTCAGCATGTGTATTCTGAGCTCGCGAAATTCGAGTCACTTCGTACTTATGAAATATTCTGAGCAGCTCTTGAACCTTCTCGAGGTACGCAGTCATCTTCGATCCTCGAGTTTGGTATTCTCCTTTTACCTGGCATACAACGAGCTGAAAATCACTAAAAATTCTTACCTGATCAGCCCGCATTTCCTTGGAGAGCTTCAGTCCCGCTATGAGCGCTTCGTACTCAGCTTCGTTGTTTGTTGCGTGAAATCCGAACTTCGAAGAGTAGAAAATCTTGTACCCTTCCGGACTGATGAGTAGTATTCCTGCTCCGGCTCTCAGCTCACTGGATGAACCATCAACATATAACTCCCACATCGGCTTCTCGAAAGGTTCTACCTCTTCTTCTATGGATCTTGTAAATTCTACGATGAAATCTGCCAAGGCTTGGGCTTTGATGGCCGGTCTAGGGACGAAATTGATGTCGAACTATGCTTACTCAATCGCCCATTTTATCAGTTGTCCTGAGGTATTTGAGGTTTGGAAGATCTGCTTCAAAAGATACCGAGTTGGGACTTCGATCCTGTGAGTTTGGAAATAAGGGCGGAGCTTTCTTGAGGCCGTTACCAGGCAATCGGAGAGCTTTTCTATTGGCGAGTACCTAGTTTCTGCGTCAGACATCCTTTTGCTTATATAATATACTGATAGCTGCGTTCTACCTTCTTCCTGTACTAAAGCTACGTTGAGGGCGTGTTGGTATACCCCCAAGTACAGGATGAGCTTCTCCCCATCAACAGGTTTTGACAAGAGCGGAGTACGGCCCATATATTCTTTTAGCTGCTGGAAAGCCTGCTAGCACTGTTCAGTCCACTCGAAGTCTTTCACCTTTTTGAGAACTTCAAAGAACGGAACACACTTGTCCGTCACCTTGGAGATGAACCTGTTTAGTGTTGCGACCTGGCCAGTAAGGCTTTGGACTTCTTTTATCTTTTTGAGGGATTTCACGTTGATTAGGGCCTGAATTTTCTCCGGGTTGGCTTCAATACCTCTTTCATTCACCATGAAACCCAGGAACTTCCCAGAAGCTACCCCGAATGCACACTTCAGCGGATTCAGCTTCATTCGATAACTCCTCAGGACCTGAAATGTTTCTGCAAGATCGTTTACATGGGACTCTGCTCGCTTTGAGTTCACCAGCATGTCGTCTACGGATACCTCCATTGTTCTGTCGATCTGCTCCTCGAACATTTTATTGACCAGCCTCTGGTAGGTTGCTCCTACGTTCTTGAGCCCGAAAGGCATAACTTTGTAACAATACAGACCTCGATCAGTGATGAATGAGGTGTGCTCTTCGTCCCCCGGGCTCATGGGAATCTGGTTGTATCTCGAGTATGCATCTATAAAGCTTAAAATTTGATGACCTACAGTTGCATCCACCAGTTGATCAATTCTGGGAAGGGGGGAAGCTGTCTTTCGGGCACGCTTTGTTGAGATCTATGAAGTCGATGCACGTCCTCCATTTCCCGTCCTTCTTCTTGACAAGCACAGGGTTGGCGAGCCAAACTAGGTATTGGACTGCCCTGATGAAGCCATTTGTCAGCAGCTTGTCTACCTTTTCTTTGATGGCCTAAGAATGCTCCTTGGTCATAGGTCTTCGTTTCTGGCGGACTAGTCTACAGCAGGGGTCAATATTCAACCTATGGGACATAACCTTTGGGTCGATTCCCACCATGTCCTCGTGATTCCATGCGAAAACATCTAGATTCGCTTTGAGGAAATCGATGAGCTGACCCTTCGTATCGGGCGCTAGGCCTCGCCCCAGACTTAAATACCTTCCATGGTCATTTTCGCTGACCCATATTAACTCAAGCTCGTCAACCGGCCCCGATGTCCTGTCCGCATCCACCTCTCGAGGATCGAGGTCCTAGCTGAATCCTTTTTCGCTGACTTCATTCAGCTTTCCTCCTGACACCATATTGATTCTCTTGCTCGTTGCTCCTATCTTTATGGCCTTTACGTAGCAACGCCTCGTCGCATATTGCTCACCTCGCACGGATCCCACTCCGCTGGGTGTTGGGAATTTGATCATAAGCACTCTAGTTGAGACGACCATGTCCAGATCATTCATCACGGGTCTCCCTAGGACGACATTATATGCAAACGGGCCATCGATTATGAAAAAATCTGCCAGGGTTGTCGCTTGGTAGGTTTGGTCCCCTATAGAAAATGGAAATATGACCTGACCCATTGGAATGACGGCGTCTCCTGTGAAGCCAAAGAGCGGTTCTGGGGATGGATTCAACTGGCTGACTCCCAAACCTAGTTGATTGTAGCAGTCTTTGTACATGACATTCACCGAACTCCCTGTATCTACCATGATCCTCAAGACTTCAGCGTTGCTGATCCTTGCCCTAATAACAAGGGCGTCATTGTGAGGCCAACGCACCTCCCTTGCATCTTCCTTTGTAAAAATGACATCTTTCGAGGTCGTCCTGGCCTTCTTTATGGGCCCCTTTTGGTCACTTCGTCCCGTTATCAGAATATGGTTTGCTTCCCGTACATAGCGCTCGTGGGACTTGTTCGACGATCCAACGATGTGAGGACCGCCATGAATTGTAAAGATAGTCTTCACTGTTGGATCAGCATTCTGCTCTTGATCTCGTTGATTTTACTGTGTGGGCTGCTGGCTCTACCGAGGGCCCTGATTCTGGGGTTTGTCACGAGCTGGCTGCACTACATATTCCTTTAGGCGGCCATTCTTTATCAAGTTTTCAATGGCGTCCTTGAGGTCCCAGTAGTCGGAAGTATTATGCCCTTTCTCCCTGTGATAGGCACAATACTTGTGGGGATTTCTGAATTTGCTGGGAACGCCGGTAGGATTTGGTCTTCCAAAATTTTCTCTACGCTTCTCGGTCTGGAAGATTCTATCCTGCCTATCTGACAACATGCTGTAATGACGGTATTGATTCCGAGGTGGAGATCGATTTCCTCTGGGCTCTTTCCTAGCCCGCTTCACTACCTGGTTGTTAGAATGATTTCTCCTGTCTTCGTTACTGCCTGATCTTTCTTTTTACCCTGATGGGAACTGCTCGCCTCACCTTTTGGATGGCTAGGCCTTTTCGAACTGAAGGATTCTTTCCATCTGATCTCCTTATGAGCTCAGTCATAGAAGTCACCCAGGGTTTTCACCGGTGACTTATAGATACTTTTATAGAGCTTGTCATCCTTTTTTAGTCCGGTTGATATTGCAGTCAAAATCCCTTCTTCAGACGGGCCTTCCACATTGTTGACCTCGCTCATGAACCTGTTAATGTAATCCTTTAATGACTCACCGGATCGCTGGAAAATTGTGGAGAGGTGGCAGGCTGGGGCGAACTGCTTCTTCAGAGCTTCATATTGATTGATGAACCTTTGCTGATATTCCTCCCAATTGCTAATGCTGCGAGGCGGGAGGTTCTTGAGCCAAGTCCGCGGAATGTCACCAAGTGTCGCGGGGAAGACACGGCACTTTACCAGCGAACTGGTAGTCTGCAGGTCCATTTGAAGCATCTAGATGGTAGTAAGGATCTGAATCTCCATTGTACTGTGGGATACTGGGAATTTTGAACCTTACAGGGAGCGGCTTCTGCTCTATCTCTACTATGAAGGGACTCTTTGCTTCACCTCGTCTCCCTAGTTCCTAAGCCCCCGATCTTGCCTCCAACTGTTGTATTCTCTCTAGGAGTTGCTCAATTATAGGATCTCGAACTCCGCGCTACCTTGAGGGGGACTCCCTACTCCTTTGGCTTGCCCTGATCGAGGAATGCTGATCATGCACCCCGTGCCTCTGACCCAACTCGCGGTCATAATCTCCTTTGCACGAGCCTTCCTGTTGCCTCCGCAAATCGTTTTCTACTCTCCGAACTAAAGCTCGCGGGTGCCCATTACTCCTTTCAACCCGCCTGTGTCCATCCTGACTGATCCTTACCCTTAGCCTTGAAGGCTGAGCTGAGTCCCCGTTTTCTCGAGTTTGCGTGTTCCGTGCTTTAGGTCGCCGATTTGATGAATTAATGGACCTTTCTTGGACTAGTATTCCTCCTGCGGTCCCCTGCCCAGGTGGAATCACAGTTGCTCTTAGAACGTTTTGATCATGACCTCGCGTTAGTGCTCTTAAGGTGTCAGCTATCTGCGCCATCGTATTTTCTAACCTCTCCTGGCATCGAGCTAAGGCGTGTATGTCTCCACCTGCATTAGAAGGCCCTGCCCCAGTATCCGTTACCTGAGCAGGACGTCGCTGTTCTATCTCCTCCATCCTTTCGTTTATTGCATCAAAATTCCTTGTATTCCTTCCCTTTGCCATGGTGATTAGAGACCTCCAACTACAGTTGGGCCCTCCTTCTAGCTCCAAAAGGTTGACGTGGGAAACCAGTCAACTAGATTCTCGAGCCCAATGCCGCAACGTAAGAAGATCTAAAACAATAAACCAGGTAATAACAAAAGAAAAGAGACAAGGAAGAACAAATGAACACAGAGTTTTTAAAGTGGTTCGGCCTTTTAGAATTGCCTACATCCACTGTCTCTCTATTTCTGCTGAGTGGAAGCAATATTTTCTCTCAAAGTGTTTTGCTCTCTCCTTTTTACAATGAAAGTCTCATTCTATTTATAGAAAAGGAAGAGCTACAGAAGAGAATAATCAGACAAAATATCTCAATAAACTATAATTAATGCTACTGAAACACATTAAATGCTTCTGAATTTTGCCAGGTCAACTCTGGCTACACGTGGGCTTGGATGCTAACCCATGCTGGTTAGGTGAGATTTCTCGGAGTTAAGTTGTCGTTAGGTGAAGTAACCTTACTTATCGTGCAAGATACGTTAGCTTATGGTTCTGGGCTGGCACTGGGTGAACTGAGTCGAAATCGGACTAAAACTGCGGAGTGAACGGGCTTGACCTCGCTCGGACCCAGCGGACACAACGTCGCTACAACGGGGATGTTAATTTAGCCGATCTTGACTTCGTTATAATAGGGTAACAGACTCGACTTCGCAGAGGGCTCCAGTGACCGGCCTGCGGACTTCTGTACATTGGGTCTTGCTTAATGGGCCTAATGGCTTGAGCCATCACTCTTATGGGCTTCTGCTAGTCCATTTAGGTAATCCGGAAAACACCCACAACACACATCAATACGTTAAACAAACTTTTGGACCATTTTAACCCTATGTTAGCCGAATATACCTCACTTTTCACACCATCAATCTAATTCAATTTTTCTCATAAAAATTACATTCCAGCATATGCAAAAATAATATCAAACCAAGTTAAATTCATAAAGCTCAAAATCTAACAACATAACATGGTTTGGCCGTGACATGCATCCTTTAACATCCAATACAATTCTTTCCATTTTTATATCAAATTCATCCCTAAAACAGTCCATGAAGTCATACAAAACAATCAAAATCATCATCCATCGTACAAAACTTCTCATGGTCGAATACATAGCAAACTAATTCATCATACTTTTGGTTTTTATTTCAACATTCAAAATTGATATTTCAACACATCTTCATGCATGAAATCACTCCAATAATTCAAATACAACTTGAATCATACATATCCTTCTTCTTTGATCGTGTACTATACCCACACACACACCAAGATTACTTCAAGTTTTCCACTTGAAATCCAATCAAAATTGTACCAAATATCATGGCAAGAAAATTAACATCTTAAGCATCATCAACCCAAGTTAAATTAAAGATTATCTTAATTAGTATGCTTACTAAATTGTCTTGGATCAAGAGCCTTGATTTCCCACTAGTTTGAAGCTTCAAAACTCTAAATTCATGTATAAATATCATATCAAAATCATATATAGCTCTTAGTTAACTTCAATTTCAAATTTTACATATAAAAGTCATGAAAACTTGAAATTTATAACTTGAAAATCACTTACTCTTCTTGAATATCACTTCTAAGCTTGTACATAACCTTTTGAGAGCTTGAAATCCACTCAAAAATGGTGTGAAATCATCAAATATAGCTGCTGTTTCTGGGCCAAATTCTCTTCTTCTCCTCTCTCTTTTTAGTTTTTTCTTAATTCTTCAAGTCACTTCTTCACTTTATATATATATAGCTTTAACAAATTGGCCCCCATGTTTGACATTTAATTACAAGCATGCCAATACTTTTATCTGACCATTTTGCTATCATATATCTACACTTTCATGTATTCATACAACTTCCATTTTCAAAAGTGTCCTTATACCAATCTTTAGTTAATTTATTTAATCATGTCCTTTCTTAGAAGTTCCTTTAACAATAATTTCATGATACACTTTAATAAATCACCATTCCACTCCTCGTATTCGAATTTCTCTCCGGTCAATTCAAAAATTCTATTAGAATTAGGTTGTACATCCAAAGCTTTAAATTATTTTATTATTTCATAAATGAGAACATACTAGTACAATATATTTACAATACTAAAATTGGAAGGATATATTATAGTTAGAATCACGAGATGGATAGTGGTTTTATTAACATTAACATCTAACTGATTGAGTCACGTGAGTATGTGTCAAGCTATATGTTTTGTTGTCCTTAATTCTTTGCTTCATTTTTGGTTAGGAAGAATTCATAAATATAAATTAATTGCTGTTACTTTAATAAAATTGGTTCACTTGTCTCTAAATTAATATCTCTAAGTGGGATTCTGAAGTTTAGAGATGATAAATAAATTATAGTATGACAAAAAGTGATTGCACTAATAGAAAAGAGGAAGTGGATGTGATGTGCTCCTGCCCATGTTTCCTCATCCCAATGTAATCGTCAAGCATTTACCTCCATTAGAAGAGGTAGAGGACCATTCATTGGTGTTATTGAGACTTCTAGCTCCCCTTGTCCTCTCCTCTAGCTCAAACTCTAACTTGGGCTATCGACTTCAAGTTCATCGATAAGCTAGGAAAAGACAAAGGAAATGACACCAAAAAGGCTTGGTGATGGTACCTTTGGAGAAAAGTGTTTC
Organism: Dimocarpus longan; assembly: GCA_022984855.1. Lineage (NCBI taxonomy): Eukaryota > Viridiplantae > Streptophyta > Magnoliopsida > Sapindales > Sapindaceae > Dimocarpus > Dimocarpus longan. The sequence goes on from CM041017.1 coordinate 26,164,213, forward strand.
GTGAGAGCTAATCACGTTTTGGCTGAAGTTAAACATAAAGACATTTGTTAAACCTTCAAAGTTTGGCGTAGACGGATTGCTAGGCATGACTTGGTTAGATGCTGCAAAGTTAAAAGAAGGCATATTGGTGCATGCCTATGATGCTAGTGGACTAGCAGGATTATGAGTAAGACATGTTGGGTGGCATGAATTGGGCAAGCAATAAGATAAGCAGTTAAAGCAGTGGGCTACCAAGGCAAGTAGTGTGCGTGGGTGTCCATATGTAATACAAACAATGAGCTGCCAAGGCAAACAATGTGCATAGGTTTCTACATGTAGTATAAGCAATGGGCTGCCAAGACATGGGCGTGCAAGGTAGTGGGCATACATCATAGGCAGTTAGGCAAGACATTGCACTTGCATGGGCATGTGCATGGTAGCATGGACAGATGGCCAAGCGAGCAAGCTAAGTTAAACAAGCCAAGAGAAGATAAGGCATATGTGCGGGTAAGACAAGGCAAGCAGTGCTAAGGCAAAATAAAGCAAGGAAAATGTGTAGTAAAACCAAGCAAGACAGTGCATTCAGCAAGTGTGGGGAAGGGCTAAACATAACATATGCTAGCTGGAAGCTATACTAGGGGCATTGCTAGCTGGCTGAACTGATAACAATAAGGAGTGCTTATGAGTGACACATGTGAGCACATGGGTAGGCAAAATACTCACACGTGTGGTGGTTTTTCAAGCGGTTATGATCGATATCAAAATGGACTAAGGGGTCATTTATTTTTTCCACTTAAAACTTAATAGTGCTGAATTGCGCTTATTAAGTTGTTTTCATTTGTTTATTTGTTTTTTTTTTAAATGGTTTTAAAACTACTTAAAAACAGTTTAAAAAATTAAGTAAGAATTTTTAACTTTTCACTTAATTACAAATCACTTAATAATATTTAAACATTTTTATTCTAAATCTATAATCTCAAAATAATATAATTGCAAATTTATCCTAATTTTATATATCTCAAATTTTCTTTTCTTTTTTTTTTTTGTTTTCCTTGAAAATTACAAAAAATATATTCGAAAAGTAAAACTTAAATACATCTCATCTCAAATTATCTTAGAATTAAACAATATATTTTAATTTACAATTTAAATAGTCATTTTTTTAGTTGTTTTCTTAAATATATTAATATGTTTAAATATATAAATATGATTAATACTATTATATATTTTTAATTATATTTTAATTATGAATAAAATATTATTAATATATACATAAAAAATGTTTTAGAAATCATTAAATTATTTATTTTCTGATGCTTATATTAAATCAATTAGAATTACATAATAGTAAATAGTAAAAAGAGTATAAATGTCAACTTATTAGTTTTCAAACAATTTTAAATTTAAAAAACAAACAAGTTTACAACATATTTAGAGGTAAAGGAAAAAAAAACACATGTTATTCAGATTTCAGATTTCAATTACTATTTAGTCTTTAGTCTTCAATAGCACTATTCAGTCTTCAGATAAAAAAACAAATGACCCCTAAGAAGTTGGCTGATACTTGTAGGGTAATTATTCCAAAATAAGTACCTTTATTTAGGTGTTTATAGTTGGTTGGTGCCAATAAAATTATGCAGTTGGATCTGTTAATTTATATATACTATATATATATATTAACAACAAATGGGTTATGGCCACCTTTGTAACAGTGAGGTGGATAGTCTCAACGTCAGTTGTCTGTTGATTGAGACATGGGAGTCCGTGTCAAGCTATGGTCCTCCAATCTCTGCTTCATTTTTACTTTTTGCTTCAGTTTTGGTAGAGAATATTCTTTCATTTGATTCTTTAATTAAATTTAAATTAAATTTAAATTAGGGATAAATGCTTTGCTGCAGGTGTTGGAATCCCGGGATGGATAATGGTTTTCATAACAATAATATCTAACTGATTGAGTCATGTGAGTCAGTGTCAAACTGTATGTTCTGTGGTCCTCAATTTTCTATTTCATTTTTACTCTCTGCTTCATTTTTGGTCAGGGAGAAGCTGTAAACATCAATTAATAGCTGTTACTTTTGAAAAATTGGTTCACGGGTCTCTCAATTAACATCTCTAAGTGGGACCCTGAAGTTTAGAGATGATAAATAAATTATAGTACAACATAAAGTGATAGCACTAATAGAAAAGAGGAAGTGGATGTGACGTTCTCTGGCCCTTGTTTTCTCATTCCAACACGATCGTCAAGCCTCTACCTCCATCGAAAGAGGTGGAGGACCATTCGTTAATGCCATTGCGACTTCCATCTCCCTTCGCCCTTTGCTCCAACTCTAACTCCAATTTGGGCTCCAACTCCAACGCCTCTATCGACTCTAAGTTCGTTGATAAGTTGGAAAAAGACAAAGGAAATGAGGCCACCAAAAACGCCTGGTGACTGTACCTTTGGGGAAAAGTATTTGGTGATGGCCAATCACGTTTTGGCTGAAGTTAAACACGGAGACATCTGTTAGGTAGGCTGATTGCTAGGCATGACTTGGTTGGATAGTGCAAAGCTAAGGGAAGCCATATTGCTGCATGCATATGATGCTAGTGGATTAGCGGGACTGTGAGTAAGACATGTTAGGTGGCATGACTTGGGCAAGCATTTTGTTTGATCGAAAAATTAGTTTCATCAACAATTACTTTCCCAATCTTATGGTAGGAAAATTGTGGAAATCTCATGAAAAAAGTGGATGCTGAAAGCGTGCAAGTTGCCTAAATAATGGCACATCCAAGCAACAAAGTCAACAAACACTTCATCTTCGTGGTCTCTAATAGACCTCTCTATATCTCAGCAATATTGTTAGTGATATGGAATGTTACTGTATCCTAGTAAGTCAACAAAAATCTCAATTAATAGAAAATTAATTTATTTCCCTTATTGTGTGGAAGGCCAATAGCATCTTCATTCTTCGTAACATATGAACGAAACGAGTATATAGTTTTAGAAGTATGTTGTAACTTGTAAAGTTATTAATATTTATGTGTGGCTTTTAGTTGTTATATATTACTAGAGTATGCACTATACGGTCTTTTTTATATGATATCAAACATCTATAGTTTTAGATTAATCATACTTTTATAGACCGTAAGTGGCAAGAAAAAGAATTTTATCCATGATGATCCGTACTCTTAATATTTTATGTAAGCCTATCTAATATTTTGAGTCCTTTCATCATGGTTGCTTGCAAGTTGCAACCTACAATTTCTTTTTATCATGTGAAAACATAAAGAACAAGAGAGCATATGTAAAAAATGAAATGTTACAATCACGGCCAATACACTAGAAGAGGTTAAAGAAGTCAAGCTTATTAATCCGTAACTATAAATAAGGTAATAAACTCGGTCTATATATAACTATTCTATATATAACTATTCATCCTGATCCATAACGAACATGTCTTATTCTAGAAAAAGTCAAACTCCATGGACAGAATTAATACAATGTGTCTTGTTTTTTTTTTTTTGTTTTCTTTTTTTGAAAGGCATACCATGTGTTATTCTAGTAGTCAAACTGGATCGACCCAATTTAATATCATGTCTTATTCCAGAAAAATCAAACTACAAGGACAGAATTAATACTATCCGAAGAAAATAGGGAGTAGTCTGTTTCAAGATTTCATTACATGGTCCCATATTAAACTACCCAAGTAGACTTTACTCTTGTAGTACTATACGCAGAGAGGTAGAGGTAGTATCCTCCTATTAATACCCCCTTAACCAATTAAACAACACATGACATAAGAAAAAATGTATCCTCTAACACTGTTATTGAACACTCTCCTTGTTCTCCATCTTTTTCACTTTTCTACTTCGATTGACACCATCACAGCCAACCATTCAATCAAAGACGGTGAGCTTATATTCTCCAGTGGAGAACTCTTCGCGCTTGGATTCTTCAGTCCTGGAAAGTCTCCAAAACGGTACGTTGGAATATGGTATTACCAGGATCCAGAGCAAACCGTTGTGTGGGTGGCGAATAGAGATGATCCCATCACTGGCAGATCCGGGGTACTCTCAATCAATAGTCACGGAAACCTCGTATTGTACGAAACAAACCAAACTACTGTTCCTGTCTGGTCTACAAACGTTTCAGTTACTGCTAGGAATGGCACTGCAGCTCGGCTCTTAGATTCAGGAAATCTTGAGTTGTTTGAAACTGGTACCACAAACATATTGTGGCAAAGTTTTGATCATCCTACACATACCATGCTTCCACTTATGAAATTAGGGTTGAACCGGCGAACAGGTCTAAATTCAATGTTAACATCATGGAAATCACAGGACGACCCGGGATCGGGGAATTACTCTTACAGGATTGACCCAGATGGATTCCCTCAGTTGTTATTATACAACGGTTCGGCTAAGTGGTGGCGTACTGGTTCATGGACCGGGCAAAAATGGACAGGTATACCTGAAATCACACATTATGAAATCACTAACTATAGTTTCGTCAACGATCAATATGAAGTTTCTATAGTGTATGGTACAGTTGTTCCTTCTAGGCTCGTTAGACTGACAGTGAGTGAGGTTGGATATTTACGACACTTCATGTCAACAAATCGAGGCCTTGCATGGATCAATTTTTGGTACAACCCAAATGATCCTCCGTGTGACTATTATGGGTACTGTGGGGCAAATAGTAACTGTAAGCCGTATCCCTTGGATCAAGAGTTTGAGTGTACATGCCTACCTGGATTTGAACCCAAGTATCCGCAAGAACGGTACTCTGGAAATGGGTCGAGTGGGTGCACGAGGAAGCATGGAATGTCCGCATGCCAAAGAGGAAAACGGTTTGAAAAGGTGGCACGTGTGAAGGTGCCTGACACGTCGGTCACACGTGTGGATATGAGTTTGGACTTGAAAGCATGTAAAGATAGGTGTTTGAGTGATTGTTCTTGTATAGCTTATACAAGTGCATATTCAGAGACTAATGAAGGGATGACTGGATGCTTGACTTACCACGGCGAGATGATGGATACAAGATTTTATCCGAATGATGGACAGGATTTGTATGTAAGGGTTGCAGATCAATCAGGTAATATATCCTCCCGAGTAATTATCAAGTGCAAACTGGTATGTATGTTTATGCCAAATTGTGTCGTAAAACTTGAACAACTGAGCATGAAATCATCAGGATCCACTGCATGACATGCATCCAAGTCCTGCAATGCATCTTGGTCCCATCTATAAAAAGAAATTGGATTTATCACTTAATTTGAGCTCTTTTCTAACCTTATCTCTTGACACATAAGTGTTAGAATTAATTAATGGTTAAGATGTGATTGTTTATTATTTTTACTTTGTCAACGACCAATCACATATTTCAAAAATATTAGTAAAAAACTCGAAATAGGAGAAGATCCAAACCCAATTAAAACAAGTAGACGAGTCCCCACTTCATATATAAAAGTTTAAATCTAATTACATTTTACTTATTTATTACTATTAGGAAAAGCGGCTTGCAGTCTCTTGATCTAAATTTTAAAGTGATCATGCATCATAGTTAGGACATAGCTCTATCGCTTGGTGAATTAATGAACAAAGTATTATGTTAAAGCTAACAGATTTTTTTTTTAATTTTTTCTTTATCTCTAATGATATCAATTTGTACTAAATATGAATAGTTTGATTTTCTCTTTAAGATGTTTCACATCGCAAGAAAGCAATTGTGGGGATTGTGATGGCTTCATTTTGTGCAATGCTTATTATGATAGCCAGTACAACTTGGTTCTTTAGAAGGAAAAGATGGGGTAATTGAATTTCTTAATTTTTATTATTCTTCTATTTAATCCATTCTAATTACTTAAGAAGTTTAATTAGAGGTGTTATTTATTCATGTGATTGATGTCAGAGAAAGCAAGGGAACACAAAATTTCAAGTAGTAGTGCCAATTCAACAAACTTTGATGAGTCCCTTAGAAGAAAGGAGCAAGATTTGCCATTACTTGACTTAAGGACCATCACCACAGCCACAAATAATTTCTCTTTTGAGAATAAACTTGGTGAAGGAGGTTTTGGCCCTGTTTATAAGGTTTGTATTCTTTATCTTTCTCAAACAACTATTTGGATTAATTCAGCATGTAACATTTTCTGCATTTGGAGTTGGTTCAACCTTTATATATACAGGAGTCTCAAGTGTAAACCTCCTTTATATAAATATCATCCACACCTTGATAAAATTTAATTAATTTTGATAAGATTTTATAGCATGGATATTGTGAAAAATAAAATATACTTATTATAGAAAAATTTTTACATCCACACCATCCGCTTTTATTCTTATTTATTTATTTATTTTTTTGTTTTCCTAGGTGTAAATGTGTACTCTAAGGGCACATATTATTTATTTATTTATTTATTTTTGAAAATCTCTGAGGGCACATATTAACAGTATCTTTCATGAGTAATTAAAGGGATATATGTGTCTTATTACAAGTTTGACAGATATTCTATTCAAATGTCATAAACGAAAAGCAAACTAACTTGTGCTTAAGCTTTTTTTATTTGGAGTTAACTTAAATTCAAACCTTTTCAGACTTCATATAAACTAATAATTAAACGTACCTTAATCCATATGAGATTGAGCCTACAATTTTTAAATCGTATGCCAAAGGTGCTTGTTTGGGAAGATTTTTGAATTCTACAGTTAGTTTTTCCTTTTTCTATAATAGTGATGACAAGCAGTACTTAAATTCAAGGAATGGTTTGTGTCCATATTCTATCACTTTTGGAGATTAAAATTCTCACTTCTGAGTTAAGCTTTTTAATCATTTTATTTTTGTAAGTTAAAAGCCTTAAATCCATATATAGCTATACTCTAATCATGTCGGTAATGAAAAGCATACATACTCCAGGTAAAATTGATGTACTAAAGCAAAAATAGTCTCAAACGTTTGTTGAGCATCTTAGCCATTTATAGCAAGATCTGTAGTTCTTACTTCTGTAGTAAGATATGTGCTGTTACTAATATTCGTAAAGATAGACAAAAATGGCTATGCCAAAGGATTGTGCAACAAGTAGAAAGAATTGTTGGAAGTATGGTTGATAACTAATTTTGGGAATTAATATAAGTAAAATCTCAATTGTTTTCTCAGGGTCAATTAGTCGATGGACAAGAGATAGCTGTCAAAAGATTATCAAAAAATTCAGGACAAGGAATATCAGAATTCAAAAATGAGGTGTTATTGATAGCAAAACTTCAACACAAAAATCTTGTGAGACTACTGGGTTATTGCATAGAAAAGTCCGAGAAGATGTTAATCTATAAATTTATGCCTAACAAAAGCTTGGACTACTTCATTTTTGGTATGACTAACCCTTAATCATGCACTTAGTGTCTGTATAACTTGTACATCAATTCTTTCTAATATATACTGTACAATGTAATTAAAGCAGACCAATCAAGAAAGCGATTGTTGGATTGGAGAAAGCGCTTTGATATAATTTTGGAAATTGCTCGAGGGATCCTTTATCTTCATCAAGACTCCAGATTAAAAATTATCCACCGAGACTTGAAAGCTAGTAATATTCTTTTAGATGAAGAGATGAAACCAAAAATCTCAGATTTTGGCATTGCAAGGATATTTGGACAAGATGAAACCCAAGCAAATACAAAAAGAGTTGTGGGAACTTAGTGAGTCAACACAAAAATACTAATACTATATTTATTCAATTGTTAACAATCTTTTTCTATATGACTTACAAATGAAATTATCTTTATTTAGGAGTATGTTGTAATTTAGATTAATAACATATACCAATGGCTTGCACAGTGGTTATATGTCACCAGAATATATATCAGACGGTCTCTTCTCAACAAAATCAGATGTTTTTAGTTTCGGAGTGATTGTATTGGAGATCATAAGTGGCAAGAGGAATAGGAGTCTTTTCAACGATGATCCATCCTCATATTTGATACAATATGTAAGATGTTGTCTATCTTTTGTATTTGTTTTCCACTCAGCGACATTTGCTTGAAAGTTACATTAATCTGATTTTTTATTCTCATGTTATGTTGGAAATAAGACATGGGAACTTTGGAGAGATGGTAAAGCCTTGGAGATTGTTGACTCATGCATTTATGATTCGTATCCTGCAAATGAAGTTTTAAGGTGCATCCAAGTTGGGCTTTTATGCGTGCAAGACAAGGCAAAAGACAGGCCAAATTTGCCAACTGTAGTCTCTATGTTAAGTAATGAAATAGCACTTCCTTCTCCCAAGAAACCTTCATTTGTTATCAGGAAGAATGAAGAAGATTCATCTGTTACAGGAACAAAGTGTTCCATCAATGAGGTGACAAATACAACACTTATTGCTCGATGAATTTGATAGGTAAGTTACCCAAGTTGTAATCTATGAATTATAGTTAAACAAGTGGATATAAATTAATTTTAATCATGCATGATACATAACAATTTAGAGATTCAACTTTTTTTTTTCTATAACATAAAGGAAATTTGCATCCGACTTTATGGTGAATTTTGTATTAGACATATTATTAGGAACTTTATTTAGTCTTCTCCATAATTAACTAAACATAAATTTTTCCTTGGACTTTTCGATCGTCATTAGAGTATGCCAGAGTGCTATTTTTCCTTTGATTTTCAAATATGTACATTCTAGCTAAAAAAATAGTTAGTAATATAATTTATTGTTATTAATTTTATACTATCATTTTATAAGATATATAACAAATAATATATAGGTCTAGAATTTCAAGGATCTTAACGGGGCTCTATATTTTGGTTTCATATAGTTGGGTCCAACAAATGAGTCTTACAAGTGGTGATTGCTTAAGTAAACTGCAGAATTGTATCTTAGTGGTTTTGTGACAAAAATACTAAAAAATTAAAATATCCTCATCTTTTTTTTTTAAGAAAACTAAAAAAATAAAAAATAAATATAAATATAAAAAAATAATTGAGAATGGGCAAAATGACAAAAAAAAAAAAAAAACATAAAGATGAAAAAATATTTTAAAAAATTAATATAAAGGTGATTGGATCTCCATCCTTAATCATCTCTACAGTCATCTCCCAGTCCATCTGGAAACCCTAAAAGTAGCCCTAACCATCCTCTTTCATTATTAATCAATCTCTCAAAATCATTAATCAACCCAATATCATCGTTAGAATCATCAATCAAATAGGGGAAAAAAAAACATATGTTCATCTGGTTTTGTTGATTGACAAACCCAAAAGAGAGAGAGTGCATGATGAACCCACATCTAGGTTTAAAGAAGAGTAAAAGAAGAAAAAGAGAGGAGGGGTGGAGGTGGAGCGAGACGGTGGTTGATGATTTTTTTTTTTTTTTTTTAATTTAGTTTTTAAATTTTTAATAATTTTTTTTATTTTTGTTTAATTTTTTAATTTTTTGATGCCACATGTGGCACATTCTGAGTGGTCCAACTGGAATCGATCTATGGGTTCAACCCTCAATGACCTTTAATTTTTATCCTCCAAATTAACGTATCCATTTGTTCATTGACGAAATCACTATATCATTCAATGGTTAAGTTATTTTAGCTATTATTTTCACTATTATGAGTGGTTTGATATTTTTTTTTTCAATTTAAGTTGTAAAACAATAATAATGAAAAAAAAAAGGGTCAAACTTAGTAAAGTCAAAGTTAATGATAGTGTATAATCTTTTTTTAATGGAGTATTGATAGTGTCTGTTTTAGATCATATTCAAATTTGTTCGTCTTTAAGATAACTTTAAAAAACCGGTTGATTAATTCTTTCATCCAACTAATTGATTGGTGACTGAAATTATTTCTTATTATCCTAGTTGATTAATTCTTGCATCCATAATGATACTTCTTTCACCATCAATGACACCAATGTATGGAACAGACACAATCACAATTTCTGTTTATTAGAATTTAAATCTGTTTTGGTCTATTCCATTATTTTCTTAGTCTTATACTGAAAACATTGTGAAAAAGAATAAATGCTGAATATCGATGTAATTTGTATTCTTAGATAACGTACGACACATCTCAACAACAATGTCAACGAACACAGGAAATTTCATCTTCATATTTTGTAACAGTAATAGAGCTCTCTATGTCTTATTGGATGTTTCCTCCGGTCAGTTATTGAAGTTGCCGTTTCTCAAAGTTGAAATAAAAGAATTGAAGCTTCATGATACAAAATATTCAAACTACACCGGCGAAATTTAGTATCATGTCTTATTCTAAAAAAAGTCAAAGTGAAAACCATATAGATTAGCATCAAAAGTCAAATGCATAGGCTGAATTAATACAGTCCAAAAAAAGTAGGAAAGAGTGTTTATCAAGGTTTAAGTACATGGTCCCCTATTAAACTATCTAAGCAGACTTGACTTTTGTAATCTGCGCCACAGGTAGAGGTACTCCTCCTATTAATACACCCCCTTAACAAATGAAATAAGACATGAAACAAGTAAAAATGTATCCACCAAAAGTATTATTGAACACTCTACTTTTTTTGCATCTTTTTCACTTATCTACTTCAATTGACGCCATCACAGCTAACCACTCCATTAAAGACGGTGATACTATACTGTCCAATGGAAAAATGTTCGAGCTTGGATTCTTCAGTCCTGGAAAGTCTCCAAAACGGTACGTTGGAATTTGGTATTACTAGGGTTCAAAGCAAACCACTGTGTGGGTGGCAAATAGAGATGATCCCATCACTGGCACATCCGGGGTACTCTCAATCTATAGTGACGGAAACCTAGTATTGTACCAGACAAACCGAACTACTGTTCCTGTCTGGTCTACATGTGTTTCAGTCACTACTAGGAACAGCACTGTAGCTCAGCTCTTAGATTCAGGAAATCTTGAGTTGGTTGAAACTGGCACCACAAACATATTGTGGCAAAGTTTTGAGCATCCTACACATACCATGCTTCCATTCATGAAACTTGGGTTGAATCGACGAACTAGTATAAATCGGAGCTTCACCTTGTGGAAATCACCGGGAGACCCTGGCTCTAGGAATTACTCCTACAGGATTGACCTGGATGGATTTCCTCAGTTGTCAATATACAATGGTTCCGTTAAGTGGTGGCGAGCTGGCTCCTGGTCCTGGCAAAGATGGACAGGTATACCTGAAATGAACATGCCGGGAGATGTTACTAATTTTAGTTTCGTTGAAAATCGAGATGAAGTTTTCGTAATGTTCCCTTTAATTGATCCTACTAAAAGCATGTCTAGAATAATGTTGAATGAGTTGGGATATACGCAGCACCTAACCTCGAAAGATGGAGGTCATACATGGGTTATCTACTGGGACAACCCACGATATCCACCGTGTGACTATTATGGGCTCTGCGGGGCAGGTAGTAACTGACGATGGATGGCAAAATGCGGGTCTGGACCCGCACCAAGCCCAGACCCGCATTGGACCCTCAAATTTATTTGAGGGTCCATACCCTACCCAGACCCTCAAATTTATTTGAGGGTCTGGCCCAGATCCGACCCGCATATTTTGCGAGTATATTACAGATCCGCATCAGACCCAAATTAACCGGGTCAGACCCAAATTGACCGGGTCAGACCAGATATTGATCGGGTCAGACCCGATAAAAATTCGGGTTGACCCCTTTTTTTTTTTTTTTTAAAAAAATCCGAAAATTTTCCAAAATTTTTACAACCTATCAAAATAAACGTGGATCTAAGATTTCAACCTGATTTTTTTAAAAAAAATATAAAAATTAATTTTTTCTCTTAAAACATATTAAACTAGTTTAACCTCATATAATTCATTATATAATCATTCTTGTTAATTTTTACAAAAAAAATGACACAATTAAAATTAAACAAAAAATAACATTAAAAGTTTAAATTTATCTTTAATTTACATCCCAAAATAAAAAAATTTATGAATATAAATGTAAAAAATAAAATTAAGATGATGATGACTCTTCTTCATCTTGCTTATGATATATTTCTTCTTCCAGAATGCCACCTAATAGAACAAATCAAGTAAAAAATTAAAAATTAAATTAAAGATTAAGAATAATATGCATAATATACAAAGCAGCTATTTCATCGTTGGCGGCTAGATGCTCGTTAAGACATTTTTGGACATGTTTTCTTAAACTAGATGTTCCTGACCCTTGACTAGCATTCAATAATTTCCCACAAAAATTACATTAGCCATCCTAACACCATCAACTTCAACTTTAGACATGTGTGTCCAAATGAATGATGTTTCTTGCTTTCGTTTGGCTACTCTCAGAACACTAGACTCAACATTCTCAACATCATTATCCTCAGTTGAAGTATTCATCTGACTTTCTCCACCACTAGTCATATTGTTTGGCTACCTAATATATTTAAACAATTTAATTAAACCAGATTTAATTAAAAAAAAAAAAAAGCATCAAGTAATGCTATAAACCACAATAACCAGACAAACCAACTTGTGCATGTATTCTCATGATTTGCACACATCTGCTCCAAATTGTAATCGACAAATAATCCACGTCTGCTCCAAATTTTATATGGCAAATAAAATCTCAAAGCAAACAAACTTATGATTATCAATTGACACAAGATTTTACAGAGGAGAAAGCAGCTAGAATACGCCTTCAGCTAACTAAATAAGTACAAAACAACACTAAAGGGTTTGCTCTGGCACACAAAATCCGTTAATGAAAACCAATTCATGTATCTTAAATTACTATAACCAGAAAACCAATTCATGCATGGTAAATTACTATCACCAGAAAATTTACATGACTCCATCAAGTCATCAACTCTCAAGTTTAAAAATATCCTTTACAAAAAATGCAAACATCACAATTAGCAATCAAATCATAAAAGTGTTAACACTATATCATCCAACAAATCAAATCAAAACAAACTAGGATTTCAAAAAAGCAATGCTTCCATCTTTGAATCACACACATCCATTTACTCAAATCAGGATCCTTTCAAATACAAAAATGGAAAACAAAAAATGGAAGATACCTCCAACTGATTGTGAGAAAGACTGAGCAAAACGAGACCTTGAAGCTTGCCAAAAGCCTCAGGCAAGAACCTCAGCTGGCGATCAACAAGCTCAACTCTCTCCACAACATTGCTGCCACTCTCTGCTTCTCTCAATATCTTCACCACATCCTCAACCTCTGCCGTCGCCGTCGCCGACCCGTATATATAGTTGAAATAGCACCAAAAACAAACCAAAAAACCAAAACCACACACAACCCAGAAACCAAAAACATAACCAGATCAAAACCCAGAAAGGCAATTTGAAGATATCACACATATCCTAAACACCCACATTAAAAAACCACAACTTTAACAACAAAAAACCATGAAAACCCTTTAAAAAGAGGAGCTCACCTTAGCAATGCATGTTGAATAACAAAACAACAAGGAAATAGGATCAGGCCGCGATGGAGAGAGACGGAGAGGTTCTGATGGTCACACAGCAGATGACACGTCGGCGATGGAAAGAGAGTGAGGTGCAGTCGAGCAGAGGAACGGCGGCGATGGAGATTGGAGAGAGAGAGAGGCGTTGTCGAACGGCGGCGATGGAGTAGAGACAGAGAGAAAGAGTCGAGAGAGTTGAGAGAGAGCGGCGGCGTTGTCGAACGGTTTGTTAGGGTTAGTTTTTGAAAATGAACCGGGTAGGGGATATATAAGGAACGGGTATTTTGCGGGTCTGATAGAGACCCGCAGATAGACCCATATCCTACCCGTAATTCTGTGGGTTTTTCGAATCCGGTTCTTTTTGGGGTTTTTTAAAAAGCGGTTCGGGTCTATACCCGAACCGCATCCTTATGGGTATGGACAGGGTCTGCAGACCCTGTCCATTTTGCCATCCCTAGTAACTGTATCCACTCCAATGATGAGCTTGTGTGTAAATGCCTACCAGGATTTGAACCCAAGTATAGTCAAGAGTGGTACTCTGGAAATGGGACACGTGGGTGTATGAGAAAACGCGGGATGTCCCTGTGCCAAAGAGGCGAAAGGTTCGAAATCGTGGCACGTGTGAAGGTGCCTGACACATCCGTCTCACGTGTGGACATGAGTTTAGACTTGAAAACCTGTGGGAATAGTTGTTTGAGTGATTGCTCTTGTGTAGCCTATGCTAGTGCATATTTCGAGGCTGCTGGAGGGCCCAAAGGGTGCTTGACATACCACGGCGAGATGATGGACACCAGATTTTATCCAAATTATGGACAGGATTTGTATGTACGTGTTGCAAATCCGCGAGGTAATATTTGTTTAATGAGTAATCAATTATCAGGTGGAGATTAATCTGTATATTTGTCCCAAATTGCCTCGCCAAATTTGAACAACTGAACAGGTAATCACCAAGTCCCGTTGTGTATCAAATCTAAGTCTTCCAATGCAATTTGGTCTTATTCAAAAGCACATACAGATTAGTCTGCACCTATTAAAAATTCATTTGTCTAATTAGGCTTAACTTTTTAATTGTTAGTGGACAAAGCGGTTGGCAATATAATGATCCAAGTTTGTTGTCATACTATTTAGTTATTCCTTATCTTTATAATTCACTAATTAATATTAATTGTGATAAATATGAATCTTTTCTTTTTTCAGCTAAAGATGTTTTACTAGGCAAGAAAGTAGCTACAGGGATTGTGATAGCTTCTTTCTGTGCAATGATTTTTATGATAGCTACTACGACTTGGTTCATTAGAAGGAAAAGAATGAGTATGTAATCAAATTTTTTTTCACTCTTTGCCTTTTTCGTCCATTTTATTTGCTTAAGAAGTTAAGCAGACATTACTTGTTCATGTGTTTGATACCAGAGAAAGCAAGGAAAAGCACAATTTCATTGAGTTTTAGTAGTTCAATAAACTTGGACAAGTCCTTTGGTAGAAAGGAACAAGACTTGCCATTACTTGATCTAGGGACCATCGCCACAGCCACAAATGATTTCTCATCTGACAATAAACTTGGTGAAGGTGGTTTTGGCCCAGTTTATAAGGTTGTCTTCTTTTATTGTTTGAAGTTGCGTGCCATGTGGATTTAAATTCATCATTTATGACTTTCTACATTTGATTCCGTTTTATGTTGAGTAATATTTGCAATATGATATTGAGGTTTTTTTTTTTTTTTTTATTACATTAAAAGAAATATGAGTTTTGAACTAACATTGTGATTATATATTGAATTTTTTTAGCATCCATAGTTTGAGTGTGAACCATTTCCTTTTGTGCCAACTAATAGATAGTTTGCGTGTGAACTAAAAGTTAATAGGCATAAAAGAAAAAATACATGGGCAAACTAATGGTGTTAAAAAAAAAAATATTAGTGTATAATTTTGATGCTAGTTTCAAAATCAAGATTTTTTTTTTTTTTTTTTATGATATTTTGACTATAATAATTAAATATTCTTTGAAGATTAGTGTTCGCCCAAACATCTAAAATAAAATAACCTCAAGTCTACAGACTATACGTTATTTTATTTTAGACTCTTTGAATAAGATTAACCTTGAAAGAATATTTAAATATTACAGTGAAAATCCTAGAAAATAGCAATATATATATATAGTTTTGAAATAAACATTAAAATTATATACTGAAACACCATTAGTTCTCATGTGAACTATTTTTTCTATGTCTACTACTTTGCATAAAAATTGTTATTAGTTTGTACAAAAAAAAAAAAATCTCATACGAACTATTGCGGCTAAAAAACTCAATTTACAATTTCGATTCTAATTTCAAAAATCTTACTTCCTCCGGTGCTAGGGAAAAAAAAAAAAAAAGAAAAAAAAAAAACTCTACATTATATACAAGCACTTATTAATGTTATGTGGTATCTTTCGAACCTATATTTAGCTAATCACTTGATTTGCTTTCCTATCAACTATACGCAAACTGCCCTGATAAAGAGATTATAACAAATGTCTGTCATTTACTAAGCAGGCCAACCCAACTCTTAATCTGTATGAGATTGAACATTCAATTTCTACAGTTGTTGCCAAAAGGTTTTAGTTGGGAGCTGAAGATTTTAAATTCTATAGTTAGTATTTTCCCTTTTGTATTCCAGTAATGACTTGGGTCGGTCTTCTAATACTTCTGGTAATTAAAATTTTCTTTTCTATTGATCATTTTATTTTTGTTAGTTAAAAGCCTTTATCCATCTTTAGCAAATACTCTATTCACGTTAATAAGAGCATACATATGCCAATTGAAATGGATGTACTAGAGCTCTAAATTTTCTGATTGTCGGATGCTCATTGTACATTCTAGCCTTATGTAGCTAGATCTGCAGTTCATACTTCTGTAGCTAGATTAGTATCTTAATCATAATTGTGCAACAAGCCGAGAGCAAGTGTGAAGTAGGGTTGATAACTAATTTGGGGAACTAACATACATAGATCCCAATTGATTTTCAGGGCCAATTAGTCGATGGACAAGAGATAGCAGTCAAAAGATTATCAAAAAAATCGAAACAAGGAATATCATAATTCAAAAATGAGGTCTTATTGATAGCAAAACTTCAACACAAAAATCTTGTAAGGCTCTTGGGTTACTGTATAGAGAAAGGCGAGAAAATATTAATCTATGAATTCATGCCTAACAAAAGCTTAGACTACTTCATTTTTGGTACGACTCTTCCTTAATAATGCACTTGGTGTATGCATATATAGCTTGTATACATGTTCTTCTTAATGTATATGATATAATGTAATTGAAGGAGACGAATCAAGAAAGCTATTGTTGGATTGGAGAAATTGCTTTGATATAATTGTGGGAATTGCACGAGGAATCCTTTATCTTTATCAAGATTCTAGGTTGACAATTATTCATCGAGATCTAAAAGCTAGTAATATTCTTCTAGATGCAAAGATGAAGCCCAAAATCTCAGATTTTGGTACTGTAAAAATATTTGAAGAGGATGAAACCCAAGCAAATACAAAAAGAGTTGTAGGAACTTAGTAAGTCAACACAAAACATAGTAATATTGAATTGATTCAAATGTTTATAGTTATATATTTATAAAATTTATACCTTAGGAGTATGATGTAATTGAGGTTAATCATATATTTTAATGACTTGCAGTGGTTATATGTCATCGGAATATATATCAGATGGTCTGTTCTCAACGAAATCAGACATTTTTAGTTTTGGAGTGATTATATTAGAAATCATAAGTGGCAAAAGGAACAGAAGTCTTTGCCATGATGATCCATCCTCATATTTAATACAACATGTAAGTTGCCTATCCTTTGTCTATGTTTTCCACTTATCAACATTGGGTTAAAGAGTAATTTTTTTTTTTTTTTTGTAATTCTCATACAATGCTAAAATTAAGATATGGGAACTTTGGAGAGATGGTAAAGCCTTGGAGGTAATTGATTCCTGTATGGTTGATTTGTTTCCTATAAATGAAGTTCTGAGGTGCATCCAAGTTGGGCTCTTATGCGTGCAAGATAAGCCCAAAGATAGGCCAAGCTTGTCATCCATAATTTTCATGTTAAGCAATGAAACAATACTTCGTTCTCCCAAGAAACCTACATTTGTTATTTGGAAGAATGAACCAGATTCATCTATTACAGAAACAAAATATTCTATTAATGAGGTGACAATGACGACAATTGATGCTCGATGAATCTGTTAGTTAGGTTCTTAACTTATAATTTATGAATTATAATTAAATAGTTGAGTAAGAATTAAACTCTGTACTTTTATGCTAATTTTAAATTGCATATATGATACATAATAATCTAGAGATACTACTTGTTATGGGTATTTTCTGAAATACCCACTTGGATTGATAAAAGCCCAACCAATTGGCCCATCTGAGCTAGGCCTAATTTTAGTTTGTCCATCAGAGGAAACCATCAAGCCCTGTATAAACCTGCGGCGTGAAGTACATTCAAGCAACTATAGCGAAGTGAAATCCTTGCGGAGTGGGACGCACAAGCTTGCAATATTGTATATCACCAGGCACAGTGCGAAGTCCGCGCTGCTCACTTCGCGAAGCTGAGTCCGTTCAATGCCAAACCAGGCCGATCTATGAGAAGCTGAGGCCGCCGATCAGTACTCCCCATCTTTCTACATTTCAGTCCACCTGGAGCATCCACTTCGCTCACTACCATGCCAGGTCATCACATAACTTTCCTTGCACGCCAAACTTGTCAGAGATTACTGTTCAAATCACAGATAACCACACCTAATCCACGTGGGTTAGTCACACAAATCTTCCACCTGTCCCTTGCATTTAATATAATCCGGCTGCATTAAATGGAAGTCAGGGCTATTAACTGCTGTAATAATTCTGTTTTAACTCATTAAAACATTGCTGTAGCTCTGCTCCTTCTATAAATAGGGGAAGCTTTTCTCTGTAACTTAAGAATGAAACACTTAGTGAAAAACTGGCTGTTACTCTGTCAAAATACTGAGAGAATCAACAGTGGATGTAGGCAAAGCTAGCCGAACCACTTAAACACTTCCTTGTCTAACACTCTACCCTTGTCTGTTTACTCCTGCTATTTATCTTTTTGTTTTTTATGCTATATCGATCGTTTATGTAGTGTTGAGCTTGAAGAACTTAGTTGACTAATTTTATACGTCAACACTACTTTTTTCTGTTATTCCTTAAGTAAAAATTGCATGTGACCTTACTGAATTTTGTTTCAATTTAATGTGTCAAATAAAGTAAACTTAGGCATAATTAGGAACTTTGTTCACTGATTTCGCCTTCATCATCGTTAAATTTTCCCTTGGACTTATACTCTCTATTCTTTCTAATTAAGGTTTGGATCTTTTAGAAACAATTTGAATACATCTTGCAAATCTCAGATAGCTTATAAAATTTATTTATTTTTCTTGTCTTGCGCCCATCATTTGATTATGTACATGTTCAAAGAGCATTTTAAAATAATGGGATTTACGGAATATTTTGAAAAGATATGTCCATCATATAAATTATTCATGCGCATAGACTTTGGGCAATTAATGTGTCAGTGATTGACGCTTATTATTGCTAACAAGGGGCAAAATTATTCACAAATTCGGATAACCATAAGAATTTGCTCCATTTATAACAGATGTAAAAATTATTATAATTCTATTGTCCATTTTATTTCAGATATGGGGTAGATATGGTCTATAGATATTCATTCCATCGGAATTCATTAATGATTTCAATATTTTATAAATATAATATTTATTATGTAATTATTAGAACAAATTGTATAAATTATTTTCTGTTTATATATTTTTTTTCTGAAGTTTTTTACAAAGTAACAACTGTAAGCTAATTTTTATTCAAATTAGTGGATGTTAATTACATTTTATGACTATATCTTAATTATATTTTTTGCACATAAAATACAATAAATTAACATTTTTATTGGAGATGGTTGGATATCCCTATCTGAATTCGAATATTCTCCCGAATTTGTCTTGATCATAGTAATGAGGATATCTATAAGGATGGAAATATATATATATATATCTCTATGCTACACCATCACTGAAATTACATTTCAATCGAGCTTTATCAATCTTACTGCTTTGGAGTGTTTTAGTCTGCAAAAATGGTGTTTTATCCATGTAACAATCAATTCAATAAATGGTATCATCATAATTAACGTGCCATGGCAAATGCCAAAACGTTATAATCATACACATTTTCAATGATTTAATTTTATAAATTGATTTAAAAACACAAGTAATTATATTGAAATTTGAAATCCATAATTAATAAATATTTTGTAATGGCAGGTGGGTTGTGGAAAGTTAACAGCAAAAGTACACTAAGCACAAGGGGCTAATTCTTTCTCTATTTTTTTTTTTTCTTAATTACACTGACAGGAAAAACTTATAATATTCTAAAACCAGTTAATAAAATGTAAATTGCTCAATATACGTATTAATAACTAAAATGTTAAACTTTATGAAGGCCGACAAGGAAACCATGAAATCAACTAGATATTAGAATGAAAACCCAATATCTAAGTAATTAATAGAAGTAAACTTGATTTGCTTTTGGTATGAAAACCCTTACAAAAGTTGGCCACACAAGTCAGCTGTGCATTGATTTGCAAAATAGATCTAAAAATCTCTTACATAAATTAGTATAAATGTTGTTTGTTTGTAAATTACTGTTTTCATCATTGTTGCAAAAATCAATTTTCATAACCTAGTGTTAGTTCCAAAACTTATACAAATTATAGCGATATTAAAAAAAAAAGGCTCTTATTGATATAGGAAGTGGTAAAGTAATTATTACTATTATTTTTTTGAAACTTAGTAAACTCAGAGTTAATGATAGCATATAAACCTTTTTTAATTTAGTATTGGTACTGTCTATTTTAGGTCATATTCAAATTTGTTCATCTTTAAGATAACTCTAAAAGACCAATTAGTTAATTCTTTCATCAAACTAACTGATTGGTGACCGAATTTTATTCTTATTATCTTGCTTTAATTAAGCACAAAGCTCATGCATCCATAATGATGCCTCTTTTACCATTAATAATACTGACGTAAGGAAGAGACACAACCACTATTTCTATTGACTGGAAAATCATGTTTTGTCTATTCGATTACTTTCTCAGCGTTATAGTGGGTGGAAACAATGTGAAAAATAATAAATACTGCCAGTAACTACGTCCACGAACAATTTATCTTCATAGTTTGTGTTGATGTTGTTTTTCAGCCAACCCGATTTTTGAAGCCCAATACTTGCAAATCACCAAACATAAAATAAAAAATAACGAAGTAAAGAAGAAGAATGAGTTGCACATAGTAATTTTTAAGTGGTTCGGCTAGAACAATGCCTACGTCCACGACTGTCACCCTCAAATTCAGTAGAGTAACAATATGTATTTTTCTGTCTTCGTTTTTCTACAGTGATTCTGAACCCCTATTTATAGCGATGGGTGATACAGTTTGAATTGGTTTAAATTACATCCAAATAAGGTAAAAAATAATTTACATTAATTCTGATAATTATGATGCCCAAAATTCTCTCCAACAAATTAGTAATTAATGCCGAGAATCTCGAGATTTGATTTGCTCAAAAATAGGAAAGTTGACTTCTTCTCTAATTAAACCGTTTTAGGCTTCTAGAAGGTCAATTGGATCAATCACAGCGAGCTCTTGAGCGAGAAAGGTACTCTACTGAGCTAATCCTATCTTAGGCTGTTGACCGAGGTGATAAGTGAACTAGTAATCATATTGTGAGCTCACTAAATAGCGGTCTGTGGGCTCAAACACAATAACTTACACTGTTACGACTTCGTCCTAACTTTTGGGTCCGTTGGGCTTTTATCCACTTATGCTGAAGCACTGGACCTTATCAGCCCGTTTTCCCAAGTCATTAAAATATATACAATAGTTTGTAATAAGGCTCTCTATTTCTTATTGGATGTTTCCTGCACTTCAGTCAAGTTATTGAAGCTTCTGTTTTTCAAAGTTGTAATAAAAGCTAGAACTGAAGCTTCATGATATGTAATATTCAAACTGCACCGACAGAATTTAGTATCACGTTTTTCACCACTAGTGACATCGACATATGGAACAGATACAGCCACAATTTTTATTGATTGGAAAATCTGATTTGGTCCATTGCATTACTTTCATAGTTTTATAGTGGAAACAATGTGAAGAAGAATAAATGCTAAATGTTGATTTGATTTGTAGTTTCAGATAATGGCACGTTCTAGCAACAACGTCCACTAATACTTTATCTTCATAGTTTGTAATAGATCTCTCTATATCTTATTGGATATTTCCTTCTGTCAAGTTATTGAAGCTTCCATGTTTGAAAATTGTAATTAAAGAATTAAAGCTTCAAGATATGTGATATTCAAATTGCACCGGTTGGATTTAGTATTATGTCTTATTCTAGAAAAAGTCAAATGCTTAGACAAAATAAATGCTGCCTAAAAAGAGTGGGAAATAGTGTTTATCAAGGGTTTCTTTTTTTGTTTTTTTTTTGTCATTTCTGTTTATCAAGGTTTCATTACACGGTCCCCTATTAAACTATCTAAGCAGACTTGACTTTTCTAGTCTAAGCTATGAAAAAATCATTTATGAAATTATCTCATAGTTGATACGATGAAACGAACTAATAAAATAGTGTCATTTATTTATTTATTTTTTTCTTACTTTTCTCATTGACCAGTCTTATTACATCAGCTGCGGGATAGTCACATTAAGGAATGCAAAAATGTTCCAGCTTGAATCTTCGCTCCTGGAAACTCAATAAAATGGTATGTTGGAATTTGGCATCACAATGGTCGAGAGCAAATCGTTGTGTTGGCGGTGGATAGAGATGATCCCATCATTGGAAAATCCGGGGTACTCTCAATCAATAATCACGAAAATGGGAAACCTTGTACTGTACGAAACAAACCAAACTAGCATTGTTCCTGTCTGGTCTACAGATGTTTCAGTCACTTCTAGGAACGACACTATAGCTCGTCTCTTAGATTTAGGAAATCTTGAGTTGGTTGAAGCTGGTACAACAAACATATTGTGTCAAAGTTTTGATCATCATACACATACAATTCTTCCACTTAACCTAGTGGAAATCATCGGATGACTCTGGCTCAAGATATTATTCTATCAGGATTGACCCAGATGGATTTCCTCGGCTGTCGATATACAATGGTTCTGTTAACTGGTGGCGAGCTGGCCCATGGTCACAAAGAGGGACAGGTATACCTGAATCGAACACTTCAAGATATATCACTACTTTTAGTTTCGTCGACAATCAAGATGAAGTTTTCATAATGTACACTTTAACTTTCTTTTTTTGAAGTAATAATGTACACTTTAACTGATCCTACTAATACCGTATCTAAAATAATATAGAATGAGTTGGGATATACGCAGCACCTCACCTCGAGAGATGGAGGTCATACATGGACTGTCGACTGGGACAATCCACATTATCCACCGTGTGACTATTATGGGCTCTACGGGCTAGGTAGTTATTGTATCCACTTCAATAAGTTTGCGTACATGCCTACTCGGGATTTGAACCCAAGTATCGGAAAGAATGGTACTGCAGAAATGGGACACGTGGGTGTAAGAGGAAACATGGGATGTGTCCATATGCCAAAGAGGAGAATGATTCGAGAGGGTGGCAAGTGTGAGGTTGCCCGACACATCAATCACATGTATGGGCATGAGTTCAGAGTTGACAGCCTGTGGGAATCGGTGTTTGAGTCATTGTTCTTGTGTAGCTTATGTAAGTGCAGATTTCGGGGCTACTGGAGCCAAGGGGTGCTTGACATACCGCGGCGAGATGATGGATACCAGATTTTTTCCAAATTATGGACAGGATTTGTATGTATGTGTTGTAGATCCACTAGGTAACATACACTTAATGAGTAATTAATTATCAGGTGCAGACTAATCTATACATTTGTGCCAAGTCGCCTCGCCAAATTTGAACAACTGAGCACGTAATCTCCAAGTCCCGTTGCATGACATCCAAGTCATTCAATGCAATTTGGTCCTGTTTAAAAGCACATACAGACTAGTCTGCACCTAATAAAAATTCATCATATGTCTATTTCGACTTAACTTCTTGATTTAGTGGACAAAGCAGCTGGCAATATCATGATCTAAGTCTTTTGTCATACTTTTTAGTTATTCCTCATCTCTGTAATGTACTAATTAATATTAATTTGTAATAAATATGAATCTTTTCTTTTTTCTGCTAAAGATGTTTCACTAGGCAAGAAAGCAGTTGCGGAAATTGTGTGATAACTTCTTTCTGTGCAATGGTTTTTATGTAATAAAATACTACTTTCTTCAAACAACAAATATTATTTACATTTGCTATTTAGAAGAGTGTATCTTATTGATCAAGTAGAGGAGCAAAGTGCTCCATTAATGAGGTGATGTAACAACACCTAATGCTAGATGAATTCATCAGGTTTCCTCAAAGCGTTGCATACATAAATTAGGGTTACATACTTGGTCATAACTTAAACTTTGGATTATT
Source organism: Dimocarpus longan (assembly GCA_022984855.1). NCBI lineage: Eukaryota > Viridiplantae > Streptophyta > Magnoliopsida > Sapindales > Sapindaceae > Dimocarpus > Dimocarpus longan. The sequence goes on from CM041017.1 coordinate 26,188,178, forward strand.
ATACTAATTTTAATTTGAATAGTAATAGATTGGCCATATTATTAGTCTAAATTCATTGCGAAATGATATAACATTTGAGTTATAACTGCCATATAAATCATAAAATATGATAGTTAATATGTTGTTTGTAATGGGTGTAGATATTGCCATTCAAAATTATGATCTACACATTCAGATTTTATCATATCACAAAAGTAACTTAAAACAAAATGAATTTCTCACTCTTATTTTCTCATAGTAATAGCATATATTTCTCACTTTGTCCTTTACAATAAATTTCATCCCCTATTTATAGTGGAGATGTTACAATTTAAATTGGCTTAAGAATCTTACAGATAAAACAAAAAATAATTTACATTAATTGAAACAATATCTTTCAAAATTATCTCCTCCGTATTGGCAACAATTGCCAAGAATATCGTGATTTGATTTGCATGAAAATAAGTAAGTTGACTCATTTCCTGAATTGATTCGGCATTCTAGAAGGTCAACTGGTCAAATTCAACGAGTACCCAGAACAAGCAGACTACTCAAGCAATCAAATATCGCCTCTAGCGAGCAGATTAACTAAGGGATCTGCCCCTATAATTAACGAATAGATACGAAGACCTCCTGATCGCTCTAATAGCCTTTAAAGAACACCATCGAGTAGTTTCCCAAACATGACCAGATTGTCTTATGCTTTAACATACAGTCAAACCTTCTCGTGAACAAATACGCGTCCAACTGATTACTCAGTAGTTAAAACGATAAGCCATTCAATCAGGTGTGTTCGAGTACACAGGTTAAGAGACAACCATATATTCCCCCCTTTGATTGTTGACTAATTTTGACCAGTTGGGCTTCCTCTTATAAAACAACACGTTGGGCTCCATCTTTAAGCTTTTTTCACCCCCTTTCCATAATCGCCAAAACGCCCATAACACTAGCCCCCTTACTTTTCAGTATATTCCTTGTACTAGAAGTAACATGCTTGTTCTTGAAACAATTTTGGCTGGATATGTACCGTCATCTCTTCAAATACTGACTTGTCCAACGACACGTGGCACTTCACTAAGTGTCAGTTTAGTGCACATCACATGTCATGCGCTATTAATACGCATTCAATGCACGTTTCTTCACTGACTGCGTATAATTACAAAATCGTGGGTTTCACGCTGCACCATTGGACTAATGATGGTTACGTAGTTGTCTTAATCTATTGGTTGGGGCTTCAAAACGATTGCCATATATAAACTTCCAGTTGCTTCATTTTCTTCTTTTACCAGTCATTTTCTAGAACATATGCCTCTTTGTCTTCAACTTTCTCTTGTCTGCCATTGCTTCCTTGCATCACCTTCTTCTTCGTCAGCAAAATCTTCTACACTCAAGGTAACCCTTCATAACTTCTCTCAATCTTTTCAGTTCCAATTTGTGCTTGCATCGTTGGATTATATATATATATGAGTGTTTTGTAATTTATGAATATTCCTATTACATCATTGGCATGATAAAACCTGGAGAACCTGAATTAAACACTTGCTTGATTGTTTAAGTCACACATATGCGTGTCATTCCTTGTTTGTAGCCATCTGATACCCTAACTATAGTAGAGTTAGGAATTTGTTGGTTGTTTGATGATTTCCATAGTCCATTAGACTTGTAAATAGGGCTCCTCTACGTTCAGTAGCCCCCTACACGTGCGACTCATTGTTTAAAAAAGTAGAAATAACCTTAAACACTAAATTTTGGTCTGCTATTGTAGATGTCCAGTCGTAGTCGTCGCGGTCATAAAGTGGGGGTTACTGACGTCGACTCCGAAGAGGAGCTTGACCAAGTTAGAAATACTGATAACTCGACCTCCTAGAGTGGTAAGACCACATTAGCCCCTTCTGTGCACCACACTTCCCCTGCCCGTACTCATTTTTTTAGACATGAATCTTCTCTTAGTCCTAGTGAGCTTGAATCCATTGCTAAGGATTTCTCCTTACCTTCTGGGTGTCGGGCAATAGTGCCGAAAACCCATGACCATACGGCCTATTCTCCTAAGAGATTCTTTTCTATTAGTCGCCAGCACATAAAAGCTGGCTTTACATTTGCAGTCCATCCTTATCTGATTGTCCTTTAAATGATCTTAACCTTGCCCCCTTTCAACTTACTCCTAACTTCTATGCTCATCTTATTGCCCTTGCCTTAATTTTTCTCAAAAACGGTCTTCCTCCACCAACTCCTGCAATGATCCATTTTTTTTTTTTTTTTTAAGAGCTTTGCAGGCCCTAAATCAGAGAAGAAAGATGAATTTTAGTATACTTCGGCTTGAAATTCTCCTTATAAAGTAAACCTTCCAAAAGGGGTTGGTAAGTCCAACGTAGGCGACTACAAGATGTGTTGGTTTTACGCGTCCTGTCTTTCTTTGTCCAACCTCAAAAACCTCTCCTTTCGCTCTTCCCCCAGTAAGCATGTTTATATATTACTATTATTTTGCTCACATTCTGCCCGTTATTAATATTCACTTTCGCGCAGACGTTGCTAAGAGTGAGATTTTCTTGACCAGTGTGAAGTTAACTTTGCTGAAAAAATTTTCAGAGATGAAAACTCTTTTGGATGACCAACCACTAACTGATCACCTCCTTTAACTACACGGCCTCGCTCTTTCAACTCACCAAAAATTGCTTGACAGGCGTTTTGACTTAGGGGCTTGTAAAGACAAAGAAATTTTCTTCGCTTTTGAGGTCTTTGGGAAGGAAATTTCGAACCCGCAAGAAAGCCAACCTTTAACAATGGTGCGGCTTCACTTCGAGTAACCCTTTCCTGGCAAGGCTCATCCTTCAAAGAAAACTAGCCAAGCTGCTAGGGGTTCTGATTCCTAAATGGCCATCGAAGCTCCCACAGGGTCAACTATTCAAAAGGATTCTATCGCACCCTCTATTTGCGGTATGAGACACAAATCAATTGGGAGGAAGCCTTCAAACAAGGATGCTCATAAAGAGGCTTCTTCACAATCAGCTCCTGCTACTAGTAGTTCGCCCACTCCACGTCCCCAGAGCGTTGATAAAGGCAAGGGGATTGCAGAACCGGGGGTCACAGAGCCCCCTTCAAAGCGTCAAAAAATACAGGGGAAAGAGCCCATTGTCGAAGAGTAGACCTAGGACATTGACGCGGGAATATACTACAACGATCTCCTGGATCGCGCGCCTCAATTTCTTGGCATGAAGAAACCTGCCCTTTATAATGAAGAGATGAATGGTGAGAGGCTAATCAATTATCTGGGCTTCCATAATCTGCTCGTAAGTCCCAGCACTTGTTACTATTGCTTTTATTTGCTTTTTCGTTCTTCATTGCCTTACTAACAACTCGTTTCAAGCATCCATGGCCTACATGAAGCTTCTTAGAGCAATCTCGGATTGGCCCGAGGAGAAGACTATTATAGAGGCGGCCATAAACTTCTTGGAGGACGAGAAGAACAAGATCTAGTGCGAAGCGGACTTTTTCAAACAAGAGGTTGAAGAATCCCAAAAGACCGTTTATGTCCTAGAGGAGAAACTTGAGAAGTCCAACAATCTAAGGGAAGGTTTGAGGAAGGCCGTGAAATATCGAGATGCTTTTATCAATTCGCTGAAAGAAGAAGGCGAAGATCTGAAGAAGAAGCTTCATGTGGCTGAAGACCTAGACAATAAACAAAAAGAAGAAATTAAGAGACTAAAGGATGAGCTAGCCTTGCGAGAGCATGGAGCAGTCAAGGCTAGGATGGTTATTGAATCGATGCAGTAGGAGGTGATCTCCACTAAAGAAGAACTAGCCCGGGAACAAAGCTACATTGAACCTTAGTTAGGGAAGTGGAGGAAGAAATGAGAAGTTTATTTTTATACAACTTATGGCTTAAACTGCCAAATGTGGACGTCTCGTTCTTTGATCCAAAAGCCGTAGAAGAAGTGAAAATGTACGCGGATAGGGCTGCTCAAGAGGCTCAGTTAGAGGCCAATTTCCCAGCTTCCTAGTCAGGCTTAGACCATTCTCCTTCTGATCGCGCTCTTCCAACTCATGCAAGACCTTCTTCAAGCTCTTCTCAGCCAATTATTATAGAAGATGAAGGCAGAGTTTTGGCTAAAGCCACGGACGAGCAGGATATTCCTTCTAATACTACTTAGGAATTTTTATTTATTCGATTGTAGTAAATACAAATTCATATTGCGAACAATATTACTCAATTTTATGAGTTTGTCATTACTTGTCTTTATTCTCTTTTTGCCATTAATGCGCTTTTCCTGGTCACTTATTAAATCACGTAGTTCGAGCTAATATCTTGTCCTATCCTTTGGCCGAGCAAAGTAAGTGTGGGGATAGCTAACATACTGAAATTACCCTTTTCAAAGCCCCTTACCTCTGCTCGGTTGCAGCAAAATATCTGGATAGACCGCTTGCATAAAACAAATATTGATTAAGTTGTAATACTGACACCCACAGTTGCTTGATAATAATTTGAATCTTCCAAGGTTTATAAGAAGTGATAGACACACCTTTCAGAACTTGCTTGCTCACAGGTAATGCTCATTCCTCCCAGCATATAAATCCACAGATCAAATGTTCCTTCCAGAGCTTGCTCGCTCACAGGCTACATAGATCTTCCAGGATTATTTTATAAGTTCACAGGCCATAAGCATTCCTTCCAAAGCTTGCTTGCTCACAGGTTATGCTGGGACTTTCCAGGACATTTTTTAGCTCATAGATAATAATTACACCTTTCAAAGCCCGGTTACTCATAGGTAGTAATCATATCTTCCAGAGCGTTTGCTTATAGGTATCAATTGCACCTTCCAGAGTCTACTCTTTCACAGGTAACAATTAAACCTTCCAAAGCATGAGTAGAAATAAAAATGTTCAGATGTTAATCAATGATGTATGCGATCAGAATTGCTGTGCCAGATGAAACTTTATTGATAAAATAGCTACACTCATATAAGTCAAACAAAATAAATAAACAAAATCTGAGCTAAATAATTCAAACATAATATGGCTGAAGATTATCGACGTTCCATGCTCAGGGGACTTTTGCCCCATTTACGTTAGCCAAGTGATAAACTTCATTTTTCAGACTACTCTTCATAATATAAATGCCTTCCCAATTTAGGCCGAGAGTTCCATCACTAGCTTTTCGAGCAGCTGGTAGAATGAGGCGCAAGACCAGATCTCTTGGCTTAAATCTTCCAACACGGATTTTCCTATTGTAAAACCTGACTCTCTGGTGGTAGACAACAACTCTCATTCGCGCTTC